>CM051461.1:104229401-105437901 GCA_028095005.1 Rhynchospora pubera | reverse complement strand
TTTGTTGACTGATAAGCTTGAACCCAAATATGACGCTTAATGTTTTTGTAGGATACTTAAATTAATCGAAGGTACTACTTCTACGAACATGATAAGAACAAAATAGTTGTTGCTAATCATGACGTAGTCTTGGAGAATAATATTCTCAAGAAAAAGTAGTGGGAGTAAAGTGAGAATTAAAGGAGTTTATGCGTCATTACAAGAAGTACCTTGTATGAAACTTGTCACTCCATACATGGTGCTTAGTGGGAGTTGAGCGGAACTTCATTCACAAGTCGTTGTGAAAGGAAGAAGTTCATGAGCACGCTCGCTTCTAATGACGACTTAAACATATCACGAGTTGATGATGTTTGAGAAACTCAGTATATATGAGGATCAAGAACTTATTTTACAAGTCGTTGTAAAAGTAGTTCATGAACTCGAGCACTAATCCTACAAAAGGTCAACGAAAGTGATTGTCTGACCGAAAGGTGCATAGACATCATGACATCCTCGCACCTGGCATATGAGGATCCGTTGAAAATTAAAGGACTGATGGAAGAATCCGATTCCACAAATATGGTTTGAACACATGTGATCTTTAAGTGCAATCCATGTGTAACAACAAGGTATAGACCTTTGTTAATGTTCATGAAGGAGCAATCCGACAGGAACATTCAGATCTTTAAAGAAATGATTGACATGGATGGCAAGTCGACTATGTATAAAGCACAGCTTCACGTTGTGGCTATGTCTAAGTCGATGACGAGTTGACTATGTACAAAGTACGGTTTTTCGCTTGTAGCTATGTATAAGTCAGTCAATAAAGATCATTCTAGCAGTAGTTGCATTTCATATATATTGATATATGAAAAGGTACATCAGAACCGTCTTCATTGATTGAATGAAGAAAAATATTGTGTATATGACACAAATCGAGGTCTTAATTGACGCATTACTAGAAACATATGCGTGCCTCCATGATGAAGCGAGCATTGTGGAATAAATATTTTGACAAGGAAGTCAAGTAGTTGATTTTCGTCAAAAGTATCTTGTATAGACAAGATATTCAGTAGGAGCATAATTGTGTTATTTGTATTATACAAGTTAACTGGATATTATTTGGGAAATAACATTGATTAAATTAATATTGTCAAGATCTCATTGAAGAATGATTTCTTGGGTAAGATCACCTAAATCCTAGAAAAAAAAATCTATAGAGATAGATTATGATGGATGTTAGGTTTGAGCAAATGTACATATAATGACGAAGTGTTCTAGAAACATGAAAGTTAGACTTTATGTCGAACCGCGTCATATGGCATGTAACTTGAGTTTGACTCGGTTTATTGTGACTCATTTCGAGAAGAAATGCATGAAACAGTTCAAACATCCTTTCATTATGAGTTTCATTATGTATGTCATATTTATGCACAAGCCCCAATGTGTTGTATCCAAGAAATGTGACAAGCAGTTGTCAAGCGGATACAAGAAAACACGTTTGGACAATAATCAAAAGATATTCTCGAGTATCTGATGAGAAAGAGAAATATATATTTCATTTACGATGAAAATGAGCTCATGTAAGTTGTTACACTGATGCCAGATTTGAAAAGATTGATGTAATCACAATCAAGCTACATATTTTGCTTAAAAGTGGTGTTGTATGTTTAGAAAGTGTTCTAAATGGGATATTACAACCGTTTCCGTCACCAAAGCAAAATACATAGCAACTTGTGAAGTAACGAAAAAGGATAGTTTGGATCAATGAGTTCTTAGTCAAGCTAATAAGGTTCTATGCATCTCGAACCATGGCTTAGTCTTGCAGAACCCAATATCTGATTGGTGATCCAACTATGATCTATGACAGTATCACTTGATCTCATATGATGATGATCAAGACTATATATATAGGAGTATATATATGTGTAGGTTCAACCAAAAGTGGATAATTTCGCGAACACAGCGAAGACTCTGACATAACCTCTACCTTAAGCAGTATACGAGATGCTATCGAGCATCCATACGTTATGGACGTATGAGTAATATGCTTTAAGCGTATTATTTCTTTTGAGGTTCGAGACATGTATATATATAGATATATGACATCGTTCTCAGTTCTTCATTGGCTAGAAGTCACTGTTGATTGACTCTAGGCCAACTGGGAGATTGTTAGAGATATGTCCTAGAAGCCAATCAGTTGGTAGCTATTATATTAGTTTATGTTATTGATGATGCTTGATCATTTGTTCCTAGAGATTATTATTGACAGATTATTCAGGTTGAGGATCTGAATTGTAGATCTATGTGGATCATTCGTTAGAATGACAATAATATCTCTAAAGAGTCCATAATCTTGATAATTAACAAGGGGCATTAATTATCATATAAGATTAGTATGCAAGTTAAGTGATGATTAAGTTCTACAAATCATAGGTAAGGAGTTACCGACTTGATTGCATATGTGTATGTTATTGGAACATAGCACAAGACATGACCCAATGAAATAAATATATGGATTGTGTTAAGTGTCATTATTTATTTCATACGTGTTTGATTCTGAGTTTGAGATGATTCAGTTTCTCCACATGAGGATAGGTTCTATAAATATCGTCTAACGTTGATTCCTGATAAGGGCTGCAATACGGACTTTATTTATGTTCTCTTGAATTGTGCGGGGAGAAACTGTTCATCAAGACAACCGTATGTCCCTCATTAGTTCACCTAGTGAGTGATGATATCTACTGGGCCCCTTGATGGAATTGGATCGTATGCGCGCAACTAGGCGATCAACTCTAGATCAAGAAACGTATAATCTGCAAGAATGACACATTCCTATCTTGGATTATACAAGGATATCATGTGACATAAGAACCAAAACAATAAGATACTTTTTCTTATGCAGGATTGAAGTACTGTATTGGTACAGTATTTATTTATGCGAATTGAGAATCATAACGTGTTGCTAGATACCGCTTATGATTATTAGAAATAAATGGTGATTTATTTTTCATGTCCAACATAGCATAAATCCTCAAAGGGTCACACAAATAGGACTTTAACCATACGTGCATTATTTGTTTATTTGCAGTAGCGAGTACTGCGAATATATGATAAGTTGATTAATTAATTATATACCGTTATGAACCGTTATAATTAATTAACTCAAATGGATCATATAGAAATAATGTAATGCATATGCTAATTTCAAATTAATTATTAATATGTTAATAATTAAATTCGTTCAATGCAATTTTATTATACTGAGCTAATCGGTCTTTTGTTTAATCAGTTAATTAAAAGTCCGATTTGAGATGGATTAATAGAGTGAATTAATGGGCCATTATATCATATGGATTAGCCCACAAAAACTCTGAAAATTTCGGATTTTGAGGGGTATTTTTGTCCAGACAAAAATTGAAAAAGAGAAAGACTGCATATATATTGATTGTTTCTTTGGGAACAAGTCGGTCTTGACCTAATTCTCTTTCTCCTCCTTCCTCTAGTCGACGGCTAAAGCAATGGCAGAAATTTGGTTCTCCTCTTGCTTGTGCATCCATCCATCTCTCTTGCTCATGAGTTGAGCGCTTCTTCTTCCAATTAATCGGTTAATCGCGCGAAGAAGAACAAAAGGGAATTAGCTATCGTCTCGGACAAGCTAGCACTTTTCTTGAGACTTTGGTTAATCTTCTAGGTGGACTCGAGGCAATCGTAGGCAGTCGCGAGGGTGACGAGCACGCCACCGACTCCAAGAGATTGGATTCGAGCCTTCCGAATACGATTTCGGAAGAGGTAACCTCCTATCGCTTCTCCTTTTATGATGTTAATCACTTGAATAACTAGATCCGTTAATCGTGCGTATTAATTCTTTATTAAATGTTAATAAAAATTTTAATTGCACGTGGACTTGAGTTCCTAACATAAAGAATGAAAAAAAATTCTAATTTAGCATTATAACTTCTGGTTACTAAATCATTTGACTACACAAATTTAAATAATTTAATTGAAATAACTCCAAGTTTTTTTTTCATTCCATAACTAATAATAAGTGCTAATATATTAAATTAGGAATAATTTAATGTTATTTTTCATCAATATCCGATAATAACTTATGGTTATTAAGAAATAAAACTTTTGATTCTTTGATAAAGTTTCCAATTTGAATAATAATTTTAGGTTATTTTTTAGTAATATTCAGCGGTGTTCCATAATTTCTCATTATGTTAAATTTCTAAGTAGAACTTTAGGTTCTAAGAAAATAAATTTGAAAATTAGGAATATCAAGTTCTAAACAAACCACTTGAAGTATCAAGAACATCATGTTCTAAATAATTTTAGATTGAAATATAAATATCATATTTAAAATAAATAAATTCAAGTATCAAGAATTTTAGATTCTAAACAAATTATTTCAATGATTAAGAACTATAGGTTCTAAATAACTTTAAATCGAAATATAAACTTCAGGTTCTTCACAAAATTTCAAATTTGAATAGTATCTTATTTTTTTTTCATCATTCAATTTAGGAATGATTCTCTTAAATTCAAATAAAAAAATATCAATACAAAATTGAAACGAAATTGAAATTTATAAACTATATAAGATCAAATTATTAACCATACTTTTTACTTAACTCAAAATTTCTTTGAGCAATTTATTATTTTACATACCCAATAAATTCTTCATAGAAATTCGTGCAAAGATCTAACTTTGTGACTCCATCCGAGAAATTCGTGTTCATAACGTGTTGTAAAATAAAGTGGAAGAAAGAAATTAAGAACAATATACCAAGAGAAAATAAGACAATATTCTCAATCTCAATTATTTTTTTATTCTCTTTCATTCATTTTCCTCTAAACAAGTTTACAATACCTCTATTTATAAGCTACATATATATATAATGAGCAATAAAATGAGTAATGAAGAACATGATAATAAATAGATAGTGAAGAATATAAGATAACCAAGATAAATGTGAAGTTTAACAATCCGAAAATTCATTTAATCTTAGAAAAAATTTCATTTTCATGAACGATCTGATTTAATTATCCTCGAGTAATTCTTCGCAGATGACCTATAACAAATAACACTCACTGTACGAAACCAAAACCAATGTCTGACGTGTCCCTTGACTGGAGGAATCCATTGAACAGACGAGTATTGCATGCATACATGTCATTTAAGGTTGATATGAAACTAATGATTTTATTTTAAAAAATTTTATTTCAATAATTTTGAAAATAAATGTTCCTTTGGTGATTTGAATCCAGAATCGCTTGGTTAATAGAATAGAGTCAAATTAGTGGGCCCAATAATCCAGCTGGTACTGCATGAATGTCTGGAAGGACATCCAGGGCCAGGGGCGGAGCCCAACGGTCATTTTCTCCAGGGATATTTACGAAGTAAGGCAATATCAGGTAAATAGGTAATTACAGCTGTAAAATTGCCAATCTCATCATGATTCATGATGTTATTGGATCAGATGTAATTACTATTGGGTTTCCTGATGAGTTGGTACGTCATTAATATATATTGGATTCCTTTTTAGTTTTTACACTCAAATACTGAAATCAACTAAGTAAATTCAATAGTCAATACTATACAAAATTAATGCTGGGCCTTCTCAATTATTGGGGGGAGGGCAGGCCCCCCTTTTGGTACTCTCTTATTTTCTTATATATATGTCTCATCTCAGTCCGAACATCACACAAGTTGTCACTCCATCCTTTCCAATATATATAAACTCATCCAGCATCAGATTCACTTCACTGATACATAAAGCACAAAAGCGTGGGGTCTCTCCGTTTAGACACTATGGAAGTGCAACAGAAGAACTATGCTGACGAGGAAGAGGAAGCTTGTAAGTATGCAATGCAGCTTGCCGGCGCCTGCGTCCTCCCAATGACCCTTAATGCCGCAATTAAGCTTGGCGTGCTCGAAATCCTTGTTAAAGGAAGCGGAGGGCCCTTTGGCAAGCCCGTTATGACGGCGAGTGATGTTGCATCACATTTGAAGACTAATAACCCGCAGGTCAGTTTAGACTATTTAATTAGATGTACTCAAAAGATGAAAAAATTATCAGGTCATTTATATTTTATAATTAAGGTAAACATCGGTCATTGACATGATCCATACTAATAAGCTAAAATATAGCAACATATGCTCAAAGTTCTCTTGTTAATTTTCAAAATTCTCAGAAAGGAAACAGGTTTTTCTCTATTCATATATATATTGATATGGGAACTATGATTACAAAAATAAATAGTTTCCTAACAAAGATATATAGGCGCTTCTAAGAAACGAATTTGAACCCAAGTTGACTATGTTTTTAGAAAGGCTTCAAGTCGACTATGTTTGATGAGCTCATTGTTTGAGGTCAATTAAGTTAAGTGTATTATTTCCATAATTTGGTATGATAAAGTTCATTAAAAAGACACACTAGCTAGATAGCCGCTATATATCTAGCTAGTTTCTCTAACAAAAAAAGTTCGTTAAAAAGACCATGAAAAGCATTTTCTTCAGAAGTGAGAAATTAGCAAATACTGTATGCAAGCTTCTTTTTAATTAATTAGGTTGTGGATAAAGATATATACTCCAAAGACAGGTTAATGGACATTGGACAACGTCGGGAATAAAAAATTAATATTTTCGGATATTATTTAAATTTTTTAGTTTTACTAATTTGTGATTACGAATACTGTTCTTTTCATTTTATAATTATTTATATATACTATCATATAAAAAAGTGAATATATTCAGCCCCATTAATAAGCAAGATTCCGTGAGAAGAAGTAATCACATGTCATAAACTCAATAAGTTGAAGCACAGACAAAAATTATTCATCAGAAAATTTTGGGCTTTAAGGAGTATGAAATTAGCAAACTTCTAAATAAGCTGTGTGATGTGATTTCAGGCAGCAGAGATGCTGGACAGAATGCTAAGACTTCTTGCATCATACAATGTGATCAAATGTGACGTGGAAATAGATGATAAGGTGACACGGCGGTATGGGCCTGCACCAGTGTGCAAGTGGCTTACAAAGAATGAGGATGGCGTCTCCCTTGCTGCTCTTGCACTGATGACCTATGACAAGGCTCTTATGGAGAGCTGGTATGCATGTGTTTCCTATTAATAAGTCAGAATCATATTCTGTGTGCTATTTCAATATATAGTAATAAATTTCAATAAATTATTGATGCATCTGCATCAAAATGATATTGGAGTACACCCATTTATAGCCAAAAGGACTTAATTAACTGTCCTTGCTGGACCAGATGTCAGACTAGAAACATTTCTTCATAGAACACTTGTTTAATTTTACAATATATAGCCACATTGGTCTGGACTTTGGACCATACGGAAGGCACAGAAAACACAACTATTTTCTCACCACCATCCAAATTTACATACGGTTGTAGCTTAAATAGAATATCAGACTCAAGAAAGAAACTGCTTCTGTTGACTACAAACTTTAAAGTCTTAAACTGTGGGTTAGTACTTAGTACTGGTCAATCATTGGAACTGGTCGGTCAAGCAAAGGGCGAGTGGCCAAACGTTGCCTACTCTGGGGAGGCACACATGTGACTTCTCAGGCTTTTAGGAATGGGACTCACATGCTACAGCGGGGCAATTAAAACACCATATATGTATTGTGCCAGGCTCGTACCTACTCTTTAACTGACCCAACAGGCTTGTACCAGTATTTGTAATTTCTTTTTCACAATTTCATTACTCTTATATGCAAAACTGCCTTGCAAAACACCCATATATAGATAGGCACATTGAAGGTACATATATCTCACCAAGGTATATTTGTGTTGTGACGGCAGGTATTATCTGGAGGATACAGTGCTGGAAGGTGGCACCCCTTTCAAGAAGGCATATGGAATGTCAGCATTTGAGTACAATGCAAAAGATCCACGCATCAGCCGTTTATTCAATGAAGGGATGAAGAACCATTCTGTCATCTTCACAAAAAAGCTTCTAGAATCATACCAAGGGTTTAATGACATAAACACACTTGTTGATGTTGGGGGTGGAATTGGTGTCACTTTGAGCATGATCACCTCAAAGTATTCCAACATTAAAGGAATCAATTTTGACCTTCCCCATGTTATTACTGATGCACCGCCTTACCCACGTATGGCCCCTCCCAATATGTGTTTTTGTTTTATGTTTAGTATAACATGGTCTGTATTTTAGTTCTTTGGAGACGATGGTAATTTACAAACATGCACGATATTACAAAAAAGAAATATATTTCTTTGAATAAATCTGATATGCAATAAATACAGAGCAGAGCAAATAGTAAATTTCCAGCTGGTGGCATTTAGTAACTAATTAAGGTTTATATATATATATTTTTTTTTTTTTGATGAAAGAGGGAGGTCTTTGTCATCCAACTTTTTTTTTGAAATTAAAGATGCATGCGGAGCTTGAAACTTGATCTCATGGAAGCCAGCCTAGTGCTCTTACCACTGAGCTACTAGGCCACATGCAATTAAGGTTTTTATATGAACAATCAATGTGATCAATTAACAATCTGTTATAATTTTATTATATTTAGGAGTGGAGCATGTTGACGGTGACATGTTCAAGACTATACCAAGGGGAGATGCCATTTTGATGAAGGTTAGTCCAATGGCGAACTACAATATACTGAAATAGTGAACAATATGATTTCTTTTCAAAATTTTACTGTATATATATTAGAAGAATAGTAAATTATTTACAGCAATAACTGGAAACAAGTGTTTTGCAGTTCATTATGCATGATTGGAATGATGAGCATTGCCAGAAAATATTGAAGAATTGTTACAGTGCCCTGCCAGAAAATGGGAAGGTGATTATATTGGATTTTGTTCTCCCTGAGATCCCAGATGCAACTGCTCGAGGTGCGTTCGATTCAGACCTTATTATGCTGGTAAACAATCCGGGTGGAAAAGATAGAACTGAGAAAGAGTTCAGATCCTTAGTAGAAAGTGCTGGTTTCTCCGGATTCAAGGCAACTTATATTAATGCCTATGTTTGGGCTATTCAAGTAAAGAAGTAGAGGAAATTAACCAAATAATTTTGCTGCTAGATTTAAATTATGTAATCTCCCCAGTAATAACGTACGCATTCAGAATATATGCGATTCTGGTTGTACTTTCAGTTCTAATATATATATATATTTTAGAATATTTCATTCGATTTCAACAAGGAAAATTTTGCAAATTCTATGTATTAAAAAAGTTCCAATTATTACCATATGCTTTGTTGGACATATGATTGTAGCAATCTTTATCAGTCTGAAAACTATAATTAGTTGTTTGATGGTGGGTTCGGTTGGTAAGCTCTTCCGATACTCATCTCCCTCTCAGTTTGCTTGCGCTCACTCGATTGGGAGAGAAAAGCTCTGTGCGTATAGACAGAGACTTATGCTCCCTCTCTTCGCACTTTTCTTCCCCAATAGTTTAATTTTTTTTGGAAATCATTACAAGTTCCTTTTTAGGTTTGATCGCTCATATTTTTTAATCTAATTTATGCTTCACATTTTCATTTTGGCATGGTAAAATTTGCCTCTGAGCTCAGTAAAGATGTAACTATTATTGCTGTTTACTAAATCACGAGATAATCATTCCTTTACCATTCTTAGCTGGTGTGCGAGTTCTGAAATTAATGAATTCAAAGAATATAAAGGGGTGTTTTGCACAAACGACAATCAGAACTCAAGCTTGACAATTTTTATAATTGCTGCGTTTCTATCCTGATTTAAAGCTTCTTTTGCGTGTAAATAAGTGCAAAATTTTACATGTTATACAAAATTAGTTCAAAAATTTTTTCCATTCTTTGAGTTAAAGAGAGGCTTGGATTTGGATATTAATCAATATTTACTATTATTGTTACATTATTAGCAATATATTATTTTTATTAATTGGTATTCTCATAATAAACTATTGTATTTATGAGGGTAAAGTGGTCAAATTAAAAAAAGCGAAATCATTTTTTTCTTATTTTTTATCATTCCAATCATAAATTTGAATTCTATTCAATTCTTTTTTTTATTTATTTCGATCACTAAATTTCAATTCGAAATTATTTTCTTGAACTCTATTCTATTGAAATTAATTGAAATCTTTGTCGATCATTTCGATCAGACGCTAAAAATAAAATATATATATATATATATATATATATATATATATATATAGAGAGAGAGAGAGAGAGAGAGAGAGTTTAGCTACGGTGAGTCGCGACTCACGGACCCTCTGGTGAGTCGCGATCAAAACTCCTAGATCTAGATCAAAATGACCGATCCAAACCGTTCAATATGATGTCCCTATTGAAATCTCTGTGCAAACCAAATTTTTTATTTTTTCGAATTTTTTAAGTATTTTTTTCGGATTTTTAAAAACTGATGTTTTTGAATGGTTCAGAACCAATTAAATTAACGATTTTCTAAAATTTCAAAAAAAATACTTAAAAATTTCGAAAAAATAAAAAATTTGGTCTACATGGATATTTCAATAGGGAGATCATATTGGACAGTTTGGATCGATCATTTTGATCTAGATGTAGGAGTTTTGGTCGCGACTCACCGGAGGGTCCATGAGTCACGACTCACCGTAGCTGAAAACATATTAAGGAAGTGTAATATATAGGTGGAAAACAAAGTCCCGACATGCGTATATGAACCCTCATATACCATCAAAAAGGTGGTCTCCTACTGATATGCGTCCTCTTGAACCCCCATCCGCCGAGGAACATACAAAATAAGTAAAATATCAAACTACAAAACAATGTAATAAAGTTCATGCAAATGCAAATCTTCAGTTAACTTCATACTATACACCCGATCAAGAAATGATATATCCAAAATCATACTGCGAAAATAAACGTGAAACAGAACATGACAAGCCAGACCAAATAAAGGACCAATCAATTCTCGTGACATATTATCGTGATATCATCGTGATTTCACTCAGGTCACCTAAACCCAACCGGTTGGGTCACGTGAGGAGACCTTTCCCTAACCCATGGGCACGTGAGAGACGAAGCTCTAACCCTGGGCACGTGAGGGAATTCCAAATCCACATAGCGCTATTGAACTGGCCAAAGCCGGGGGCCGGCCGACTCCGGAGAGTGATATTAATTCTCATAGCAAGTCAAAATTCCATGATTGTCCTTTCGTGACGTGAATTCCAACTTTCCAGGTAAGATTAATTTGAACTGAGACAGTTCAGCTCATTTATAACCAAAAAGATAAACAAACTTACCTGATTTCTCATGATAACTTTGAACAAATGAGATCAACATCAACATGAGTTGTAATATTTGTTCCTGTATGCTAGCATGATAATGAAGTGTGCATTCAACAAAACCTTTCAACATGCCATGCATAATTTAAAGTTACCGGAACAGATCTCTATAAAAATCCACGTATCCGCACCTGTACAAAACTCGTCTTCGTCAAGTTCCCTGTAAGTTGGTCAAAAACCGTTAAGATTTAACCAAACGGTTCCATTTGACCTTAACTTAAAAATCTAAAAGGTCCGGCTTATACTACCAGACTGACTCACATTTAATTATTATCATGGTAATTGCTTGTGTTTTCAGTAACTTTTAGTTTGACTTAATATTAAAATATCTTTTTAATTTATGTCATGTTATTTATTTTTATTCATTATTATTTAAGTCTTAAAGTTAATTATTTTAAATGATTTATTGTTTGTTATTCGTTCTTTAAATTTCGTCCTTGATTATTTTGTTTGACTGCTAGTTGTTGTTGTTAAATCTTTATTTAATCTTTTAATCATTGATTTAATAAGCAATTATTTACTTATTTAATTATATCGAAGAATATCAATTAATACAAATTCGAAAATAAGAGATTTAAATAGAAAATATGCAATTAATAATTTAGAAATAAAAGATTTATTTGTTTAAGTTTTTATTTAATTAAATATTTAATAAGAAATAAATATTAGTAAATAGAAATAAAAAATTAAATAAGAAAACATTAAAAATCAAGATTTGATTGGTTAATTGTTTGGGATCAGACAGTCGGTGATTTAATTGTCATTGTATCTGTTCTTGACTCACTCGGACTATTCTCATCATCTCCTGAAAAAATCGAATCCCGTTTAATTAAAGGAATACCCAATCATTTCTAATGGCCTCTCCTTTAATTAATTAATTAATAAACCCACACTTAATTTAACTTAATCAAAGATTAAGTTTTATAATTATCTTTTAAATTTCTGAAATTTCAGCCCATATTCGAAAATTTGATCCCAGCCAATTTTTTTTCTTTTTGGCCCAGAAAGTCTCGGCCCAAAAGGTCTCGGCCCAACATTGAATAGACTGAGCCAGGTCAACCTGACCCAGTTGACCTGAGCCAGCCATAACGGGTCCACACGGTCCGATAAAGAGGGGTCAGGATCCGACCCGCTATCACATAATTTTTCCCAGGGGCCCCTAAATCAAAATAATTTACATTCCAACCCTTTTTCTTACAAATAGGCCCCTAGAAATTTACAAATAAGTCCTTTTTCCTTACAAATCAGCCCCTAAGTCGTACACAGCGTACCAAAAAGATACCAGAGGTACCACAATGGTACCAAAGACTGGTACCAAGCCTAAAACCCAGTCGTAAGACTCACACCAGTCTCCTTTATGCCCAACCAGTAACACAGTTTCAATTTCATCCAATTTTGCTAAATTAATCTCATAACAGAATCATAGACATAGAAATTCAAGTTTCAACTTAATTCCACTGCTAAATTCATTGTTTTAGGGGTCAATTTGCCTATCAGAGAGTAATCAAAACATTCAAACAAAGCTCAACACCATGCACAAACCAGAATTTCATACTCTGAGTTTTCCCCTAAATTTCAGCCGACAAATCAAGAAATCAAACTTAATCAAATCGATTGCAATACAAAGGGATGAATATACCTTGGATCTCTGGCAGCTACTCCCTCCCTCTCTTTTCCTTCTTCTCTCTCCTTTCTTTTCAAGGTGGAAACCCTAATCGCCCAGCCAACCAAAAAAATGGAGGAGAGGGTGAGGTTTATATATGGCTGATGGAGAAAGGAGAGGGGAGGAAGAAGCCAACGGCAGAGATCCCTTGAGCTCGTATCTTAAAGCCACGTCACTCACAACCATCTCGATCGGATAAGAACAAACGAGGCCAGCCAATCAGAGAAGGGGACTGGGTGGCGCGACGGGGTTGGCTGGTCACAGCCCATCCCTTCAAAAATTTCGAGAATTTCTCTCGTCGGAGAAGAAGAGAGACGAGAGAGAGGGATCAGACGGATCGAGAAAAAAAAGGAGAAAAGAAGAGGAGAGGGGAGATGAAGCCAGCGAAATTTGACACTTTTATTAAAAATTGGTCTCTGGGATTTTCTGTGGCATGATTCATGCAGCCAAAGATGCTGCAACTCATATAAACAATTTAATTGATTTTTCTTATTAGATTAAATTCTGATTTGAGCTCAATTAATCTAGTAATTTGAGCTTTGATTTTGCTAAAATCATTTAAGTCATTTTTAGACACTACACAATTTAAAAGATTCTGATTTCGAGTAAATTTTAATGTTACAATTTAATTAATGGTTTAAAGGTCATTAATTTTAAAATTTTGTTTTTCTTAATATTATTTTTAAGAATTAACCTAACCATCACAATTAAACTAGATCTGGTATTTGTAGGTTGTTACAATATATATATAGAAGATGGCTAATGTGCCATAGATGTCACAGAGGGTCCCGTGCCATAGAGTCGTTTTTCGAGATCCAAAATTTAAATGCTCAATTTGAACCATTCAAGTTATTCACCACATTAAAATATCCTTGGAGACCAAATTTTATATTTTTTCGAATTTTTTTACTATTTATTATGATATTTTTAAAAAACGTTATAATTGGAGTATTTCAGACCCTCCAATTTGAACATATCAAAATAAATACCAAAAAATTCAAAAAAATGTAAAATTTGGTCTCCAATGGTATTTCAATATGCTGATCAATTTAAACGGTTTTGATTGACCGATTGAATTTCAGATCTTAAAACATGCCTCAAAAAAGACATCTATGGCATTGCCATTTATGGCACTTTAGCCCATTTCTATATATATATATATATATATATATATATATATATAAAACATAGTATGCAACAATCTTGATGCAAATTGAGAATAACATGCACAGAATCAGAGAATTTGGAAGATAAAAAGAAGCAAACTGGAGTCTGGAATAAATAATGCAGAAAATAGAGGAAAATGGTAACTTAATCGAATTTGTATTATCAAACTTTCTCCTGTACATCAATAGTCATATTTATAAGAGTTAAAATTACAAGAGATTCATTTAATGATTAATGTAAACAATTAGTTATCCAGATTAATCCTACGGTTGTCTCGTCAGAAATTGGTTGGGAACAAGGCAGAGACACGAATAACATGATTCGGTGTCTTTTCTTTCAAGAGTTTCACGCCGTTTGTGTGTTCGTTAATTATTTAACGTCTAAAGATTGGACCTCTATGTATTACGGTGCATATTAAACTTTTTCATATAAGAGGCAGAAGCTCTAAATTCGCCTATGTGTTCTTAGATTTAAGTTACGCCCAATTCGTAATACCTGTTTCATCCAATCCGACTCGTCTCCGATGTTACGTATATACAGTTCTAGCTGGATCGATGTGGTCAATTTTTTTTTTTTTTTTTTGAAATGTGACCTGTTTCCGTTTGAACTAGGAGAACTTATTAGAATGTTGATGGAATGTACACCATTAATTATACCCATTATTACCAATTAAGGTTAGCAAGCTACAAGTGTCGAGCGATCAAGTGTCAACTGTCAAGTGATTTCAATTCTCGTGACAGAATGATCTAATTATTTATGTTTTTATTAGATTTCTTTCTGTTTTGTGAAAGAAAAATTAGCCTTTAGTTTCCGCTAACTAATTGCATCTAAATTCATACAACTCATTTTCATTAATTGTTGTGTTTTATTATAGAGTAAATCTATAATGAACCATGGTTAATATAAGCTTTCGTGCACCATGATCATTTCGGTCGGTAGTTTCACAAATTATCAAATTTAATTCAACCAACCCAATCTATATATTGAAATCTCATGGCAAACCAAACTTTACAATAATTTTTTTACTATTTTTTATTTTTTAAAACTTGACATTTTTTGCTATAAATACACTAATTTGTAAGCCAAAAATGGTAAGCTTTAAAAAATTCGAAAAAATTTCAAAATTTCAATTTGCAAAATCACCGATCAAACGATCGTGGTGCACGGAGCGCTCTATGCATCATGGTTCACAATAGATTTACTCTTTATTATATATGAAATTCTAAGGGCCACTGTGCAATTTACTGGAAAATTTTTTTATGAGAAACTCGAATGAGAAATTCTTCCCCAATGCATTTTCCATTTCCTAATTGCACAACTCATGGAAACACACAACGTATGACTTCATCGTTCCAACATTAGTTATAATATTTTAGCAACATATAAAATTTAAATAACAACAAATATATTAATTATATTTTAAGTAGGCGTATGAGTTAAGACGCCACAGCTATTAGTGTCTATGCATCATGTCATTTTTGTGATATTTACTTCTTTGGAAAGCTAAATGATAAGAAAATAATTACAAAATTAATATGAAAGGTACGGCATATGGAACCTGGTAGTAAATAATAACAAAATATTCAAAGATTCCAAGCACTGCAGTCTATAACAGATATTTATCCATCTTTATAGTTTTTTTTTTTTGAAGATAAATTGGAGGTCTAAGCCATCCAACTTATTTTTAAATTAAATGTCTATGAAAGACCCCCCAGCCGGGTTTCGAATCTTTATAGTTTTTTTTTTAACTTATTTTTAAAATTATAAAAATTAATTTCTAAAGCCACTAATCAAGCGTGGAGGGAGAGGGAGACTGTGAGGGCCTGCCCCCCCCCCCCTCTCCCTATTATTTGATTTTCTTAGCGCATGTTATATTGAATTATTTAAATTGAGTACGTGGCCCCTCAGGCCCAAAATTATAAGAAAGAAGCGTATTCTTTTTGGATTAGGTGCATACAAACATATTTCTTAAATTATTACTTTCAATTGAAATAATACATTTGATTTCTTCTGACTTACAAGTGTATTTTTAACTCAAATAATTAGAAAATTATAGGATTTCAGATTTATTATTTGATCATATTAGTAAGTTTCTATTATTAGTAATTTACTATTTAATTAATTTAATGTATAATTGTTTATTGTCATTTTTAATGAAGTGTCGAGCTTTCAAATCTCGGTCCCCCTACAATATAATCATGGGTCCGGAATGTCGATAATTCTCATCAAGCCACTATCTACAGGACCACGGAGATATCAGATATGTTTGTGCTATTGAGACCAGTTATTATTGTTGCAATCAGAAACGATCATCTTCATCATTGTTGATAATCATGGTTTTAATAACCGGGTACCGGAAAAACCAGGTAGAACAGAGTACCGGATCTGGACCTGCTAGGAAAAGCTACAATTATCGGTCATTTCATGAACCGGGAAAACTGGTGAAAACACGATAAATCGGAATATTTCAGTATAAAATCGACTGGTTCGGTTTTAAACAATAGAAAATATAATTTGAGAGTAGAGTTAATCTAATCCAGTTAAATGTTCACTTTGATTATTTAAATATTCATTTTATATCTATTTTATATGTTGACCTTGTTAAAGCAATGGGAAAACTGCAAGGCAGTTATCATTTCTGGTTTGCAACTGTGCATTTGTAGCTCTAACAACAGCAGGTACGAGAAGCTATTGTAGAGAGCTATCGTGCATTTGTCTAATCATTGTCAATTTAATTGCTCTTTATATCCCCTGTTTCCCCAAAATTATTTCAATTCATGCAATATATCTTTAAGTTGAAATAAGTTTGTGACACGTCATTTTGGTTAATCTAGAGTCTAAACTTTATGCCTCCATGGAGGAATAAATTCTGATCTCATGTGTCTCTGTCCTAACCCAACAAATGAAGCTTCAGTCATCATTTTTCATGTTTTTCTCAAAATGTCTCTATAGTCTGTCATTTTCACTGCCTTTGGTTCTCTTCTTTGTTGTATTTCTTTGCGGCAGCTAATTGGCATTGCAATTACGTTATCATAGTAGCAAAATCATCAGTTTTTTCAAGTTGTTAATTTGTTATATTCTGTTGTTATTTTTCGTACTGTCATTATAGTCTGTGTGGGTGGCAGAGATTTCGGCACCTGTTGGGGTCCCCGTGCTGGTACAATAAAGAATTAGCTTTATTTCTGTTAAAAATTATATGTAGCTTTGTAGACCTTTTGTTCTTTTATTAAAATTTGCTCGCATCACCAACCATCTGTAAACAAGAAAACAAAGCATCAAGATTTTTCAAATTAATCGCCCATAGTACATGGCACCAGAGTATTTTTGAGTTTTAACAACTCAAACGTCTTCCAGTAGTCAACTCAATTGCATCAGAGTTGAATTAAGTTCTGTTATATGAATTGTAAATTACGTTTCCTTGAAGAATTATTCAACAATTACAAAGAAAGTGGGATTGCCTCATTTGAATTTTCCTGCACGGGCTGCTTTAGGTCCATATCTGTAATTTCAGTCATGATATAGTAACTATTACAGATAATTCCAAAAGCAGAGGCTGCGTCAAAACTATAATATAGTAAACCATTTGGCCATATATATGACACCAACCAAGCTTGCTTTCATACAAATTGTGATATACAGTCTCGTTAACATGTACATTCCCCTATTCATAACATGTTAGAAATGTCTCTTATAGTCTTATCTCACCATAGGCAATATTTAGTTTTTCTAGGGTTATTTAGGTAAATTTCCTTTTCTCTTTATAATGTATCTTTAGACACTAATTTGAGAAATAACAGAAATCATTCAACCCTAGCCGCATTGTTCTTTCTTCTCTTTTGTCTTCATCCATCCAACACTGCCCTATTATAATATATACGATTTAAACAAGTTGAATTATACTTCAAGTGTAAAAACACAAGCATGGAACCTACTAGTTCTGATGCACCAGCTGGCGTTCCAGAGCAAGGGAATGAAGTTGACGACGATGTGTGCACGTATGCATGGCAGCTGACTACAGCTTCCATCTTTCCCATGACACTTAAAGCTGCTCTGGAGCTTGACCTGATTGAAATCCTGGTTGCAGGTTGTGGCGGACCCTCCGGCAAGCCAACAATGGCAGCTGCTGATGTAGCATCATACCTCAAGGCCACGAGCCCTGTGGTACCTTAATTTGATATTTTTGGATATTACAATTGATATTTATAATTAGTGCCGGGCAAGGAGATATTTTATTTCTGTTTGATTCTGGCTTTCACATAATATCCACTATATTAATTAATCATTATTAAGTTTTAATGTTACAATTCAATAGACTATCCATAAAAAAAAAAAAAACATAATAGTAAATTTCAACAAAATAGAAACGATGTTGTTGCAACTTGTATTTGGCATTTGGTAAATTAATACTGTAGATCATAGGATCTTTACAAATCAGAGCATAATAGGTTGTCAGATATGTATAAACAATTTTGATTGAAAAACCAATACCATTTGGAGGCCGTGCTAGCAATAATATTTTAAGTTTGGATAGGGATTTCTATGGAAATCAGAGAATCCCCTTTTGAATCTGTTACCCTTATTTTCTAAATTCTCGTTATCTTATAAATTCTCATTCTTTACAAATCTCCTTGTTTTTCTCGTTTCCTCTCTGTAAAGCTTTATTTAATATACAACATTATTGTCAGTTGATGTTTTGCAAATCTGGCATCTAGAAACAAGGAAAATGAAATGAAGAAAACTATTGGAAACCATAAGGCAGTTTATAAATTCAAGCAAGAAATGGAGTAATAAATAACAAACAGCATTGGGAACATATATATTTGTTAATTATACAGAAGCTAGCATATTTATACATGTTTTTTTAGGCAGCCGTGACGCTAGATAGAATATTAAGACTTCTGGCAGCATACAATATCGTCACATGCACAGCAGAGACAGATGATGATGGAACACAGCTGACCTGGCGTTACGGACCTGCCCCAGTGTGCAAGTGGCTAACAAAGAATGAGGAAGGTGTCTCATTGGCATCTTTAGTTCTTATGAACCAAGACAAGGTTTTCATGGAGAGTTGGTACTTAATTTTCATTTCAATACCTTCCAGCTTACGTTCTTCACTACTAATTTTACAGACTTATATATTTTCTATGCTTTTATTTTGATATTTGTCTTTCTTGAATATTTTTTTTCTTTGTTTGGTAACACATTGGTTTTGTCTTAGCATCACAATTCTAGCTATGCATAAAATTAATTACTACATTTGTTTTCTTATGGAAACCATATAGAACAAAGAATAGAGAAAACATAAGGCCTCTGCTTTGCCACTCACACTGAACAATCTCAAAGTTGCACTTGCACACCACATGTCAAGTCAAATATATGCATGTACGGTATTCACCTAAAAAGCTTTACCACCAGGAACCACCTCAAGGATACAGTGTTAAACGGTGGCATCCCTTTCAACAAGGCTTATGGCATGACGTCTTTTGAGTACTTTGGAAAGGATGCTCGCTTGAATGAGTTGTTCAATGAGGGGATGAAAACACAGACTGTAATCATTACCAAGAAGTTGATCGAATTGTACCGAGGATTTGATGATGTCTGTGTACTAGTTGATGTTGGTGGCGGTATTGGTGCTACTCTGCACTTAATCACCTCTAATTATAATCACATCAAGGGCATTAATTTTGATCTTCCACATGTAATATGCAAGGCACCTGCTTTACCTGGTACTCATTATGATGGGGAATAAGTTTTTTTTGATGAAAATTCTCAATTTTTACATAACTATTTGTTCTTTCGTTTCGATAAAAAAAAAAAAAAAGGAGATCCTTAGTTAATACATCTATCTTGTCCCACAATATTATTTATTAAAGAGGTAGCTTTATTTGATGCATATATATGCAGGAGTGGAGCATGTAGCTGGTGACATGTTAGAGAAAGTGCCTTCAGGTGATGCCATTCTAATTAAGGTAATTTTATCTTCATTAAATCTCAAATAAAAGAAGGCGTTGATGTTAACTGATTACTAGAATCTAAAATTTCAGTGCTCCAACCCTGTTCACTGATTCTCTCTGGCACCATGAACGGTTTTGCTCTCTGAACAAATTAATCAGTATGAAAAATATTGATAGAATCATAGAAATCATTATCTTTCAGTTTACTCTGCATGCTTGGAGCGATGAGCACTGTGTGACAATTCTGAAGAACTGCTACAGTGCCCTCCCAGACAACGGAAAAGTTATCATAGTTGAGCGCATTCTTCCTGTTAACCCAGAGGCAACACCTGCGTCGCAAGGTGTCTTTGATATGGACCTCATTATGTTGTTGCAAACACCAGGAGGCAAACAGAGAACCAAGAAAGAGTTTGAGGCCTTGTCAATTGAGGCTGGCTTCTCTGGTTTGAAGGCCACCCATGTCTTTGCCAATACATGGGCAATTGAGCTTAAGAAATAAGCAACCATTGTTCAGGTGTACTGTTTTTCATGTTCGTTAATGCTCGTCGGCCATGTTTGGATTGGGTGGTTAATAAAAGTTTCTGACTTTCTGGTACTATACCTACTTATAACGTAAGTACCTTATTACATGCTCCTTATTCTTTTCAATTGGGAGTAATAATGTCTTTTAAAGATGAGAATAATATTTTAGTTTTGTATAATTTTTCTTTGTTGCATGTGGTTTAAGAATAACACTTTAGTTTTATATCATTCTTAGTTTAGTGGTTCAGTAGTAGTAAGACCATTAGACTTGTCTCAAAGATGTTAAGGATTAAAACTTCACATTCATCTTTAATTTAAAAAAAAAAAACTCAAAAAAAAAATTTTAGATGACTTCCCTCTTTCTTAAAAAAAAAAATTAACAAAAAAAAAAATCACTCCGCTCTGTTTACTTTCTACATCCAACCCGAAAAGGCGAAAACTATAACAAAATAAGGGCTGTAATTCTAATTCTAACAAAATAAGGTGGTGTGTTTGGCAACATCCATGAACTAGAAGTTCACGAACGCTAGTTCGCAAGAATCAAACAACCCACGAACAGCCGTAGTTCGTGAACTTTTTTCTAGTTCTTAGTTCTCCAATTTTCATGAACTAATTTTGTTCGTGGACCTTTGTTCTTTCCCTTTTTCATCCTTTGTTCATGAAGCATCCAAACATATAAGACGAGTATTGCAATGTTGGTCATAAGGTCCGGTTTATTGCAATGTTGTTCATCCTTTTTCCTTCTACATTGACAAGGCTCGAGCATTGCAATGTTGGCCGAAAAATTTAAAAATAATATTAAATTAATATAATATATTAAAAATAATATTAATATAATAATATTTTTTTAAATAGTATCACAAGATCGGAATCTGGGATTCCGATCGCAATTACGGAATCCCGAATACCGATCTTAGATAACTACTCATTTAAATATTATTTTTAATATTTAATTTATTTATTTAATTAAATATAAATTTAATTAAAATATAAATAATTATTTTATTTAATTAAAAAATGAATAATTAAGTTATAAATTTTTTATTTTTAATTAATTTACATTAAAATTATAAATTTTTAAACAACCATTTGATCTGCGTCTCGGGTGTCGTCATCTGTATAGCCAATAAAAGACTCGGGAGTTTGTTGTACGAATCTTCCCACGATCCGAAAAGATGTTCGATTGCTCTCTCTCTCGCCCATGCCAAATCTTGTTATAAGTGGGGACCACATTCGGGTATTCTTTCTCCAATAGAGATTTCACGCCCGGTAAGGAAATACCAACATCTCTCTTTACTGCATTTCTGTCTTCGGCCCTTCTCACGCATGTAGGGGTGTACAAAAAAATCGTGAATCCGTTCAACCTACCCGACCCGAACCGTTTTTTACCGGGTTAGCATGATGTTGGGTTGGGTACAGGTTCTAAGTTTGACAAACCCGATACTTCGGGTTGGGTTGCGGATTTTGTACTAGTAAACCCGTGTATAGTCCAACCCACCCGTTTATCATTATTTATTCCTCTTTGTCTCACTTTTTCTCATGTCCTTACTCAAAATATCTCTTATTTCATGAAGTTTCGATGTCCTCCATAGGCATGCACGTCATCTATTCCTCTCACAATGACTCGAAAGTTGAAAGATGATTCAAATGCGTCTCTAATTTTTCTCGAACTAAATTGTAATAGCCACAAAATGATTTTTATATGTATTAAATAAATTAATTAAATTTATATTTAATTAAATAAATTAATTAAATTTATATTTAATTAAATAAATTAATTAAATTTATATTTAATTAAATAAATTAATTAAATTTATATTTAATTAAATTAATTAAATTTATATTTAATTAAATTAATTAAATTTATATTTAATTAAATTAATTAAATTTATATTTAATTAAATAAATTAATTAAATTTATATTTAATTAAATTAATTAATTAAATTTATATTTAATTAAATAAATTAATTAAATTTATATTTAATTAAATAAATTAATTAAATGAATCCGGGATTCCGATCTTAGCTTTAAATATTAAAAATAATATTTAACTGATTAATTAGCTAAGATCGGAACCCCGGATTCCGATCTTAGCTAAGATCGGTATCCGGGATTCCGATCTTAGCTAAAATCGGTATCCAGAATTCCGTAATTGCGGTCGGAATCTCAGATTCCGATTTTGTGATACTATTTAAAAAAAATATTATTTTTAATATATAATATTTATTTAATATTATTTTTAAATTTTTTGGCAATGTTGGTCATAAGGTCCGGTTTATTGGCCCATTATTTCCAGAATATTCGGCCCAGATACATATAAGACGGCCACTAAATGCACAAGTTGGCAAAAAAACTGAAGAGATCTAACAGACAGTATAGACTCATACAAAAAGTAAAAGTGAGCAAATAAATTGAACAAAAATGACAATTAAATTGAACAGTTATATCAAATAAACTAAACATATGTAACAACAATGTGGATCCATACAAAAGTAAAAGTGAGCAAGTAAAT
Organism: Rhynchospora pubera; assembly: GCA_028095005.1. Lineage (NCBI taxonomy): Eukaryota > Viridiplantae > Streptophyta > Magnoliopsida > Poales > Cyperaceae > Rhynchospora > Rhynchospora pubera. Next base: position 105,414,801 of record CM051461.1, on the reverse strand, counting down.
TGAACAGAAATGACAATTAAATTGAATTGTTATATCAAATAAATTTAACAGATATAATGTGAGAATGAATAGAGAGAAAAAAAAAGGAAGGACCAATGAGAAAAGAAAATCAATAGAGAGGGAATAGAGAGAGCAGAAAGAAAAGGAGAAAGAAAAAAGAAAAAGGGGGCGAAGGGAGTCATGCCTGGGAGTGCAAAGGGAGAGCCACGCGTGGGAGTGCGAAGGGAGAGGGAGCAAACACCTGGGAGCGGAGGGAGGGAAGATAATGCGTGGGTGAGAGTTGCGCTCGGATCAGAAGACGATTGCTGAAATTGAAAGACGACGATTAATTAGATGATTTAGATGGCGATTAAGAGGATGATAAGCAGTAATTATCCACCTTTAAATGGCATGTTACAATTCTAATACTTTTAAGGAAAAATGCATAGTTTTCTTTAAAATGGTCTGTTTGGAGTTTGGAGTTGGAGGAAATAAAAAAGAACTTGGAAAATCCGGAAAAAGGTTTCAGGACGAAACTTTTTTTCTCGACAAAAATTAGGAAAATTAAAATGTGAAGGAAAAATGAGGACTGGAAACCAACAGTCCCTATTTTTCTAAAATGATTTGAAAACAAAAAGTAAATGTAATTTTTCATTATAAATTCAAGGTTGGATAATTATGATTATAGAGCTTCGCTATGGTAAGATGCATCACAAAAATGTCCTCCGTAAGTTGCGATTAAAATTTTTCGATCTGATTTAAAAAGGATAATCTAAACCGTCCAATTTAAAAGGACCAAAAATTTTTTTCATAATTTTTAAGTATTTTTTTCGAAGAAACTATTATTTTTGAACAGTTCAGAACTAATTAAATTAACAATTTTTTAAAATTTAAAAAATATATAAAATTTGGTTTGCATGGAAATTTCATTAATAGAGAGATCACATTAGACGGTTTGGGTTTGAATCAGTCATTTTGTACCAGATCCAAAAGTTTTGATCGCAACTTACAAAGACTTTTTGCGATACATCTCACCATAGCCTTGGATGATATGGGAATAAAGAAGAATATCTTCTACCTAAGCATCCAAACAAACTAGGAATAAGGAGAATAATAGTTTCTTCCAACAATTTTATATGTATAATTTCAACAAAATTAGCTAAATAATAATAGCTAAATGAAATTTTGTGTGCTCTTTAATTAGTACTTTATTTAATATTAAAATAATAATTTTTAATAATTTATTTAAATTAATATTAATTTGCTTATTCCTAACTCACCATCCAAACAATATTTCTTATTCCCAAAATTCTTCCTAAAATTCTTCCTAATGTTTTCTTCCTAAAATTCTTATTCCTTCCTTATTCCCATACCAACCAAACGAGTCCATTATTAGGGGCCGTTTGGATCGCTTACGAGTCCATTATTTCCTATTCCTAGGCATAAAGTATTGGGAAGTGTGTAATTTTGTGAAGTGTTTGGATTGTTTATAATAAATTTATGCTTAAAAATAGAAAATTTTTTCTATTCCCAGAGCATCCAAACAGCCCCATATATATTATTCCCCAGTGATATCCATCCAACTACAACTAATGAATAAAGATTAATAAAAGATCAACGATTAATATTCCATTTGAGGCGCCGTTCAATTATTCTGCATCTGATACAATGTACATGGTAGCGTCATGAGTTCGCCCCATAATGGCATAACATCTGCTAGTTCCTTTTTTCCTTTTTCTTATCCTCAGTAATAGAAATTGCCATATTTTACCTTACATTGGACTATAGTGTCATGCGGTCATGCCTCGTGAAGCGATGCAATATGCATGGCCTGTGCGTGTGCAGTTCAAAATAATCCTTGGCTTGCGGATATGTAGAATTGAAGAAATGGCCAATTTATTTGTAGTTTTCTAAATTCTTCTAAAACACGGCTACTGTTGTGTTTATTTTTAAACAAGTAAATGAATTTTCTTCAAAAAATAAAAAAGTAAATGGATGTTGTGATGTAGCTCGGATTGAACCACTGATAGGGCTTAAAAATTAAAAATTAGGCGCAACTCAATTATGAAATGGCCAAAGCTTTTTCCAACATATATATTTTTTTCCTTTTTTAAAGAAAAAAAAAGCAGTTCAATTTATGAAGTTATATATCATGTTAGGCATCTAATCATACACCACATATATAAATAAAGTATTTTCATATCACCCATATCTGAATCAGACAAAATGATTATGCACTAACAATGGAAAACACAACCTTTTTTCAGGAAAAATTATTTATGAAACAAAGTGTTAGCTTTTGTCTAATACAAGCGCTGCTTATGGGAACATGTGACAAGATCCAAACGAGCAAAATATAACAAGTTGGAAAGAATGCATATAAAATTAGTTAAATTATTAGGCGATCGATAAGCACTTAACCTAAAGAAGCAAGTGAATTAACTCCATGATGCTTTGTCGGTGTAGTGGGAGAGCAGAGAGCCCTTATGTTTTCTGTTGAATTTTTTCTTACGCCTCAACCCTCATAAGCTTTTCTGTCAAGGGTCCAAATTAATATGTCACGGGTCCACATGTCAATGACATTAGCACAATAGCACAGATATATGTCGACCCAAATGACCTAAAGGTAAATGATGTCATACTGCAATGAGGATGCCGACATTTTTCCATCATGTAGAAGATTTTCTTTTTTAAGTCCGATAGATGTTTAATGTTTTCAACAAATCAAGGAACGTAATTGTATTTTTCTTATTTTTCTAAACCTTATTTTTGATGCATTCTTAAAAAAACAGACTTATTTGTTACGGTTGCATATTGAAGACTTATTTTGGCTAATCACATACACCGTATTACCTATTAATACAAGACAAGTTTCTGTTATTTTGTTACAAATTGGAGGTCATTGATTTAACGCTGCCTAAATTAAGGATGCCTCTGGCAATTGAGTTTAGAGGGGTAGAACGGTGGAGTAGTGATTGGCTGGACTTAGTGATGGTTTAAGGTTAGTGAATGCTTTTTAATGTGGTATGTTGAGGTTAGTACTTTAAAGTTAGTAACTATAACTATTATTGCTATAATTATTATTATTAACAATTATTAATTTGTAGTTATTAATAACTATTAATTTAAATAAAAAATATTTTAAATTTTAATTGTAAATTCTAAAAATAAATCATTATCATTTTTATAATAACTATTATTAATTATAATAATTATTATTTTATTATTATTATATCAAGAATTATTTAAATTTATACAATTATTACATTAATTATTCATTAATTATTAATTGTAATTATTAATCTTAATAATATTGAATAATAAACTATTAATTATAAAATTAATATTAATTATAATTATAAATTATTAGTTATTATTAATTATAATTAATTATTTGTGATACCCGAAATTTAAATATTATGATTTTTATTTGCATGCTTGATTCTTTTTGTTGCTCAAATATTTTATAGCATAAATTAATTTTAATTTTATAAAACATGGTAAATGAGTTTTAAAATTTAGTTGTGAATTTTCTGTACTATAAATTGGGCCTCAAACTTACTGAAAATTGTACCCCAAACCCAAATTTAAACTTGGAAGAACAAGTTATCATGGATAGTTGAGGGACACTTATGTAATGTGACCTATTCCATTTAATTAAATCTCATCCGTAGCTCATTTCTCTCTCTTTCATCCATTCCCTTGTCCATAGAATTTTCTCTCCTTCTCTTCCAAGCACAAAACCTACAAAGATCCACTCCAAAATATTAGTAGAAAAAAATTCATTAAATTCAGAAAAAATCAGAATTAGAAAGAGGAAGGTAATGAGAGTATATGTAAGAAAAAAAAGAAAGTTCAAATTTGAGCACTATTTTGGTATGATTTCATTTTTTTTTCTTTAATTATTTCATTTTCAAACAATTTCTGGAGTTCTAAAATTAATGGAAATTTAAAGTAAGATTTAGCATTGGATTTAGTTGCATGTAAGGTGTTAGAGCTGATTTTTGTAAAGTGTTGGTAATACATGCGATGAATTTTTAATTAAAAAAATTTCTGGGTTTTTAGAAAAATGTTGAGTGATCTTTGCGCTTTGAAATCAAGTACAATAAGTTATTAATTTGATTTATGAACTAAAATGAATTTAGAAAGAAGGAATAGTTACAGGCATGCATGGTGTCACTATAAGAAAGATGGTCTTTACATAGATTTTTATAGCTAGACTTTTTTTTTATTTCTGTTGGACCTTGTTCTATTGCTAGATCATTTGATGCACTAAATCTAACAATTTTTTTAGCAAGACTCAATTTTCTATTAATAACTACTTAAAAAACTAGCAATTTATTTTTGATAGACTTTTCCGAATCTTGTAATATCTAATGTAGCAAAAATAAATTGCTAGACATTTCTAAATTGCTAAATTATATTTTACAAGATTTAGAAAAGTCTATCAAAGATAAATTTTTACATTTTTAAGGAGATATTAATAGAAATTTGAGTTTGCTAAAAAAATTCTAGATTTAGTGCATCAAGAAATCTAGCGATAGAAAAATAAATCTAGCAATAAAACAATATCCAACATAAATAAAAAAAGTCTATCTATAAAAATCTATGGAAAGACCATTTTTCTTATAGTGTATTTTTACTAAATCAGAATTTTAACGGATTTTTACCGTTATTTATAAAATACATATGAATTTCAGTAAATTACTATATATAGTTGCATGTAGTTAGGTTTATCTGATTTAAATTTAATTATCTTTCAAAAGTTTGGAGTTGAAGTTCAAAAAAATCCTACATGTTTCGAGACTTTTCATTGATGCCATTTTTGAAAGTGTTTCATCATCTATTTATTAATTTGGATATTTAAGTTGTTGGTTGAATTGAATAGCAGTTTTTGAAAATTTCGAGAGTTTAAAAATAGTTAACTTTAGTGATCATTGAAAGTGTTAGATTAGACTAATTTATCGGTACAAGTTTAGGGTATTTTGTTTGATGAGTTTATTTGAAAATCAAGTAGAGAACTTGGTTAATTGTCTATTTACTAGCGTCGCAGCATAAAGCTCACAATATCAGTCTAAAGCACCTTGTCTCTGGGTCAGCGGACCTTACCGTAATCCATGGGAGTTCCAGAATGTATTCGGGGGATTTCTACCAAAACCTGGGAGTTTCATGGTGGTCCGCAGAGTCTCCTGCAGTGCGCGATAGAAAGCATCAAAATTTTAAAAAATTTCCTACTGTTTGCAGAGAATTTCTTACACTGCACCTATTTAATATTTCGGCCATAATTTTATCATCCGATGTTTGTTTTAGATAATTCAAATACCATTGGAGAGCTAAAGAAGAGCACTACAATATTATAGAATCTCCTAGTGTTAGTTGAGTTAGAAATGTATGGTTTAAATCTTAAACTTACTAGTGTCATATTGTTCATGTCTTTGTTGTAAACTTTGACCCGACCACATATTGTTTCGCAATTGGAGATGTTTTTTTAGTCTTTATTGCTTGTATCTAGTTATTGCTTATTAATCTATTAAAATAAAATAAGTACTTAGGCATAAATTTTGTTTGTTAGACTTGGATAAATATATCAGATTAAAAAAAACGATACAAATGGAGCACTACAATTGTTTATCTATACTTGTTGTTGTTTGCTTCTTGCTAATGAAGTGTTGTTGCTATGTGGATGCACACAAACTCTAATTTAGATCTTATAAACTTAATTATGACATTTGTATCATGTTGAATTATTCATTCATTGCACACATATTTGTATTTGTATCATATGTTAAAATTATTTTATGAATGCTACACATGATGAATGGTTTCTGATTGAATGACTTCAAATGGTATGTTCTATTTGTATGATTGAATAGACATTGGTTGACATAAGGCGAAGTTATGATACGTTTCTTGAGCCTTGAGTGATATATAATAATGTTAAGTTTAATAAACTTTAAAAAAATACATATTGATTATTAATTGTAGTTTTTTTCTTTCTCTAGGTTTAATCCATGTTGGCCAATGGCAATGATTAGATTCCGTATGTAGTTATATGTGTTAATAACTATAACTAACGAACCTGCATACATGTATATGCTGCGATTTTCGTTATGTTAATTGCGACAAACCTACTTCAGTCGCTTATGAATAACGTTGGTTCGGATAATTAACTAGCTATAGAATCACGACAAACAGAATAATTCATACTTTGTTTTTGTTAATTTTTTATTCGTAGTAGGTGCAGACCAGGAATATTCATGGGTTCTTTTATTTTATTCTGATGTTTATATAAAAAAAAACAAATATATATATAATCACTCTCGAACTGATCAAATACCTTTTGGAATTCGTTGTTGAGAAGATCGTTTCTAGAAAATGAGAACAACCTGCATTCTGTTAATCTTTGGAAAACGATACGAAACTACAGCGACTAATTAAATGATGAGGACCTCGGATTACTTACCAAATTTCTTCGGTTTATTGCATTTCGCATCTTTTTTGAAGAAAGTGACTTCACCATACTTTGAGCATGGTATTATAGTATAATCTCAACCACCAAAGGTTCTATTAATGGGCAGCATTCAATATATTTGATGGTCTCCCAATAAAACTTTAAGCGTTTGGATAGCTTTAAAAAACATAGAATTAGTTATTCATAGTAAAAAAAATTATTCCTAAACTATCCCGAATAAGTTTTTTAAAATCTAGAGTGCTATAAAGTGTTCTGCTGTCATCGGTTTTTATTGCCACAAGTTGCCATAACTTCATATTTTATCAATATTTGAAATTTTTAAAATTCAAAAGTTAAATCCAAACCGTTAATCTTGTTCAATTTAATGAGCGATGTGTTTCTATATAAGTTTTATAAAATTTGAAGTTAGTTTGATAATTGATCGAGTGACCAAATGATGAACGTATTAGAATTAATCTATCATAATTAACTTGATTCGTTCATTTGTTGACCAATTGATTGAGTATGAAACTAACTTCCAATTTTATAAAACTTATATAGAAATGCATAGCTCGTTAAATTGAACAAGATGAACGGTTTGGATTCAGCATTTGAATTTTAAAAATTTCAAATATTGATAAAATATGAAGTTGTGGTAACGTGTGGCACAAAAAAAATGGTGGCAGCGGAACACTGCTCTAAAAAGATAATTCAAACATCCTAAAAAAAATTTATTTCGGATTTTTAACCACTTAAAAATCAATAACTCTAGATCTCTAAAAAAATTTTATTTTTTTATCGTTTGGAATAATATTCTTAACTCCAAATAACTAATCCTTATTTTATCTTTAGAGATCCAAACACCCCTAATAGATTATCAGTCATTTTTGCGACTAAGGGTAAGGAGACAAATGAGTAAGGGTGCTACTTATAATCGGAGTAGATATATACATACAATCTCAAGAAAATCAAAAGTAGGTAAGCCTGCATTAATTAGTTTATTTTGTATTACACGTCTTTCCAATATTGAAAACAGTCGGATTGGGTTATAATAAATGAATTCCCTTGGGAAAGTTCACAAACCAACTCAAATAAACTACTCAGACAATGTTTAATTAACTCTGTACGTAAACCGACCATATCACCCAGGAATGAGTTAGTTGGGTTGGACAGGTTGAATTGAAATTTATTTTACTGTCGAATCCTTTCAAATGAAATGTGTCATCTGAATTTCCATTTTAAGAGACGAAATTATAAAACAAAAAGTTAGCCAAGGCAACTGTAAATAATCTTTTTGATTGACAAGCTTTGACGTCATTTCTTTTTAATGTTATGTTTTGAAAGAATGCTTTTACTCTTTGTTTGTTTTTTCTTAATTGTGGAGAACTTTCGTGGATGTAATTTTTTTTATTTAATGAAATTGGTGAGTTACCGCCAAACAAAGACGCAATTAAAAGGAAAGATGTTACTGTATAATTTTAGCACGTAGACTTGCAATTTTCATTCTTGTAAATTTTAACTTAATTGTGGGTGATTTTTTTTTTAAAAAAATAATTGCATCTTCTGGAGGTTCAAGTTGTATTCGCATGAGTCAGGTTTGATTCAGATTCTCAAACCGACCAAAGTTGAGTCTAAAATTTTCAGTTGGTGATTAAATAATTAGTCACAAAATGAAGTGGACAAGGCCAAGTCATATATATAAAAAAATTTAATAATGAATTTTTATGACTAATTTACCAAATGAGTTTGAAAGGCGTTAAAACAAAATGATAAATCCAATTCAATGGACTCCTAACTTTTGGGTCCACTTGAAGCACAACTTCAAGTTATCCAAATCTTTGCTCTACAGCGCAGAACCAACCTGAGACTATTTATACACTGCACTCTTAACCACATCCAAGATCCAACCACTCTCTCAATCCACCTCTTCTACCTCCAAGCAAGTAACATGGGCTTCCCTTCTCTGAGCTATTGTGTAATCCTTCCAAAACCTATACTTCTCATCTTCCAGCTCCTAGACTTCTTCAGATATGCCATCTCCCTCTTCATCTACCGCATCGGACTCACCAACTCGGTCGAATACTACCCGCTTGCCTCGCTCTCCTCCACCGTCGACTGCCTCACCTTTCCTCCATCATCCGCAATCAAATCCCAACTCCGGCTGGTTAAACTCTCGAATCTACATCTGTGGAAAAGAAAACATGGTCAGACTGTTGCGTGTGCAGTTTGTTTGGGGCAATTGAGCTCTAGTCATGAGGTGAGGGAATTAGGCAACTGCTCCCATTTGTTTCACAAAGAATGCATTGACAAATGGGTTGATTTGGGAAAGGTCACTTGTCCTCTTTGTAGAGCTCTTCTATTACCGAATGGAATTGGACGCCTACAAGAGAGGACCTGTTTTAATTTAGTCAGATGGAGAAATTACTAGATAAATCAATGCAAACTTGTAGGCTATTAAGATATAAAATATTTACAAATATATTATGTTGGCATAATTAATTAATTGTGTGCATTATGTTGTTAATTTTATTTTATTTCGCAAACATATATCATTCATTTTTATCCTACAAGTACATAAAAAGATAAGGGCTAATTGAAAATTCAAAATGTAACATCTTCCTTGGCATTGGTAAATTAATGCCGAATGAAATTTTTATTTTTATTTTTTTTGGTCCCTTTCTTCATATCGGACATTGAATTAGCGATATCCAAAAAAAAACTTTTGTCTTTTTATTTAATCTCGTTCCTTCCAATGATAAAATCAACTTTTAAAATTTTTGTCTTTTCTTTGATTTCGGACATTGAATTACCGATATCAACTTTCCAATTTTGTCTTTTTGCTTACATTAAGGTCCTATCAAAATCTCTTTTTTTTTTAACATGGGATTTCATTTCATTTCATTTCGTTAGAAAATTCTTAATCAAAATGAAGAAATTTGATGTCATTTGATTAGAATTCCCATGTAATTAGATCCAACGAAATCCTATAAAATCAATTCAAATGAAATGAAATCCCACCTAAAAATCATTTTGATCAGGGCCTAATATTATATTATCTACTAGCAGTAGTGCCCGCTCAATGTACGGGCAATTTTATATTTGATATTATTTCAAAAAAATAAAAAAACTTATAAGGGCGTGTTTGGATGAGATATGAATAAAAAATTTCGGTATGCGTGCTTATCCAAATTCCTTATTCTTATACTATGGTTTTGTTAGTATAAGAATAAGGGCCCAAATTTTTTATTCTTGTGTTGTTTGGGTTGCACAAGAATAAGAATAAGCACGCATACCGAAATTTTTTATTCTTATTCCTTATTCAAGACTTATACCGAAATTTCTCATTCCATACTATAACTGAAGTGGAACATTGATATATTACATTAAGGTATAATAAAATATTATTGATTACGTGCATTTATAAAAATTAAATATTCTTTTACAAATCGGCTCTTTTGGCTTTCTCTGTTCCTTCGGAAACCAATGGTTTCTGTCTTTCTGCAAGTCAAGCAGGCTTTCCACATAGATATCAAATACTATATCTACATACTCTTTATTCTATCTTCTACAAAATCATCGATCTTCTACAAAATCACTGCAAGCAGGGTCATCTTGACATGCGAGTTGTTCGTTTTCCAAGCATGATGAGTTTTGCTGAATACCATCGTTAATGTAATTTGGATTGCAGGGTTATATGGACAAAACTCTTGTGCATTGGACACTCAAGAACACTGGTTTTTGCGGCAAGGGATAATAATAATAATAATAATAATAATAATAATAATAATAATAATAATAATAATAATAATAATGATGATGATGATAAAATTTTAGAAAAGGAAAAAATGTCAATCATGAAACAATTCCTGAAACGTAAAAAAAATTTGGAGTTTTTCATGTTGTCTCACCTTTTTTTAAACACACATGGAATTTTAATCGAAGAGTCTGCCACCGTACCAATGTAAATTGATATTACTTTTAATTTACTTGCTATCTTGATAAAATTTGTATATATTCTTATTAAAATCCAAAAACATAACAAACCTCAGTGGCCGGCTCCGAAAATAAAGCATCATTACCTTCAAAACAATTATAACACAATTATTAAAAAATTTTGGTGTATTAGTGTTATAATTAGATGTCTCTCTAAAAGATGATTTGATTTTTCGTATGCTACTGGATTGAAGCTTGCAAACTTGTAATCTTGTAAAAAGAAGAGTAAAGTCCATTTTTATTATTCTCTTCATTTTTTCTTGTGAAAAAAGTAGCACATTGTTACCAGTTTCATTAGAGAAACCCAACAGTTCAATTATACTCCTAATCCCCTCAACTACAACTAAAAACCCACCATGCTTGGTACCAACATATATCAGAAATTCTAATATCGATATCGGTACACTTAATCTCAAAAATAAAAAAATTCTAATATAAGCACTCCAAATTAGATCTAACATAATGTCAAGCTATGCAACCCAATAGGTTGTAGCAGCAATTGAACAATAGGTGAAGTACGATTTGTCATGTTTTGATCCATTTTGATGATTTTCACAAAACGTAAAGTAGCAGCAAAAGAGAAATTACCTGACAGTAATAGCCTTATACAACATATAACCTTTCTCCATGCATCAAGACCTACCGTGGCTGATTGATCGTCATAATGAAACCAACTGAACCAAAAATAAAAAATAGGACCAGTAAATTTAATCTAAACTCATCTACGAAGCAAATGCATGGCCTAGTTTGTATTAATTGACAATCTCAAAGCACATGCAGATATCCATAACTTCGGCAGTAAAAAACGCAATTATAAAGATAAAAAGTGACCAGAACAAAAGAAATGGACAATTACAACTGAGCTGAGGAAGTATTACCTGAGCAAATAAAGCATGCATAGCAACATAGAACCCAAAAGGACAAAACATTAATCTGAAAATTTTAAATTGGCAGACCTGCAAGAATCCAGGAGAAAGCCTATTGATCGAATACACAAAACAAAAATAAAATCAGAAGCATTCTATAATGGTAAGGAACAATTAGGATTGTACAGTTTAAGACCTATACAGCTTCCTATTATATAATTTTACCTTAGCAAGGTGACAAAGCAGCTGATGGTAGTACTGACATGAAAGATTATATATGCCAAAGTTAGGCATATACCCAACCGCATCCACACGGCCACACCAACACAAACATAGGTGCATCCCTGCAGCTTAGATAATTGATCACCTTTTTGGCTTGACCCTACAAATATTTAAAAAAAGAATCATTCTAAGAAATATGATTTGAATGTTGTTTGTCAACATAAGAGGTGCCTACATGAGCAGCAACTTTGTACCACTATGTATTAATAGCAAACAAAAATATTCAATTTTTTCTCAATTAGAAATGCCAATATAACTCATTAACGATAAATAGAATGTCAAACAATACACACACATCTGATATATTTGTTGCAGTCATGTTGATTTAGAGGTGTGCTAAGAGAACCATTCATCCATCTAAATAAAAAGGGACGCATGATTTAAGCCTATAACACACATCTGATTCTTTTGAAGCTCCATTTTATCACGCAATTGAATTTAGGCACTAATTTATATAAAACAAAATAAAAGTGCCTTTAGAAGATGCATTGAGCTAGTTCATTTGCGAAGATGGTTGTCATTTTGCTTGAAACTTGCAACTGGATCATGAATTGAACTTGGGTGTACCCAAAGAGAAATTAAGGATGAATACCTAAGAAGAGAGACACCAATAAAACAATTAATAATACTGAAATAAAGCAAGTCGAAAACCTGAAAGTAAATTAAAATCAGTAAAAACTAACCTGATCTACCTAAATTCAATTTGACATAATGTTAAAAACATCAAAATCGCCAAATACCTGAAAGTCGTTTACCCTTCTTCCTTTAGCAACCTCTACAATTATTCTTCGCAATATTTGCTGAAGAAATCTTAGGCCAAACCTGATAGAAAATTGATAATTAAATGAAAATCTGAAACAATGAATTTACAACTAAACATTGTCTGACCCGATATGAGTCAGCACTGAATTGAACTGCTAAAACCAAAATCAAGAAAATAATAAGGAAAAGATTGATCTGGAAGAGGCACCAAAAGAAACCAAAAAAAGGTCGAAGGAGGAACAACTACGAGAAAGAAGATTTGCACCTCTGGAACTTTAGGTCGGCGTGGCGAGCATGAATGCAGGTGAGATTTGGTAGTGTGGGGATCGCTAGAAAAATACTATTGGAAGAGGCACCGACTGCATCAGAACCTGCAATCAAGCGAAAAACAAAATTGATCAGCAAAAATCCGAAGCCAAATAGAATCTATTGGAATAGAAAAAACGGAGAGAAGAAGAAAATAATCCAAAAGCCAAAGATCAAGGAAGAATAGGAACAAAAACCTTCAAATCAGCAATAACTGCACTGTAGAAATCATGCTCCAATATTACCTGAGAAAGAATCATGCTAGATAGATGTAGATGCTGGTAGCTTGTAGCAAGAAAGGAGATAAGTAGCGAGCACAAATCAAAGATGGAAGATAGCGCGCCAAGTAAAGGCATCTCCGTCAATCAATGTCTCTGAGATTTCTTTTCTCTTCGTTTTGGTGGAGAGAGGGAGGGGAGAAAGAGAGAGAGATGAGGGTTCTTCGTCGAGGGGAGCGGCGCAGAAAGGAGAATTAAACCCTAGTGGTCACGGTAGAACAAAGAGAGCACTCGCGAAACCCTAACCTGATATTGAGAGCGGAAAGGGAAAGAAATCTCGGTGAAGATAGCGGAAAATTTTAATCGAGCGAAGCGGGGAGGGGGGGGAAGAAGAGCGCAAAATAAAAGCGAGTAAAAAAATAATATTCTGCAACAGTGGAGAATCGAACGCCGGTTAATAATTTGGCGCTACCAATCCACCGCCCTGACTTATTTGTGTGTAGAGTCGACTTCTTTATAAAAATAGCGATCCAAACCGTACATCATTTTGATCAATGGTTTATAATGATGCTAACAAAATTGTTTGGACCCCTTTGTGTGAAAAATGCTGACCTTGTTAAGGGTGCTTTATAAGTAGTAGAGATTAATAATATTAATATTAGAAACAACAAATGTTTAACGTTTTATAGGAGATATTCTAACGTCGGACTTTCAAAGTCCAGTATTATAATAACAGTTTTAAAAATCCGAATATTTTAATAATATAATCAAAATTCTTGATTATTTTAGTAATATATTTTTAAACCTAATGCTAGCCAGATAAAGCAATAACGAAGGGCTTTAAACTGTACTTTTGAAATGTCTTGGGCGTCTAGCCCATATTGTACTAATTAGTCCCGAAATTTTGTAAAATAATATTAAAATAATATAATCTATTAAAATTAATATCAATTTAATCAGTTTAATATAAATAGTATCGTAAGATCGGAATCCTGGATTCCGAACGTTAGATCGAATTCTGGGATTCCGATCTAACGTTTACTATATATAGCGCTTGGTTCCGATCTAACAGAGTGCGAAGCACTCTGCTCTGACCTCCTTTCCGCGCGCGAGCACAGTAAGTTTAATTTTTTTTTATTTAATTATTTATTTATTTAGTTTATTAGTTTTTAATTTAGTTAATTAAATAAAAAAATAGAGAAAATATTGAAAAAATATTTAAAAAATCTGAAAAAATGAGAAAAAATAAAATTTAAATTTATATGTAATTTATTAATTATATTAGATTTTTTTTTGTCTTTTTATTTGTTTTTTCACTACTTAATTAATTAGAAAAATAGATAATAAATTGTAAAATTATTTTAAAAATACGGAAAAATAAGAAAAATTCATATGAAAATTTATGTGTAATTAATTAATTAATTAATTTTTTTTTGCTTTTAATAATTAAGATTTTGATAATTAAATATGAGAAAAATTAGAAAAATGATAATAATTGATGGTATTAATTAAAAATGTAGGTAAAATACTAAGCTGTTAATTGGCGGACCAATTTTCCTAAATTTAAATTTCAAAATTTGTAGGCGTACCATTTGTTCAAAACAAAAATGACAAAGGACCAAGATAGTCACACTTTGAACTGAAAAAACAGCTCTGGATTCGAAAAGTTTGGCGCTAGAAAAATAGAAAATACACTCTGAAAAATTCTAACAAAAAAACTAAGCTGTTAATTGGCGGACCAATTATCCTAAACTTAAATTTCAAAATTTTTAGGCGTACCATTTGTTTAAAACAAAAATGACAAAGGAGCAAGATAGTCACACTTTGAACTGAAAAAACAGCTCTGGATTCGAAAAGTTTGGCGCTAGAAAAATAGGAAATACGCTCTGAAAAATTCTAACAAAAAAACTAAGCTGTTAATTGACGGACCAATTATCCTAAACTTAAATTTCAAAATTTTTAGGCGTACCATTTGTTCAAAACAAAAATGACAAAGGACCAAGATAGTCACACTTTGAACTGAAAAAACAGCTCTGGATTTGAAAAGTTTGGCGCTAGAAAAATAGGAAATACGCTCTGAAAAATTCTAACAAAAATACTATGCTGTTAATTGGCGGACCAATTTTCCTAAACTTAAATTTCAAAATTTTTAGGCATACCATTTATTCAAAACAAAAATGACAAAGGACCAAGATAGTCACACTTTCAACTGAAAAAACAGCTCTCGATTCAACTTAATATTACGAATATTACAATTATTTTTCACATCACATAAAAGTACAATTCAACTAAATATTACATTATCACCACAAAAATTACAATTATTTTCTCTCCTCTTGCAAAATTAGTTATTCTTGCGCCAAGACGTAAAATTCCACCATGTATTCCGGTTTGTGCTCTGCTACTCGATGATCCTTGACTGTCCCTTGTAATTGATGTCCCCTGACTTGTGACATACCTAGCAGAACTTGAGCGTGGATCCACGCTAATGGAATTTCGGCGTGGTTCATTTCCTCCTATACCGAGACTAATACGACTTTGAGTTCGTGGATCTACGCTAACAGAACTTCGTCCAGGTTGAACTGGCTCCCTGGAAAAAGAACTTTCACCTCGGTTAACTGTTGAAGGCGGAGCTCTATTCCTTGTACTTGTTCGTCTATGCGTGTTGGCACGCCTACCAGATTGAAGTTCTTCCAAAGAGATAGGTGGTTGTGGGTTGTTGTCCTCTGTGGTTCTTCTTTTTTTATTTTTATTATTTCGCATTGCATCCATCCACATCCAATCACGGTCCTTCTTTCGCCGCCCCCGATTAATCATATTCTTATCAGGGAACACCACAAGTCCATCGTAGCGAGGCCAGTTCTCTTTGTCTTCATAGCAGTGGAAGTCACTTGATGACCATATTTTAACCATGTTCTCTGTACTATATAGTGGGTCTATAAATTCATCTACTTCCCATCTATATGTACCGCATATGGCAACAACATGAGCACATGGTATTCCGGTCAGTTGAGGTTTTTGACATTTGCACGTCACACGCCTAGTCGGTAGTTGAGGATCTTCCGGTTGATAATTTTGGTTGATGAGAACTTTGTACTTCCACGTTCTTCCAGGGAAATCTTTCTCGTTGGGCACCTGTACTTCGAACTCTCCACGTTCAACATCAATGGTTACCACAGTCATCAGCGCTGTAAATATTAAAATATATACAAAAAACATGTAAATATAAATGAAGGTTAATTTTAGGTAAAGTATACAACGGTAATCCTTACCCGCTTTAAGAGTATGCTTCATGACTTTTAATTGCACCTCTTTTGGCCACCGTTCTCCATCTGCCTGTCTTCCCAATGCTATTTGCTTCCTTTCATTAAACCACTGCACAGTCTTGTACCAAGTGCCTTCTACGAGTCCAACAACTGGGAGTCTTCTCTCAACCTTGTACCGGCTATTTAGACTTTCAGATCCGTTACTAGTCATAAGACCCCAACGTGCACCAGTGTCAAAAGTTTGTGCCCACCTCTCTGGTCTCATTCGCTCATTGGTATCTGTCTCGTTTTCTTTACCACACTTCTTAAGATAATCGATAACTTCAGGGTTTGTCACTCGGAGTTCATCCCACATTTTCATGAATGGCCGTTTCTTTTTCTTGTTAGCCAACTTATTTCTAAATTTGTGTGGTATACCTTTGTCTTTACCAGAAACCTTGTACACATTTTCACATAAATGTTGCATACAATACCGATGTACGGCCAATGCAGGCTCCGCACTTTCTTGCCATCCGTACTGTGGTCTTTTAAACATGTTCCTTATTCCCCAATGACGGTCTGAGACAACACAAAATTTTTTTGGTCCCACCACTTGTTCCCTTAGAAATTTCATGAACCAACCCCAGCAAGTTTCATCCTCCGTTCTCACTAAAGCAAATGCTAACGGAACAAGCCGTTGCTCAGGATCGTAACCGCAAGACGCTAAGAATTTACCCTTATAGCGACCTGATAAGAAAGTGGCATCAATGCTAATCACGGGCCTAATATACGGAACCGCCGCGATACAAGGCCCGAATGCCCATGCTGCTGCTTCGAACATAGCTCTGTTCGGATCACCTACGCTTTTAAACAACCACTTTATCTGCGTTCCGGGTGTCGTCCTCTGTATAGCCAATAAAAGACTCGGTAGTTTGTTGTACGAATTTTCCCATGAACCAAAAAGATGTTCGATTGCTCTTTCTCGTCCCCGCCAAATCTTGTTATAAGTGGGCACCACATTCGGGTATTCTTTCTCCAGTAGAGATTTAACGTCGGGTAAGGAAATACCGACATCTCTCTTTACTGCATTTGTAATACAGCTGGCAATAACCTCAGCCGTTAAATTATCATGTGTGAAGTCTCCGGCCCTCCTCACGCATGTATGCTCGTGTTCATTCGTTATTATCTTCCAAAATTTGCCTTCTCTTTCTGTACGGGCATACATACGCCACTTACAACCATATTCCTTACAGTTCAATATTAATTTTTTCGGAGAACTAGCAGTGGTTTTATGTTGTACATTTAAAAGTAATGAGTATTTTTGACACTCTCCTATGAGTTGCTCTTTTGAGAAAAAAATTGTCCCTTCTGCTAATGGCCCTGATCCATGAGGTTGAGACGGTTGAGGTACGGAATTTCTATACTAAAAAATATCTAGAAATTGCCCTACGGGATGGTATGTTTCTGTCCTTCCTGTAAGATAATACTGGTGATTGGGGTTCACGTTTGATTGGGGTCCACCATCGATTCCCTCTGACTCAAATATGTCCATTTCTTCATCACTAAAGTCCTCACCTGTTGCATAGTCTGACTGAAAACCGGGACCTCGGTCGTATAAATCATCGAGTCGACGTGTTTCTTCTTTGTTTTCTTCGTTTACTTGAACGACATCTTCTTCTTCTTGTGGCCGGCCGTGCCTACTACTACTACTACCACCATGTTCTTGCCTACTACTACCACCATGTTCCCAAGTGCCTTGACCGGTGTAAGACTCGTAGTATGTACCTTCTTCTTCCTGAAGTGTACTATCACGAGGATCTATACTGTTAGGGTCCCAAGGATCCCAATCTAATGTAATGGTTTCATTCTTTTCTTCTTGATTGGTTGCATTTGGTTGTTGGTGTTCTTCTTCCTCATAATTTTGTTGTTCATTATAATTATAATTATAATAACCACCTAATTATAATAAAAAAAATGTGTTATAATCACATACAAAAATTGTAGTTAAATAATAACGTAGATAATATTGTAGTAATCACATACAAAAATTGTTGATCAATATTATAATTTTGCATAGTTAATATTGTAGTAATAGCATAGTTAAATATAGTTAATATTTAAACATAGTTAAATTGTAGTAATAACATACTTATAAATCGCATAGTTAAATAAATAATAACGATATTAAATATTACTTATAAATCCACCGCCCAATCATGTCAGTTTTTGGTCTTTTTCCCTTTTTACTGTTATTTATTTTATTAAATTAATAATATTTATTATAAATATTTTAATTATATTAATTAATAAATTAAAATTTAAATTAGTTAATTTGTTCCATCCTTTTCAAATATAATTACTTAAATTAAATTAGTTAAATTATAGTAATAACATACTTATAAATCGCATAGTTAAATAATAACGATATTAAATATTACTTATTAAAAGCCATTTCTAGAAATTGTTCTTATTTATGTTTTTATGCATAGTTAATATTACTAAAATATGATTTTCAATATGATTTTAATTATTATTTATAAATCGCATTTTCATAGTTATTATTATTCTATAGTTAATATGATTTTAATATGATTTAAATTATTATTCTATAATTATTATTTTCATAGTTAATATTAATATAAATATATATATTTAAGCACATAATTCTATTATTCAAAATTAAATGTCACATAATTAAATTCAAAATTAAATTTACCTTGTGCCGGAAGTAAATCGACATGCATTTCTAGACCATCAAGTCGCCTTGCCTCAAAGCACTCGTGTTGATCGTATCGCCATTCATTTTGAGAGTTGACCGGCAAAATAATTTGTTGAAACCTTCCGTCCATAATTACGTTGAAACGCGAAACAATTCTCAAATTGAACTCACCTTGATAAATTCCCAATGAGGACAAAATTATTTGTTTAATAGATTCATAATCAGTTTGTGGAAAAACATCAAAACGAAAATTATTTGCTGGATTAAAGGGAGATTGATTGACAAAAACACTAATTGAATACATTTCTATATGACTAAGAATTAATTGGAAAAGATAGATGATATTAAGATTGTGATAACGACCAACTATTTATAGTGATAAGATCGGAATTTGAGATTCCGATATTAGCAAACAGATTTAAAACTTCACGTCAATTCCCAATCAAATCAAATTATTTCGCTGCTGTTGGTTGAACTTATTGCTTAGATCGGAATCCAGGATTCCGATCTAAGCATGTCAGGAATCCACCGCCCCAATCAAATCAGTTTTTGGTCTTTTTCCCTTTTTACTGTTATTTATTTTATTAATTTAATAATATTTATTATAAATATTTTAATTATATTAATTAATAAATTAAAATTTAAATATATATATTATATTTTTTGTAATTAAAATTGATTTTAATTTTATCATATTCATTAATTAAAATAATTCATTACCTAAAATAAATCATTTTTTTCAAATATAATTACTTACATTAAATTAGTTAAATTAAATTAAATTAAATTAAATTATTCCATCCTTTTCAAATATAATTACTTAAATTAAATTAGTCAAATGAAATTAAATTTAATTAGTTAAATTAAATTAAATTATTACATATTCAATAGCTACATATTTAAATTAAATTAAATTAAATTAAATTAGATCGGAATCCAGAATTCCGATCTTAGCATTTGTCAGAGGAATCCACGCACAATCAAATTAATAAATTTAAGTAAATTAATAATTATATTTTAATTAAAATTGTAAAATTAAATTAATAATTTATATTGTTTTGTAAATTAAATTAAAGTAGTTAAAAAAATAATAGCTCAATCAAATTAAATTAACTAAATGAAATTAAATTAAATTAATTACTTCAAACAACTAAATAAGATTTTATTACATCAAATTAAGTCAAATTATTAAATAATTTTATTTAATTAATTTTTAATGTCATTAAATTGATGCAACTGATAAAGTCTGGAAAAGAACTGCAAAAGGACAGGCGTGCTCTGATAAAAGGTCAAAAGTATACTGATGCCTACCTAAGGACTGCAAAAGGACAGGCGTGCTCTGATAAAAGCTCAAAAGTATACTGATGCCTACCTAAGCACTGCAAAAAGGACAAACGTATTCTGATAAAGTCTGGAAAGTATACTGATGCCTACCTAAGCTATGAAAATGACAAACGTATTCTGATAAAGTCTGAAAAGATATCACATTATATTTATTAATTTTAAATAATTGCAAGTCTAAACTGATCTATAAAATTATTCTTCCTCAGCAAAAATATGTCACACCCACTCAATCCTTCTTTCTTCAACATTCACTACCGTGGAGAAAGGAAATACCTCCAACAGTGAAGTGCGGGAATGGCCATCTACTCGACATGAGTACTTGTCAAATTACACACATTCCCCTGCCAATCCAAATGAGATCGAAAAAGGAGATTATCATGCGATATGTAATAAATGTTACCGCAAATTCGACTACAATATCCATTCGCAATATGGTGGCGAGTGGCCATTATACACCCACTATCAGTGGCACATTCATGGTGGCCCAGAAAGAGACCGCAGGGAGAGATTGCGACATTACCTTACTAAACCTGAGTCGAGCAACTCTGAACTCTATAAAAAGTACTACACAGAACCTGAACCGATGCCGGAACTCAAACCGTGGAAACCAGATCCTACACCCATGATTGTTTACGAAAGCATATACGATTTTCGTGGAGACCACACAGTGAGCTGTACAAAGTGTGGTCAGGTTTTCAATTTCAAAGATACCATTTTGCGTGACCACTACGATGAACACAAAAAACAAGAAGAGAGGGATGAAATTGTAAAGAGATTCAGAGTGAAAGAACAATGGTTCGAAAGGAGAAGAATGGAAGAAAAGGCCGCCGAAGAGAGCCGGAGGTTGCAACAAGAAAAAATTGGAAAAAAAAATTAAGGAGAGCCTAATAAAGATCAAGAAGAGAGATGAACAACGCAAAATTGCAGTAGCTAGAATGGCTGAGATTGAGCAACAAGAAGCCGAGGCAGCTTTCTGGAACGAAGCCGCTCAATTCGCAGACAACCTGGCTGTGAATAATCAACAAGAAAATGATGAGGCTTTTTGGAACGAAGCAGCTCAACTCGCTGAAAACCACGGTGCCAGTAATGAACAACAACCTGATGCCGCTTTCTGGAACGAGGCCGCTCAATTCGCCGACAACCATGGTGGCAGTAATCAACAAGAAATGAATGCGGAAGAAGATCAACCCTGGTGGGAGGAAATTCTGCAACATATAGATGATCAAGATCTCTAAGTATATTTATTACTTTGTTTTTAAGTACCAAACTAAATTCAGTGTGTTCATTTATATTATGGTTTTTTATGTACATTTTTCCTTTTTTATTATTTTAGTGTGCTAAATTATATTATGATTTTCATGTATTTTTTCCTTTCTTTTATTTTAGTGTGCTAATCTATATTATGGTTACAAAATTCAATTCTTCTTCTAATGGTGAACATATACATAAAACAAAGTGAACATATAAACGATCTAAGTGAACACATACAAACAAATAAGTTCTATAAAACTAAGTTAGTAAGTGTTCACTTAGATCGTCTATATGTTCAGCTTATTTACGGTATATGTTCACTTTGTATTTACCGATTGCTGGGATGGTATATTTGCCGATGATGACACTTATAATTCCTGTATTTTTATATTATGAATTAAATGAATTATTACATAAAGTTTAATTATAAGTTTATATTATAATTATTGCCATAAATAAATTATTACATAAAGTATTATGTACTTATTATGTACAACATTTAACATAATTGAAAATTTTTAATATTAAAAATAAAACCATCCATATAAAATTAATATCAAAACTTTAAATATTAAAATATTTTTCATAATATAGAATTATATTATATTAATTTAATATTAAAATTTTATAATATATTAATTTTATAATATATTAATTTAATATTAAAATTTTATATATTTAATTAATGTTTATAAATAGAAGTAAAATAAAATATATTAATTTAATATTTTATCTTCAAAATATATTACTAAAATTTCATAATATATTAATTTAATATTAAAATTTTATATATTTAATTAATTTTTATAATAGAAGTACAATAAAGCCATGAAAAACGACAAAATTGAGCAGTTACAGCACTGTTCGGAATCCCAGAATTCGATCTAATGTTAGATCGGAATCCCAGAATCCGATCTAACGTTAGATCGGAATCCCAGAATCCGATCTAACGTTCGGAATCCAGGATTCCGATCTTACGATACTATTTATATTAAACTGATTATATTGATATTAATTTTATTGGATTATATTATTTTAATATTATTATTCAAAATTTCGGTAATTAGTCTCTTTTCTAGAAATTTGGACCATACAAAGCCCATTCTAAAACGAAATATTGCTTAATCAATTTTAGGCTCATTATATAGGAACTGTTCTTCCTAGGAGTAGAGCAACTGAGCAATGAGCCAATGAACAGTTGGGTCCTGAATTATGTGACCTTCTGTTAACTGTTATGTACTGCAAGCTACCTATATCGGACGATGAGGATAACTTCAAAATTCGTATAAGACCCTGATTAGAATTACTTTTTCAACATGGGATTTCATTTTATTTCATTTCATTAAAAAAAAATTATCAAAATGAATAAATTTGATGTGATTTTTTCTATTATTTGACCAAACAAAATCGTATGCAATCAATTCTATTCAAATGAAATAGAAAATTCTAAAAAACATTTGATCAAAGCCTAAATTCTTCTCCCTTGAAAGTCCTCGCCATCTATAGTATAATATAATCTGCGTGATTTTTTTGCGCGACTTTTAAAGCCACCCTTCGCTAATTTATCGTTTTTCTCCGAACGCTTCAATCTCACCGTTCCTCCTTCATTAACGACAAAATCTGATCGTTCAATTACTTCCAGCGATTTTCTTTAAGTTTTTGTGACACGGATCTATAACTCTTTATGTAGCAGGTCATATTTATCTTTTTTGTTGACCCGTTACATTTATTGTGTACCTCTTTCTACTCCTCCCTCTTTCTATACGCTCCTCCTCCTCCACTCTCTCTCTCTCTCTCTCTCTCTCATTGACACTTTCTCCGCTCAGGCGAGTAACCACCCTCCCCTCTCACCTCCGCTTCTTTTCGGCTTCTCTCTCTTCTCTGTTGAACTGATGAAAAGAGGACCGACACTCAACTAATATAGAACTAATGAGGTATTTTTAAAATCAATTTGCCTAACCTTCTTTGTAAATTAGGTATCCTCTTTGTAAATTTCTTCTGTTTAGCTTATTTTTACCCATATTCCATCGATGCCTCTTTCTCTTCTGTTTGAATTCATCGATTTTTCCTCTCTTTTTTGCCTTTTTTGCTTTAATTTCTGGTAATGTTGTGTTAGATTTAGGTCTTCTTACATAAATGTGTTCATTGATAAGGGATTTTGTCAGAAACTTAATTTTATAAATATCAAACGCATAATGCAACTGGTATAGAATTAAGGTACTTGAATTTTCTTTTTTGTTTTTACGTTTTATTTTTCATGTAATTGTTTCAGCTTTTATAATTTTTATGTTCAGCGGCATTTACTCAATTAATAAACTTTACTGTTTGTGCTAATGAGAGGAAGGTATCGGGATTGAGATTAATTGATTTACCATATCCTTGCAATTATTAATTTTTTGAAAATTGGGTTTATTACCTTTCTTACAAAATTTATGATATTTTTTTTTTGTGTTTAATGAAATTGACGTCTAAGGTCCATTTATTACTGCATCCGTTATTTTATTTTTGTTAATGGAATTGAAGTCTGAGGTCCAGTACTGATGCCGTTACTTTAAAAAAAAATGTTTAATGTCCTTATATTGCGCTTGGAAAAATTAATTTTGTATCTAAACAGTCACTGACATCATAGACAAGACGTCATTTCAGGAAATAAATAGCTTAGTTAATAAATATGGAAAACCAATAGTCATTTCAGGTTTGTTTATATTTGCTTCGTCCAAAAATAGCTTTGTCTGCAAACAGAAATAGAGTTGCTTACTTTTCAGATCACCATAAAAAATATTATTGTAGGTTGCTCTACTTTTGTCATTTCTTAATATTATGTATTTTAATTTACAGAATCAGTTTCATTTGATTTTCAATCTCACTTTTTATGACTCTTTGTTTTCAGTAAATCATGAACAATATAGTACCGATCTCGCGCTATACCGATAGGGTTAGAGGTGTAGTTCATGCAAGGGTCTTGAAATGATGGGAAGCTTTTGATCCTAGAAATGGTAATATCTGATGCATGAACTTCGTTTTAATAGACAAAGAGGTATTATTTCTTAATTTTTCTATAGTATCTTATCTTCCGATTTATATTTCTAGATTGTGATTTTAGTTTTTTTGGATCAAACAATTCTTACATTGGAATATGTTAATCCTTATATTGAATCAAAGAAAACTCAGAAACCTTCAGGGCAAATTTTTGGACCAACATCTTTATTAAAGTATCCAACTGTCCACATACTGCTTGAAGATTAAGTTTCAATACAGTTCTTTGGTACTGTCATTATAACACTTTTGTACTGTATCAAGCTAGAATTGTTTATTGCTTTAGTTAATTTCACATGATTTTTAAATTTAGTGTTTCAATTAACTTAGACGTTTGAAATTTTTCTGATATTTTCATGTCTACATGTTGTACCTCATTAAAATCTTTTAATTTTCTTTTACTTTTGTTTTTATGGATTTTTAAGGCTAACTGAAAACCAAGGGCTCCACTTGCATTGTAGTACAAAAAATTCAGCTCCTCAATCTCGCAATACCCCCCTAAGAGAGGTTAGTTTATTTGACTGTCCAATTATTTGTTTTCCTAATTACAACTGATAAAATCATGGCACATATTTTTTGAAATTTTTAGGTACTGTTATGTCGAATTATTACTGGAGCTTCTTTCAATTAATTCTGGTAAAAAAAAATGTTTCTACTGAATCCAGAACCATTTTATGAAATTCAGTTGCATATGTTTCACAAGAAAAAGAAAAGGCCACTAACTTGGTATAATATAATTTTTTTATGGTATGTACTAGCCATATTGGTAATGATATGTACCAGGAAAGGAAAATAAAAATGCTACTCTATTTGCAAGTAAGTGGATATGCATGTCAATCTTCATGCATCCGTTATCCTTGAAAACTGTGAATTAGTATAAGCAACCAAAATGCTACATTAAATAAGCAGAGAGAGAGTTGGTCCTTGGACAAGAATAAAATCTTCCATATATTTTAAAACACTATATTCTTAAATGGTTCAATTTCCTATCTTTTCGAAAAAAAACACTAGAATCGCAAGCGAGAAGGCGTGGGGGAAAACCTGCTTGATGTAGAGGTTAAAGAGTTTGGCACAAGTGAAGATGGAGCACAAGGTGTCGAGAGAGTGGTCATGATTTGGGGGAGAACGGATACAGGTGCCACTGGTCCTGCATGGGTGGCCAGAATCACGATGGGTTCTGTCAAGTGGAAAGAAACTGTAAAATGATAGTTCCTTGCTTGAAATAAATATCCTATAATTCATGTCAGGTTAGCAATTTGTATTTACATTTTGAATGGTTGTACATTTAGTGTTGTTTGTCTGGTTGTGTTTGAATTGTTTATGATGTTCTATGATCTCTTCTCAAAGACTATAATACCTTCTGCCATATAATGAACCGTATTCAAATGGCACAAATTTGGTGGGGAGTTTGGAAGTGGAGTTAGCCGAGCCTTTAGCCTTGGAAGTGATTAACATGTGTTTGGTGAATAGGTAACTGGTAGGTTTCTTGAAGCTTAATTATACATTGTGAACTTTATGGATAGAATATTGCCTATAGGAAGTAATTATTGCAAATTAATGTCTCTGGATTGTACTACATAGATCATCCCATTTTAAGTTTCTCCTGTCAATCGGGAGAAAGAACAGTCACAGATTGTTGTCCAAACAGTATTTCCATTTTAATTGTTTTTGGTTCTATGCATTACATTTTGATTATTTATTTTTTCCCCAGACTGTCATGACTACCGTTTTGCCCATTTCACGACTGACTAACAGAATGCACAGGATGTTATCTATGCTAGAGTCTTGAAATTGTGGGAGGCTGTTGATACCAAGAATAGAAATGTTTGGGCGATGAATTCTGTTCCCTTGGATAAAGAGGTAATGAGATTTTCCTGCAGAGGTCATTTCTTTTTTATCCCGAAATTATTTTATATAGGAATTCAGATGCAAAAAATTTTAATAGAAAGAATTATTATTATTTTTTTAATAAGAAGAAAGTTCGAACGCGTTTTTAATAAGAAGAAAGAATTATTATTATTTTATATAAATTTTTTAAAAAATTTTGAACATTAAAACTTTAAACAGGCTTAACTTTTGATAGGAAGGTCCGTCTGGGGCGATCGAGTACAATCCGGAAAGCTGGCGACGAGATCTACACATGTTACCAGGGTGAAACCCCGTAACGACCATTTTCGGAGCCAAAAAACGCTCTTTAGACCTCTAAAATCCACTTTGAAAGTTTGCAAACCTAAAAACCACTCTAAACTACTATAGAAGTTTTTAAAATCATGAATTAATCATTAAAAAGAGAAATGCAGTAAATCAAGTGACTTTCTTGATAGTTATTCAAACAAAATGATATTATTGTCAAAATTAATATTCTAATGTCATTTTTAAATAAGATTAATATGAAATTAAATGTGATATTTTAAAAATTGTAAATTTAATCTTAAAAATAAATTTAACTTAAATTTTCACATTAATTTTTCTATTAATTTTGAAAAAAAATGGTAATAACTCCATTTCGAAAAATTTACGCCTTCCTACCTGTTTATAAAACGCGCTCGAAGGCTCCGAACGCGTTTTATAAACGCGTACGAAAGTCTGACCAGCCTTTTGAGGCGTAACTGAAGCTCTCTCCTTCTTACCCGTTTATAAAACGCGTTCGAAGCCTTCGAGCGCGTTTTATAAACGCGTAGGAAGGAGAGAGACTGTACGCTTTTATAAAACGTGTTCGAACTTTCTTCTTATTAAAAAAAAATAATAATAATTCTTTCTATTAAAATTTTTTGCGTCTGAATTCTTATATAAAATTATTTCGGTTTTTTATCTATATATATGTGTACGGCTTCTACAGCAGAGGTCTTTTTTTTTTTACTTCTGGACTATTTTTATGGAAAAACATAATATGATTTACGGAGACTAACATAGAAATCCGGATATTATTTCAAATTGGGTCTGTTATGAGGTCACGGGTTCTTAAGAAGCTTCTAATTATTTCATTTTCTTTTTGTATTTCAGTATTTTATAATATCTCTGACTATGTGTAGTTTTGTAGGACTTGCAAGTTCTGAATAGAAATGGTAACAATAATAGATAACTTTTACATGATTTATGATGATATAATAAATATTTTTCTATCATTTATCGATACTATTTCCTTCTCATATATTTCTATTATATAGGTACCATTGAAGACATTACTATTTATGATGAAGCTGACAAATGTAACTTTCTACATGAACTACTGTATCTTAATATGTCAGTTGCTCGCGGGTCAAATAAAAAAAAACTAATATAGATATAACGTTATTAACTAACTCATATTTGTATTGTTCTAAAAAAAGCTTCATCATTTTTCTGTTTCTATCAATCAAATATATTTTTTGATAGTTTTCTTTAAATAATATTGATTTAAAGTTTTATATAAAATCTACACACATTTGGTTATGAAATAAAAAAGTGAGGGACTATTCTGTAAATATTGTTTACAATCTTTTAGGTAAGTACTGAGATACTGATGTACCATTTAAAATTTCCTAACTTGCTACCAGTAATTCTTCAATTTTTTGTGCGAGTAATTAGTTGACGGGGTTATTTCTGGTAACTATTCTTTCTTTTTTCAATCAAAATTAATGAGGCGTTGTGATGATATATCTGTATTCAATTTCTTAATAGTATTTCTCTTCCCTCAATATAGTATACATTCTTGGCATTTTTATTGTATTCGGAAAATGAAAAATAAAATTTCTGGACTTATTAAAGTATTTACAATGATTTTTCTTTTTACATTTGTTTCAATTTTCATGGATTGTACATAGAAAGCAATTACTTAAAAGAATCGGGCGGGGTCTCTTTCTTTTCTCGAATTTGGTCATTGTCAAATCAATTACTTACGAATTTGGTCATTGTCAAATCAATTACTTACGAGTTATGTATCGAGCGAAGTTCGATGTTCAACCCTAGTTAGTATCTAAACAACAATTATATTTTAAAAAAATCAAGAAAACATAGTTTTGTATATGTTTACATTTAGGATTAGAATAAAATTGTGGACAAAATTTTATACAATTTTAAAAATAGAATTGTTTATCATCATCGCATTCGTATCCTTTCTATTATCCTGCCCTCTCATCACCTTTTTCCCGTGTGCCGGCGTCTCTTGCACTGATCCTACCCTCCTTGTTCCCTACCCGAACGTCCTTCCTGGCCCAACCCCACTCTCCTACTCCCTGCACCGGTGACCTACCTCACATCCTAAGATAGTAAATGAATCTATCACGACAATTAGTTCATTGAATGTTTAGTGTATCTGGATAATTAGTGTATTTACCAAAATATTTTGCAAAGGAATTAAATTATAACAATTGGAAAATTCAAAATTTTTTTAAATGCAATACAAATCCTAATTTGATGAAGGCTTCAAAACCTGGTATCAAATAAATTTATATCTTATTTTACCTCACTTCAAATTAAGGCTTCAAAACATGGTATCAAATAAATTTATATCTTGTTTTACCTCACTAGTCGTTTTGGTAAAACTAAGGGTCGAATTCAAGAGATGGTACAATTGATTACCAGACTTTACTTTCTCAAGAAAACTAGACAAGATAATTTTTGGAATTTTATGATTTAAAAAGACAATTATCTAAAGTGCAGGTAATTAAATTATTTTTTTAAGGTTTTTAGACTCAAACAGATGCAAATGAATATTCTAAAATTTTGGATTCATTTAGTTTAGCTCTAGAGCGTTGTTATCACGTGTTTCCATATGTGACAGACAAAATCTCGAATTGAAATATATAAATTTCAGACCGAAATTTATATATATTCCATGCTGAAAAGTGTTCCAAACTCTCTGTTTTGACTTGATAATTTTAGGTAATGTTATATGTGTTAGGAAATTGCCCAATTTTAATTTTGTGATTAATTACCATTAATTAATCCAATTAAAACACAAGCAACAAAAGATCTAGTACTTTAAGCAATAGACACAAAGAGAAAGAGAAGAAATCGATACCTCCCGCGAAATCGTATTCGCGGGGCTCGACCAAGGCATGGGAATCGATGGCGCGCCTTCTCCACCGTCTCCACCACGTCTCGTAACCGCCCTCGAGTCCACCAAGGAGGATTAATCACGTTCTACAAGGTACGTGCTAGCATACCCAAAGAACAAGCCTAATCTCTATGGTTTTCTCTCTTGCATCAATCAACAACCTTGATTTAGTGGAGAGAAAATAGCTCAACACATGAGCAAATAAGAGGGAGAGAGGAGGAAGGTGGCGGCCTAGAATGGGAGGAAGAGAGAAGAGAGACAAGCTAGGTGGAGGCTCTCATAAGTGGTCCTTATATAGAGCACAAAACCTAATTGACCTCTTGCATAATTACAACTATGCCATCCCACCTACCACCATAAATGGCTGCCACGAAATGGGCCTTTATGGGCCATTTAACCCCTTCATTTGGACCATTAATTCATATAATTAAGGTCCCTCAACTTTGCTCTTTAATTGGGCTATATATTTGCTATTTAAATAACGGCCCAATTCATCAATATAACCATTTATATTAATAAGTGTTGAACTAAATTAATTATTAACTCATTAATAATTATTTTAGGATTAGTTAATGCATTAATTTATTTCTATATGATCCATTGACTTAATTAATTATAACGGTTCGCAACGGTATATAATTAATTAATCAATCTTATCATATTTCCACAGAACTTACTGCTGTGAATAAATAAATAATGCACTGTGTGATTAATGTCCTATTTGTGTGACCCTTTGAGGATTTATGCTATGTTGGCCATGGAATTAAATCGTTATTTAATTCCAATAATCATAAGTGGTATCTAGCAACACGTTATGATTCCCAATTCGCATAAATAGTGTACTGCTACAATATTTCAATCCTGCATAAGAGAATAAATATGTTTCTCTATTTTGATTCTTATGTCTCACGATATCATCGTATAATCCAAGATAGGAATGTGTCATTCTTGCAGATTATACGTTTCTTGATCTAGAGTTGATCGCTTAGTTGCGCGCATACGATCCAACTCCATCAAGGGGCCCAAACAGATATCGTCACTCACTAAGTGAATTAATGAGGGACATATGGTTTTCTTGATGATTAGCTTTTTCCCGCACAATTCAAGAGAACGTAAATCAAGTCCGTATAGCAGCCCTTAACGGGAATCAGCGGTAGACGAGATTTATAGAACCTATCCTCATGTGGAAAAGATAATCATCTCAAACTTAGAACCAAAATCATAACGAAATAAACAATGACACATAACACAATCCATATGTTTATTTCGTTGGGTCAAGTCCTGTACTATGTTCCATAACATATACATATGCAATTAAGTTGGTAACTCTTTACCTATGATTTGTAGAACTTAATCATCACTTAACTTGCATACTAATCTTATATGATAATTAATGTTCCTTGTTAATTATCAAGATTATGGACTGTTTAGATTTATTATTGTCATTCTAAAGAATGATCCACAGAGATCTACAATTCAGATCCTCAACCTGAATGATCTGTCAATAATAAACCTAGGAACAGATGATAAAATATCATCCAAAACATAAACTAATATTTAAGTCATTAAATTATTGACTTCTAGGACATAACTCCAACAATCTCCCACTTGGCCTAGAGTCAATCAGTAGTGACTTCTAGCCAACGAAGAATTGAGAACGATGTCATATATCTACATATATACATGTCTCGGACCTCAAAATAAATAATACGCTTAAAGCTAGTTACTCATACGTCCACCACGTATGGATGCATAAGTGCATCTCGTATACTGCTCAAGGTAGAGGTCTAGTCAGAGTGTTCACTGTGTTCGCGAACTTGTCCAATTTTATTTGACCCTATATATATATATACTACTACTATATATATGTTCTTGATCATCATCATATGATATCAAGTGATATCGTTATAGATCATATTTGAATCTCCAATGTAATATTGGGTTCTTTAGGAGTAAGTAATGGTTCGAGATGCATAGAACCATAATAACTCGACTAAGAACTCGATCCAAAATAAACTTCTTTTATTGCTTCACAAGTTGCTATGTATTTTGCTTTGGTGACGGAAACGGTTGTAATATTCCATTTAGAACACTTTCTAAACTTACAACACCACCTTTTAAGCAAAATATGTAGCTCAATCGTGATTATATCAATCCTTTGAAAAACTTTTATCAATGTAACAACTTACACGAGATTTCTTTCATCTTAAGAGATGAAACATTATATCACTCTTTCTCATAAGGTACTCGAGGATATCCTTGATTATCGTCCAAATGTGTCTCTCTTGTATCCATTTGACAACTGTTTGTCATATCTTTTGGATACTACACATTGGGGCATATGCATAAATATGGCGTACGAAATGAAACTCATAATGAAAGAATGCTTGAACTATTTCATGCACTTTCTTGAATTGAGTTGCAATAGACCGAGTTAAACACTCAAGTCATGCCATGTGACGTAGAGTTAGACATCCTTTCTTGGAGTGTAACTTTCGTGTTTCTAGAACACTTCGTCAACATATGCATATTTGCTCAAACCTAACATCCATCATAATCTATCTTCATAGATTTGTTTCCTAGGATCAGGTGATTTCGCCCAAGTTCTCATTTGAGAAAGCATTCTCCAAAGAGACCTCGACAATATTCATTTTCTTTATGTTATTCCCAATTTAATGAATTGTTATCATGAACAATACAAGTAATACAATTATGTCCCACTGAATATCTTGTTTATACAAGATACTTTTGACGAAGTTCAACTCCTTGACTTCATTGTCAAAACTTTTATTCCAATCTCCACAACACTTGCTTTAATCCATTTATGGATCCTTGAAGCATGCGTATGTTTTTAGCAATACATAAATCTCGATTTGTGTCAAATGCACAACATCTTCCTTCATTCATACGAAGAAGGCGGTTTTATATGTTTTTCCATATATCGACATATATGAAATACAACTATTGCTAGAATGATCTTTATTGACTTATACATAGCCACAAGCAAGAAGTTGTGCTTTGTACGTAGTCAACTAGCCATCGACTTAGACATAGCTACAAGCGAGAAGCCGCGCTTTGTACATAGTCGATTTGTTATCCATGTCGATCTTTCCTTTTGAAGATCTAAACGTTCTTGATGGATTGCTCCTTCATGAACATCAACCAAGGTCTATACCTTGTTGTTATACATGGATTGTTCTTTAAACATCATATGAATTCAAAACATATATGTGGAATCAGATCATTCCATCGTTTCTTTGTTTATCAACGGATTCTCATATGCTAAGTACGAGAATGTTGTGACAACCTATGCACCAAAACGGCTTAGGAAATCAACTCTAGTTGATCTTTTGTAGGATTGGTACTTGAGGTTCATGAACTTCTTCCACAACGATTTGTTGAATGAGTTCTTGACTCCTCATATATTTCATGAGTTTCTCAAACATCATCAACTTGTGAGATGGTTGAGTCCTCATTAGAAGGAGCATACTATTAAACTTCTTTCAAAACAACTTGTCGATCGAAATGTTTTAACCTAGTTGAAGGTCCAAACTTCCACGAAAAATTATGAAATTAATTTTTCTGAAATACTAACTCAAAATAGAACAACTCCATTTAAACAGAATTTTTAAAGAAGTTCTCAGTTGGTACAGTTTATTAGAACAATCGATTTGCTCAACAAACTGGATCTGACGAGATCTTCCTTTTCATACTTGAAAATCCACAAATTAATCTGAGTCATGCAACAATTTACACATGCTTAGATAGAGCTTCAAGTCCTCTTTAAATCTAGCCATAGAACACTGGTACTTATATTCAAAATATAAATCTTTCAAGCCATTCAAACAGGACAGTGCGAGCAGAAACTGGTTCTGCGCACTGTCGCCGTTTTATTCACAATAAATCTATACTAATTCAGAAAAATGTGAATCCAACGCCAAAAGAATCACAATCCACAGATCTACAACATTCATGTAGATGAAAAAAACTTCCAGAGAACTTATAAAAGCGAAAAATGCGAAACAACACAGAAAATACCATTTCCAGACAGCAAACAAACGCATCATCTCTACTAATCCGTTAATTAGCCAATTTCTCTTAATTAAGTGTCAAAATAGCTTAAGTACGACCATGTGCTCTGATACTACTGTTAGGAAATTGCCCAATTTTAATTTTGTGATTAATTACCATTAATTAATCCAATTAAAACACAAGCGACAAAAGATCTAGTACTTTAAGCAATAGACACAAAGAGAAAGAGAAGAAATCGATACCTCCCGCGAAATCGTATTCGCGGGGCTCGACCAAGGCATGGGAATCGATGGCGCGCCTTCTCCACCGTCTCCACCACGTCTCGTAACCGCCCTCGAGTCCACCAAGGAGGATTAATCACGTTCTACAAGGTACGTGCTAGCATACCCAAAGAACAAGCCTAATCCCTATGGTTTTCTCTCTTGCATCAATCAACAACCTTGATTTAGTGGAGAGAAAATAGCTCAACACATGAGCAAATAAGAGGGAGAGAGGAGGAAGGTGGCGGCCTAGAATGGGAGGAAGAGAGAAGAGAGACAAGCTAGGTGGAGGCTCTCATAAGTGGTCCTTATATAGAGCACAAAACCTAATTGACCTCTTGCATAATTACAACTATGCCATCCCACCTACCACCATAAATGGCTGCCACGAAATGGGCCTTTATGGGCCATTTAACCCCTTCATTTGGACCATTAATTCATATAATTAAGGTCCCTCAACTTTGCTCTTTAATTGGGCTATATATTTGCTATTTAAATAACGGCCCAATTCATCAATATAACCATTTATATTAATAAGTGTTGAACTAAATTAATTATTAACTCATTAATAATTATTTTAGGATTAGTTAATGCATTAATTTATTTCTATATGATCCATTGACTTAATTAATTATAACGGTTCGCAACGGTATATAATTAATTAATCAATCTTATCATATTTCCACCGAACTTACTGCTGTGAATAAATAAATAATGCACTGTGTGATTAATGTCCTATTTGTGTGACCCTTTGAGGATTTATGCTATGTTGGCCATGGAATTAAATCGTTATTTAATTCCAATAATCATAAGTGGTATCTAGCAACACGTTATGATTCCCAATTCGCATAAATAGTGTACTGCTACAATATTTCAATCCTGCATAAGAGAATAAATATGTTTCTCTATTTTGATTCTTATGTCTCACGATATCATCGTATAATCCAAGATAGGAATGTGTCATTCTTGCAGATTATACGTTTCTTGATCTAGAGTTGATCGCTTAGTTGCGCGCATACGATCCAACTCCATCAAGGGGCCCAAACAGATATCGTCACTCACTAAGTGAATTAATGAGGGACATACGGTTTTCTTGATGATTAGCTTTTCCCCGCACAATTCAAGAGAACGTAAATCAAGTCCGTATAGCAGCCCTTAACGGGAATCAGCGGTAGACGAGATTTATAGAACCTATCCTCATGTGGAAAAGATAATCATCTCAAACTTAGAACCAAAATCATAACGAAATAAACAATGACACATAACACAATCCATATGTTTATTTCGTTGGGTCAAGTCCTGTACTATGTTCCATAACATATACATATGCAATTAAGTTGGTAACTCTTTACCTATGATTTGTAGAACTTAATCATCACTTAACTTGCATACTAATCTTATATGATAATTAATGTTCCTTGTTAATTATCAAGATTATGGACCGTTTAGATTTATTATTGTCATTTTAAAGAATGATCCACAGAGATCTACAATTCAGATCCTCAACCTGAATGATCTGTCAATAATAAACCTAGGAACAGATGATAAAATATCATCCAAAACATAAACTAATATTTAAGTCATTAAATTATTGACTTCTAGGACATAACTCCAACAATATGAAGGTTACTTGTCGACCATACCTAAGTCCTAGTCTCGGCCGTCGCAATTTTGATTTTGGGATTGATTTGGAACTCGATTTTTACCACATCATTGACTAGTCCTAAACTTTCATGTTGGAATTTAATCACTTAAGTTTAATATGTTGAATTTTCAAAGGTATCTAAGTCCTTTCGAATCGTTTAGAAGCTACACCTTTTTGGTGGTGAACTAATCTCTTCTTTCGAGCGTTTGGCTTACCTCAAGTACTTAATCAATTTATAGTTTGTTTCTAGTTTAATACCCTAAAGACGCTGTAACTCATCTATAGGTAAACAATCAAGCAAACAATCAATTTAACTATGTTTAAATATTAATTCCTCAACATATTGAATATTCGAATCACATCAAGTCATAACAAATACTAAACTAAACTACTACTAAGACATAAGAAACTAGCGCAACATGCAAGCAAAATAAGATACAAACTTCGTTGTTGATCAATACAAGCAAAGAGAGAAGAAGAAATGCAACCAAGTAATCCTGCTAAACTCATATATTCGCAAGGCTCTGAAATCGTGGTTGGATCGGTTCTACTGTTGTCGCGTCTAGAATCGCTCCAAAATTGCTTTCGTGATTGTGCTCTACTGTGAGAGGTCGAATTCCACGTCTTTCGGCACGAAAACGATGGTGGAAAAAGTGAAATTTGGTCTATGAAAGGACAGATCCCTTCTCTCTGTCGAAATTCATGCTTTAAACACCAGAGGAAGCCTTAAAGACAGCTAGGGCAGAGATAACGTGGTTTCCTTCTTTGGAAATTCCATAAACCACCTTTTCATATTGAATTTAGGTCCAAAATCTGACATTTCGGTCAAAAATCTGGCATTTTGATTCGAAATTTATCTTTGGACTTTCATTTCGGCTGGAACTGAGGCCTTCGCTTTGGTGTTTGATCTACTTCGGTCCAATATGAGTTTCTCTGGTCCATAACACATCTGTGTGAGCCAAGAATGAGTCGTCTGGCTAGTAGTTGAGTTCCATTTCTTCTTAACCGATGCGCCTCATCTTTAATTTCCACGAAAATCTTACAAAATAAATATAGATGCGGCGACAATACCAAAATCCCGGAAAAACACAATTTAATATAAAATAAATGTATTGGTCTGAATGTTATTTCAGTGTTAAGTACAGTTAAAATGTATATATAAATAAGAGATATCAGCAATAATAAACAAAAATATAGTAAAAATAAGTTATTTCTTACAACATACATTTAGAGATGGAATGAGAATTAATACTTCTTCTTGTATAGTAACAAGAAGGCACGATTCTATGACAATAGAGGCAGTGACTTCATTCTTCGCCTTCCTTCTTTCAACACCAAAAGGTTCACAAAGATTTTATGAAAATTAAAAAACTGCAGAGCGGAGAATCAAATCAAACTCCATTACATTAGAGCAGCGAAACCATCTCTCCTACCGACCTGCGCTCTATTTCTTTCTATTTTAGATGAAACATCAATAGAGTATATCGTTCCTCTACGATCAATATCCAACGACATATCAAATCGATTGAACAATAAAAATAAGTAAACACGTGCTCAATCCGTATATAATAGTAGAAATATATAAATATTGACTTTTGCTATGGTGAGTTGCAACTCACCAAAAGATCGGTGAGTCGCGCTCAAAACTCCTAATTCTAGTTTGAAATGACCGATCCAAACCATCTAATATGATTAATGGTTTAGAACTAATTTGATTAACAATTTTCTAAAATTTTGTAAGTATTTTTTTCGGATTTTTCAAAATTGTTGTTTTTGAACGGTTTAGAACTAATTTGATTAACGATTTTCTAAAATTTAAAAAAAAATACTTAAAAGTTTCGAAAAAATGTAAAATTTGAGATCATATTAGATGGTTTGGATCGGTTATTTTGAACTAGATTTAGAAGTTTTGAGCGTGACTCACTGATCCTTCGGTGAGTTGCAACTCACTATAGCAAAACTCTATGGGGTCATTTGGATTGCTTAGGAATAGAAAGAATAACTTCTTTCTAGGAATAACTTCTTAGGAATAAGGAGAAGAATAATTTCTTTCTAGGAATAATTTATTCCTAGACTATTCCTAGGAATAACATCTTCCAATAATTATATATACATAATTTCAATAAAAATTAGCTAAATAATAATAACTAAATGAAATTTTATTTGCTTTTTAATTAGTACTTTATTTAATATTAAAATAATAAACCTTGGAATATTCAATTACTGATAGCACCGGTTGCCAAGTCAAAGTCCTTCCATTTTTAATCGATCCCACCCCATTGGTTGGATTTGAAATTGAAGGGACCGAATCTACGATGCCCGACTTGCAGCCTTCTCCACACGAAATCAATCGGGAACGTTCGCTATTGATCGGACGGACAAATCAACATTAGCTCGCGGCTGCTTTTGTCCGACAAAAGCAGCAGATATCGACTCCCGGAACTCCTCTAATTTTCAATCAATTGCAATCCCATATATGCAAGCATCAACG
The DNA here is from genome assembly GCA_028095005.1 of Rhynchospora pubera. NCBI lineage: Eukaryota > Viridiplantae > Streptophyta > Magnoliopsida > Poales > Cyperaceae > Rhynchospora > Rhynchospora pubera. Next base: position 105,376,883 of record CM051461.1, on the reverse strand, counting down.
TAGCGGGTCAAAAATAGACACAACCCTTCCTTTCAAAACCCCACAGGTGTCCGCTCCACGAATAAATGCACCCAAATAGAAAAATTTCTTTCCTCTCCTCCCTCCTCGACCCTTCCCTCGTCTCTCTCTCTCTCCGCCCCGTGTCGAAGTCGAACACCTTCCGTACATAAATAAACTCCCAACTCGCGACTTCCCAAGCCGTGTCAGTCAAACTTCACTTCCCACCTTGTTTCTTTCTGGTCCCAACTCAAGCTTCAAGTTTTACACAATTACACAGAAGCAACTCCAACCACCGCCTCTCTCCCTCCAAACCCTAGTGTCGGATTTGATTTGGAGCAAGGAGAGGCGTGGAGGATTGTAGGCTTCAGATCGTATTCATTGACTCTTTCCGTCTTTAAATATAAGGTTTATAGAAGAATTGACGAAGAGGAGAGGGAAATTGCAGGCGTCAGATCGAATTTCCAACGGCCATGGCGTCGTACCGACCCTACCAGGCGGCCCCGCCACAACCGTCGGGCCAACAACCGCCGCCAGTGAACCCCATGCTCTCTTTCTCGGGCGCGCCACCGCAGAACTTTGCTCCCTTCCAGTTTAATTCAGGCATGAACCCTAATATGTATGGGTTCCCTTCTCAGGCCATGTATGGATACCCTCCTTCCCAATTCATTGCTAATCAGAATCCTAGTTTGCCGTCGGAGGCAGCTCCTCTTCCTCCTCCTTTGCCTCCTCCAGGTCCTCTTCCTCCACCTCCACCCCCACCTGGACCTCCTCCTTCTGATGAGGGGCCTCCACCTCCACCTCCTCCCCCTTCCGGTCCACCTCCGCCGCCGCCTCCTAGTACCTCAGAAACTATTAAACAGGTTTTAATCCAATTTTTTCAATTGGTTTTTACCTATATTGGAAGGTAATGCAGACTTACTTTGTTGCTAATCATGGTTGGTTCCATACTAACATCCCAGTACGTAATACCAGAATTATTGCCTTGTCAGACCAGTACATTAATAATACAGTTTCACACTGTTAATGCACCTGAAAATCAGCAGTCAACTTGGAGTATTTTCTTAATTGCATACAGGAGAAGCATCCTGTACCACCAAAGCATTCAAAACCAGCACCAGCACCACCTCCGACAGGTGGAGGCCACAAAGGTAGAGTTGAAACAGACGAAGAGAGGCGAGCTAGGAAGCTGAGGGAGCAGGAGAAACACAAGCAGGAAGAAAAGAGGCGGCTTGCACTTAGACAGTCTCAAGCTACGGTTTTGCAAAAGACATCTCAGCAAAAGGGCGGGACTGTGACTGGTGGACCTTCCAAACACGATCATGGCCGTGCACAAGGGCATGGCCATGGCCATGGTCATGGGTTGGTGGCAGGTGGTAGCCGCATGGCAGGAGCATCGCAGCTGATTGGAGTGGAGAACAGGCTAAAGAAGCAGACTACCTTTATGGGCAAAATCAAGTCAGTTCTTTCACCTAGTTTTAATTGTTACTGTCTAGATTATTTAGTGAAAGAATAAGATGGTCATTTAGCTATGATAAGAGGATTCGTTTGGTCTTGTTTGGCAGAATTTTATCAAGGCTCATTTAAGCAACTAACAGTAAAAATTAATAAGGAATGCTATTAAGAATTGGATTTATGATTGGTAAACGGGCATAAATACAAACATATTAATCTTTTTTCATGTTTTGATTGCAGGTTTAGGAATGAGTTGCCGGATCCAACAGCACAATTGAAAGTACTCACACTTAATACTGATAAAGATAGGTATGAGGCCAATCGATATCTACATTTCATTTATAAACAAATCAATTCACGAGATTATAGTTTTTGTATATTTCTGAAGATAATATAGATAATGAGTATTATATATGCTACAGATATACAAAGTATATAATAACTTCGTTGGAGAAGAATTGGAAAGCTACACTTATTCCTCCACCAGACCTTGGGATCCCTCTTGACTTGATCGACCTTGAGGCATACATGTATGAAATCTCGACTAATGAACTCACAACTCATATTTGTCACTTATTTATTTTTATTATTTTGTATTCAACTGTGTTTTTTTTTTCTAATTGTGTAGTCCACCGGCTGCATGTCCTCCAGTTGCTAAAGAGGATGGGGAGCTGTTATGAGATAATGAGGTGGCGACCCCAGTAAAGCCAGAGGGAATAAGACGAAAAGAACGCCCCACTGACAAGGGCGTTGCATGGCTGGTCAAGACGCAATACATTTCTTCTCTCAGCACTGAATCAGCTAAGAAGGTATGCTTCTTTTATCTCTGCTTTGTTTTATTTCTCTAATTTATTAATTGGTTATTAATAATAGTTAGCCTGTGTAGTCTATTACTGAGAAGCAAGCCAAGGAAATGCGGGAAAAGAAGGAAGGAAATAAGAGCTTTTTGGACAATCTTAATAATAGGTATCAGACAATTTTTTAATATTTGAATTGGGATTGAACAAATATATATTTAAATGATTGATTTTTGTATACTTGTAAACTTGTTGTTATGTTTGTTGTTTTAACCAGGGAGAAACAAATACGTGCCATTGAGGAGTCATTTGAGGCTGCCAAACTACCTCCTGTGCATCAAACTAAACGTGGAATGGAAGCTGAATGGGTCCTGCCTCTATTTCCTTATTTTGAGAGGTATACATATTATCTGTCCATTAAACACTGGTAAGAAATTGACCATCAAGTTGTTATGTACCAGATGAAATCCATAACCTACAATGAGAAACACTGATGATCCAAATTTGATTAAGAAACCCCAATGCATGTGATATTAAACTGCTGCAACCTTGATTTATTTATTTACTTTATTTATTCCTCAGTGGGTGATATTATTGATGTTTTGCTAGGTCTGATGATCAATTTGTTATGGTAAACTTTGATGGTGATCCGACCGCTGACTCAGAGCAATACAGCAAGCTGGATCAGTCCACTCGTGACGAGCTTGAGTCTCTGGTTTGTTTCTCTTATTAAATTAAATGTGCTTCATTAAGTTCAGCTATGTATATTATGCATCCTTGGTTTAATAATTTGGTAATGATGCAATTATCAGGCAATTATGAAGAGTTTTGTGGCAAATGGGGCAGACCCATCAAAGCCTGATAAGTTTTTGGCATATATGGCCCCTTCTCCTGATGAGGTGTTTTTTCTAGCTCTCTGCAAAGACATGTAGTTTTCTGTTGCTACTCACATCTGGGTTAAAAGTTATAGCAATCTTGCTTATGTGCTAACAGCTGTTGAAGGATCCAACTGATTATGAGGATGAAGAGACTTCTTACTCATGGATCCGAGAATACCATTGGGATGTAAGTTTCCAGTATTTGTTGCACTATGGTTTTTTAGTATCCATAAGAATCCCCCTGCCAGCTACCAATCCTATGACTTCCTCTAAAAGAAAGTTTCCATTAGCCACTTATTTTGAGCAGTGATGAGTGCTTACTAATTTAAAATGTCACCTATATTTGTGAAAACCAATACAGGTAAGGGGGGATGATGCTGATGATCCAAACACATATCTTGTCACTTTTGATGACAAAGCTGCTAGATATTTGGTAATCTCTCCCTCCCTCCCTCTCTCTCTCTCTCTCTCTCTCGCTCTCTTGTTAATATGCTTGTTTTCCATTGGACAAAGCATCATTGATTGGTTGCTGTTGGTATTAGTAGGCATTCTATTTGTCTTATTGTTTTTCCTTTCTTCTTTTCATCTTGGTGTTTCCATTAACTTTCAGTAGCAAGTTCTGACCAGGTTACCAAATAGAATAGAATGAAAACGTAAATGATATTGACAATTTATTTCTGTCTTTGGGGTGCAGCCTCTGCCAACAAAACTGGCTTTGCAAAAGAAGCGGGCAAAAGAAGGTCGGTCAGGGGACGATATTGAGCACTTCCCAGTACCTTCAAAGATAACTGTCAGAAGAAATGCTAAAAGACCAAGAATGGAGGCTGGTGGTTCCTCTTCAAAACATGTAAGAGCTTTATTTCACCTTCTGACAAGGCATCGTTACATCTAGTCCATGCTGTCAGCACAATAACTATCAATTTTAAATTTCTAATCTATGCTTATAAAAATAAATTTGAACTCATGTTTGACCATGGCACCATCTGAATATTCTCAGTGTTTTTAATAATTTTCAAGTCCTTCAATAGCCGTGTTGTTTGCATCTGGCATCTGAGTTCTCTAAGGATGTATTTGTTATGCATCTTTATAATATATTTTCATTGTATTTTATGTCTTCAAAATAAAAAAAAAAGAAGTTTGAACTGTTTGGTATAATTTGCGAACAAGTGTATTTCTTGTCGTATGCCACAAAACTATGTACAATTGTAGGGCGTGAAGTTGTTTCTGTTGCATATCAGTCTGGACTAACCATACTTGATGCATTCAAGTTGGCCTCTTTACTCAATTAAAGGTGCCAGTACCAAAACCAGGCGTGTTATATTGATTCCCAGACTGACCTTGGCAGATCAAGTAGCACTTTTAGTCGATATTGATCAAATTCTGCTATAAAAAATCGTTATTTACACCAATTAAACTTTGTAATTCTTTTAGCTTATCATTTATTTCCTATTACAGGAGAAGACAAATTTGAAGAGAGCACGGACTTTGACTGATGCAGATCAGTTCAGTGGGGATGAGATATCTTACTAAAGGCTGTAAAGACCTTTATTTTTAAGTTGGAAAAGATAGTGTATGCCTCAGTGAATCTTCAGGTTCCAGCCTGCGAGAAGGGATGACCTTCCACTATATCCTTTAAGACGGGTGTATTTAAAAAATGAGTTGTTAATATAAATTATATACACCACTGAAAAGGATGAATTTTTATTTGAGCTTGCAGGGCTCATATACATTCAATGAGATTGTAAAATATTTGAGGCAAATCTGGAGATTGGAATTCATCAAGACAGTTGGGGACTTAACTTAGGATAGTACCACCTTGGGACATGAATTGGGGTGTTTTCAGGAAAGTTCTTATGGAGAAGTTTCTCCAATCATACTTGTGAGATTTTAATTTCTTATAATTAGATTAGTTGGCTGGTTCTGCTTACAAAAGACAGAATTTTCATGGTCATTTTTGGAATATGCAAATAATGTTTTTGGCCCGTCTGTTGCTTGATCCAGCATGATTTAAGTCCTTGTATTAAGTTTGGATGTTTTCTTCTATATATATTTGCAAATTTACAGTTCCTCAAGTGCGGTGTGGTGGTTATGTTCTCAAGCAGTTACAACTGATGAATTAGTTTTAGCTGCCATAATATCAATTATTGTAAGAAAACCGTTGACAAAGGTGCACAGAACTAAGGAGATTTTTTTTTATTTTAGCAATTTAATTATCAAATGTTACTTATTATTAAGCAGTCAAACTTGGAATGTATATTTCAGGTATTTCATTTATTTTTGTTTAATGCTGCTTGTTCCTTTCTCAAGGACTAAGTCAATTGTGCGATCTGCATGTGTTTGTTTAATGCAGTTATTTATTGCCTTGTTGGAATTGGGTTATATGTGTTTGTTATTTTTATTCAAAAGAACGATGTCATATGTTTTAAAAAAAAATATTATTTACCTTTTTTTTATTATCTCCATGTTATAGTGCATTTTCATTTTGTCCTTATAACTGTACTGTGCAAATACGCACGGATCAGTTTATTAAGTACTGATTTCTATTTCTTTCCTTAAAAAGGGTACTGGATTTCTGTCCAATTTTCAGTCAGTTACCAGTATGGAGTTGATTTGTATTGTTATTGTATACAGAAAAGTCCAAAATCGTCAATTCACATTACCTATTTGCACAATATAAGTCCGACTAAAATTTGCAACATTATAACATTATGGACCAATTCTAAGAGACAGAAAATAACATAAATGCTACAGATAAAATGTCCAAATGTTCAGATACTTAATACTTTTATTGTTCGCAAGATAAAAGAAAACTAATAACTTCACCACCAGAGAAGGATGGATAGCATCCAGCAGTATCCTTTCTTTGATGAAATAGAACGCATTTACATGGGAATTTGAGTCTCAATGAAGTGGGTCCGGGTTGAATTTTAGAGACTCCCTCCAAATAAGTTCTTTTATATCTTCTTCTGTGAAAGAAGGCTGCTCAAAATCAAAACTAAATGGAGCGGGGCACACAGGTTCATCATTTATGTCGTGAAGAGATGCAAGATATGGGTGGCATAATGCCTCATCAACTGCAACAAGAGATGACAATATATAAACAGAACTGCACATTGGGAGGTTTGCAGATGGGATTACTGTAATTAGTGTCAGAAATTTAAGCTCAATTACCTGAACCCCAAATATGACTTTTAAACCCCAAAATTTACTTTTAAAAATTAACAGTCCAAATCATAAAGTAAGTAGGATTGCCATACGAAATTAATGACTGAACAATTAGATTCGACCAAACCTGATCCCATATTTAAACAAACTGAAAGCAAACAGACCGTAAGTCAAATATCCAAGACCTGAATCTGGAAGCTGATAGTAAGTCAAAAATATGCACAGAATTACTGAAGTACCCGTACTGACCAAAGAAGAATATCCTACAATAACTTCAGAACAATTTTTGTTGGGATAGCGACCAAACATCCTAATTCCTCAACATGACCAACCCCAAAGCCCATACCAGGAAGCACTAAGGTGAAAAACTGCCAAAGCCCAAAAAAGGTCCAAACAAAATAAACCTGAATGCAAGATGATCCAAATTAGCAAAAGACTTGATCAAAAGCAACATTGAGATCGAAACAACCTGTATCAGAAACGAAGCAAGTCGAGCAGAAAACTCAAAAGAGACCCAGACCACAAGAGAACTGAATCCAGACATAGCTCAAACCAAAACATAAGCCATCTAGCATGCTTATTAAACAAAAAGAGCACTGAAAAACAAAAGGGTACAATTATTTACCAGTGATGCGTTTGCTGGGGTCAAAAACAAGCATTTTCTCGAGCAAGTCCATGGCACCAGTGGACATGGATGGAAACCTAGCACGGAACTGCTGCTTGGGGTACTGTGGCAGCTGTCTAACATATCTCCGTGCATTGTCACTCCTCAGAAACCCCAGACTTGAGTCGTCTGGTGACCCTATCAACTTTTTGTCACAATAAAATGCAAAAAAATTGTTAGAACGGCCTCAAAAACTAGTCTATTCATGTGTTTCAGAAATGTTCAGCATTGAAAAAGATGTCTGTAAGAACAACCTCCATTTTTGTTCATTTGGAGTGCTTGTTTAGTTTAACATAACTGATGCAAAAGTAAGATTAAATTGATAACAAAACATTAAATGCCAGCCAAAAACCACAACGAAATAGAAAAAAAATTACTCGAACTATTTCATAGGAAGGAAATAAATAAAGAATAGAGACCCTAATATAATGTACCTCAGTAATAAGTCTCAACTGATGCACGTAATCCTTTCCTGGAAACAATGGCTCTCTAGTAACAATCTCCCCTAGTATGCACCCTACAGACCATATGTCAATGGCAGCAGTGTATTCAGAACAGTTGAGAAGAAGCTCTGGGGCCCTGTACCAGCGAGTGACCACATACTCAGTCATAAAGTCTGTCTCAGATGTAGTTCTTGCAAGCCCGAAATCGCCAATTTTTAGGTCACAGTTGGCGTTTACTAAGAGATTGCTTGGTTTAAGGTCTCTATGCAAGACATTTGCTGAGTGTACATATTTCAGGCCTCTTAGAAATTGGTATAGAAAATACTGCAAAAAGTTGATTATTATCAGCTGAGATATTTATGTCAATGCTGGCATATATTCCGAAACCTTAATTAGATCAATAAATCCAAACAAAAGACAGACAAAAAGTGAGCAGAAAATAAGACTACAAACTCAACTGTATGGTTCATTTTACAATAAAATGTAGCTAACAATCCTTAAGACTACCTGATTTAACCTTAAAGGCAGACCTTCGATCAGGGGTTTTATGGCTCTAAGTCCATGATTTCTGTACTCAACGCCAGAAACTTCTCATTTAATTTATAATTAACCCAAAGCCTATATCACAATTGGCCCAGTATTAACGTCAATGGATCAATTAGATGGCTAAGTTAAAGGGTCATGCCCATATTTATAATTTCAACCTGTCAGCATAGCATAGAAACCTAACTATTATTACTACCAAACAAATTTAAAAAACCGGAATATACTAACATCAACCATACACACAACCTTGTCAGGACTATACAATAACAATAATTCAATTCAATATTAACTATCACAATTCTTGCTAGGTTATATAAAATTACAAATCAAAAACAAGTTCTAACCTGGCAATGGTCATCGGTCAAAGGTTGGTTTGACCTAATTATATGATGAAGATCAGTATCCATCAACTCATAAACAATGTATACATCATTGAAATTCTCTCTCTTGGGAGGTCGTATTATGTCCTTTATTGCAATGACCTTTCCATAAAAGCAAATCAACATTCATTTAGTTCAGCTATTCAATGAACAATTTGTGTATGTAAATCAACCAATCAAAAAGCTAATTACAGAGAAATAACGAGATTTTAATAATACAGCTATGGTCTCCATTTTTTTTTCTATCTGACTAACATGACACATTTTAACATGTACTGTGAGATAGTGGCAAGTATATATGGGCGGTAATATCTTAATTGCAGACTAAAGGAAAGTGCCAAAATTGGGCATGCACCAACCAGAATTGGAATGGTACCGAGAACAGTATAGTCAAAATAAAAGAAGACAAATACATTTTCATGATCCATGTGACGAAGCAACTTTATTTCTCGCAAAGTCCTCTTGGCATCAACTCTGTTGTCAAAAGCATTACCAATTTTCTTTATCGCTACTTCTTCCCTTGTTTGTGCATTCATAGCAGCACTGGACATGCAAGAACATGAATGAAAGAAATCAATTAAAACCAAATTTTATCTTAATGAAAATAAACTGGTTGTACTTAACTGATATTCTTCACAAGCAAGTAGCTTCAATATACACTTCTTATAAAATGATACAAACAAGAAGGCAGTATTGGATATGCGACCATCTGGTTCAGGTACTGCTGAGTGAGTCAGATCATGTTTGTATGAACCTGACATCTAAATAGGACTCATAAAATCGGAAGCATAAAAGCTTCAACTAAGCCTAAAATTCTCCATTTCAATGAACTAAACATTTAGCAGCTGTAAAAATAATACACTAGTTCTCCACAAATTATGAAATTCAGAACATGCCTATCTTTATAAGGTAAAAACACTTCTAAGAAGCAAGAATAAGGATTAAAAAAAAGCATCATTTCAAGATAACCAATAGAACTCAGATAGATGTCTCTTGTACTCATAATATTTATCAACTCCTAGCACTACTTTTAAGTAGCAACACAGAGTCTAACAAACACAGTGAACTTATAACCAAATGAAAATTAGGTCATACCACCCTTCATTCACATTTTCACCTATATCGAATGCATGCATCTATCCCAAAAAGGTTTCTCCTTTCTATCAACACTAGTTTGGAAGTTTTGATCTGTCTAAATCTATTAAAGTGCTTAGGCATACTTGAATCAAATAATTAACAAAATTGCCCAAATAAAACCAACAGCAATCTGGTTTGAACCGTTATATTCGCTTAACAATGCAAAAGCCCCCTTCTTTCCTCAACCAACAACCAAATATCATATGTTCACTAATTAAATACTCCACCTATTTACCTTACCAAATCAAATAATTGCTAAACAACAACCATGATTAAAACATAAATTATTGAATTTCAGTCAATACTCACCACACAATGCCATTGGCGCCGCGACCGACTGGCCTAATTGGGGGCACATACTTAGAAGAAACCTCAAATAAGTTACCATACACGTTGTACTGGACGTACCGACCGCCATGAGTCGGTATGCCTTTAATCACATGGGCAGTAGTGTGACCATGCCCTTCTGTCTCCATTTGAGGTCTCTCTCTCTCTCTCTCTCTCTCTCTCTCTCTCTCTCTCTCTCTCTCTCTCTCTCTCTCTCTATTCTGGTATGGTATAGATGTTTCCCTCTCTAGACTTTGGTCGGGGTTAGAGAGAGAAAAGAGGAGATAAGGGGTAGGTGGATGGCGAGAAAAGGAGAGGGAAAAGAAGAGAACTTTGGAGGGTTGAAGCCCGTGAAAAAGTGAGAGTTGAGAGGGAGAGAGAGAGCTGCTCGAAAATGGTTTTGATTTTGCTCACTGTAGAGTTATTTTTTAGTTTCGTTTCCGGAGAAGAGTCAAATTGGGCGGGTTGGCTTCATATTGGGTATGGGTTGTTATCGGGTATGATAAAAATTAAATTCGTTTTTCTTTAAACACAGTATATTGATTCGAAATATGTCAGATTAGTTTATTTCCAATTCGACCCATTTTATTTTCAAATAATTATAGAACCAGATTATTTGAATCTGGATTTGAAGCACCTGTATAACTCAATTTTTATAAGATATAAAATTAGAGTTTCCAAAAATTTGTCAGCTAATTATTTGTACATAATAAATTTTGCACGGGTCTTATATATATATATAAAAAAATGTGCTTCTTCAAAAAGATGTGGAAAATTATTATATGAGAGAATCTAATACCTTTTTGTACTACTTCAATGATAGTTGATAGAATTAAAATATATATATATATATATATATCATGATCAAAGTGATGTATCTCTTCAGATAAAATATAGAAAGGAATAACATTTATAAAAATAATTTATAAAAATATAGTGGAAGACATCACGAAATTTTAGTTGTAAAAAGGAATAATCCGAAAAAAAAAGAAGAAGCATCTGTTATATTTTACAAAAATCAATTGATAATGGAGAAAATTTCCAATTTTGGCGAAACCAAAACTTAGAGTTGAATAGAAAATTAAATGTCGTAGTCTTTGTGACTAGACGAGGGATAATAGAGTCAGATTAAAAGTTGCAGGCTGTGTTACTAGAGGGGTAACAGAATTCCTAGTACTTTTCAAATTTCTATAGAAAAATATCTTTTTCACGTCAGATATTTTAAATTCTTCTGTTTTTTTTTTCATCATTTTCAATATAGTTTGTTATTTTCAAAATGCAGTTTATGCCGGCCGTCTCTAACAATCCCATACGGAACGCTTAGCATATTTAACATAGGCAAGTTATATAATATGATTTGGCAATACATATCATGCAAAAATACATAACAAAATTACAAATTAAAGATGCATATATAATTTGTACTGTGAAATGCATATTAAAAGATTGTAAATATTCACGTATCGATTGTAATGTAGTGTAATTCTATACGCGTAATACGTAATACAGTAATAATTACACGTCTCATTTTAACACACCGATTATGTTATATTTCCTCCATATTAGGCATTCATAAATTATAAGAAATTATTGACATTTTTTTTAACTACATTTATTTATTTAACTTACAAAAGTTGAATTCATTAAGGGTGCGTTTGGATCGTTGGAAGAAAGAAGAAGAAAAAAAATTATAAACAATCCAAACTCTTCACAAAGTTACACACTTCCCAATATTTCTTCCCACTTCTTCCCTTCTTCCCACACCTATCCAAACGGAGCCTAAAAGTTCATTAAAAATAGTTGTACAGCGATCATCTCCGGCGGATCCAGAGAAGTCGGATCCACATGTGGTCCGTTAGGATTTGCATACTAATTATGCACTGATGACTCTACGAGACTACGAGTCTACGAGTAGTAAGAGTTGACCTAATTAGTAAATGGAAACGGAGCTTCATCAGTTGGTTCCTGACACCAAAAAGCACTATAATTCTTATAGGAAGAGCTTGCGCGTGCTGTCCCTATTTGGAGCAATTCCGCGCAACTTACTACCCCATGCAGTGACAATAAGAATGGAGAGCAACTTCCTATCCTAGGGACAGGCGCAAGCCTCTTCCTATAGGCTCCGTTTGGATGGGTGCAGGAATAAAAAAATAGTTTCTTTCTACTTCCAAATTTATTATAAACAATCTAAATTCTTCACAAAGTTACGCACTTCCCAATACTTCTTCTCTTATTCTTTTTTATTCCCACACCATCCAAACGGAGCCATAAGGATTATGGGTCCATTTGGATCGTTTAGGAATAAGAAGAAGAATAGCTTATTCCTAGGCGGAAAATATTGGGAAGTGTGTAACTTTGTGAAGAGTTTAGATGGTTAGGAATAAATTCCGGTCTAGAAAAAGGCTATTCCTCTTATTCCTAAGCAATCAAAACGGTCTCTATAGTGCTTTTTGGTGTTATAAATATCATAATTTTATTTCTTTATTAATATCTTAAAATTTTTAAAAAAAAATATTAAATTTGAACAGTTGATTTTGTTCAAATTCACGAAAATTGAATTATGATAGATTAATTCTAAATTTCTATAGTTTGTATTTCGACATCTTTAACATCAACAATTATAAAATTAAATAGCAATGCATCCCTTGCAAAATTAAATAAGACCGACTATTTGGATTTAACGTTCAAATTTTTATGTTATAATATTAATAAAAGTTAAAATATTCGTGACACAAAAACTTAGAGCATTAAAATCCTACTTAATTATTTATTTACAAGTTCTTTTTTCCTATAATTCATAATCCATGCTGATATCGATTTGTAATTTAATTTCCTTTTGTCTTCTATGGAAACAATTATTCCTTGCATATATATATGACCATGCATGCAAAAGGAACTAGCAACATATACGGATACAAGATCTTAATTATACTGTTATACATGTGATTCAAATAATTAATTAGTTTATCATATATTAAATGCAGGCGTCTGATTCTTGCCTTTTAAATATTTTGCTCCTGCAACTTTAATTATATATATCATTGCATGCCATGCAGAAGTCTTTTGCCTGATTGCTTGAGTATCCAAATAATTTTGTTTGGAAAAAAGCTCAGCTTGAAAAATGAAAATCTCGCAATGTTTGCTAATCGTTGTCTTTTTGTTAAATGTGTATCTTTCTTGTAATTATTTTTGGGTTGCTTGAGCAATCTTATGGAATATATATATCAAGGAATTTATCCCTTTTTATATACGAGAACGACTCTCTTTGGCTTCGTTTGGATGCAAGAAGAAGAAGAGGAAAAGGGAAAGAAAAAAAATTATAAACAATTCAAACTCTTCACAAAGTTACACACTTCCCAATACTTCTTCCCACTTCTTTCCTTCTTCCCTTCTGAAACAACACTAGCATGTATGGGTATGAGACACGTGGAATGACTAGGAATACATACTACTTCCAAGTGAGACCATCTGTGCATGACTCAGCAGCAAAATTAGCTTAATCAGTGATCGGTATGCATGTTGCTCTGAGTATGATGTAACATCATAATCAAGTAACCTTGAACCATTTGGAGACGTGTTATTTAGGAAGACCTTCAAGGCTTCAACTATTTTAGCAGCACATGTATTAATTAGCCACATTAATTATAGAAGAACCACATCATAATCTCATCATGAAGAGGACGACACGTGTACTGTGAAATATGTTTTGGCGTGTACAATTAGGAACTCCTGTGCCATATGTAAAATATTTATGAAATCAAATAATTAATTTCATACTAAAGTTTTAGGAGATAGGCTAATATCATTCGCACTGACGGATGAGACCGTTAGCTATGATTAAATTTCAATTTTCGAGATTCTAACAGTCGATCCGAACCGTTCAATGTGTTCTCCATATTGAAATCTCATTAATGATAAATTTTTTATATTTTTCTGAAATTTTTTAGTATTTGTTTGGTATTTTACCAAATTCTTAATCTAAACAATTATGAACCCTTCAATAACTATGATTTTTAAAAATCTCAAAAAAATAGTAAATAAAATCAGAAAAATGTAAAATTTGATCTCCAATGAGATTTCAATATGGAGAACACATTGAATGGTTCAGATTAGCCATTAGAACCTCAAAAGTTGAAATATAATCGCAGCTGACGAGTCCATCCGTCAGTCGTGGCTGATTTTAGCCTATCTCAAGTTTTAGTCCTTTAAAAGCGTTCTCCATATGTTGTATTTGTACCTCCTCAGAAAAATTTCGCCTCAAAATTTTTAAAGTGAACCTATAGTCATATAGAGGTCGTTTGGCAACATCAAAGTTTAGTGGGATCAAGGGTAGCATTTTGGAATTAGTATTTGAGGTTAAATTAGTAAAAGTTAGTACTAACTTAAAGTTAGTAATTGTTGTTTGGCATAATAGATTAAAGTTAGTGATCAAAGTGAATGCATTCACTTATAACATTCATTTTAATCTAGACATTTAGAATTCGAAAATTTTAAATCTTGATATTTTCAAAATTTGAAAATTTGAAAATTTGAAATTTGAAATTTGAAAATTAAAATTTAAAATTTGAAAATTTGAAAATTTGAAAATTTAAAATTTTGAAATTTTAAGGTTTCTTCTTAAGTTTTTTCCTCTTCATATGATATAATTTTTTTTTTGGTGTTTGAAGAACGCTCAAATATGGAATGGCCAAGTTAGAGAGGTAGTGCTAATTCTGTTGACTCCAAAATTATTTGACAATGCAAGATCCGTAAATTAGCTCGTTGACCTAGGAGTCAATGATATCACCATTATTTGTTGGTATTTGGACCGTACTTAGCACTCAAATAACACTCAAATCATTAAATTATTTGATAAATTTCAATGATTTTCTAGGAATTGGCTCTACCGTCGTCTTTTCTCTTATTTTCAGGTTTCTTGATGATTTCTGGTGGATTCTCAATCTTTAGATGAATTTGACACTTGGCATAAGCTAGACGACTCATTCCTAGCACTTGAAGGTGATGTCCAAGCCACCATTCGGATCAAATGACTCATGCTCGGACCGAATTGGGCTTTGTTCAGACCAAAAGCTCAATAGTTGCATAAAATGTTAGATTTAGGAGAAGAAAATGATTAAATAAAATTAATAGCATTGAAGATCTCATCTTAAACTTTCCAACGGTTTTTGAATCGCTTCAATCGGAGTCTGGATGAAGAAATTATGCTCAAAATACAAACGGAGGCCAAAATCTGAATTTCACGATTCTGCTCGGTCCGAGTTACTGTTCACTCGGTCCGAGTAAACCACTGCTGGATTTTCTATCTTCTGCTCGGTCCGAGTGGATCCTTACTCGGTCCGAGCAGAGCACCGACAGAGCTCAAATGACAAGTTTTTATACGGAAAAATTAATTTTTTTGGTAAGTTTTCTTTCCTTGGTACTCCAATTACCTTTTTATGTGCGTGGAGATCAATATAAATACGCCCCTAGCCCAGAAAGAAGGAATCCAAGCCACCATACACGAAATTTCACTATTTACCACGTTTTGGCACCTTTCCACCACCGTTCTCACGCCGAAAGGCATGGGATTCAACCTCTTTCATCATAGCACGACCATGACATCATCTTTGGAGCAATTCTAGGCGCGACAGCGACATAATCAACCCAATCACAGCTCTGGACGTTCGGTATCTTGAGTTAGAAGCGATATTTGGTTTGTTTCTTCCATTCTCTTGATATTTTGATTTGATGGAGCTTGTATCTTATTTTGCTTTAATGTTAGACCAGAATTATATTGTCTTAGTAGTAGGGGAGTAACTTAGGTTTCGATGTGTTGTGATTGGACTTAATATGATATGATATGTTTTGTTGATTTGTTTTGTTGAGAATTATGTTAATTGCTTGTTTTAATTACTTGGTTAAGTCTAATTAATTTCTAGATGTACGGCCGCATTTAGTTAAGTTCTAAAGTTAGGTTAATCAAGATAATTTAGATAAGTATTTGGGATAAATCGTAGATCCGAAATGGGATATTAGTTGATACCAAAAGTGTAACTTTTAGACAAGTCCAAAAGTTCTCTAGATATCCTTATGAACTCCAACAAACAAGTTTAAGTTGATTGAATTCTATACCAAAAGTTTTGAACCAATCGAGTTAATTAGGTTAGGTTGTGATTGAACCAGTATCTAGTCCAACAAGCGAAAGTTAAGGTTTAGAGTATCTAGGTTTGTCCAACAAACCCTAGCACAAAGCATAAATTTTCATAAAGAGTCAAAACCACACACTTATACCATCTGTTCGGACCGAACAGAATGATATATGCTTGAAAAACACCGTTTGATACACGAAAGTGATAAGTTCTGTGTTCTAGAGTCCAAACCGAGATGAAACCTGAACCCTAGAACGTCTTTTATATTGTTAAAACACCAAAAAAATCTCTTTAAGCATTTAGATATTTTTTTATAATTAAAATATCCAAAAATATATACTTTATTGTACTTTAAATTCTTTCAATCAAAATCATACAAAAATTATTTGTCTAGCTTTCGTGAGGAAGTAAAGTCTGGTAATCAATCGTACCGTCCCTTGGGTTCGACTCTAAAGCTTAACTAAAACGATTAGTGAAGTTAGCTCTAGATTTATAAATTTATTTGATTCCTAGGTTCTAAGCCTTCATCAGTCAAAACTAAACTTGTGGCTGCCAAGGACCCATAATGTTTAACTCTTCTAATTTAAAATGAGAGCTTTATACATTAACATAATTTTTTACAAATTTAAATGGAAGTTTTTTTGCCCGTATACATGCTCATCAATAGGAAAAAAAAATATATATATATAATACTGCTTGCATGCGAACTCTAATAATCCTTGTAGAATTCTCAAATTGAATTTGAGCTAAAATGTAAAGTTATACTTCCATGAATATATTAAATAAATAGTTAATGCAAGCAGCTAATCATTATATCTCAACATTATACCATCAAAGAAAGTATCTCGTAATCGATTATCAATATATTCTGGAATTCAATCCTTCCTTTTAAAAATAAACTCGTCGGAGGGGTTTAACCTTAAATCCCATATCTGAAGAGGTCATATCAGAAAACATTTATCCTTGCTCTCACTCAGTCACTCCCGCCATTTCCTAGTAAGCGAAAAGCACACTAGAACGGTGTAGAGAGATCGTGCGATGGAGGAAACCCAGACGGATTCCGATCTGATAAGATCCACTCTGTTCTACTCCGATCAGCGCCTCTGCTCAGCCGACATCCTCTCTCCTGCACAGGTTTTTCTCATTCCCACTTTCAAGCTGTGCCTAGACCCTACATAAATTTCCACAATTTTCAGGCGTTAAACTGAAAAAAAAATGATCTTGAGTAGGCACGAGCTAGAATAGAGGTGGCAGTGCTCAATTTTCTGAAGACTCTCTCTTCTCCAAATCCAGCTGTTTCAGACCTCCACTTGGTACATTTTATTTTTCTACTCTCCTTTTCATGTACTGGCAACTGGCAATTAATACAAATCCTAATGTATATATCAATTCTTCTCACATAAGTTTGTCAGAAAAATTAGAGATAGAGATATATGCTAACTGCATTCTATTTGGTTATTGCCATAAACTAAAGATCAACCGCAGGTCTGAGAACTGTGGCTTGCGACGTGGCTTATTGAGCGATGTGTCATCAGTATTTCTCTCTCATTCCTTCTGTAGAAGGTCTCTTATGAGAGCCAATGATGCTAAAGCCTTTGTTAGAGGTTGTAATTTTGTTTCTGAGAAATAAATTGGATTTTAGTAATATAAATTTGAAGGACTTTTTCAAATTTACATGTGTTGTTAGTGTTACAAACTTACAATGCACTTGTTGTATTTACAAAAATGGAATTATGTCAGAACAATGACTATTTTCTATTTTTGTTGAAGCAATCGTTTCAATCAATCAGTTCACGTAGAAATTGGGATCCAGAACAGGCCAATTTGGCTTCAGTTTTAGTTCAATTGTCCTAGGATTGATAGATCTAATTTAACAATGTGAACTTGACAAGTTGACAATATATAATGGTTACTCGTTTTCCATCAGCTCAACCTTATTATTGGACTTTTGCAGAGGTTGCAAGATTTGTTTTGTGTTAGCTGTAAGTATAAGAAACAATAGATATTAATTGCCAACACTTGGACAATATATAAATTGTCTATTCCTTTGCTCTCAGTATAACCTAATAATTGGAATCTTGCAAATTAAATATAATTTAAAAAAAAAGGTAGTGTATCAGATGCAAGCATATGGTACATTAGGTGTGTTCTGATAATGAGATAAAAGCTTGCGTTCTTTGCAAAAACCTTTTTTTAAACATTTCCAGATTTCCTCTTTTCATATGTACTTGTTTTTCTTGACACCATGCTTATCTATGTACAGTATGGAAGGTCATGGAAATGTGCTTTATGATACTAGGAGAGGACAAATTAGTTACACAGAGGGAGCTCTTCTATAGGCTTCTTTCTGACTCACCTCAGTACTTCAACTCTCAAGAGCAAGTTAACTCTACTGTTCAAGGTAAAGTGTTATTTCCCTTCTCTTTGCCACACTATATTTCTTCTCTGTACTGGTTAAAATATAAAGTTGCTAAAAGGTCATGGATAAAAGAATCAGATGTTCTAGTATTTCTCTGAAATTATCAGATGTTCTAGTATTGTTTTGAAATTATCAGACTGGTACATGTACAAAACTTAACCTGATACATTATTTTCAATAGATGTGGTATCTCTCCTTCGGTGCACAAGGCACAGTCTAGGACTAATGGCATCTAGCCGAGGCACAATCATTGGTCGACTAATTCTGCATGTACGATTTATTTATATATAATTTTTATATCTTTTCGTTTTCGTTACAGTGCACCTAGAAGGCTAAAACTGCCTTACACTAATCCATACTGAGTAGCAGTTGACAGTAATGAGTAATGACTAAATTAATTGATATGATGTATGTTAAGGATCCAGGTGAAGAGAGCTTGGACTGTACCATACTGGGATCTGCTGGCCATGCAATAAGTGGAGACTTTAACTTGCTAAAAAACCTTGCTTTTCAATCTGATGCACGATATATTATTGTTGTAGAAAAGGTATTATTTTGGTGTCCGTTAATCCTTTATATTTTGTACAAGTTCTTCTTTATTCTGAATAAATACTTCATATTTTTTTACATTAGGATGCGGTATTTCAGAGGCTGTCAGAAGACCGATTGTTTAATCAGCTCCCCAGCATTTTGATCACTGCAAAAGGATATCCTGATCTTGCTACAAGGTGTGTTGCACAAGAATTTATCTGTAGCTTTGCATATACTTGCGCATTTATGCCATCTATTCTGCATATGAGCATATGCAGATATGCTGTAAGCCCAGGAAGAACATTAAAAATCTTTTCCAATGTCTGTGTTTTTCCTTTTTTTTTCTTATAAAGAACTACCATGCAGCCCCAGGGTTACCAGGCTCTATAGACATTGGGTGGCTCAATTGGATCTTAAATATATCTTCTATAAGCATTTATTTGAAGTGTTAACTATTCAAGAAATTCAGATCCCCTTTTACTCGTTTGGTGATGGATAACAGGTTTTTACTGCATCGATTAAGTGAGACCTTTCCAAGCATTACTATCTTTGCGCTACTTGACTGGTTTGAGCCCATCTCTATTCACTGATTTGTGCTATTCTTTTTGGGTACAATTTCAGCACAGATGATAACAAATTGGTATGATATTACTGATCATTTCAGCCTAACTCATAAAAAATTGGGAAGAAAAGAGTGATGAACAGGAATAATTTTTGTTGGATCCTAGCATCTCCGAAGGTTTTTTAATATGCAGGCCTGTGTGTTTTTAGTAAAAAAAATATATATAGGAATGAGTTTTACAATGGAATTGATTCTTCTTAAATTTGATTCTTTACAAGACATCAAGTAATAAAAAAGAAAGTTCTGTTGACTGAGACTACTGAATCTTTGCCCATTCTTCATTTTGTTAAAGATGCATATATTTAATTTTTCTGACTTCTTCATCATAAATGTTTTAAAGCTGTGTAAGCATTACAAAACTTGATGCAGGAACCCTGCAGGGCTTGCCATATTATGTACCTACAAGTTTGGAAGCATATCTATGGGCTTGGAGTCTTACAGATATGGTACATACATATTTGTGCATACAGTGCATAGTTTCTGAACAGATTCTTTCTTTCTGTAAGAACAAAGATACAGTTTTGTTTTACTTAGATAAATGAGATTCAATGGATCCTTATTTCAGCATGTAATGTCAAATGGTTGGGATTAAGAGAAGGTGACTTGCATCTCATACCTGAAAGTGCATTCTTGGAATTCAAACCGCGTGATCATCAGATTTCTAAAAGCTTGCTCTCTTCTACTTTTCTTCCTGTAAGATTTTTTCTTTACATTTGGATAACCTTGCACCTGTTCCTCTTTTGTTAACCAAATTTCAGCTAAGGTTCTAGACAAGGTAACTGTGCCATACTTGATTTGGGTTTTATATATTTACGGTATTATCAAGCACCTTCTACTTATTGTTACTCTCATGTAATGCTTTTATATCTTTGAAGGACTCCTATAAAATGGAGCTGCAAACGATGGTTGAGGCAGGCCGTCGTGCAGAGATTGAAGCACTATATTGTCATGGGTTTGATTTCTTGGGGAAGTACATTGCTGGAAAAATTGTCCAGGCTGATTACATTTGATGGTCTTCAATTTTAGATACACTATGTCTATGTCAATTATGAAATTTATGGTGGAATTTAATATCTTATCAAAAAGAGAAGAAGAGCTGGCCAACTTCAGCTCTCGTTGATCTTTTGCAATTGAAGCTGATCTAACTAAACATCAAAGTGGAAGAAAATAATTCTTAAGTGTTTGTATCTATTCGGAAATATACTTTCTTAGTTGTAAAGCTCAGTTACATGTGCTTCGTATGTAACTATGTATTATGAGCATATGATCTCGCAAAAAGGCTATTTTTGCATATACTGTTTTGCAAGAGTTCAATTAAGTAATAAGAAAGTACTCTTGATGTCGGAGCTACTAACCGATGCAACTAAATTAATGTGAGTGTTAAAAGAGTCGAATAATACATACGAAGAGCTCAATTCAGCAATGAGTCGACGACTTGAAACATGTCAAATATGGGGATTTTTGTCAAATAAATATAAATGTTAGTGTTTTATTTTAACTGAAATAAAAAATAATGCTTACGCTAATCTGGGAAATTTATACAAGGAAGAATGTTAACGCTAAATGCTTTTCATCGTTTTTGGAAATTGATTACCATTGAACCTACAACACATCATATAGGAACCGTGTCAAGCTAGATATCATCGAGTACACAAGAATTTAGCATGGTTTGGTAAGGGGTTTCTATCATTCATTATATAGCTCCTGATTCAAAGATTTGGTCAAAATCACACAACAGAATCACAAAACATAGTTAAGAACTATGTAAATGTAAAATAATTAATAAGATGCTGATCCAATCAAGAGTAGCAAAATATTGTACCAAAATCCAATATATTCTCATAACCACCATGCAAGAAAATATTTTTTCTAACCAAAAAGCAATACATCCAAAACCAAATGTTTCAAACTAAACAAAATTCAAAATGTTTCCTCTTTGATTCGACAAGTTTAGCTCTTGGATGCCACCTTTTCCTTAGCCTTCTGGAGCTTCAGAACCTTCTTCACAATCTTCTGCTCCTCAACTAAAAAAGCCCTAATAATCCTACAAATAGTAAATAAAATATAAGTTACAAATATCATATGCAGAGGCATAACTAGTACCAGACCATCTAAGCACTAACTATTGCATATTGATCAAGTACAAGCTGGTGCATCAATCACTATTTTGGCTTTTGAGTCAGAAAGAAGCATTTCTTTTTGCATATGTTAGTTTATCCAGTTCCAAACTGGTATTTAGCAAGTTATATAATGACCTTTCTCTAACGGCGCCACCAGACAAGACACCACCATAAGCACGATTAACTGTCCTTCTGTTTCTCGGCAATCTAGACCTTTTGTACTCAGTTGGTCTTAGGTGAGGAATCTGAGAAAAATACATATACAATTATTAATGAAATATCATACACCATCATAAGCACAATTAATTGTCTTTCTAATTAAGCTTTATTTTTCTGTTGCCTAGATACAAAGTTGTGGCTTAAATCAGATGAACACTAAACTCATCAGGAATGGACTTCACAAGCTTATATGAATTAGAAAAGTCAAATTATAACACCATATTTTATTGGTAGTTTCACCCAAATTTAGAGCAGATAAATCCAATAATGAAAATAATAATCATAGGCATAAAGGAAGCAGAACTTACTCCTTGAATTCTCTTGCCAGTAACAGGGCATTTTGGACCACTAGCTCTTTTCTTGGTGTATTGATAAACAAGCTTCCCACCTATAATTCGATCAATACAACAATCATTCAGTACTAGTAACTTGGAGAAATTAACAAAACAAAAATCAGATCCGATATAGAGATTAGATGTATTTCTGATCTCAGTTTCCAAAGTTTCAATATAGATGCATAATTATCACATTCATCAGTTAAGCAAATCATCAATCATGATATCAAAAAAAAAAAAACCAACAAAATATCCAACAGATCAACTGAAGAACAATATAAAGCTAAAAAAGAAATATAAAAAAATGCAACCTACATTACATCACTGATCACTAAAATAAAAGCTAAATTCACCAAAAAGGAGTGGATACCTGGGGTTTTGACGACGCGAGTCTGGTTGGATTTGGTGGCGTAGCTGTGACGCTTCCTATAAGTCAACCGCTGCACCATGGTTTCGCTCTTTCTCTCTTCTTCGCTTCTCTCTGGTTAAGAAAATGGGAGAGAAGCAAAGAGGCGGCGGCTTGGAGAGGGAAAGAGGTGATATAACAAGACTACAAGAGGTCTGATTTAAGGGGCGTGCCTTTTTTCTATGACCTATATCGGACGGTCTGATTAAATCTATCGTAAAGTAAGAATTTGCATTTTGCAGTGCTATGGACCCACTTAAACAGCCAGCTATTCTAACACGTCCGATCTATTATTGATGCAGACGAATGGTTGAGATCGGTTAAGTCAGGCTCAGCTACTCATCCACGTGGGAACGAGATCCTCTGATATGGGCTTATGGGTTGGAATTGGATAGTGATTTTTATTTCAGATCCGTAACAAAAAGAAGTGACAAAGTAACACTTCCACTTTCGCAATCCCGTTTCAACAGTTGATTTTCGTCTCTTCGGAATGGTTAACGAAATTATTTTTCGGTTTTGTTCGTTAAACAAAACTGTGACATCCCTCAATTTTAGGATCTGTTTGTGAATTGCAATACTTCAAATTCTAAAGTCCTATTTGAAAAATGTTCATGCTTATCCACTTTGAAAATATCTCTTTGATCTTATCCACATTTTTAGCAGCTAAGTAATCAGTATTTATATAAATAATTTCTGATAATTAATATCTTTATAAATAGGCTCAATTATCTTTATAAATAGTATTAATATTTTCAGAAATAATAGCTAAGTAATTCCTTTCTGCTTACTTAGCCATTAAGTAATCTAGAATATTTACCATTTTAGCCATACCTCCACTATAAATAGGCCCCAGCCTCATTTCATTTCATTTCGTATTTCATTTCTGTTTCTCTCTCTCCCTAGCAATTTCGAATACTGTCTGGACTTTGAACAGTCGGCCATTTGGAATTCGAGTCATACGTCGCAGTTATAGTCATCCTGATTTGCTTGTGCACTGGATCCCTCAGTCAGGTAACCGGACTTCTCTATATCTAGTTTCGTATTGCTTGATTTGATTACCGCTTGATTTTGCTTGCATGTGTATGTCCGTATGTGATATGTTTTGCGGAATGTCGGGTTTAGAATCATGGATCTCTGAATTTGTTCATGCATGCACCCTGATCCCCCTGCCAGGGGAGGGGTTTGGTTCTGATCCCCGATTCTGGGGAGGAACTTTATGTCCTGATTTGGTTCTGATCCCCGATTCTGGGGAGGAACTTTATGATCGGTTCTGATCCCTGTGACTAGGGAGGAACTTTTTGTCCTGATTATGACTTGATATGACTGATCTAGACCCGATTATCGCCGTGAAATGTATGATTTGTTATGAGGATTAATCCAATCATATTTAATTTGCTTTATTAACTAATATAGAGAAGCTGCGTCGTTAAATAACCGGTTACTGAGCTTTGTAGCTGACATCCGTTTTGTTCATTTTCTGCTTGCGACGTAGGTTGACGGGCCGTCGGATGGATGCAGAAGATACCGCCCCACCGTCGCGTCCCGTGTGTCGGTGTGTCGGCGCGGGGCGTGACAGTTTGGTATCAGAGCATTCGTTCCTCGGACTGTGTTTGGGTTCATTATCGTTTCATTTGAAAATTTGATTACAGTATGCCGATTTGATGATTCAATTGATTTGTCACCTTCTATTTGAAATTTCGTGGAAGAAATTTCCTTTTTAAGGGGGTGGAATGTGACATCCCTGAATTTTAGGACCTGTTTGTGAATTGCAATACTTCAAATTCTAAGGTCCTATTTGAAAAATGTTCATGCTTATCCACTTTGAAAATATCTCTTTGATCTTATCCACATTTTTAGTAGCTAAGTAATCAGTATTTATATAAATAATTTCTGATAATTAATATCTTTATAAATAGGCTCAATTATCTTTATAAATAGTATTAATATTTTCAGAAATAATAGCTAAGTAATTCCTTTCTGCTTACTTAGCCATTAAGTAATCTAGAATATTTACCATTTTAGCCATACCTCCACTATAAATAGGCCCCAGCCTCATTTCATTTCATTTCGTATTTCATTTCTGTTTCTCTCTCTCCCTAGCAACTTCGAATACTGTCTGGACTTTGAATAGTCGGCCATTTGGAATTCGAGTCATACGTCGCAGTTATAGTCATCCTGATTTGCTTGTGCCTGGATCGCTCAGTCAGGTAACCGGACTTCTCTATATCTAGTTTCGTATTGCTTGATTTGATTACCGCTTGATTTTGCTTGCATGTGTATGTCCGTATGTGATATGTTTTGCGGAATGTCGGGTTTAGAATCATGGATCTCTGAATTTGTTCATGCATGCACCCTGATCCCCCTGCCAGGGGAGGGGTTTGGTTCTGATCCCCGATTCTGGGGAGGAACTTTATGTCCTGATTTGGTTCTGATCCCCGATTCTGGGGAGGAACTTTATGATCGGTTCTGATCCCTGTGACTAGGGAGGAACTTTTTGTCCTGATTATGACTTGATATGACTGATCTAGACCCGATTATCGCCGTGAAATGTATGATTTGTTATGAGGATTAATCCAATCATATTTAATTTGCTTTATTAACTAATATAGAGAAGCTGCGTCTTTAAATAACCGGTTACTGAGCTTTGTAGCTGACATCCGTTTTGTTCATTTTCTGCTTGCGACGTAGGTTGACGGGCCGTCGGATGGATGCAGAAGATACCGCCCCACCGTCGCGCCCCGTGTGTCGGTGTGTCGGCGCGGGGGGTGACAGTTTGGTATCAGAGCATTCGTTCCTCGGACTGTGTTTGGGTTCATTATCGTTTCATTTGAAAATTTGATTACAGTATGCCGATTTGATGATTCAATTGATTTGTCACCTTCTATTTGAAATTTCGTGGAAGAAATTTCCTTTTTAAGGGGGGTGGAATGTGACATCCCTGAATTTTAGGACCTGTTTGTGAATTGCAATACTTCAAATTCTAAGGTCCTATTTGAAAAATGTTCATGCTTATCCACTTTGAAAATATCTCTTTGATCTTATCCACATTTTTAGTAGCTAAGTAATCAGTATTTATATAAATAATTTCTGATAATTAATATCTTTATAAATAGGCTCAATTATCTTTATAAATAGTATTAATATTTTCAGAAATAATAGCTAAGTAATTCCTTTCTGCTTACTTAGCCATTAAGTAATCTAGAATATTTACCATTTTAGCCATACCTCCACTATAAATAGGCCCCAGCCTCATTTCATTTCATTTCGTATTTCATTTCTGTTTCTCTCTCTCCCTAGCAACTTCGAATACTGTCTGGACTTTGAATAGTCGGCCATTTGGAATTCGAGTCATACGTCGCAGTTATAGTCATCCTGATTTGCTTGTGCACTGGATCGCTCAGTCAGGTAACCGGACTTCTCTATATCTAGTTTCGTATTGCTTGATTTGATTACCGCTTGATTTTGCTTGCATGTGTATGTCCGTATGTGATATGTTTTGCGGAATGTCGGGTTTAGAATCATGGATCTCTGAATTTGTTCATGCATGCACCCTGATCCCCCTGCCAGGGGAGGGGTTTGGTTCTGATCCCCGATTCTGGGGAGGAACTTTATGTCCTGATTTGGTTCTGATCCCCGATTCTGGGGAGGAACTTTAGGATCGGTTCTGATCCCTGTGACTAGGGAGGAACTTTTTGTCCTGATTATGACTTGATATGACTGATCTAGACCCGATTATCGCCGTGAAATGTATGATTTGTTATGAGGATTAATCCAATCATATTTAATTTGCTTTATTAACTAATATAAAGAAGCTGCGTCGTTAAATAACCGGTTACTGAGCTTTGTAGCTGACATCCGTTTTGTTCATTTTCTGCTTGCGACGTAGGTTGACGGGCCGTCGGATGGATGCAGAAGATACCGCCCCACCGTCGCGCCCCGTGTGTCGGTGTGTCGGCGCGGGGTGTGACAGTTTGGTATCAGAGCATTCGTTCCTCGGACTGTGTTTGGGTTCATTATCGTTTCATTTGAAAATTTGATTACAGTATGCCGATTTGATGATTCAATTGATTTGTCACCTTCTATTTGAAATTTCGTGGAAGAAATTTCCTTTTTAAGGGGGGTGGAATGTGACATCCCTGAATTTTAGGACCTGTTTGTGAATTGCAATACTTCAAATTCTAAGGTCCTATTTGAAAAATGTTCATGCTTATCCACTTTGAAAATATCTCTTTGATCTTATCCACATTTTTAGTAGCTAAGTAATCAGTATTTATATAAATAATTTCTGATAATTAATATCTTTATAAATAGGCTCAATTATCTTTATAAATAGTATTAATATTTTCAGAAATAATAGCTAAGTAATTCCTTTCTGCTTACTTAGCCATTAAGTAATCTAGAATATTTACCATTTTAGCCATACCTCCACTATAAATAGGCCCCAGCCTCATTTCATTTCATTTCGTATTTCATTTCTGTTTCTCTCTCTCCCTAGCAACTTCGAATACTGTCTGGACTTTGAATAGTCGGCCATTTGGAATTCGAGTCATACGTCGCAGTTATAGTCATCCTGATTTGCTTGTGCACTGGATCGCTCAGTCAGGTAACCGGACTTCTCTATATCTAGTTTCGTATTGCTTGATTTGATTACCGCTTGATTTTGCTTGCATGTGTATGTCCGTATGTGATATGTTTTGCGGAATGTCGGGTTTAGAATCATGGATCTCTGAATTTGTTCATGCATGCACCCTGATCCCCCTGCCAGGGGAGGGGTTTGGTTCTGATCCCCGATTCTGGGGAGGAACTTTATGTCCTGATTTGGTTCTGATCCCCGATTCTGGGGAGGAACTTTATGATCGGTTCTGATCCCTGTGACTAGGGAGGAACTTTTTGTCCTGATTATGACTTGATATGACTGATCTAGACCCGATTATCGCCGTGAAATGTATGATTTGTTATGAGGATTAATCCAATCATATTTAATTTGCTTTATTAACTAATATAGAGAAGCTGCGTCGTTAAATAACCGGTTACTGAGCTTTGTAGCTGACATCCGTTTTGTTCATTTTCTGCTTGCGACGTAGGTTGACGGGCCGTCGGATGGATGCAGAAGATACCGCCCCACCGTCGCGTCCCGTGTGTCGGTGTGTCGGCGCGGGGCGTGACAGTTTGGTATCAGAGCATTCGTTCCTCGGACTGTGTTTGGGTTCATTATCGTTTCATTTGAAAATTTGATTACAGTATGCCGATTTGATGATTCAATTGATTTGTCACCTTCTATTTGAAATTTCGTGGAAGAAATTTCCTTTTTAAGGGGGTGGAATGTGACATCCCTGAATTTTAGGACCTGTTTGTGAATTGCAATACTTCAAATTCTAAGGTCCTATTTGAAAAATGTTCATGCTTATCCACTTTGAAAATATCTCTTTGATCTTATCCACATTTTTAGTAGCTAAGTAATCAGTATTTATATAAATAATTTCTGATAATTAATATCTTTATAAATAGGCTCAATTATCTTTATAAATAGTATTAATATTTTCAGAAATAATAGCTAAGTAATTCCTTTCTGCTTACTTAGCCATTAAGTAATCTAGAATATTTACCATTTTAGCCATACCTCCACTATAAATAGGCCCCAGCCTCATTTCATTTCATTTCGTATTTCATTTCTGTTTCTCTCTCTCCCTAGCAACTTCGAATACTGTCTGGACTTTGAATAGTCGGCCATTTGGAATTCGAGTCATACGTCGCAGTTATAGTCATCCTGATTTGCTTGTGCACTGGATCGCTCAGTCAGGTAACCGGACTTCTCTATATCTAGTTTCGTATTGCTTGATTTGATTACCGCTTGATTTTGCTTGCATGTGTATGTCCGTATGTGATATGTTTTGCGGAATGTCGGGTTTAGAATCATGGATCTCTGAATTTGTTCATGCATGCACCCTGATCCCCCTGCCAGGGGAGGGGTTTGGTTCTGATCCCCGATTCTGGGGAGGAACTTTATGTCCTGATTTGGTTCTGATCCCCGATTCTGGGGAGGAACTTTATGATCGGTTCTGATCCCTGTGACTAGGGAGGAACTTTTTGTCCTGATTATGACTTGATATGACTGATCTAGACCCGATTATCGCCGTGAAATGTATGATTTGTTATGAGGATTAATCCAATCATATTTAATTTGCTTTATTAACTAATATAAAGAAGCTGCGTCGTTAAATAACCGGTTACTGAGCTTTGTAGCTGACATCCGTTTTGTTCATTTTCTGCTTGCGACGTAGGTTGACGGGCCGTCGGATGGATGCAGAAGATACCGCCCCACCGTCGCGCCCCGTGTGTCGGTGTGTCGGCGCGGGGTGTGACAAAAACGCTTAATAAAACTAGTCTCTTTCATTTCGTTTATTTTCGTTTAACCGTTTTATATCATTTATATATATATTTTTAAATATTTATGAACAAATTTTGATGAACTGGGAATACTGTAGTATCAAACCGGTCAGTTATATATGCTAAATAGGAACACGTGTATAAAAATTAATTATCAAAGTAACAAATAGAAGACAGTTACACATTTTGAAATAGAAAAACATGTATAAAAATTAAATATCAGTCAATTGATCGTTTAGATAGTTTTGATTGTTTTTTAAAATGAAACAGTTAACGCAAATTAATTTTTATTTCGTGCTATAAATGAAACAGTTTACGAAAATAGATTGTTTCGTGATGGTTTCTTTGCAGACCTACTTTCGATTATGTCAATAGAAATTACGTGATAGAAAAATGAATTGAACTTTAATCACTTCAATTTAGTTGTCTGGCGAAATATATGTTGTCTTAATTTAACACAAAAAATGTTAAAAAAAAAGGTTGTTTTTTTGTGTTTCTCAGAACTATAAAATTTGAGATGGGCTAAAATCAGCCACGACTGACAAATGCAACCGTCAGCTACGATCAAATCTCAATTTTTGAGATTCTAACAGTCGATCCGAACCGTTCAATGTGTTCTCTACATTGAAATCTCATTGGAAACCAAATTTTATATTTTTCTGAAATTTTTTAGTATTTGTTTGATATTTTACAAAATTCTTAATCTAAACAATTCTGGACCCTTCAATAACTATGATTTTTAAAAATCTCAAAAAAAATAGTAAATAAAATCAGAAAAATGTAAAATTTGGTCTCCAATGAGATTTCAATATGGAGAACACAATGAACGGTTCGGATCGAATGTTAGAATCTCGTAAAATTGAGATTTGATCGTAGCTGACGATTACATCCGTCAGTCGTAGCTGATTTTAGCCCATCTCATAAAATTTTGCTTCTACTTACGCTTATACAACGAATAGTTCAGAAAAGACCAGACAAACTTTTGCTTCTACTTGCGCTTTATACAATGAATAATTCAAAAACGAACAGACAATAGGCTTCCAATTACAGTTCCAGTTTCATTTCAGTATTGAAGTTAAATTTGAGTCAAAGTGGAGAGATCAGGACAAAAATTTGATCATTTCATTCGCAATAAAAAGGATGTTCTGCAACGATTAAGGTTGTGAAAAGAAGCTCTTAATTTATTCAAGAAAAGTTCGACTCTAGTTCAAGTTCAATTTGTTTGACATAGTTTTTGTTATTAGCTTGAGTTAGATTTAATTAAGTTCAAAAGCATTTTAGCTGACTCGTTCAAGTTCAACTTAAAATAACTTGCTACGTGGTAAAGTTATTTGGCTTGTAATATTAGCTCTTAATATGACAATTGTATTTTAATTAATTTTTCAAGTTTAAATGTCAAATTTATTAGAAAATCCATAACATGATAGCTATAATAACATAAATATAATCTAGAAAAGATTGAACGCAATATGAAAAGATATAAAGATTGCAATAATTAAGCTCGAACTCAATTCGTGTTAAAAATAGCTTGAGCTCAATAGTTCGGTTGATTTTCAGCTTGAGCTTGACTCATCTTGATTCATAATCAAATTAACTAGAGCTAAGATTAATTTGCTCCGACTCGGTTCGCTGATAGTCCTAATTATAGAATCATGTCTTCAAATATTGGAATAAAGAATTGAGGAAGGAATTAAAATATAAAATGTAAAAAGAAATTAAGTGATCTCATCAGATGAAGACCCTAAAAAAAAAAAAAAAAATTCTCATCAGATGAATCTGAAAGAAAAACAACTACATTGACTCTTGAAAATAAGCATGCATACCTAAGTGGCTAAGTTCTAATAAAATCCACCTCGCTACGAAACATAAATAGAAATTATAATGGCTTATCAGCACTGACAAGACAACCACACAACAAAACACAGAACAAATTAACTACTCCTAAAACACAGAGCAACGGTTCTTATCTGCACTTATCCTTACCAGATTAATAATAGAACCATTTTTCACGTTGTATTCGGCCAGTGTACGCCTATTCTCAAGCAATTTAGCACCAAACAGAAGCTTCTGTTGCCAAGCTGGGATACCATAAATCCCTACAATTCTAGACTTCACATCTTCAATCAAATCTGAGGCCTCTACCTCAAGCCAAAAAATCTTGCCTTGAAAGCAATGAGGCTCTATGCATATTTTCATTTTTTCATTCCTTTTATTTAGTACCAACTGGATGGTTGAATCCCTTACAATACCACAATCAGTTAGGGTATCCGCATCCTCCAACTTCTTTTGATCAAGAAAAAGCTGTTGGTCAGTTTGAGGTATACCCTCCATTTTCTCAATCATAGCCTTCAGATTGCTGATTGTGTGGCCTTTTTCTGTCTCAAGAGCCAGGATTTTACCAGCATTTGTCTTGACAAATACGCGCATCAGAGATTCCACGCAGACCTTAACATACTCGATCTGTTCAGGGCTGTCCACTTCAACGGTCACAGTTCGACCTGTAATTGTCTTGACAAGGATTTGCATCTGCAGTTGCAGTCGAACAATAGACTCAAATTACAGCATTAATCAAATTAAAAAGCACATGAATATAAATATTACCTTGGATTAATTATTATTATTGTTATTAAATAAAAAATAAAAGGTCGGGGATAGACTTTTATTGATAAAAAAAAATACTAAAAAAGTAATACAAAAGAGCCAGGTTTTTAGCACAATAGTGAGAGGCGAAAAGGAATTTACTGGAGCAGTTTACTTCAGTTAAAGATTTAAACTTTGCAGAATGACCCACTACAGCATATATACATATTTATATAGTTTGAAGACTAAAATATCTAGGCTCTACATTGTTAAAAAAAAAATCCTTTAGTTTAGTTTGTGTATCATCATCAGTGATATAAAGAGATAAGAAAGGGCGAGGGAGAAATGAACAATAGTTACCATGGAGAAGTTCAAGGTGAAGAGGCCTTGTGCTACGATGAGCAAACAGAGGTGAGAGGAATGATTATTTATATATAATAACATGTAATGAAGGTCCTATTTAACAAAGTATAAAACTACTGCTCAGTATGGATTTTTCGATGAGGCAACAAGGAATAATGCCTTTTAGAAGGTGAACCGTCTCGTCCTCTGATTGGTTACTGTAGTCGGGGGCTTTTCATTTTTCTGGAATTAATGGTTGGGCTTATTAAAAATATTTTGAAGTTATGTTTCCTTTTGGAAATGATAAATTTTTAAATGTCATGTTAGTGGTCAAGAAAAATGCTAGTAACGTGGCAATTTATTGTTGCACTATACCACGGGGTAGCTCAAGGGATTGCCTCGATAGTAAAATGCTTTTTGACCGTTCAAAGTAAATAAACCAATTACTGGAGTAAGCATCTCATAAAAAGATGGTATAATAATAATAAAGTTCATTAATTAAATATTTATTTAAATTATACATTATCTGTTCTCTGTAAACACGATCGTGCTCATCTTGCGCAATTGATAACAGGTTCTGTAGCTAGCCTAGAAGTCTCGAACTATTTTGGTATTGAAATTGAACAAAAAAAAAAACAACCATTTTGTCCCCTGGAGATTTAATTGCAAATTCTAAATTTAATTTGGTATTGGCAATAACATGAAATTCACCAACATGAAAGTGAAAAGTACAATTTCAATTTTCTAATTGCTAATTCTATATCGGACGGACCTGATTGATAGAGAAAAAAGATTTGTATTGAATTGTGATGAAATGATTACAATTACATTGTATTTATAGACTACTCTAAGTTTACTACTAACCATCTCCAATAATGCATCTCCTACCAACCCTTTACAATCTCTATTGTTATCAATCTCCAACAATCATACAATCTTGATATCTCCTACCTAATACAACCATACTCTAACACTGATTACTCTTATCGTAAAGTATCAATTTGCATAACTACAAAAGCGATTTACACAGCCCGCTATTTTAAAACGTCCTATCTAAATCTAACGCTTCTTCTTCCTCTTCTTCTTCTTCTTCTTCTTCTGTCTTTGTACCTTAACCCCTTGAAAAACAATCGAACCGTTAGACCTGGGCAACGTATTAAACGGAAACGGAATGAGGCATTCCGTATTCCGTTTCGTTTCAACAAACGGTATGTACCGGCTGATTCGTATTCGTTCCAATTGGACGGAACGTAGCGGAACGGTATAATTTACACTGTATTTCACATAAACGAATCACGAATTGCATTCCGTTTTTCGTTCCGTTTGCGAAACGGAATGAAATTTTGTTCCATTATACGTTTCAAATGGACGGAACGGGACGATTTCGCGTATTCGCGGTATACCGCGCCCACCCCTACGAACCGTCCGTTTAAGGATATGTGCAGGTACGGATTGATGCAGACGAATAGCCGTTGAGATCAGTCTAGTGAGGCTCAACTAGTCTTCTTTCGCCACGTTAGCCCAAAGCCAACTGGACCGAGAAGCCCAGCTAAGCTTCATTCTAATTTAGAGGAGAAAAATCTAGAAGCTAGATATTCATTACTTTATTGTGAAGAGGATTAGTATGTTGTAAGAATATTTCGATTAATAATAAAATTACAATTTTTATAGTACTTTAATCAACACTTCTTAATTTAACAAAATGAAAGAAAATGGAGTTACATTTTCATTTCAATATTAAAGTCAAATTGGAGTCAAAGTGGGATTATTTTACATTTTCATGTTCCATCACAAGCATCTATTCAAACAGAGTAATATAAGATATTTAATCTTAGGTTGCAATTGAAGAAAAATAATTCTACCTCGGAACTATTTCATGAATTATATAGCTCAGAAATACGTTCTAAAAATTAGCCTTTTTTTTTTTTTTACAAATTAACGAATTCATATTTAAGGGAAGAAACGGCAAATTTATGCCACACTATTTTGAGATGCTCTATTCAATTAATATTCATAACCATACTTTGGACACGTAGATTAAATTAGGAAAAAAATAAACATAATGAAAAACCACACAACAGGGAACATACGGACATCATGTTGAATAGACAGAGAGAACGATTTAAACGATTAAACAACAAAGCAGAAAACAGAACTAGTTGAATTGAAATTACTAAAGACATCAACACCAGTCTTTGAACGGGTATCAAGGTACCGATGGAGACACATAATTGTTGCTGCAAGCCTTCAACAACCTCTCAGACGAAGAACAAGGTGAAGAATATCTTCCTTCCGAATATTGTAGTCAGCAAGAGTGCGTTCATCCTGCAGCTGCATGCCATTAAAAATAAGCCTCTGCTGGTCTGGCGGTATCCCCTCTCTCTCTTGAATCTTTGCCTTCACATGTTTAATAGTGTCGGAGGTCGCAATTTCAAGAGGAATGGTCTTGCCTGTCAAAGTCTTAATAAAAATCGACATGTCTCCCCTGTGACTCTTGTCAAGGTCTTGACAGTCAGTGCCATAAACGAACATGCATTTCCCACAACACAGAGCGAGGTTGAGTTTCGACTCATTCATAATGTTACAATCAGCGAGGACGTCGCTGTCTTCTAGTACATGCTTGCGGAATTTCAGCCTCTGCTTGGATTCAGGAATCCCCTCTTGATCCGCAATTCTTTTCTTTAAATTTGCTACCGTCTCAGAGCTATTAGTATCAACGATGAAAGTTTTTCGCTTCCATGTTTTAATATTAATCTTCAAATCTACCACAGAACGGACAACTAAAGTAGAACGCTCATGAATGCCGCTGTCGGCGACTGTTTGTGAATCATCCAGCTTTTCATTGCCATACCAGAGACTAATGCTATCAGAAGGAATGCTCCTGGCAGTTTGTATCATTGCCTTAATACTACCAACCGTTTGAGTGCTTTCCACCTTAAGTGGGATTATTTTAACATGATAGCCTATCACGAAAATCTGCATTTTCGGCTTAAGATGGACCTTGACATCATCAACTGGGCTTTCACAATCAATTTTAACAACTTTTGTTGTTCCATTGCGCATCGTGATTACCACATCCAAGCCTTCCATCTAAAATTTTGTACAATTTATTAGCTGAGGTCTTGAGGAGTCCTACTTTACTAATATAACTTAATAAAAATGAAATAAAGTTCTTTAACAAGCACATTAAACAATTAACTCAGACAAAACCCAAGGGGCCGGGGGGGGGGGGGACAAAGAACATGTTTTATTCGTACACAATTAAATTGGCTGCTTGTCAGTATCATTCTTTGGATAACATAAATTCTTTGCTAATAAAGTCTATTAATTTGTCGAATATTACAGAATTGCTTGTATGTGGATGTTAATAAGACAGTTCTTGAGGCTCCTGTAGTAATAAAGCAAAATTATACCAACAAAAAGTCTCAGAGATTTTCTAAGTAACAAGCTAATTCCTTACATTAATCAAAGGTATGAGTTCTAGAATCAGAAAAACACTACAAGATAAAAATACTAGTATATATCTTCACAACTTCGATTATAATGTGCAGAACCTTGTTACTTGCCGATGAGGATGAAATGCAGAGCCGATTAAAACAGGTTGCAAGGAAGAGTACTCGCAAGAATAGTAAGAGAACAACACAGTTCACACTACAGACTCCATTTCAATTGGGCTTAAATAGGAATTTTGGTTACCATGACCCCTTGTGTGAATAACATGTCAATCATTTCCACCATTAAGTGGTAATTAAATTAGTTTTTAACATGCTGAAAGTTGCAGTGTATCAACGGGTAGGTGAAGCGATCGTAAAATATTTAACTGTTACAAAAAAAAAATAGGACAGGAAAAGGTCGTTAATTAAATTTATAATAACTGTCATCTGGAAATTTGGGCTCAGATTGAACTTTGACAACAAGTTCTGTACAGATGAATTGCGTGGTGGTAAATGGTAATGGTAATTGCGTTATTAAAACATCCAACTCGTCCTTAAAGACTAAAGTTACCTTTGACCCCTCGTTACACCGAAAAGTAATTAATACCTCTGCACGTTATTTATTACCTCAGCTTTCATCCGCAAACTCTTGCGCTTCTTTCACAGTCAAGAAATCTTTTTCCTTTAATTTTTTTTCCCAAAACAAAGTTCTTGTGAAATGGTATGTGCGCAATATAAACAAATAAAGATGACCAACAATTGAACAATATTCGGAAATCAAACAAAGTCCTACATTTTCATTATGTAAAAGAGCCAAATGACCCCAATACGCTCAAATATTCATAAATGGTCCTGGCTTATTTCGGATGTTTAGAAACTGTACAAATGCAGAGCCGATTAACGCAGGTTGCAAGGAAATTGTTTTCTCACTCGTTTTAATCAGAAAGATAAATATTTTATAAAAAAATAAATTCTTTTAAATGAAAAAATTTATATAAAAATTTCTATTCACCGAATTTTTGAATTGCTAAAAGCCTATATAATGAAAAACAACACGATAAATATTACAGGAGAATTGCTACAAAGATATACATACAAAATGTTTTTGTCTTGTTTAGAGAAAAATGATAATTTAGAGTTGTGCGATCCGGATATATGAGAAGAAAGAAATATAATCGAATAACTGAAACTGTCGCTTGACCAGTATACAGTTTAAGACACGACAGTAGGCCAAAGTCCGAAAAGTCTTGAAAACGGAGTTGTCCTTTGATTACGCTGCCACGATTTTAATAATACTCAAAAAGGATATTTGACAAAAGGGAGATCTTTTTCATACCAAATCAGTAAGAATATTGAGGAATTAGATATGCATGCCAAAATTTATAAAAGGTAATTAAAATTAATTAAGAATCAAGTTCTTTGATTAACAAAATGAGAGTTCATATTGAAATGTACTTGACAGACCGAACTCTGAACTGAAATTAATGCGTATCTTTACTTTGACAAAACATAATTCTTTCAGTTATATTTATATATGTGCTTATATGGTACTCGCATGTATGTAGGGCCCTCTTTAGAATAATTTAAGCTATACAAGCCAAGAAGATAAAATTATCTAATCTTAATAATATAATTCATAAAGTTGAGACCTCTGCAAATTGGCATTTATATTTTTTTCCCTTAAAAGCGTGTTTTTTTTTTTAAGTCGAACTTAGATGATAAGGAATCCGAATTGCAAGGCAAACTATATTTGCTTTTAATATAATCAGCTCTTGTCCTTTTTTTTTTTTCCACTGCTAAAATAAAAATAAGACATGGAAGTCACTGCTCATAAAGGCATGGATCCAAGAGTGTATTATCTCTAATACATAACGTATACCAACCTTCTATGTCCTGGCTTAATTTGATCTATGGCTAGATGTAATCTGTAGACGAAACGATATTAAGTTTTGGTTTGAAATCTGAAATAGAAAAAGAGCATTATAAAATTTTTATCACTTATAATGTTTTCACTATTTATGTTATGATGAAATATATATTTTTCTTAAAACATGTTTTTATTAAGTTCTTCGATGTGTCCTCTTGTTGGGTTTCTTTCTGGCCCAACTTGTTTAGGACAAAAAGCTTAGTTGTTGTTGTATATGCTGATTTTAATTTTCGTTCAAGTACAAGTATTGTTCTAAAATGTTTTATTTGCCCATTAAGTGGGTACATTTTTATCTAGTATAGAAAAACTCCTACAAATATCCAATGATAAAAATAAAAATAAAGTATGCAAGTATAGAATAACCACCTAAGTATTAAGTACCAGTTTTATTATCATTTTATTATTTGACTAGTATTATCAAGATTATAATAATTATAACCGTCGTTTTCAATGTCAATATTGTTGTTGTTTTATTTATTGTTATTATTATTTTCACCAATGTTATTGTCATTATTTTTTGTAAAATACAACAACACAAATATTATTTATGCTCTCTTTATTCCTTCCTTGTTAAATTAAG
Source organism: Rhynchospora pubera (assembly GCA_028095005.1). Classification (NCBI taxonomy): domain Eukaryota; kingdom Viridiplantae; phylum Streptophyta; class Magnoliopsida; order Poales; family Cyperaceae; genus Rhynchospora; species Rhynchospora pubera. Next base: position 105,339,064 of record CM051461.1, on the reverse strand, counting down.
CATGAGCAATCTACGGCGGAATAATTTTGTATAAAAAGTTATGCTTGCATAATTTATATCCCAAAGAAACATAAGCTTAAAGTTGAACAGCTATAACATAAGAAAATTAAAAACACGCAGTTGTAGCACTATTTCAGATTATAGAATAAGAAACTATCAAAGACTGAATGGAAAAAAATAATTTAAATCAGGTCGCCAAATTAAATCTTAATTCAAAAATATTACACTACTAAATTTGCACTGGAGACAAAAAAGAGTAGCATTGCACATGTAATTCAATTAAGTCTAACTATCTTCAGTAGTTTAGTTTTATTTGGATTGAAAAGAAATAGTACCCAAAACCGAATGTTTAGGCAAAGTTGCCAGCGGATGTGCAAAAACCAGAACCAAAAGGCTGAGTTGGAGATTTTCCAAAAGTTGAGTTTTGGTTAGTGACAACTTGGAAAATAGATCCTTCCTTGATGTCATAGTCTGCTAGCGTTTTTGAATCATTAAGGTTGTTACCAAGAAGTCGGAGGCTGATGCCACCAATTGAAATATTCTTCTTCATTTGCACTATCAGTTGCTTCAAGCTACCAACCGTTTGTGTTCTCTCCACCGTAAGTTCCAGTCTCTCGCCTTCAGTCTCTACAAAAATCTGGATTTCAGATTTGACACGCACTTTGACACGCTTGACCAGTTCAGGGTTCATGACTTCGAGGGTGACATTTCGTCCTGTAACTGTCTCGACAACAATCTCCATCTGCAGTTTCAGAGGAATAGCAGATTTCAATGAAACATGAAACAAAAATGTGTTTATTTAATACTGTCAGGTTTAGCAAATTTCATTTAAAAGAGAACACAAAAGCGTGGCCTTTTCTAAAGATGAATATAAAAAACATGCTAAAAATAACTTCTTTCAATGGGGTTATCACTTATCAGATCGTCCCATCATAAATCATAGAAACACCCAAACGAAGATATTGTCGGAAGCAAATGCGGTCACTATAGAAAATATAGACCTGTATGATAAAAAGTTATTATTTTTAAAATATAAAGGAAAGACAGTTCTTTCCTTTTCCCCCTAATTAGTGGGCAGAATGTCTATGATAATTTTTTCTTTGTTTCTTCTTGAAAATTGAAATAACGAAAAGGTTCAAAATGGAATAACAGTTCCTCTGCATTTTCATAGATAGAAAAACGAAGAAGTAAAAAACTATGACCCCATAAATCATGTTAATTTGGAGACAAACACATTATAAATTATAAATACTAAAAGAGTTTACAGATAAGGGCGACAAAAAGGAAAATAAATCAAGCACCAAAAAGTAATTAAAAGAAAAAACGAAGAAGAAAATAAGAATACAAAAATCGAGCAGCCAGTAAGACCACAAAAATTAATCGCAGTGGTTGTTCATGCTACTAAAAATAATCCCAATTTAGATCCCCAAATCCAATACCCAACATGACCCTCAAGAGCAGCCACCCTCGAATGGACGCCGCCTTCTTGGGGCTCTGTTGATAAAAAAAAAAAAAAGAAATAGACTTTTGGAAACCGTAAAAGAGAAGAGAAGCAACGTTATACCTGGTAAAAAGATAAAAGATCAATTAATTAGTAGGAGCGCAGGGCGAAAAGAGGGAGGGCGAGAACATGACTCTGTGGTTTAAGCTTTATATATAGGTTTTAAGCTTTAGTTTTTACCATATATTTTGTGGATTACTAAATATGAAAAACAAAATTGCACAAGGAAAGAGATTAAACGCGGCAATCTAGTAGGCCCGATCTCTTTTTTTTTTTTTTTTGTTGAAGGTAGAGTGGCGTTAGCCACCTACAAATTTCATTAAAAAAATACAAATTTACAAAAGTTTATATACAAATTGACAGTGCGAGGGAAAAAAAAAAAAACCAAACTCCTAATTGGAAACAAAAATTTATCCTATCCACGAGTTGTTCATATGGCCGTATCTTGCTGTGTTCTCGCTACCGTTTGCCAAATATTTGAATGCTTGTTTTGGAATATTGCATTTCCAAATATTCCATAGCATTGCCGCCCATTGTGTATCCCCTCCGCTGCCAGTGTGCTCCTTCAGTCACCATTGTTGAATCCCTAGATTATTTTGTAAAAAACTTGGAGCAGCCCCAGTCACCGCATGCCAAACTGAAGATGCAAAAGGGCAAGTGAGGAAAAGATGCGTACTCGTCTCCTTGGCTGTTTGATTACAGAGGGTACAACTTTGAATAGACGGCCAGCCTCTCTTTTCCAAGTTTTCTTGCGTTAACAGTCTGTCCATCAAAGCTGTTGAATAGACGGCCCGATTTTTATCTCATTTTTAGTTTTAACTTTTAGGCATTCATACCAAGAGATTTTGGACTTCGATTCAAGCTGTTGTTGCACATAGCCTGGCAAAGTGTGGCATCAAAATATACCTCCCGCACTCCGCAGGGCGGCAGGGCATGAGTATCGCTCCTGCATTCATGTCATTATATGTAATGTAACTGCTAGTCTTAAAAAAATGATTAGTTATAATAATAAAATTGTTATTTCTTAAAAAAATTGATTAAAGCCCACGGCGCTTTACTATTTTTAAAAATAAGAAAAATTGTAATTATTAATTTTTCAAATTATTCTTTTTAAACCTGGCAGCGTCATTTTAAGTGGTGCTGTTGCGGCAACACCACAGCATTCCATGTACTATTAAATTTTTTAAAATGTTTACTATTAAATTAAAAAGTTAAGAAATGTGTGTTAAAAAAATTACGAAAAAAAATACACAACTTCAGTAGTCTTTCTTTTTCAACAATTCATTATTATGCATATTGCAAGTTTGCAACAACCCCAAACATGCAAACATTAACCCATAAAGCCAAACCAACAAAATACTACAAGTCATCAAATTTATGTAGAACCACCACGGAAACGGAGAACAAGGTAAAGAGTAGATTCCTTCTGAATATTATAGTCAGCAACAGTGCGGCTGTTCATCAGCTGCTTGTTGGCAAAAATAAGCATCATCTGATTTGACGGGTACCCCGACTCTTCTTGAAGCTTCATCTTAACATTATCAATAGTGTCGGAGCTCTCAACCTCGAGTGTATAAGTCTTGCCGCACAGTACCTTCACAAAAATCTGCATACGCCTCCTGTGGTGCAGGACAAGGTCGATCATCGACTCGTCCTGGATTGAACAATCAGCCAGGGTACAGCTGTCTTCGAGCTCCATATCATTAAAGATCAGGATCTGCTTGTCCACTGGAATTCCCTCTTGATCAGCAATTAATTTTTTTAACTGTGCTACTCTATCAGACCTATTGGTATCAAGGATGATAGTTTTACCCTCCCATGTATTAATATAGATTTTCAAATCTCCTCTCCGACGCACAATCAAGGTCGAATCCTCGTGAATTTCGTAGTCAGCGAGTGTCTTTGAATCGTCGAGTTCATTACTGTCAAGCCAAAGGCTTATATTATCAATGGGAATGCTCTCAGCATTTTGTATTATTGCCTTCAATATACCAACCGTATGCATGCACTCCACCATAAATGGGATTATTTTGTCCCCAGAAAATTTCACGAAGATCCGCATTTTGGATTTAAGATAGACCTCTACATGCTCAATTGGGCTTTCAGAATTCAGTTTAAGAGTTGTTGTTCTTCCGCTGAGCATCTTGATTACAAGCTTCATCTCTTCCATCTGAAATGAGGTACATTTTATTTGTAACGAACACATTTAAATAATAACTTGGGGACAAACCAGAGATAAAACTAAGAACGCTATACAGTACTGAGTAAAGAAACAGTGATGGAGTAAAGGAAAAAGAAAAAAAAAAAACATTGGTGCGGTACTCCACTTAAAAGAGTAAAAATTTTGCAGAAAGTACTACAACAGCAGCACACTAACTGGAGAATAATTGATTTAGATATTAAGTAAAACAAAAATCAAAGACAATTCTTTAATTAATTTAGTTCGTATTTCACAGTGATAAAGAATCAGGGGAGAGAGAAATGAACAATGGTTACCGTGAAGGTGAAGTGGCCTTCTTCTGGAGGAGCAAGAGCACTAGAGCAGGGATAAGGAATGATGTACAAGTGAATATGTGATTAAGGTCCAATTTAACAAAGTTTAAATACAATTTTTTATTTATTATTTTTAAATTTTAATGTTGACAGCTCATCATGAAATTTTCGAGAAGGAACAAGGGAACAAATGCGCGCCTCTTTAGAAAAGTGAACAGTCTCCCAGACTCGCACTCTTATAGTCTTATTGGTTGCTGCGGGTCAAGGACTTACCATTTTTCAGCGATCAATGGTCCTATTTAAATTTCAATTAATGTACAAGCAAAATTATAGTCACTTTTGGCCTTCTGGGGAATCTCCTTTTAAAATTTCATGCTATGTTATTATTTTATGTTTCTTAAAAATGCAGTTATTCCAAAACGAAATCATGGTAAGTTTATTCAACACCTATACGAAGTTGTTACTTATTATTTTTTTTTTGAAGGTAGGGAGACGATAGTCTCGTCCTACAATTTCATTGAACCAAAAAGTTTCGGTACAAACAGAAAGTAAAGAAAGAATTAAAGTACAACCATATACAAGGCGCCTTTATACAAACTAAAAAAAAAATACGAGCAATACAAGAAAGAAGTTGTTACTTATTATTAATTGGCTTGATTTTAAATATAGTTATATACTTTATCCAAAATGAAATAATCCTCCGTAGTCCATATCTCCATATCTTTATAACTAAAGTTGGGAAGGACTGAATGGTTGATTATTGTAAATTTGAAGTCACTATTCTAATTATTCCAAAACACCCACAAAACACGTTAGTTTTCAAATTCATTTCAAAATACGTCAACAAACCCTAGCAATTCTTTTAATAATTTAATAGTGATAACTTAAAATTTATCATGAAAAGCACGTCTGAGATTCTGATGATTTTGCTTATTGGAAGCATAATATGCTTCTAACCTATGAAACCAGGAGATCAGAGGTGAGAGGTGAGTGTAACGCTGAGGTCCAATTATTTATTACAGTACATTTCTTTTTTTAAGGATTTCTCTTACCGATTTAACAGATTTAGATATCAAAGAAAAGGAAAAAAGAAATACTATTGTTTTGCGTTTGTTAAAATTCGGAAAATAAAAACGAGAAATTGGTGCAGGGACTGAAAAATCCCAGCCTAGATAAAATTTTACCACAAAACTTGGTGCTTATTTCCCTTAATAGGGCGACAGTTTTTCAAATTTTGATATTATACTAAATTAAAACAAAAATAACACATACTATAATAAATAAACAGAGCAATAGAATTTGTCTGAACAGAAATGTAAATTTTTTTATAAAATAAATAATAACTACGCCATTTACTTAGATAGGCTATGACCAATAAGTGAAATACATTGGTTTATCCCTCTTTCACTCGCTCTAAAGAACAGCAAGATTCGCTGTGTTAGACTCACGTTCAATGAAAAACTAATTGCATCGCTCAATTTAATAAATATAGTGAAAACCAGATTTAATTGACAAATGCAGATTCCTGGACTCTAGATAGAATATTTTTTTTATCAGTAGAACTATTCATATATCGAACTTAAATTTATCACAATGTAAAACTGCATAATATCTGGCTATTTTCAGTCGTATGCGCTTCTCATTATCTGCTCCACTCTATCCCCAGAAAAAGCTACAGCAGCCAAGCAACCATGAAGGCACGAACAGAATAAGATGTCTAGACTCTTAAGAGTACAATTGCTGAAAACACAACATAATGCCAGCAAAACATAGCAGCAAATATAAACTACGAAAAGAGATATATGGACGCAATGTTTAAAATGACAAGGGTGCAGATACCGCAACAACAATCCAGCCAAAACAACAAAAACAAACACACCGTCAAGAGTTAATAGCTAATACCATAACATCAATAATCCACAATCAAAACAAACAACTCAAACACACTGAATTACAAAGCAAAGTTCAAATTATCTAACTTTGCCACAAAGACAGAATATGTTGAGTTGAAATTATGCAGGACATTTACATCATTTCTACTACTCGGGTTTGAGAGACCCCAAGTAAGCTGCTGGAGGCCTTCAACAACCACGCAGCCGAAGAACAAGGTCAACAACAGATTCCTTTTGAATATCGTAGTCAGCAAGAGTGAGTCCATCTTCCAGCTGCCTGCCAGCAAAAATAAGCCTCTGCTGGTCTACAGGGATCCCCACCTGGTCTTGAATCTTGGACTTCACATGATCAACAGTGTCAGAGCTCTCAACCTCGAGGGTATTGATCTTCCCAGACAATGACATCAGAGAAATTAGCATGTCTCCTCTATTATGCTTAAGAAGGTATTGCCAGTCAGTGTGATCACGAGAATCAGTATGCAGCAGCATACATTTCCCACAACACAGAACAAGGTCGAGCTCCGACTCATTATCAATATCAAAATCAAGCAGCATACGGCTGTCTTCAAGTACATAGTTACGATATTTCAGCCTCTGCTTGGACGGTAGAATGTCCTCTTGATCTGCAATTACTTTTTTTAAATTTTCTACCTTCACAGCGGGAGTAGTATCAAGCTTGATAGTTTTACCTTCCCATGTCTTAATACAAATTTTCAGACCTCCCTTAGGAGACACAACTAAGGTACAATAACCATTAATGCCATAGTCAGCAAGTGTTTGTGATTCATCCAGTATTTTATCATCAAAGCAGAGGCTTATGTTATCAGTGGAAATGTTCTGGGTGTTTTGTATCATTGCCATCACACTACCAACAGTTTGTGTGCTCTCCACCTTAAGCCGGATCCATTTTTTAGCAGAGGATATCACATCTATCCCAAATTTGGACTTAAGATGGACCATTACATGCTCAACTGGGCTCTCACAATCCACATCCAAAACTTTGGTTGTTCCATCACGCATCTTGATCACAACTTCCACGCCTTTCATGTAAAATTTTTGTTAAGTTTATTAGCTTGTTATGTACTTCTCTTACTGTTCTAACTACTAAAATAAAATAATATCCTTTAACAAATACATTGAATAACTAACTTGGGTGAAAAAACAATAAAAAGCAAAAAACACTATACATTGATGCAATCAAATTCCATTTTCCCATCCAATTGTTTCTAATTGTACAAATTGGACAGTTACTAGTCCCTTACAATGCTTAGAAGTACATATATTTAATTAAAATGGCATATTCCCCGAATAGTTTACAGATTCGCATGTGGATGTTAAAAAAGCAGTTGTTGGAGCTTCTCTTGGAAAGAAAGACATAATGATAACAAACAAAAGTGTTTCAGAGATCTTGTAACCAGCTTGTTCCTTGAATGAATCAATATCCGTAAAGTTCTAATTTCAGAAAGAACCAACATGATAATAGTGTGTTCAAAGATTTGATTTGACGACTATGTGCAGCACGTTATTCAGAAGACAGAAATTGAAAAAGAGGATTAAAGTTGGCTGGAAGGAAAATAACTAACTACTATAGGGAGGGGGGAAAAAAAAATAGGCAAGCAATATGGTTCTAGCTTAAAAATAGCAATAGAAAATGCCTTGTGCTGGTAATTAACAATTAACATGCTGAAAGGAATAAAGGTCGTTACTTAAATTAATAACCGGCCTGTGCAAACCCATGAGCAGCTAGCACTTTGATATGCCCTTGAGTTACCCGTGACCTCCCTGGAATCCTACGAAAATTTATATGCCATTGATCCCTTCCTTTTTGGCATCAATCAGAAATGTTTTGCAAAAATGGATTTTTTCTTGATTATGCAGCCCTTATTTTGATACTCTTAGAAAGAGATTTGACGAAAAAAGAGGAAAAAAAAAATTCATACAAAATGAGTAACGATTTTGAACGAGGTATTCAAGGATTTGAGGACGACAAAGATTTTTGGTATTTAGTTCTTGTCATGTGCTGAGCGAAATAAAATGAAGAAAGGAGGAAGGCCGACAGGCATAAGCTAGGTGAGAGAGAAAAATGAACTGAGCCCAGGGAGCCAGGGAGCGATCATTTAGGGAGTCTGACCAGTGGGGATGTTGCACCTACGTGCAGACCACACAAAGTGCCACATAGTGGAACGAATAATATTAGAAATTGATTACTGCCATCTGCAGTTTTGCCATCCCTGTTATCGCTAAATATAAAGTGAACATATATGCAAACAAAGTGAACATATAGATAATCTAAGTGAACACATACAAACAAATAAGTTCAATTGAAATAAGTTGAATATGCATGTAAACTTCTGAACAAATGATGACAACACTTATTTGTTTGTAAGTGTTCACTTAGATAGTCTATATGTTCATCTTATTTATTGTATATGCTCACTTTGTATTTAGCGATGGCTGGGATGGTATATTTGCCGATGACACTTATAATTCCTGAATAATATTACCTTAAGTGGCTAGATTGATATCTAAGCTAACAAAGGCAATTAGAATATTAGAATTATATTAATTTTAATTAGTTACTTAAATTAGAGATTTCCATATCTCATGTATCTTTCTTATTTTCTCTTCTATTTTATATCTATATAAGTGTACTGGAGGATGTTAAAAAATAATAAGAAATATTTCCAAAAATCTCTTTTTTCCTCTTTTCTCAATTTCTGTATCTTTTCTCTCTGTCTCTCTTTCTTTTCCCTCACCTGACCCTAATATTGGTGCTTTCGTTCTACCCTCATCCTCCACCATGCCTAAAAATCGCTCCCAGCATTCTGAAGATTTAAAACCCGATAATCTTGAAGTTTCTTTTCTCCATCAACAAATAGCAGACCTTAATTCTAAATTGGCAGATATGTTAACACCTGCCTCTTTACCTACCTTCTTGACCACACTACGGGAAGAGTTGCGTACGGACATGCAACAACAACTTAATATGGCCCTATCAACCCGTCCGACCAGCAGTGTCCTCGGACCCCACCCACAACCAACCCTTCATGCTGACCATAAGCTTCAACTCCACTTTCCCCGTTTTGCTTCAGGTGACCCCACAAATTGGATTTTTTCCGTACAATAATATTTCACCTATTATGCAACACCAACATCAGATTGGCTTCTCATTGCAGCTATGCATCTGGATGCCCCTGCTTCCCCTTGGTACCAAGGTTTAGTAGAGGACACACATCTCTCTTCATGGCAGGAGTTCACCACGGCATTACAACACCGTTTTGGCCCATCTGAATATGAGGATCCAATTGGACAGCTCTCACGTCTTACACAGATTGGCTCTGTGTTGGACTATCAATCCTCATTTGAGGAACTTGCAAGTCGTGCCCGTTCTTTTTCCTAAGAACAATTGCAAGTCGTGCCCATTCAATGCCACCGACCTCGTGATCTGCACGATGCCTTTGCTTTAGCACGCCTACATGAGGCACAAATTGCTGAATTGTTTGATGATCAAATGGCACAATCTACTAAGCTTGTAGGCCCAGAAGCACCTCTTGTTGCTCATCCACAATCTCACTTTCCAGTCCATAAACACATAACCAGTAAAGGTGTTGGATCATCTTATATGTGTTTGGAGGATACAAATTGGGAAGATGAAGATTCACTGGTTTTGTCTCGACTTGAGGACAAGTCGCCTCCACAAGAGGGGAGGAATGTTGCACCTATGTGCAGACCACACAAAGTGCCACATAATGCAATGAATAATATTACCTTAAGTGGCTAGACTGATATCTAAGCTAACAAAGGCAATTAGAATATTAGAATTATATTACTTTTAATTAGTTACTTAAATTAGAGATTTCCATATCTCATGTATCTTTCTTATTTTCTCTTCTATTTTATATCTATACAAGTGTACTCGAGGATGTTAGAAAATAATAAGAAATATTTCCAAAAATCTCTTTTCTCCTCTTTTCTCAATTTGTGTATCTTTTCTCTCTGTCTCTCTTTCTTTTCCCTCACCTGACCCTAACAAGGGATCAACTAAAGTGATCCCTTCCCTAATAAAAGAAAGGCAAAATTAGATATAACCCCCATAATCTTCTCGATCCGGATATAATCCCCTGCAATCTTCAAAACCGGATATACCCCTCAAATCATGCTTAATGGGGATATAACCCCTTGTTATTTATTTTTATTTATTCATTTTTAACTAAAGAAAATTAGAAAATGAAAATTCTGACCAAACTACCCTCCTCAATTCAAATACGATTCAACTTCCTTTCTGATATTCACGATACCAGATCTTATATGGGGTGTGAGTTTATGTAACTAAAGAAAGCCTAACTTGTGAGCTTTTGTATACTGTACCTTTCTCATATAAGAAACTAAAGAAAAATTCCAGGTATTAATATTATTCATCATTCATATATACTCAATTAAACAATTTATATTAATAAAGGCAAAACTTGTTCAAATATAGAAGTGGTTTAAAAGCAATTAAAGAAGTACCTCGGATGATGACTGGGAAACCAATTAACCAATAAAATTCAGAGCAAATAACTGAATAAAGCAAAAGTGAATATCGAAAATTTCAAACTGAATAATATATTAGAACACATAAGACCAAGTTTAAACCATTTGGAGCTATATTTAGAATTTTATATAGATCAATGTCCAATATGTATAATCATTAAGTCATTAAATACTAAGAAAAATAACTTCGAGAGAAAGGGATAAAAGAGCTTCACTATTTGTCCAGGTAATGTGACGCACAACGAAAGCAATTAGGAAGCACAAATTCTGGACCATATAATTAGTCAATTTCAATATTTTTTTAATGTTATAAATCATTAACTTTTTTTTCTTGAATATCATATTGGTTCAATAGATTCAAAAACCAAAAGGACAAACAAAAGCAGATGTGATTAGTTATTGAATCTAACCATGCAAAAACAAAAATAGAATAGTTTGAGGGAAACATAACATTTTTTGCTGGTACAATGAACAACACAAAACGACAAATATATGTTAGACACATTAGACATGTTTACATCTAAAGGCAACGTCTCCAAAAAGGAATTTTTTTTCTTTACATGACCTATACAGAGAAAGTATTTAAAATTCCAAACTTTTTAATAACTGAACCCTGAATCAAATCCAGAAATGAAGAATAAATTACCTTCTCATAGGCCTAGGCTACTGTTCTTCTCCAAAAAGCATTTACATGAACTATATAGGAAAGTAAAAATTTACCTTAAATTCTTTGAATAGATTTTTCATTAGTATACCTCCATTAGAAAGCATCTAAAATTAGATCAAATTTTTAAAGATAACCTATATAGAGAAAGGAAAAAAATGAACAATGAATTTAATGATATTTGCAAAAATTGCAAAATATAAAGTGAGCAAAACTTAAAAAAAATTGATAAAATCGTTAAAAGTTTATTATAATACCACCGTCAATACAGAAAGAGAAGAGGATAGAACTGATCTGAAATCCTGAACTGTGAATTACATTAGAAATATGTAACAAACAAATGATCTGAATATAGCACAAAAAACTCAGTATTTAGACGAGATTAAAATATGTAACAAACCTCAAAGTGACCTGAGATTTTCGATTCCATCCTCTCTAAGACCTTAATTTATGTACTGCTCTTCATATGTAATCTTGATTTGTTTCCTCTGTGATGTATCTCTGTGTGCTAATACGGCTATTAAGGTCTCCTCGTTGGTCCCCCATCCTATACAAATTATTTGCAAAAGCAATTGCTTTTAATCAAACCAACACAACCATCTAATTGATACAATAAACGCCTTTGCTTATAAAATTATAAGATTTATCCAAATTAATAATTTTGATACACAAAATGGCAAGCATGCTTTTGCACAATGACATACAGTTTTCAAATTATATATGATTTTGATTTTTGTCTCATAACCTGCTCAGGAAAAAATAAAAAGACATAAGAGGGAGAGAGAGAGAGAGTAGTACCTTCAAATGTTTTGTTGAGTTTTTTGACATCTTCAATAGCAGAAGGAACATGGTTAGGAATGCTAACCTTTGCCATTGTAATCCTTTCTAAATGTCAAACAACCTTGGTCCAACTAACAAAAAACAAACTGGCAAAAACGAAGAGGAAAAGTAAGATGAAAGAGAAGCAAAGAGGATTAAGAAAAAAAAAACGCAGCATTTACCAAAGCAAACCAACCTCGGAAAGTAGAACGGAGTGCAAGGACATTTTGTGATCACCATTCACTGGACATGCAAAATAAGTAAAACTGTAAAATTTTATCATCATCTTGACAGTGCTCAGATCCCACACAATCTTGACTTGAGCATTTCATCGAGCACATGAAGAGTTAAAAATAATTTACCTTGATTTTACATCTTCTTCCTTTCCATAGCAATCCAAACAAAGGTTCCACACTTGAACGATCTCAGTCTAACAGAAATTGAGATTGAGGGCTACAAATCAGAAGTTATGAAATTGAAATGAAAATCAATTAAAAAGAAGCGATCTACCACTGTCGATGGAAAATAAGCAATCTACCTATCTATAGGAGCAAGATCGTGAGGTGAGCTCTTCAAATCACCCAAATGGGGAATACTGTGATAGCATCCAAAAGTTACGAAATGAGAAAGAGAAATCAGAAAGAAGAAATAAAAAGGGCAAGGATAGATAATGGCGAAAGAGGGGTCGGAACACTCTGGAAGAAAGAAACGGGCGGAGCTGTGGATGCGGATGCGGACGCGGACGGAACTGTCCATGAAGCGCGGCGACTGTGGATGCGGATGCGGATGGAACTGGGATCAAACGCGGCCCCATCAGTCAGCCACACTGTTCCAAGAACTGTACGCCAATAATACTTTAGGAGTCGGATCTTAAACTGCCGAATAATATATGTTTTGATGTCAAATTTCATCCACATTGAAGAACAATAGACCATAGGGCAAAAATGAAATCAAAGAATGTAAAAAGTCAATTTGTAAAACATGATGCACTTTATTTTTTATGTTGATAATTAAATGTTCCCAACATTTTGACCATCTATTAATTATCGGGCATTTAAAGGAACTTGTTCTTCAGCAAAAGTTTTAAACAACAAAATTATGTAAGAAATTAACCTCATTCTCCTAAATTGGGCTCCTTTGGTCATCTGGCATGCAGTGAGAAGTATGGAGCACCTAAACCATGCAAAAGAAATACTATAAATCATGAGCTTTTGAAGTTAAAAATAAATATCTGCAATTGAAATGGCAGTAGCAAGAATAATAAATTATACTACACATGAAGAATTTCTTAATATAATTCACAAAGAACCAGGAAAAATCGAGACGAAGTCCAACGCATCAGTAATGTTAAGTACTGACCAGTGCATTATCATACGAGGAACAATCAGAATATTAACTACTATATATATCAAATTATTGCCATACATTCAATATGTTTTCGAGGAGTTAAAATTGGGCATTTTTAAATCTAATTATCTAATTAGAATAAATAAAGATCAATAACAATAGTCATAAAGGTTAAGACACCAAATAAGCAATTAAGGTTAAGATAGATGGCCACTTTATGTGAAAGCTGAAATTGAAACCGGTGAAAAATTTCATTAAGGCCTGATCAAAATGAATTTTACGTGGGATTTCATTTCAATTGAATTGATTTCATAGGATTTTGTTGGATCTAATTACATAGGAATTTCAACCAAATGACATCAAATTCCTTCATTTTGATCAAGAATTTTCCAACGAAATGAAATGAAATGAAATCCCACGCTAAAAAAATGAGATTTTGATCGGAGCCTAATTTATGGTATTATAGCAAATATAAACTATTAATATTAAGCATTGATGCCAACTGGTACCAACTCATGGCTCGAAGCCAAAATTGGCTCCATTGAATATTTTAATGCAAAGGATGTCGACTCTCTAGTCCTGACAAATCTCTCAATGAAATCTCCCCATAGTGTGACATCCATTGTACGTCCTCTGTGATTAAAGAATACCAGAGAATTTATAATGAATTACGTTATAAAGATTTACTTTACAAATAGTACTCTTACCAGGGTTATTGTTGTATAGAATGTTGATTGTAGGTACCGCTTTCATTTGTTAAGTACATAGTATGAATTCTTGTTTGTTGCCCTTATGATATATGGAACAGTTCTGGTGCCGCTAAATCCTGTGATCCTCACTATCACATCTGTGTAATTGAAATTAAGTTGGTTAAGAAGGAAGATATTAAGTGTTTGTTTAATGTTTTTTTTAACCACGATCTAGATGTGTCCCGGATAAACAAAGCTATGTTATGTCTTTTACCAAAAAAGATAGATGCTATAGAGATTAAACAGTATAGACCTATTAGTCTGTTAAACTACATTTATAAATGGATCACTAAAGTGTTGACCACTAGATTATCTCATATCTCCTATAGTGAATAAAATATTAGATCAATCCCAAGCAGCTTTTTTTGAAGAAAGATTTATTTTAGATAATGTGATTTGTGCATCTGAAATTTTACATTCCACAAAGATTTCGAAAAAAAAATTAGTGTTAAAAGTAGATTTAGAAAAGGCTTACGACAGAGTTAATTGGACTTTTTTAATTGAGATGCTTAAATCTATAGGGTTCTCCAATAAGTGGGTTCAGTAACTTCTAGTGGGGGACATGTTTGTGTCCATATCAATGGAAAATTGTCAAACTATTTCACAGTGTGTAAAGGTCTCAAACAAGGGGATCTTATGTTACCACTTTTCTTTAACTTAGAAGCAAATTGTCTAAACCAAATTATTAAAAAAGGTCGAGATAGAGGGATTATCAAAGGATTGGAGCCCCTAATAGATAATGGGCAGCCCATAATTAATTTGTAAAATTCTGATGATACTGTGATTTTTTGTGAAGCAGATGGATTGGTTATACATGCTGTTAAATGGGCTTTCATTAGATTCGAGGCTTTAGCAGGTATGAGAGTCAATTTCTCAAAAATGTGAACTTAATAAAATTAATTTAGATGATAATGTGGCCTCAGTGCTTGTCGATATATTCAGTTGTAAAGTAGCTTCTTTTCCTTTGAGATACTTAGAGATTCCTATACACCGGAAAAAACTAAAAAAGATAGATTGGCATATTATAATAGATAAATTTCAACAAAAATTACAAGGTTGGATGGGTAATTTCTTATCTTATGGTGGCCTATGGTGGCCGATTGACTTTAATCAATAGCGTACTAAACTCGCTTGTAACTTACATGTTATCCTTTCATGAGATACGAGCTTCAGTGCTCATGCGAAAGATAAGAAAAAAAATTCACTTGGTCAATTGGGGGTAATGTGTAGAACTAAAATTGAGGGAGGACTAGGCATACTAAATCTTAAAATTATAAACGATGCTATGTTGAGCAAATGGGTTTGGAGGTACAAAGTGGTGGTGGAAAGATATTATAAAGATTAAGTATAACAAATGTCGTAATAATCAACATTGGTCTCCATTTTGAAAAAAAATTTAAAAAATTGGAACAAATAGTTGACCTAAATTGTCAATTCATTTTGGGAGATGGGACAAGTACTCGATTTTCGATAGACAGATGGTGTGGTGAAATACCTCCAAAGATATTTTTTCCAACACTTTTTGATATTTGTGCTAATAAAGATGCTACGGTTGCTGATGTTCAAGAAAGGGTGCTAAACTTACATTTTAATAGACAATTATATATGAATCTTAGAGATGGTTTGTGTAACCTACAACAAATAGCCTCTTGTTTTACTTTACAACACAAATCTAATTTGATATCGTGGGGGGAGTAATGGGATGGTGAATTTTCAACAAAAAAAGAGGCGTTCAAGATGATACATGATCGAAGGAAAAACCTAATCAAAACAAATCCTTAGGAATCACCGATCTAATCGTTTGCAGTGATAGCTTAAGGGTCGAATCCACAGGGACGGTGTTGGAATATCAATCTTTTACCTTATTTAATTAGCTAGACGAAGGTTCAAATCAATTGAGGATTTAATTGATGAATTGAAGAAGTATCAAATCCTAAGGTTGATCTAAGTTTGATTGAGAATGCGAGTTCTAACAAAATAACACGAATTAGGGTCAATTGTTCGGGTTCCACTTCCAGGCACTATCCTGGCGGGTCGACAGAGTTCCTGGCGGGTCGACAGAGTTCCTGGCGGGTCGACAGGATTCCTGGCGGGTCGCCAGAACAGTACGACAATTCAGTTTAATTAGTTTCTAAGTTCTCTAAGTTCAGGTTTTTGGCTTAAACTCTGGTCCAAATACTAACTCTCGTTCTTGATTTGGTATTACTAAGTTTCAACCTCTAAACCTCCCTAAAAACCTAAGTTTCAACTCTCGTTCCTTGGCTTAAGTTTTAGGGTTTGCTTTAACTATTCGGTAGGATATCCTAAATCTCTCGATCTTAGGAGGGAATAAACCTCTCGGCTAAGTTCCGTTTTCACATTTTGGGTATACTAACTATCCTATGGTATGAGAACACAAATTGTTTTGAAATTAGGGTTCTATTTGCTTATCTACGAGGTCAGGCCTAACCAAGTGAGCAAACCTTCAAATCAATTCAATTCAATTCACAATTTCAGCAAATAAACTTAAGTAAAGCAAAGCAACTTAGAAAAATTAGAAAACTAAATCAAACTTCATTAATCTACCAAGTCATGGTTCCCTACAATTGCCCCTAACAACAATTCTAAGCTAGACAAGACATAGAATCATACAAACCAAAGTTTTCTTGAATAAACAAACAAAAGATAAAAAGAAGAGATAGAATACAACAAATGAACTTCGATTCCTCTCTTCTTACTCCTCCGCCTGCCTTCGAACGACTCCGTCTCCTTTCGGGCGGATCCGCCTGGACCTTGGATTGTCGCGTCGTGTAGAAACTCTCAAATCTCTCTCTAAACTTTGATTTCTCTCCAAATTTGATCTCTACTTCTTCTCCCCTTTGAAATCTCCTCAAACCATGTTTATATAGGCTTTAGAATTGATGGGAGGCGCTCATAATAGCAGGAAAATGCTTCTGGACGTGATGGAAATAGAGAATAACCGTCTTCCCAAGTTAGAACTCTAAAACGGGCACTTTCTGCTAATTCAGGAAGGTTTCGGGCGGACCCGCCAGGATTCTGGCGGGTCGCCAGAAATCGTCCTGAGAGCAGGTCTGGAAATTTCAGCACCGCGCCTTGTTCGTATTTTGCCCATAATTTCTTCATCCGGACTCCGTTTGAGGTGATTCAAGTACCGTTGGAAAGCTTATGAGAAGCTCTACAACTTCATTTAATCATTTATGTGATGTTCTTGTCCAAAATCTGCATAAAAATAGGGATTATTGTAGTAACTCCTTCTTTGACACAAACTTAATTAAAACTAACCTAAATATGTTAAAATCTAACTAAAACATAGATATTTAGTTGTAATTTGGGGCCTAAAAGGATTGAAATATCTATATGAAATCCGCCGATCAATACATATGCCCCTATTTGAAAAATTAAAGTGCCTCTTAAGATACAAATTTTTATATGGTTATTATTAGAAAAAAATTGCTAACTAAAGATAATCTAGTTGTGAGGGGATGGGAATGAGATCTAAGTTGTGTTTATTGTCATAAACTAGAATCGATTGACCACCTTTTTTTCGAGTGTATCCATCAGATGGTTATGCGGACATGGTTATTGGAGAGATTTCAAATAATGATATCTTATAGTTCGGTTGAGGACTTAGTAGCATGAAACTCAAAATTAGATCACCATCTAAGTAAGATTTCCTGTATTATATGTTGTGGTGCAATTAATGTGGTGTTTATGGAAAGATAGAAATGCAAGATGTTTTCAAAAAAAAATTTCATTCATTTAGATATCTAGCCTCATAGATTTTGGCTTCAATAAACTATTGGTCAGGGCTATAGTCGGAGGAGATTAAAACTCAAGTTGCAGAGTGGTTGTCTTTGCTTGAGAAAATGTCATTGTATATTGCTGGAGGTGAGCTTATGGACAACGGAGTTGAGGAGGAGGCGTGGATCCATGAAGTGGTGTGATCACGATGCGAACGAAGAAGAACAATTCGAGAGGCTATGCTTGTTATAGTAAAATAGTAGGTAAGAATGTAAAATATTTTTGTTATAGTAAATAGTAGGTGTAAAATACCACCACCTTGTAATAGTAAAGCCGAACTGCACATTTAGGAAGCAAAAAATACATGAACAAAATTCAGCACTCCTACCATAGAAGCATGCATGCAAAATTGTACCAAAAATTTCTATACAAACAGAACTGGACACAAACACAAAATTGACCAAAAAACAGCATAACCGAAACTACGAAGGGGAAACACACTCCTGATACTGAAAAGATAGTAACAGGACACACAAAAAGACAACATCCTGTATGGCCTAAACCAGAAACTGCATAAGGAACCTATTACTGGTAAACGAAATCAACAGAAAAACCAATTAAAAAGCACCAAAAAGGAAAAGAATTCCTAACTACCAGGTAAAATGCAATAACCAAAACAGCAAGCTGAACATCCAGATCTAATCAAACTATATTGATAAATGCAACTCCGAAATACAATAGGTACCAACCCAAAACCAACAACATGAGCTAGGAATTAACCAGAACAGGTAGAAATACTAACCTCCACAGCAGCAAGAACATACACAGTAGCTGAAACAACAGCACAGAAGAACACAGAAGAATGAGAAAGGACCCAGCAATCCATAAACCTACAGAATGAAGACCAGAAAAATCAGCTGGTTGAAAACAGCTAACAACAAAACTGATGAAATGAAAAGGAAGGAAAGAAAGAAGAATGAAATCAGAAAAAAGAAAGGAAGACCACAATAGAAGAAACCAAAAGAAGCAATTGATAGAAAAAATAGCAAAATTGATAGAATTAGAAATCCTTGCAAAAAAAAGAAGAAAAAAATAGCAAATTGATCGAAAATTAAGGAGGGAAGAAACAATTGCTGGAAACGAAAGAAGAGAAGACAAAGCACAAAAAAAAAACTTGAAGAAGAAGAAGAACCCTGTAGTTCCTCTGGCCTCCTCCCACTTTCCTTCCTTTCT
The DNA here is from genome assembly GCA_028095005.1 of Rhynchospora pubera. Lineage (NCBI taxonomy): Eukaryota > Viridiplantae > Streptophyta > Magnoliopsida > Poales > Cyperaceae > Rhynchospora > Rhynchospora pubera. The sequence goes on along the minus strand of CM051461.1, from coordinate 105,320,092 downwards.
AATTTCTATCCGTCTATTGACCAAAAGGAGTGCGCTCAATGAAGTGGAGGGTGTCATTGGTGTGCAAACGGCGTAGATCGAGTTACCGTTGGAAGAACTGTTTGCCAACGGTACTTTCGGATCGGATCTAATTCTGAAAATTAATATATGTTTTTTTATTTTTTGATTTTGATTGATTAATTCAACAAACTAAATTATGTTGGCCCAAATTTGACCGATATTGATATGAGATCAATTAAATTGATTTTTATTGTTTCGCCGTATAAGAAGCTTACAACAAATTGTACACTGCAGCCTTTCCGCAGTAGAATTATTAACTATCATTTTGGTTCGTGTTTTATTAGCAACTAGCATTTTATCAAAGATTATAATATTTATTATATATATCATTGCCGTCGTCAACATCATAATTAAAGTATTATTTTAATTCAAGAACACACATATTTATATATTATGCACAATTTATTGCTATACTTTCTCAATTAAGCATGATTTTATATCCTAAAAATCTACGGGAGCATGATTTTGTACAAAAATTATGACTGCGAAAATTTATATCCTAAAAAACATAATCGCAAAGTTGAACTAGTAAAACACTCAATTCATAGAAACATAAACTCATAACGATGACAGAAAAATAAAATCAGGTCTCCACATTATTAAAGAAAAAAATTACGCAACATTAACATATAAGTCTTTACTAATTATCTATGTTTGGATTGATAAGAAATAGTACGAACTAATTAGGACTGGTTTTTGTATCAGGATGCATTTCAGCATTCATGAAAGCAAGCGCTTCAGCTCGTTGCTTCTGACAGAGCTGCAGAAATTGTCTACCGAACCGGTCTCCGAGCTGCAGCCATTTTTGTTGTTGTTGTTGATTCAGCATGTTTGGAACAGTTGGGCTAGCGACAACTTGCTGTTGTCGACGAAATTGCATGTTTGGAATAGTTGGGTTAGTGACAACTTGTTGTTGTGGTTGCATGTTTGGAATAGTTGGGTTAGTGACAACTTCTTGCTGTTGTTGTATGTTTGGAATAGTTGGGTTAGTGACAACTTGTTGCTGCTGCTGCTGTTGTTGTTGCGTGTTTGGAATAGTTGGGTTAGTGACAACTTGTAAAATAGATCCTTCCTTGACGTCGTAGTCTGCTAGCGTTTTAGAAGCCAGAAGATTCTTACCAAGATATTGGAGACTACAAATGGAACTCATGTTTTTTCTCATTTGGACTATCAATTGCTTCAAGCTACCAACAGTTTGAGTTCTCTCCACCTTAAGTTCCAGTTTCTCACCACCAGTCTCTACGAAAATGAGCATTTCAGTTTTGACGCGTATATTGACATGCTTAACCAGTTCTGGGTTCTCAAATTTGAGGGTGATATTTCGTCCCGTAACTGTGTCGACTGTGATCTCCATCTGCAGTTAAATAGAAATAGGATAGATTATAGATCATACAACAAGAAGTAAAAATATATTAATAATCTAGTATTGTCAGGTTTCCGTTTTGCAGATTCAATAAGTAAGAACATAAAATTAAACATGTCCTTCTTTAAAAATTAAAAAAAAAATCATGGTAAAGATTTCTTTCCTCAATGATGTCTTACGAGATTGTTCCTTGATTAAATTAAATAGCAAAACACATCCAAAATGAACATATTTTGCGCAGGAAATTTTTCACTACCAAATTTGATGAAAAAGCAGGACTTAAATGTCATATCCAACAATCCACAAAAAGTTTCTCTTTAATTAGTAGGCAAGGAATAATGCCTGTTATAATTTTTTTTCCTTTTCTTTGTTTTTTTTATGGGAAAAATTCAAAAATAGAATACAAATTTCCTCTACATTTTAGTTTTAATTTTTATATTTATAAAAAGATAGATATGCGGATCCTGTAACTCTTCCTATTAATTTGGAGAGAAATATTAAAAGACTGAGGCTCTAATTAGAATTATATTTTTTTATAAAATGGGATTTTATTTTGATCAGAAATTTTTTTATCAAAATGAACAAGTTTGGAGTGATTTGATCAGAATTTCTATATTATATTATTATATCTAATAAAATCCTGTGAAATCAATTATAATAAAATGAAATCCCGCATAAAAACCTTATTGATCAAAACCTAAAACCAAATAATTTACTGAGAAGGAAACACAAAAATAAAAACAAATAAATCACCAAAGTGGTAAAAAAGAAAGGAAAAAAAAAAACAAAAGAAGCCAGGCAGGCAGTTATAAGAGACAGAGAGGAACAGATAAGGGAAAATTCGTAAAACAGAGGAGGAGAAAGAAACGACTTTTGAAATCCTTTCGTTTATGGTCTATGGTCTAGAGAGAAATAAGCACGGTTACCTTGAATTACTATTACTAATTAGGATTTAGGAGGAAGGAATGAGGGAGGGCGAGGAAATTACTCTGTATGTGCTGCTTTATATAGCATTTACGGGACTAAGGTCGGTGGTGAGAAAGAGATCAAAGGCAGGGATTTATTACCATATATTTTGAAATTGCTAAATATGAAAAAAAAAAATATATTGCATATGGAAAGAGATCTAGGCTGCGCTCTCGTCCACTATGTGCAGATACTATTTCCGTGAAACTTATAATTAATAATTATTGGGCTTATTGGCCCTTTACCTACTGGGCTTTTCAATTTGCTTTCTCTTTTCTTCGTGTCTGGATCGGTTGAAAATTTCTCACGATCGAGTAGGGCAGCTGTTTTTCGTTTCGTTTCGTCCGGACGAAACGGTTAACGAAATAATAAAATAATTTCGTTTGGTTGGACGAAATGATTAACGAAACAATAAAACGGTTTCATTCATGTGTAAATCACGAAATTTTTTTCGATTTCGATCGTTTTGTTCGGACGAAACGATCAAAGAAACTAAAATTCTGTTTCGTCAACGAAACTGTGATACCAGTAAAATTTAAAGCAAAGAATTATTGTTCAATTGATTCTTGAGATTTAATCCTAGTAAAATTGATTTTGATTTCCAATCTTAATTAAATAGCTAAGTATAATAGTATTAACGTATAACTTGAAAATGATATAAGCTTGACCAATATACTAAAATCAAATTAAATTGAATATAAGATATAATAAATAAAAGCTTGTGAAAAAAATAAATTTCAGAAAATATTAACGCCAACTTTTACATTCTTATAACACCTGAAAGTAATTGACTTAGATTAGACACATTTAAATCATAGAATTATTAATTAATTCCTTAATATTTTCGGGCCATTGGATCTTAGGAACATTGTGTTGAATTTTCTCAATCATTGATTAAAAATCCAAAGTCCATACTTTCTCTCTCTCCGTTTTATTTTTACTCATCCTTATCCATTCTACCATCATAAAACATTTGTTCTTATCTTCTTGCATGACATGTGTTCTTTTCCGATTGGAAACCATAATATCATGGTGACTGTCTATTTGTGGTGTATATATATAGTCATCACCCTACTTTTGCCACGTATCACACAATCAATGCAATTCCTTTCTTTTCCTTCTTGTAATCTCTATGTCGATTAGTGAGAAGAAGGGGGGTCAAGTGACGGTGAGGTAGGACTTGGTGGTTTTGATTTTGCTAATTGTTGTTTGAGGTATCTCCTTCAATTAATCATCTAAATTATATTCCTTTTCTTTTAATTCGTGGGGTATATGATCTTGGTGATGTTTAAGACCAATACTTGTTTGTTTGCTGGTAAGAAAAGATAGTTGGGTTGGGTAAATATTTCATGAACTTCTACTAGTTTTTACACATATCGCATATTTTGTAATCTAGATATACTACAAAAGATATTTGAAAATAATTTATGTGGGGATTCTGATCATAATACCGATCTAGTTCAGACTCATATTCTATACTGGACCTGACTTCAAACTACATTAAGGTATACAAATTCTATTAAAAGTATAATCCCAAGCTTGGTTTTCGTGATGAAAATAAAAATATATAATAAGAACTTGAACTCATGGAATTCAATAAGTACATATAACACAAAATATTATAATAGCTGAGTAAATGAATGGATGGTCGGTTTAGCAAGTCTAGCAAATATATCAAAGTTAAGTCAATATCTAAATCCTTCAATTTCTTATAAGTTTATAATACTATTTTGGGAACTTATAATTTTTATAAGAATATCGTATAGTCCAATTAGTAGGCTAATTGCTTTATAACAAATTTTATCATGAGATATTATTCAAAAGTGTAATCTTTATAAACTATTAAAAGTTTAATATTAAATATATATATATATAATAATAGTAAATTAAGGCAAATAATTATAAGATATTTCAATAAATAAATAGAATATATGTTTCAAAATAGAATCCCGCTGAAATTTAATCATTAAGTCTGGTTTAACCCATCGGTAAACCTAGAACCAAAACCAGACGAACGTAGATAGATATTAGAGTTTATTTTGACGTCTTAATCCAATCGTCAGGTCATCAGCTATAGCAACTTGGAACTATTTCGAGAATAAGACGATGATTGGAGATGATGACTCTATCGGCGTCTTGGAGATTAAGTTCTCATGACTTGTCAATTTCAGGTGTGGATGCCTTTCGAGATTTTATTATTCTTTTGATAGGAACTAGCAAATTTGATTATGAAATATAAAAGTGATTTGGAATAACAGAAAATGGATGATGAAAGTGAAACAGAATGAGACCGAGTTGTTAAGTTGTTTTACTTGTGGTTTCCATTATCGGGAGATTGCACCCCAGCTTAATGCCGGTGGTCTCCTTATAATAGCGATCACGGGCAACGCATACTGATCTACTCTGCTATTAAGCCTCTAGGCGAATTAGCGGTTATTTGGTATATATATTTCTTTTGCTTGGACTGGCTGGAACCATTAGGTGTGTGGAAGCGGACTACCCCACGGAACTCCGCGGTAGTAACCCAGTACTGGTGTATACTAGCCTCCACTTAGTGCACGGTGGAGGGCAGGAGCAATTAGTGTCGAGTGTCTATACACTAGGTATACACTCGTGGGTAGGATCGAATAAGCACAGGTACAGTCAGAAAAGCACAATCTATTAAGGTGGACTTGGCGTGGGATTATTTTCCCAGGTCTAAGTAAGGACTGAGACATGCAAGGTAGATTTGGCACGGGAATTATTCCCGCAGGGTTGGAGTTATGTAAGGTGGATACTCTCGTATTATATTATATGTTAGTCATTAAGAAAACACACCGAATCACATTCATCTCTTTTCTTGAATAAAAACAATGAAAAGTCTTCCAGACAGGATTGACATTAATTTATAAATTAAGTTCTAATCTTTTGAATAATTAAATCCCAAAATGGCTTGATTATATTACCACACTGAGTATTCACGTACTCATCCCACAAATTAATTTGTGGAGACAGGTTCATGCTTGGCTGATGACAAAGACCTGACTTTAGAGACCACAAGCCGTTGCTGGTTGATGCCATGCTTCCGTGTTAAAGATAAATATGGTACTATTTTCGTGGTTTTATTTTTGTGATTTATTTGCTCATGAGACACTGTTATATAGCCTTTCGTGTATACAACATACTGTATGCACGTGGCGGGGTTGTCCTTCCCGAATTACGGCTTGGTTCTGGATGTGACATCCTTCGGTGGTATCAGAGCATGACGATCACAAATACCTAACCGAGGTGAAAGTAACGAATTCCTTTCTAGTCTGAATTACGACATTCTCAAAAATAATTAAATTGTTAGGTAATAATAATAATAATAATAAATTACTTCAATTTGTGCAACAACACTAACTCGTGAAAAGCAAAGAAAGTTATAATAAATACATAAATTGATGTTGTACTTAGAATCAAAATATTTTATTTTATTAAGGAGCTAATAGAAATAAAATGTGATATCGTTATTTTCTAATAAATACTCATCAATATTAATGACAATATAATTTTTTTTATAGGTGCCAATCAAATTATTGCCCACATACTAGTAGATTAATTGAATAAGTTAACTTATTAAAGGTTGACTAGCCTAAATCTTGTCCAGGATACTAGCTTACTATTTTTATAATATATATACTCTTAATGTACTGGTTGAATAAAAGTATGTCTAAACTTAATTCAACACTGGTTATTTCTCATAATCAAAATCTAACTACCTTAAAAAAAAATTCATTGAGATATCATCTATTAATATTTAGATATAAACAATTTAATTGATTTTGCCAATACAAGACTCATATTCAAATTATTCATCACCAAATAAACATAAAATAAATAAAATATATATACAAGTATACATAAGTACATCTTATTCATGATTGATATTTTATCTAAGTGGAGGTTATTCTAGTTAAAAATAAAATATTATTATAATAACTGAACTCTTTCAAAGGAAGAGAAAAAAATAATTCTTTTTATTAGAGAATCATACCAACTTCTCTTAAATTTAAGTTATACAATAGTAGAGATCAAAACTATTCTCAAATATATATCAAGTCTTAAAATTCTCAAATATTAATTAAGATGTCATTTTCTTAGTAGCTACAACAATATTTCCTAACTATAATAGTATCATTCTTATTCATAAGGATTAAAAAAAATGGAATAATTACAAAATGATTTCGTGTACATATGTAAAACCTTAAAACTATAATATATGGTGTTTCCCTTTTGGAAGAAAATATAACAAAGTTGTTATCCATATAATGACACTATCATAATGCGCAAAATCCAAACATCTATCCTAATGAGTTAGTAGTCAAGAAATTAGGTATTAGATTTTGATCAAGACCTATGAACGTTGCAAGTGTTTGATCTTTACGTGGTACCAGTTCGTCTGAACTCTAGAGCCTGTTTAGAGTGTTTACTGATACCAGCCCTAGTTGTTGTAGGGACTATTCTAAAAATTTATGCTGGAAATTGGGCTTCCTTGCGAATCCCTTTGGTGTGTTTTAATCTGACGTGTTAGTCCCGTTAACCTATTATCCATTATCCATTCCTTACTAAGTTATGTTCCAGGTTGAAGCCTAAATTGAAACTTAAAAGCATATCTTCTTACTTAAATCGAGTTTATTATAATAAAAAAAAATTAAATTAATGGTTAGATTAAAAATAACTATTAAAATTCATTACTTTTACGTGATGAACATTTAGCTACCAATTAATGATTGGCTTAAGTAGTTCTATGATGTCAACACTCCATAACTTAATGATTATCGAGATCTTCATATTTTCAACAAATATACAGATGGGTATTATAAACTAGTGAAATTCCTATGGTTTTGGAAATTTAAAGTATGTACACCAATTCTTAATGCCAAAATCTAAATTGTATAGTTAATGTATTCTCCGTGTTAATTAATTATCGTTAGATACGCCTGAATAGTAAAATAAAATACAAACTATCATTTAAGCAATCAAACCAGATTATACTTAAATATTAGTGAAGGTAATTTTCAACTACATATTATTCACACTAAAATATAAATAAAAATGATTTGACCACAGTAAAACAAAACTGTACTGGATTTTTCCGATATATTTACCACCAGAATTTCAAAAACTACTAAAATGACAGTCAATATTACAATAAACTATACTGTGGAATGTCATTATGACATAGATAACTCAGTAATGAAAATAGATTTCATGATAGATAGTATATCTATAATCAGTCTAATTAACTTCTAGATTATAGATACATCATAACCAAAACTCTGTTAAATTACTATAACAATATCTAAACCCATAATCTTAAGACACTCTTAAATGCTCTATCTTGACTGGTAAATTCTATTAAACATTGTAAATAACATTCATGACAGTTCAAAGTAATGACATTTCTTTAAATGAACATTAATTTTACTAATTGATCTAGTAGTACAAGAAATATCCTTTCCTCATTGACTGATTACAAACAAAGCAAAGAATAAGTCTTGATATTATAATACTAGGTAACCTTGTAACTATATTAATTGATCATCAAACATACATAAAAATTAAAGCAAGAAAGAACCTAAATAAATCAGAAATCATAACTTAGTTCGGATAGAATGTTAGGAAATTGCCCAATTTTAATTTTTGTGACTAATTACTAACTAATTAATCCAATTAAAACACAAAGAGCAAGAGGATCTAGTACATAGCCATTTCGACACAAAGAGATAGGTGGAAATTGTTACCTCCCGCGAAATCGTATTCGCGGGGCTCGACCAAGGCATGAGAATTGATGGCGTGCCTTCTACACCGTCTCTACCACGTCTCGTAACCGCCCTCGAGTCCACCAAGGAGGATTAATCACGTTCTACAAGGTACGTGCTAGCATACCCAAAGAACAAGCCTAATCCCTATGGTTTTCTCTCTTGCATCAATCAACAACCTTGATTTAGTGGAGAGAAAATAGCTCAACACATGAGCAAAAGAGAGAAGGAGAGGGTGAAAAAATGGCGGCCTCATGGGAGGAAATGAGAGGAGAGAGAAAGCTAGGTGGAGGCTCTCATAAGTGGTCCTTATATAGAGCACAAAATCTAATTGACCTCTTGCATAATTACAACTATGACATCCCACCTACCACCATAATGGGCAGCCACGAAATGGGCCTTTATGGGCCATTTAACCCCTTCATTTGGACCATTAATTCATATAATTAAGGTCCCTCAACTTTGCTCTTTAATTGGGCTATATATTTGCTATTTAAATAACGGCCCAATTAATCAATATAACCATTTATATTGATAAGTGTTGAACTAAATTAATTATTAACTCATTAATAATTATTTTAGGATTAGTTAATGCATTAATTTATTTCTATATGATCCATTGACTTAATTAATTATAACGGTTCGCAACGGTATATAATTAATTAATCAATCTTATCATATTTCCACAGAACCTACTGCTGTGAATAAATAAATAATGCACTGTGTGATTAATGTCCTATTTGTGTGACCCTTTGAGGATTTATGCTATGTTGGCCATGGAATTAAATCGTTATTTAATTCCAATAATCATAAGCGGTATCTAGCAACACTTTATGACTCCCAATTCGCATAAATAGTGTACTGCTACAATATTTCAATCCTGCATAAGAGAATAAATATGTTTCTCTATTTTGATTCTTATGTCACACGATATCATCGTATAATCCAAGATAGTAATGTGTCATTCTTGCAGATTATACGTTTCTTGATCTAGAGTTGATCGCTTAGTTGCGCGCATACGATCCAACTCCATTAAGGGGCCCAAACAGATATCGTCACTCACTAAGTGAATTAATGAGGGACATACGGTTTTCTTGATGATTAGCTTTTCCCCGCACAATTCAAGAGAACATAAATAAAGTCCGTATAGCAGCCCTTATCGGGAATCAGCGGTAGACAGTATTTATTGAACCTATCCTCATGTGGAAAAGATAAACATCTCAAACTTAGAACCAAAATCACAACGAAATAAACAATGACACATAACACAATCCATATGTTTATTTCGATGGGTCAAGTCCTGTGCTATGTTCCATAACATACACATATGCAATTAAGTTGGTAACTCTTTACCTATGATTAGTAGAACTTAATCATCACTTAACTTGCATACTAATCTTATAAGATAATTAATGTTCCTTGTTAATTATCAAGATTATGGACCGTTTAGATTTATTATTGTCATTCTAAAGAATGATCCACAGAGATCTACAATTCAGATCCTCAACCTGAATGATCTGTCAATAATAAACCTAGGAACAGATGATAAAATATCATCCAAAAAAAAACATAAACTAATAATTAAGTCATTAAATTATTGACTTCTAGGACATAACTCTAACAATCTCCCACTTGGCCTAGAGTCAATCAGTAGTGACTTCTAGCCAACGAAGAATTGAGAACAATGTCATATATCTACATATATACATGTCTCGGACCTCAAAATAAATAATACGCTTATAGCTAGTTACTCATACGTCCACCACGTATGGATGCATAACTGCATCTCGTATACTGCTCAAGATAGAGGTCGTGCTAGAGTGTTCGCTGTGTTCGCGAACCTATCCAAAAATTGTTTGACCATATATATATATATATATACTCCTATATATATTCTTGATCACCATCATATGATATCAAGTGATATCGTTATAGATCATATTTGAATCTCCAATGTAATGTAACATTGTGCTCTTTAGGAGTAAGTTATGGTTTGAGATGCTTAGAACCATAATAACTCAACTAAGAAATCGATCCGAAATAAACTTCTTTTATTGCTTCACAAGTTGCTATGTATTTTGCTTTGGTGACGGAAACAGTTGTAATATTCCATTTAGAACACCTTCTAAACTTACAACACCACCTTTTAGCAAAATATGTATTTCAACTGTGATTATATCAATCTTTCGAAAAACTAGCATTAGTGTAATTAACTTACACGAGCTCTCTTTCATCTCAAGAGATGAAACATTATATCACTCTTTCTCATAAGGTACTCGAGGATATCCTTGACTATCGTCCTAATGTGTCTCTCTTGTATCCATTTGACAACTCTTTGTCATATTCTTTGGATACTACACATCGAAGCATATGCATAAATATGACGTACACAATGAAACTCATAATGAAAGAATGCTTGAACTATTTCATGCACTTTCTTGAATTGAGTTGCAATAGACCGAGTTAAAACACTCAAGTCATGCCATGTGACGTACAGTTAGACATCCTTTCTTGGAGTGTAACTTTCGTGTTTCTAGAACACTTCGTCAATATATGCATATTTGTTCAAACCTGACATCCATCATAATCTATCTTCATAGATTTGTTTCCTAGCATCAGGTGATTTCGCCCAAGTTCTCATTTGAGAAAGCATTCTCCAAAGAGATCTTGACAATATTCATTTTCTTAATGTTATTCCCAATTAATGAATATTTATCTTTGAACAATACAAGTAATACAATTATGCTCCCACTGAATATCTTGTTTATACAAGATACTTTTGACGAAGTTCAACTCCTTGACTTCATTGTCAAAACTTTTATTCCAATCTCCACAACACTTGCTTTAATCCATTTATGGATCCTTGAAGCATGCGTATGTTTTTAGCAATACATAAAACCTCGATTTGTGTCAAATGCACAACATCATCCTTCTTTCATACGAAGTGTTAGAGATATGTCCTAGAAGCCAATTCATTAGGCTACTTCTATAGTTTATGTTATTGGTGATTTCAGATCATTTGTTCTTTGATTTAATCGTTGACAGTTCATTCAGGTTGAGGATCTGAATTATAGATCACTGTTATTCATTTAGTAGTAAATGACAACGATAAATCTAAAAGTCCACAATCTTGATAATTAACAAAGGACATTAATTATCAATAAGATTAGTATGCAAGTTAAGTGATGATTAAGTTCTATAAATCATAGGTTAAGAGTAACCAACTTAATTGCATATGTATATGTTATAGAACATAGTACAGGACTGGACCCCACGAAATAAATATATGGATTGTGTTACGTGTCATTATTTATTTCGTTATGATTTTGGTTCTAAGTTTGAGATGATTATCTTTTCCACATGAGGATAGATGCTATAAATCATGTCTACCGCTGATTCCTGATAAAGGCTGCTATACGGACTTGATTTAAGTATTCTTGAATTGTGCGGGGAAAAGCTAATTATCAAGAAAACCGTATGTCCCTCATTAATTCACTTAGTGAGTGACGATATCTGTTTGGGCCCCTTGATGGAGATAGATTGTTTGCTAGCAACTGATACAATTATCTCTAGATCAAGAAACGTATAATCTGCAAGAATGACACGTTCCTATCTTGGATTATACGATGATATCGTGTGACATAAGAATCAAAATAGAGAAACATAATTGTTCTCTTATGCAGGATTGAAATTTTGTAGCTGTACACTATTTATGCGAATTGGGAATCATAACGTGTTGCTAGATACCGCTTATGATTATTGGAATTAAATAGCGATTTAATTCCATGTCCAACATAGCATAAATCCTCAAAGGGTCACACATAATAAGGTGTTTAACCACACGTGCGTTAATTGTTTATTTGCAACAATTGGTTTTGCAAAATATGATAAGTTGATTAATTAATCGTATACCGTCATGGACCGTTATGATTAATTAAGTCAAATAGATCATATAGAAATAATTAAATGCATTGACTAATTCCATATTAATTATTAAATAGTTAATAATTAATAATAATCAACACATTTAATAAAATGAGCAAATTGGGCCTTAAATTAATTAGTTAATTTAATGCCAAATGGAAGGTGTAATAAAATGGAAGACTATTGGGCTCAACTTGACTTGAGGCCCAACCCACAAAGGGAGGTAGGTAGGTGCGGCTATAGAGGGGTATTTTGGTCCATCAAAATGTGAATGAGAGCTAGGGCATGAGGTCTATATAAAGGGGTGTTCTTTGGGAGCAAACCCTAGCCTCCACACACCTCTCTCTCTCCTTCTCTCTTTGGCCGCACCTCACAACAAGGGAAGAAAATTTCAGAATTTTCATTCCCCTTTCTCTCTTCCACACACCACCTAGCTCATGTGTTGAGCAAGCTTTTCCACTAAATTAATTGGGAATTAACTTGAAGAGGGAAAGCTTTGGAATTAGACACACTTCTCTCAATTACTAGCATAGTTGATTTGAGAAGGTGGTTAATTCCTTAGTGGACTCGAGGCGCACGGCGTGGAGGTTCTTGGAGAGCACGCCACCGACACCAATCCGTTGGAACGAGCCTCTTGGTTGCGATACCAAGAGAGGTATACTTCCAACCCTTTTTCTCGTGTGTTTGAATAGCTTGTGTACTAGATCCTTTGTGTGTGATGTTCTTGGCTTAATTAACTTGTAATTAGCAAAATAAATGAAAATTACACACTTCCTAACAGTGGTATCAGAGACAGGTTGTACTTAAGCTATTTTGACACTTAATTAAGAGAAATTGGCTAATTAATGGATTAGTAGAGATGATGCGTTTGTTTGCTGTCTGTAATGGTATTTTCTGTGTTGTTTCGCATTTTTTCTCTGTGATATATCCTCTGGAAGATCTTTCCATCTACATGAAAGTTGTAGATCTGTGGATTGTGATTCTTTTGGCGTTGGATTCACATTTTTCTGAATTAGTATAGATTTACTGTGAATAAAACGGCGACAGTGCGCAGAACCAGTTTTTGCTTGCACTGTCCTGTTTGAATGGCTTGAAAGATTTATATTTTGAATATACGTACCAGTGTTCTATGGCTAGAAATAAAGAGGACTTGAAGTTCTTTCTGAGCATGTATAAATTGTTGCATGACTCGGATTATGAAAAGAAAGATCCAGCATGAAAAGAAAGATCTTGTCAGATCCAGTTTGTTGAGCAAATCGATTGTTCTAATAAACTGTACCAACTGAGAACTCCTTTAAATATTCTGTTTAAATGGAGTTGTTCTATCTTGAGTTAGGATTCCAGGAAAATTAATTTCATAATTTTTCGTGGAAGTTTGGACCTTCAAATAGGTTAAAACATTTCGATTGACAGTCTGTTCTAGTACAGAATTTGTTGATTGTTTAGCATGTAACTTAATATTATTGAACTGAACTTGGTTGTTTTCTTTTCATGAATGGATAGCCTGTAGTCTAAACAAGTTTTTCTATGTATATTGTATATATAAAAACTGGATAGAAGGTGGTCTAACAGACCAAATGGTTGAGAGGATAAGCTGAAAATCTCATAACGGTGTTTCGTGCACTTGTAAGAGATTTGTCTTTTTTGATTCTCCCAGATGGTTTAAGATCTCTTCTTGAAATTTTTACTGGTAGTCACAACTATGATAAGGAGCTTAAGTAATTTATTTGAGATTTTTTGGAGACCGAAAACTGTTGTTTTTGTTGGATTCCTTTAGTTACGTTTTTTGGTAAATTACTGTTTTTCTAAGTATTCAAACTAGTTGAAATTAATTAGAAAACTCCTTGTTTTGATCTCCTTTCAGTTATGGGATGTTGAAAGAACTTTCTAAATGAATTTAAACAAGTTTGGTTGTTTAAAATTGAGGATTTGTACACGGAATTTACTTATAGCAAACGATACGCAAAGATGCTTGAAAATCGTTAATTGGAAACAAAGTGCTTGTATGTGCTAACTTTGTTTTGTAGGTGGATAGTGGGTTTAGTATGGCTCAAGACTCAATGCCTTGTGGTTGTAAATGAATGCATGTGTGAATGTTTGTAATGCGGCCTTTGGTGCCATTAATTAATTTTTGATTAATTTTTGATGTAACTTGTGAGGCTTGCATGCCCCTAAGGATAGGAAGGGAATATGATGTTTTCACATGTATTTTGCACCTTTATTTTATATAGGATTTAGATCCTTATAGAATTTAGTGGGAGGGCAAGGATTAGATTAGTTTTGCTCCATGGACGATGTGGCGAAACTAATGCAAGCGGGAGCCATACAAACCCACAACTATGAGATGCTTGTATGATTGCTTGTGATAGGTTAGGTATGGGTGTATGTTTACACGACCACCAAACAAGCGTCATGATTGTTAATTGTCCCAAATTAAAAAAAGGATTAAGTCAAATAAAAAATTCACTCTCCTTCTTTCTATCTACTTCTTACGTAGTATGATCGGTCATTGATGTATTCTCGCCGACGCGGGACATCGTGATCCATCATCCGTGTCGGGGTGTAAATCGGATTTACTAGGAGCAAATAGAAAGAAGTGACTTAACAATGATTCAAATCGGATTGGTCATTGGAGTGAAGTTCGTTAATCGAACCAAGAATCATAGGTACGTATGATTGGTTGGAGAACCTATTTCGCATTTGTTGGTGCAATGTTCTGCCGACGCCGTCGTTGCATTAACAAATAGTGGAAGTCTTGGAAATTCACTACATTTAGGGACTTAATTGAATGTAGTGGAAGTTTTACTTAGTTGAAACAAATATTAAAGCATAAACTAATTGACCTTAAAACTTATGTATTGTTGTAGATGTCTTCCTCATCTTTTACGCTACGTTCTCTTCTTGAGAGAGAGAAACTCGCTTTTAACGGTGCCAATTTCTTGGATTGGCATCGCAACCTAAGGCTTGCCTTTAGGTATGAGAAAAGAGAGTATCTCCTCACCACTCCCATGCCATCGGCTCCAAAGGCAACCGCTACCCAAGAGGAAAAGGATGCCTTTGCGAAGCATGAAAACGAGGACATGGAGATGTCCGTCGTGGTGGTGGAAACCATGGAATCGGAACTCCAAAAGGAGTTCATGGATAGTGGCTATGGAGTGTTCGCTATGATCACTCGCCTATCCAACATGTTCCAAACTAAGGCCCGCACCGAAAAGGCCCGTCTCATCAAGGCCGTCGCCAACACTCGCTTGGCCGAAGGTCATGAAGTCGGGCCACACGTCATGAAGATGACGGGGTTGTTTCGGCAGCTTGAGAAGCTTGATACGCCCTTCCCCTCGGGGGCGATTCAAGACTTCATTCTCAATTCTCTCCCTCCAAGCTTCACCGGTTTTGTTGTGAACTACCGGATGAATGGCATGGACAAGAGCATGGATGACATCCAAAACATGCTCATTGAGACGGAGGAGAGTCTAAAGAAAGAGAAGGGCCCAAAGGATGTTCTTGCGGTGAGTGGAAAGAGCAAGAAGATAAGAAAGCGTGGCCGCAAAGGAAAAGGCAAAGGCCCGGTGACGCCCCAAGGTCCGGCCAAGGGTGCTCCCGTGGGTTCTAAGAAGAAGAAGAACCCGGCCACTTCCGAGACCGTGTGCTACTACTGTAGCAACAAGGGCCATTGGAAGAGAAACTGCCCAAGGTACCTCGCTGACAAGAAGGCGGAAACTGTCCAACCTTCTACCTCAGGTATATTTGTCATCGAAACCCTTCTCGCTACTTCTCACACAGATTGGGTATTCGATACTGGTTCGTGTGCTCACATTTGTCGAAATGTGCAGGTCCTAAAGAATAGAAGGCGGCTCGAGAAAGGCGAAGTTCAACTCCGCGTCGGTAACGGCACGTGCGTCTCCGCTATGGCCGTTGGGAGCGTGGAACTAACTTTGCCTAATGGTTTTGTGTTGGAACTCAAGGATGTTTTTGTAGTTCCATGTATCACTCGAAACATTGTATCCGTTTCTTGTTTGGATTTGGATGGTTATGATGTTGTAATAAAGAACAAGTGCTTGACTTTGTTTCGTAATGAAGTTCGTTTTTGTGATGCACATTTATTGAATGGTCTTTATGTGCTCGATTCGAATGGATTTGTTTTGAGTGTTGAAAATGACAAAAGGAAACGTAAGGTTTCACATGAGAATGCGACTTTAATGTGGCATTGCCGCTTAGGTCATATCAACGAGAAACGCATCAAGAGACTACAATCCGTTGGTCTCTTGGATCAATTCGCTTTCGAGCCAATTGACACTTGCGAATCTTGTTTGATGGGTAAAATGACCAAAGCGCCTTTCCCCAACAAAGGGATAAGGGCAAATGGATTGTTAGATCTCATACATACCGATGTATGTGGACCTATGAGCATTTGTGCACGTGGAGGTTTCTCATACTTCGTCACGTTAACTGACGATTATAGTAGATACGGGTATATCTACTTGATGCGTCATAAATCTGAAACCTTTGACAAGTTCAAAGAGTTTAAGAGTGAAGTTGAGAACCAACTTGATCGAAAGATCAAGGCCTTACGATCCGATAGAGGTGGTGAGTACTTGAGCCATGAATTTGGCGATTATCTAAAGGAGTGTGGAATCATTCCACAACTCACTCCACCAGGAACACCACAATGGAATGGTGTGTCCGAAATGAGGAATCGAACTTTGCTAGACATGGTTCGATCGATGATGAGCCAAACTGATTTGCCTATGTCTTTTTGGGGTTATGCAATTGAAACCGCAGCTTTTACTTTGAACTGTGTTCCATCAAAGTCCGTTGAGAAAACACCCTATGAGCTATGGTTTGGTTCGAAACCTAGCATGATGTTTCTCAAGATTTGGGGTTGTGAAGCTTATGTGAAAAGGCTAGTGAGCGATAAGCTTGGACCCAAATCGGACAAATGTCTTTTCGTAGGATACCCTAAGGAAACGAAGGGTTACTACTTCTATAACCGTGTCGAGAACAAGATAGTTGTTGCACGACATGCGAAATTCTTGGAAAAGGAGTTTATCTCAAGAAGAAATAGTGGGAGCAACGTGGTTATTGAAGAAATTCAAGAACCACAACAACAAAACATACCTCAAGTAGGTAGTGTGGTTGTTCCAAATGTAGTGCCAAATGAGGTTGCGCCAAATGAGGTTGCACCGAACGAGATTGTAGCCGAACCCATTCCTCAAGTTGTTGTGGAAGAAGAGGTTCAAGAACAAGCTCCCTCAAATGAATACTCAAACATATCGCGTGTCGATAGTGTTGAGGACGCACCTATACCTGAAGTTCAAGAACAAAGCCCACAAACCGTTGTGGAGCAAGTTCAAGAACCTCAAGCATCTACCCTACGAAGATCGGCAAGGCCAAGTCGTCCACCTATAAGATATTTAGGTTTGCACGACGTTCTCGTCATGGAGAACGATGAGCCTTTGACCATTGATGACATGAAAAGAAAACCAGACTCCAAGGAATGGCTTAAAGCCATGGAATCCGAAATGCAATCCATGTATGACAACAAGGTATGGACCTTGGTTGACCTTCCCAACGGAGTAAAACCAGTTGAGAACAAATGGATCTTTAAAAGAAAGGTCGACATGGATGGCAACTTGACCATTTACAAAGCACGACTCGTAGCGAAAGGTTACAAACAAGTTCATGGTATTGACTATGAAGAAACCTTCTCGCCCGTCGTCATGTTCAAGTCTATTCGGATCATGCTAGCAATTGCCGCATTTTATGATTATGAAATATGGCAAATGGATGTCAAAACCGCCTTCTTAAATGGAAATTTGGAAGAGGATGTGTATATGACACAACCCGAGTGTTTTGTGGATCCAAAGAATGCTAACAAGGTATGCAAACTTCAAAGGTCCATTTATGGATTGAAGCAAGCATCAAGGAGTTGGAACAAACGCTTTGATGAAGAAGTCAAGAAATTGAACTTCGTCCAAAGCGAAAAGGAACCTTGTGTTTACAAGAGGATCAGTGGGAGCGTGGTTGTGTTTCTTGTTCTATATGTTGATGATATCCTCTTGATCGGGAATGATATCCCCGAGTTGAATGCAGTTAAGGATTCATTGAAGAAAGTGTTCTCAATGAAAGATTTGGACGAAGCCGCCTATATCCTAGGAATCAAGATCTATAGAGATAGATCGAGAAGGATGTTAGGCTTGAGCCAAGATGCATATATTGACAAAGTGTTGAACAAACACAACATGGCAAATTCCAAAAAGGGATTCTTGCCTATGTCACATGGTATTTTCTTGAGCAAGTCTCAAAGTCCGACCAATGATACAGATCGTGAATACATGAAGAAATTCCAATATCCATCTGTGGTCGGATCGATTATGTATGCCATGTTATGCACTCGTCCTGATGTGGCACATCCGATTAGCGTGACTAGTCGATTCCAAGCCAATCCTGGCATGGCACATTGGACTGCAGTCAAGAATATCCTCAAATATCTCAAGAGAACAAAGGATAGCATTCTCGTATATGGTGGAGACCAAGAGCTCATTGTAAGTGGTTACACTGATGCTAGTTTCCAAACCGATCGAGATGACTCAAAATCACAGTCCGGCTTCGTATTTCTGCTCAATGGTGGTGCCGTGAGTTGGAAGAGTTCCAAGCAAGATACTACGGCCGATTCCGTCACCGAAGCAGAATACTTAGCGGCTGGTGAAGCAGCGAAAGAAGGTGTATGGATCAAGGAGTTCTTGACCGAGCTAGAGGTGGTTCCAAGCATCTCAGGTCCAGTGGATATCTACTGCGACAACACGGGAGCCATAGCTCAGTCCAAGGAGCCTAGGTCTCACCAAAAGACTAGGCACATTCTACGACGATTCCATCTCATCCGTCAGTTGATCAATGATGGATGGGTGAAGGTCAAGAAGGTAGACGGTGCCGCGAACACAGCGGACCCTCTGACAAAGCCTTTATCTCGAGCCGCACATGAGTTGCACGTTGCATCCATGGGGATTAGGCGTATGCCTAAGTGGCTTTGAGTTGTATCTTTTATTACTAGGCTTTAGTATGAGACATGTATATTTTGGATATTACATTGAGTACTATGCACTTGCTAGAAGTCACCATTGATTGACTCTAGGCCAAGTGGGAGATTGTTAGAGATATGTCCTAGAAGCCAATTCATTAGGCTACTTCTATAGTTTATGTTATTGGTGATTTCAGATCATTTGTTCTTTGATTTAATCGTTGACAGTTCATTCAGGTTGAGGATCTGAATTATAGATCACTGTTATTCATTTAGTAGTAAATGACAACGATAAATCTAAAAGTCCATAATCTTGATAATTAACAAAGGACATTAATTATCAATAAGATTAGTATGCAAGTTAAGTGATGATTAAGTTCTATAAATCATAGGTTAAGAGTAACCAACTTAATTGCATATGTATATGTTATAGAACATAGTACAGGACTGGACCCCACGAAATAAATATATGGATTGTGTTACGTGTCATTATTTATTTCGTTATGATTTTGGTTCTAAGTTTGAGATGATTATCTTTTCCACATGAGGATAGATGCTATAAATCATGTCTACCGCTGATTCCTGATAAAGGCTGCTATACGGACTTGATTTAAGTATTCTTGAATTGTGCGGGGAAAAGCTAATTATCAAGAAAACCGTATGTCCCTCATTAATTCACTTAGTGAGTGACGATATCTGTTTGGGCCCCTTGATGGAGATAGATTGTTTGCTAGCAACTGATACAATTATCTCTAGATCAAGAAACGTATAATCTGCAAGAATGACACGTTCCTATCTTGGATTATACGATGATATCGTGTGACATAAGAATCAAAATAGAGAAACATAATTGTTCTCTTATGCAGGATTGAAATTTTGTAGCTGTACACTATTTATGCGAATTGGGAATCATAACGTGTTGCTAGATACCGCTTATGATTATTGGAATTAAATAGCGATTTAATTCCATGTCCAACATAGCATAAATCCTCAAAGGGTCACACATAATAAGGTGTTTAACCACACGTGCGTTAATTGTTTATTTGCAACAATTGGTTTTGCAAAATATGATAAGTTGATTAATTAATCGTATACCGTCATGGACCGTTATGATTAATTAAGTCAAATAGATCATATAGAAATAATTAAATGCATTGACTAATTCCATATTAATTATTAAATAGTTAATAATTAATAATAATCAACACATTTAATAAAATGAGCAAATTGGGCCTTAAATTAATTAGTTAATTTAATGCCAAATGGAAGGTGTAATAAAATGGAAGACTATTGGGCTCAACTTGACTTGAGGCCCAACCCACAAAGGGAGGTAGGTAGGTGCGGCTATAGAGGGGTATTTTGGTCCATCAAAATGTGGATGAGAGCTAGGGCATGAGGTCTATATAAAGGGGTGTTCTTTGGGAGCAAACCCTAGCCTCCACACACCTCTCTCTCTCCTTCTCTCTTTGGCCGCACCTCACAACAAGGGAAGAAAATTTCAGAATTTTCATTCCCTTTCTCTCTTCCACACACCACCTAGCTCATGTGTTGAGCAAGCTTTTCCACTAAATTAATTGGGAATTAACTTGAAGAGGGAAAGCTTTGGAATTAGACACACTTCTCTCAATTACTAGCATAGTTGATTTGAGAAGGTGGTTAATTCCTTAGTGGACTCGAGGCGCACGGCGTGGAGGTTCTTGGAGAGCACGCCACCGACACCAATTCGTTGGAACGAGCCTCTTGGTTGCGATACCAAGAGAGGTATACTTCCAACCCTTTTTCTCGTGTGTTTGAATAGCTTGTGTACTAGATCCTTTGTGTGTGATGTTCTTGGCTTAATTAACTTGTAATTAGCAAAATAAATGAAAATTACACACTTCCTAACACGAAGAAGGCGGTTTTATGTGTTTTTCCATATATCAATATATATGAAATACAACTATTGCTAGAATGATCTTTATTGACTTTTACATAGCCACAAGCAAGAGGTTGTGCTTTGTACGTAGTCAACTAGTCATCGACTTAGACATTGCTACAAGCGAGAAGCCGCGCTTTGTACATAGTCGATTTGTTATCCATGTCAATCTTTCCTTTTGAAGATCTAAAACGTTCTTGATGGATTGCTCCTTCATGAACATCAACCAAGGTCTATACCTTGTTGTTATACATGGATTTTATTTAAAGATCATATGAATTCAAACCATATATGTGGAATCGGATCGTTCCATCGTTTTTCTTGTCTATCAACGGATTCTCATATGCTAAGTTTGAGAATGTCGTGAAGCCAATGCACCAAACGGCTTAGGCAATCAACTCTCGTTGATCTTTTGTAGGATTGATACTTGAGGTTCATGAATCTTCTTCTACAACAATTTGTTGAACGAGTTCTTGACTCCTCATATATTCCATGAGTTTCTCGAACATCATCAACTCGTGAGATGGTTGAGTCCTCATTGGAAGGAGCGTACTATTAAACTTCTTTCAAAACAATTTGTGAATGAAGTTTCGCTCAACTCCCATTAAGTACCATGTATGGAGTGACAAGTTTCCCATAAGAGTACTTCTTGTAGTGACGCATAAACTATTTTAATGCTCACCTTACTCCCACTACTTCTTCTTGAGAATATCATTCTACAAGATTACGTTATGATTAGCAACAACTACTTTGTTCTTATCATATTCGTGAAAGTAGTGCCTTAATATAAAGCATCCTACAAATTCACAGTGTCTTATTTGGTTTAAGCTTATAAGTCATCAATACTTAAAATAAGCTTCTCAACACCAAATCTCGAGAAGTATTATACTTAGAGATCAAAATCTCGTAAGATATCTTCTTCAAAAGACTTCGATGGAACATTATTCAGTGTAAACAATATTGCCCTCAAACATAATTTTCTAATACGAGTCGAATAAGTCAATTTGATTTATTATCGATCGAACTATACGAAATATTGTTCGATACCTCCATTCTTGGACATATTATTCCTCATGGAGCGAGTTGTGAAACCACTTTCATACTCTTTAGATAATATTTCAAATCATGTGACTTAACTATTTACCATGATTAATTATAAGACTTTTTTTTTTCTTGAACGGTCTTTTAAACTTCACTCTTGAACTCCTTTGAACTAGTCAAAAGGTTCATACTTATACCTTATCAAATAGATATGTTAATATCTACAATGATCGTTGGTTAAGTAGTAAAGTATCAACAACCTTTCATTACACAAGTACTTATAGGTCTTTATACATCGATATGTATAAGTCCTAATTAATTCACTTGTCCTTAAACCTTCATAGGTTAAAGGCGTTTTTGTCATTTAATAAACATGATTCGCATATCAATCGATTTGAAATCGAATTGAATTACGAGCTCTACGTTACGGAGACTCTCGTAATGCGATTCTTGTTTATGTATGTGACTAAGCGGTTATATATAACATGAAAGTCAAATACTTTATGTCAAGTCTTACGCATCCTATTTGTCATTCAAAACTTTTTTATCTATTTCAAGCAAATTCAATCAAGATGCATGAAATCATATAAACAAATCTATAATAAACGATCTTGTCTTTTACAAAAACATAATCATCCATCATTGAATATGAAATGAAGATATTATGATAGGTTTTAGAATTAAGGTATGCAACCTTCAATTCCTAAACAAACTTTTAATAAAATAACTCTACGTATTCAATGGTAATGACTTAAATGAATAAGTCATTTCCTATACGGAGTTAACTTTGCATCTCTCGAACATTCTCTTATTCTTCATTGCTAACACATTTCTTTAAATGCGAGCATATGAACTAGTATCAAGTTACTAGTGTAAATTAGAGATAGTGAGATAATTTGAACGACACATACTTCTTAGGATTAGATCATTACAATCATGGTATTTCGAACGACCTTTCAAATGCCTCCCATAAAACGGCAAATGAAACATCTCATGTGACACATGGTCATCAATGAGAGTCTCGAAATTTCAACTCATACCTTGGTGAAGTATTTCTTGAATACTTAACCAATCACCTTTTTGCATCAACAAGCGTGCATAAAGGTAATATTATATCCTTCATAATTTCAAAGAGATCGAATGACAATATCAACAATCCTTGATATCGGAGATTAATATCTCTAGTCATCAATTAGCTACTTCAATCTTTCGATTTGTAAGCTAATGAAACATTCATATAACTTCTTTTAAAAGAATAATCTCTTGGTCAACTCATATTCTTTATACTCAATCATAAATGATGGAGTTAATATCTACTTTCTCCAAGAACACTTTCTTGAGTAAGCGAATGAGAGCGTACGAGTTAAATCTAGTCCATATGAATTCTCTAATTCAAAAGTCTAGAAATTTCAAATGAGGATATTAGCCATACGCTTTATTGAATAACTTTTCGCCAAAAGTCAATCAATCATCGCGTTGCTACGTTCGGGTAGTTTGAGGAAAGTTTTGGGAATTGACATACTCAAATTTCTATTCACTAAGATCGTATCTTAGGAATCGGTATTACTTCTTTAAGTGAATACTTTTAGAAACGAGTTTGTTAATTTTCAAAGATTGATCGCAATAAAATTAACAATTTAAACATCTATAACAAAATCAATTTACGGTCATTTAGTTTATGCAATTGTTTTATTTATAACAAATAAAACTCCCACTACAATTATTTAATGTCCCTAATGTAGTAGGTTTTCCAAGATCCCTATTTTCGTTGAGATGGTGCTAGCGTCGGCGTGACACCAAAAACAACTAGATAGAGTAGGTTCTCCAACCAATCATTCCATATGATTCTTGGTTTGTGAAATATCACATGTACATCCACAAACTTTGCCCCGATGTCCAATCCGATTAGAAAACATCGTTAAGTAACCTTTCTCTATTTGCTCCTAGTAAATCCGATTTACACCCCGACACGGATGATGGAACACGATGTCCCGCGTCGGCGAGAATGCATCAATGAACGATCATACACGTTAGAAGGGGATAGAGAGAAGGAGGGCGATTTAACTTAATCATGTTTTGTTTGGGACAATCAATTAAGTGACACTTGTTTGGTGGTCATGTAAGCATACACCCATACCTAGCCTATGACAATTCATAGCAATCACAAGCAATCACATATAAGCATCTCATAGTTGTGGGTTTGTACGGCTCCCGCTTGCATTAGTTTCGCCACATCGTCCATGGAGCAAAACTAATCTAATCCTTGTCCCTCCCACTAAATTCTATAAGGATCTAAATCCTATATAAAATAAAGGTACAAAATACATGTGAAAACATCCTATTCCCATCCTAACCTTAGGGGCATGCAAGCCTCACAAGTTACATCAAAAATTAATCAACAAATTAATTAATTAATGGCACCAAAGGCCGCATTACAAACATTCACACATGCATTCAAATACAACCACAAGGCATTGAGTCTTGAGCCATACTAAACCCACTATCCACCTACAAAACAAAGTTAGCACAAACAAGCACTTTGTTTCCAATTAACGATTTTCAAGCATCTTTGCGATTTGTTTGCCATAAGTAAATTCCGTGTACAAATTCTCAATTTTAAACAACAAAACTTGTTTAAATTCATTTAGAAAGTTCTTTCAACATCCCATAACTGAAAGGAGATCAAACAAGGAGTTTTCTAATTGTTTTCAACTAATTTGAATACTTAGAAAAACAGTAATTTATTAAAAAACGTAACTAATGGAATCCAACAAAAACAACAGTTTTCGGTCTCCAAAAATTCTCAAATAAATTACTTAAGCTCCTTATCATAGTTGTGACTACCAGTAAAAATTTCAAGAAGAGATCGTAAACCATCTGGGAGAATAAAAAAAAGACAAATCTCTTACAAGTGCACGAAACACCGTTATGAGATTTTCAGCTTATCCTCTCAACCATTTGGTCTGTTAGACCACCTTCTATCCAGTTTTTATATATACAATATACATAGAAAAACTTGTTTAGACTACATTCTATCCATTCATGAAAAGAAAACAACCAAGTTCAGTTCAATAATATTAAGTTACATGCTAAACAATCAACAAATTCTGTACTGGAACAGACTGTCGATCGAAATGTTTTAACCTAGTTGAAGGTCCAAACTTCCACAAAAAATTATGAAATTAATTTTCCTGGAATCCTAACTCAAAATAGAACAACTCCATTTAAACAGAAATTTTAAAGAAGTTCTCAGTTGGTACAGTTTATTAGAACAATCGATTTGCTCAACAAACTGGATCTGACAAGATCTTCCTTTTCATACTTGAAAACCCACAAATTAATCCGAGTCATGCAACAATTTATACATGCTCAGAAAGAGATTCAAGTCCTCTTTATTTCGAGCCATAGAACACTGGTACTTATATTCAAAATATAAATCTTTCAAGCCATTCAAACAGGACAGTACGAGCAGAAACTGATTCTGCGCACTGTCGCTGTTTTATTCACAATAAATCTATACTAATTCAGAAAAATGTGAATCAAAAGCCAAAAGAATCACAATCCAAAGATCTACAACTTTCATGTAGATGGAAAGATCTTCCAGAGAACAGATCACATCGAAAAACGTGAAACAACACAGAAAATACCATTTACAGACAGCAAACAAACGCATCATCTCTACTAATCCGTTAATTAGCTAATTTCTCTTAATTAAGTGTCAAAATAGCTTAAGTACGACCATGTGCTCTGATACCACTGTTAGGAAATTGCCCAATTTTAATTTTTGTGACTAATTACTAACTAATTAATCCAATTAAAACACAAAGAGCAAGAGGATCTAGTACATAGCCATTTCGACACAAAGAGATAGGTGGAAATTGTTACCTCCCGCGAAATCGTATTCGCGGGGCTCGACCAAGGCATGGGAATTGATGGCGTGCCTTCTACACCGTCTCTACCACGTCTCGTAACCGCCCTCGAGTCCACCAAGGAGGATTAATCACGTTCTACAAGGTACGTGCTAGCATACCCAAAAAACAAGCCTAATCCCTATGGTTTTCTCTCTTGCATCAATCAACAACCTTGATTTAGTGGAGAGAAAATAGCTCAACACATGAGCAAAAGAGAGAAGGAGAGGGTGAAAAAATGGCGGCCTCATGGGAGGAAATGAGAGGAGAGAGAAAGCTAGGTGGAGGCTCTCAAAAGTGGTCCTTATATAGAGCACAAAACCTAATTGACCTCTTGCATAATTACAACTATACCATCCCACCTACCACCATAATGGGCAGCCACGAAATGGGACTTTATGGGCCATTTAACCCCTTCATTTGGACCATTAATTCATATAATTAAGGTCCCTCAACTTTGCTCTTTAATTGGGCTATATATTTGCTATTTAAATAACGGCCCAATTAATCAATATAACCATTTATATTGATAAGTGTTGAACTAAATTAATTATTAACTCATTAATAATTATTTTAGGATTAGTTAATGCATTAATTTATTTCTATATGATCCATTGACTTAATTAATTATAACGGTTCGCAACGGTATATAATTAATTAATCAATCTTATCATATTTCCACAGAATCTACTGCTGTGAATAAATAAATAATGCACTGTGTGATTAATGTCCTATTTGTGTGACCCTTTGAGGATTTATGCTATGTTGGCCATGGAATTAAATCGTTATTTAATTCCAATAATCATAAGCGGTATCTAGCAACACTTTATGACTCCCAATTCGCATAAATAGTGTACTGCTACAATATTTCAATCCTGCATAAGAGAATAAATATGTTTCTCTATTTTGATTCTTATGTCACACGATATCATCGTATAATCCAAGATAGGAATGTGTCATTCTTGCAGATTATACGTTTCTTGATCTAGAGTTGATCGCTTAGTTGCGCGCATACGATCCAACTCCATTAAGGGGCCCAAACAGATATCGTCACTCACTAAGTGAATTAATGAGGGACATACAGTTTTCTTGATGATTAACTTTTCCCCGCACAATTCAAGAGAACATAAATAAAGTCCGTATAGCAGCCCTTATCGGGAATCAGCGGTAGACAATATTTATTGAACCTATCCTCATGTGGAAAAGATAAACATCTCAAACTTAGAACCAAAATCACAACGAAATAAACAATGACACATAACACAATCCATATGTTTATTTCGATGGGTCAAGTCCTGTGCTATGTTCCATAACATACACATATGCAATTAAGTTGGTAACTCTTTACCTATGATTAGTAGAACTTAATCATCACTTAACTTGCATACTAATCTTATAAGATAATTAATGTTCCTTGTTAATTATCAAGATTATGGACCGTTTAGATTTATTATTGTCATTCTAAAGAATGATCCACAGAGATCTACAATTCAGATCCTCAACCTGAATGATCTGTCAATAATAAACCTAGGAACAAATGATAAAATATCATCCAAAAAAAAACATAAACTAATAATTAAGTCATTAAATTATTGACTTCTAGGACATAACTCTAACATAGAATTGATGAACTTTTAACAATAGTAAATCATGTTTCATGATCTAGAAAAAAAAAATAAAATAAATTTGGAATTATCTTAATCTATGATCATAAACATATAATTCTAACAAATAATTCCAAAGAAAAATTATCAAATTTTCTTGCTTCACAACTTGGTAATTAACTGCTTAAAATAATCACTATTGAAACATGGATCTTAAAAAAAAACAATAATAATAATTGATTTCATAATTTTCTGGGTCCAAATAAATTTCTATCATTTATGAATTTTACTGAACCCTGAGATCATGGTTTAATTCCAAAATCCTCCCCACCAATATTCAATTTTAGAATTTGGTCCTTATCTCTTTATCTCAATCCCATCGTTCCCATTTCTTTCTCTCAAACATGATAAGCTTTGTCTTTATCACCGTACGTACTGTACTTCGTCCCTCCTATTTTCTTTTCATGTCTCAAAACAAGTTCTACTCCATCTGATGCCACATGAAACAATCAAACTTTAGAAATAACAATTGTAGAACTAAATAGTTAATACTAAAATAAAATTAAAAAAAATAAAAAGCAATTATGAGGATTGAAATCAATACCGGCTAGCCACCTGTTTTGATATCAACTCTAAGATATATAAAGTAATTCTTCTCTTCTTTGACTGGCTATTAAAGAAGAAAATGAAATACTTTGATATATCTAAACTAAATATAAGTTTAATAAGGAAATCATAGGCGTAAACTCAAACTTATGAAATTTCGAGGGCGAAATTTTTATAAGTGGGGGAGAATGTGATACCAGTAAAATTTAAAGCAAAGAATTATTGTTCAATTGATTCTTGAGATTTAATCCTAGTAAAATTGATTTTGATTTCCAATCTGAATTAAATAGCTAAGTATAATAGTATTAACGTATAACTTGAAAATGATATAAGCTTGACCAATATACTAAAATCAAATTAAATTGAATATAAGATATAATAAATAAAAGCTTGTGAAAAAAATAAATTTCAGAAAATATTGACGCCAACTTTTACATTCTTATAACACCTGAAAGTAATTGACTTAGATTAGACACATTTAAATCATAGAATTATTAATTAATTCCTTAATATTTTCGGGCCATTGGATCTTAGGAACATTGTGTTGAATTTTCTCAATCATTGATTAAAAATCCGAAGTCCATACTTTCTCTCTCTCCGTTTTATTTTTACTCATCCTTATCCATTCTACCATCATAAAACATTTGTTCTTATCTTCTTGACATGTGTTCTTTTCCGATTGGAAACCATAACATCATGGTGACTGTCTATTTGTGGTGTATATATATAGTCATCATCCTTCTTTTTGCCACGTATCACACAATCAATGCAATTCCTTTCTTTTCCTTCTTGTAATCTCTATGTCGATCAGTGAGAAGAAGGGGGGTCAAGTGACGGTGAGGTAGGACTTGGTGGTTTTGATTTTGCTAATTGTTGTTTGAGGTATCTCCTTCAATTAATCATCTAACTTATATTCCTTTTCTTTTAATTCGTGGGGTATATGATCTTGGTGATGTTTAAGACCAATACTTGTTTGTTTGCTGGTAAGAAAAGATAGTTGGGTTGGGTAAATATTTCATGAACTTCTACTAGTTTTTACACATATCGCATATTTTGTAATCTAGATATACTACAAAAAGATATTTGAAAATAATTTATGTGGGGATTCTGATCATAATACCGATCTAGTTCAGACTCATATTCTATACTGGACCTGACTTCGAACTACATTAAGGTCTACAAATTCTATTAAAAGTATAATCCCAAGCTTGGTTTTCGTGATGAAAATAAAAATATATAATAAGAACTTGAACTCATGGAATTCAATAAGTACATATAACACAAAATATTATAATAGCTGAGTAAATGAATGGATGGTCGGTTTAGCAAGTCTGGCAAATATATCAAAGTTAAGTCAATATCTAAATCCTTCAATTTCTTATAAGTTTATAATACTATTTTGGGAACTTATAATTTTTATAAGAAAATCGTATAGTCCAATTAGTAGGCTAATTGCTTTATAACAAATTTTATGATGAGATATTATTCAAAAGTGTAATCTTTATAAACTATTAAAAGTTTAATATTAAATATATATATATATAATAATAGTAAATTAAGGCAAATAATTATAAGATATTTCAATAAATAAATAGAATATATGTTTCAAAATAGAATCCCGCTGAAATTTAATCATTAAGTCTGGTTTAACCCATCGGTAAACCTAGAACCAAAACCAGACGAACGTAGATAGATATTAGAGTTTATTTTGACGTCTTAATTCAATCGTCAGGTCATCAGCTATAGCAACTTGGAACTATTTCGAGAATAAGACGATGACTGGAGATGATGACTCTATCGGCGTCTTGGAGATTAAGTTCTCATGACTTGTCAATTTCAGGTGTGGATGCCTTTCGAGATTTTATTATTCTTTTGATAGGAACTAGCAAATTTGATTATGAAATATAAAAGTGATTTGGAATAACAGAAAATGGATGATGAAAGTGAAACAGAATGAGACCGAGTAGTTAAGTTGTTTTACTTGTGGTTTCCATTATCGGGAGATTGCACCCCAGCTTAATGCCGGTGGTCTCCTTATAATAGCGATCACGGGCAACGCATACTGATCTACTCTGCTATTCAGCCTCTAGGCGAATTAGCGGTTATTTGGTATATATATTTCTTTTGTTTGGACTGGCTGGAACCATTAGGTGTGTGGAAGCGGACTACCCCACGGAACTCCGCGATAGTAACCCAGTACTGGTGTATACTAGCCCCCACTTAGTGCACGGTGGAGGGCAGGAGCAATTAGGGTCGAGTGTCTATACACTAGGTATACACTCGTGGGTAGGATCGAATAAGCACAGGTACAGTCAGAAAAGCACAATCTATTAAGGTGGACTTGGCGTGGGATTATTTTCCCAGGTCTAAGTAAGGACTGAGACATGCAAGGTAGATTTGGCACGGGAATTATTCCC
Organism: Rhynchospora pubera; assembly: GCA_028095005.1. Lineage (NCBI taxonomy): Eukaryota > Viridiplantae > Streptophyta > Magnoliopsida > Poales > Cyperaceae > Rhynchospora > Rhynchospora pubera. The sequence goes on along the minus strand of CM051461.1, from coordinate 105,289,490 downwards.
GTAGGGTTGGAGTTATGTAAGGTGGATACTCTCGTATTATATTATATGTTAGTCATTAAGAAAACACACCGAATCACATTCATCTCTTTTCTTGAATAAAAACAATGGAAAGTCTTCCAGACATGATTGACATTAATTTATAAATTAAGTTCTAATCTTTTGAATAATTAAATCCCAAAATGGCTTGATTATATTACCACACTGAGTATTCACGTACTCACCCCACAAATTAATTTGTGGAGACAGGTTCATGCTTGGCTGATGACAAAGACCTGACTTTAGACACCACAAGCCGTTGCTGGTTGATGCCACGCTTCCGTGTTAAAGATAAATATGGTATTATTTTCGTGGTTTTATTTTTGTGATTTATTTGCTCATGAGACACTGTTATATAGCCTTTCGTGTATACAACATACTGTATGCACGTGGCGGGGTTGTCCTTCCCGAATTACGGCTTGGTTCGGGGTGTGACAGAAACGAAACGGTTAAACGAAACACCTTAATTTCGTCACCGTTTCGACCGTTTTGCAGCCCTACAAACGAGTCATTCAAGATTGATTAATATGAAATTGACTTCGGAATAATAATCAACACATATATATATCGATTACTTCGTAAATTGATTGTAGGAAATAACCTAACAATGTCTTCCAATAACCAAATTTTTAACACAAATATTTGGTAAAATTACCAAATATTATTTGGTAATATAATAATCAACACATATAAAGAGATGGAGTCGTATCCTGTGAATGGTTTGCAAAAACCATCACTGGACGTTTCGTCATCTCAACCGTCCAATTTAAACGGACGGTAGGATCTTAGAGTCCATCAAAAACATGTATAAGCGTATAATGTCTCTTTTCTTTCCATATCTTCGTTTCCGTATACATCTCCCTTCGACTTGGACCCTTCTCTGCATTGTACAGACGAGAAAGAAAAGAAGCAATCTAGTAAACCCTAGATCGAGTTCTCCTTCTAATCGAGCAAGACTGCAAGAGAGGACAGATCTGCGTTGTGGAGGCGATTCACTGAATAAACCCATTCCAAATTTCAGCAATTCATGTCACCAAAAAGGTACTCCGTCAGCGATACACTGAAGCCTATCGCTGATGGAGTAATTTGATACTCATGTATAGAGAATTAGAGATTACTGAACATCACTGTGTTTTGAACATCAGTCGTATAATCACTGTGTTTTGAACATCACCTCTTATCAGCCCGATTAAATTTTGAACATCAGATATCAGATGCGAATTGCAACAGTAGTAATTTGTGTTGAACATTATGGAAATGAAATGAATTCCCACATAAAAAAGAAGTATTATATGCGAACTTTTCAATTCATGGAAATTACTTCATGAACTTTTGAGGCTTTTATGGAGTAAACTATGTGCATACTAGTTTTTACAGTGAAGAGGTCGTAAATGGTTAATAGTTGTATGTGGCAAGTCACTGATGTATGAGCTCTTCTAGCTTATCTGTTCTGAAGGCATAGCCTAACTTACTGGTATAATCCTACTAAAGGCTTCGTTTGGATGACTTCTTCCCGGAATAAGGAATAAGGAATAACTACTTTTTACAAATAAATTTATTTCTAACCATCCAAACTCTTCACAAAAGTTACACACTTCCCAATAAATTTACCCCTTCCCAATAATTTTTTTCCCTTCTTCCTTCTTCCTACCTTATTCTCAACGCATCCAAACGGAGCCAAAGAAGTACACAAGTTGTTTTAGATCATTTTGGCAACATTTTCGAAAAAGTTATATTAACATAGTGTCCAAAGAAGTTGATGGTGTTATTTTGTAAAAATCAAGGACACAATTGCATAAATGGTGTTATTTTGTCATTTGTTCTCTCTGGATCCAAATTTGCATAAGAAGTTCTGGACATTACTAATGTTTATTTTTTGTTGTGTATTCTGGTATTTTGGGGTTCAGATTTTGACAATAATGAAGAGATGTTAGGGAGTAGATATATACCAGTAAAGCAGCTAGTTAGATTGTATGTACGAGTGTTTTATTTTGACAATAATGAAACACTGATGTCAGACTTCAGGGTATGTCACTTAACGTTTCTTGGGTTATTTAGGAGTGTTTTTTTAAAGTAAGTGTTTCATTTTTTTTTCATCCAATGTATAGGCGCATGAAGTATCTCATTTGATTAAACATTCTTTTCATTGTTTCTGAATTTGAACTCTTTTAACCTTTAGAAAATAATAAGAGTTACATGTGTAAAGTGAGTAATGTTGACTGGTTTAGAAATGGAATTCATATCAGATCCTCTGACTATGGGTCAACAACATGAAAGTGAAGGGACTAAAACACAAAGTAATATTTTGGTAATGCTCCCTCTTTGCAGCAAGCTAACGGTGTCTAAGTTAAAGTTCTCTTAACTAATTGTTAGGATTCACTCAATAAGAATAGTAATACAAAAAAAATGAAAAGGACTTGTACTTTAAAATCATCAACAGTTTGACTTGATGGAATTTTATTTAATAAAATTAACATTAATTAACACACAAATACGTGAGATTAAGCTAAATGAGTTATGCATGCCCCCTGGAACTAATCTGAACCCAATCCAGTGCTCCCATCGAGTATTGGTACTAACTCACTTCCCAGTCGTACCACATCCCTGTATCACCGTACCAATGCGTGGCTCCATCACCCAATGAGGACGACACGACCAAGGTAGAGCCCATTGTTAAACTCTCCTCCGTGCCACGGTACTAACCGACCCAGTCCCAACGATTTCGGTGGCCTCGTTCGCCGGAGAACTTAAATCAAAGATTTCGGGGACCAAAATGAATAAGAACTAAGCGTCGCCATGATGAAACTTCAACTCCCTCGTCTTTCTCGCCATGAGAACTAGGTTAGCTTGACGATCATCTTCTCTCTCGCTCACTTTCTTTTTTCTCTCTAATAGCTCAGGACAGAGAAAGAGAATACATACGAAGAGAGGATACTCCGTATGCGACCTGCGTTTTTCTTTTTTTTTTTGATGGATTTGAGATCCGACCGTTGATTTAGATCGGAAGGCTGAAGTCGCTAGACGTCCACTGGATGGTTTTTATTAACCATCTAGAGGATACGACTCCATATAGAGATATGCTAAATTAGACTCCAGCACATAGAGGGCCTGTGTGCCGAAATGCGTCAACCGTCCGATCTGCAATTTAAAGGTTCAGATTAAAGCACTGGAGGAGCGATAGAAGTTTCGTTTCCTTTTAATTTTCCGTTAAGTGATCCCCCGTTTGCCTCCGAAAATAAAAGAAAACGAAGAGACTCCTGCTTCTCTTCGTCTCTCTCTCACGCAAAGAAGAAGAAAAATCCAACTCCTAAATCCACTTCCTTCCGATCAAGTCACCTATCAGATTGCTAAGAAGAAAAAAAATGAAGCTGATCTCTGCCTCTGTCTCTCTCTCACGCTTCGCCTTTTTCTGCTGCGTACCCCTTTCTCACGAGCGAAACCCTAAATTGAGGCGTATTGGCTAGAGATATCGACAGGTACAATTGAAACTCAGGCTATTTCACTTAGTGTTTACCATACATTTTAGTGTCGTACGATTCACGGTGCGAATCGTACGTAGCGTTACGAGTCAAACCCCTATCGAGACGAACCGTAGCTTTGTATCGATGGCGATGGGAATCGACGGAATCGCGAGCGAGACGGAGAGCGAGTCGCGTATCGTATCGAATCGTGCGATACGAACGATACGGTAGTAACCAATCGCCGCTTTTCTTCGTGCGCCAGAGCCCAGAGGAGAAGAAATGTGAATGGGAAAGAGAAGAAACTGACAGGTGGGACCCATATTAATTGGACATAAGAAATGGGCTCAAGTGGGCTTATAGATATTTATATTCCAACTATACCAATTAACTTTCAGATATATTATAATTATAATTATATTATATAATCCACATTATTAATCATTAATGATTATACTAATTATAATTAATATAAGTTACATAGTATAATAAATTAATAATATATAAAATACAATATAATAATTATGATAATTATAATCTAATATATTATATAGTATAATATTTTATAAACAATATAATAATTAGTAATGAATATGAAATAATAATAATATAATATTATACAAGTACAAATATAATGATTAAAATGACTACAATTTTTATATTTTATATAGTAAAAATGATATAATAATGTTAATAATAATACAGTAATTTACAATATAATTTTATAAATTACGCAGATGATGTTACTCAAATAAATTAGACAAATTATACAGTAATAACCAATACTTCCACCTAATGATGACTAAATGGATGAACATATCATTGTTAACGTATCTTTAACGATTCGTTACGATACACGATACACGGTTCGATACTAAATCCATCGATACACGATACATTTTACGATTCTAAAAGTATGGTGTTTACCATTTACCCGGCGGGTCAGACCCGACCCGGGATAAACCCGGCCCTTTTCCCGGACCGGGCCGGACCGTGCATGGACCGGGGTGGACCGAGGGGGTGGTACGGGTCGGGTTTATCAAGGGTTTGGGTCGCACTTTCTAGTATAGACCCGTGTTAACCCATCCCGTCTTAACCCGTGGACCGGACCGGACCGACCCTTAAACCCGCCCTAAACCCGTGATAAATCCTTAAACCCGTCTAAAGTCTAAACCCAACCCCTAATTCTATATAAAAAATAGACTACAAAAATTATTTTATTATTAACTATACTTGAATTTGTTCAATTAATTATTTATTCTATATATATTATTAGACATAATATATTTTAGCTAATTTTTATAACTTATATTTTACAATTTTTTGTTATCAAACCATCAACAATAAAAAAACATTAAAAATTACAAATCAAATTTAAAATAAAATAAATTCAAAATAGACTACAAAATTATACTTAATTATTTGATCTATAAATATAATATATTTTAACGAATTTTTATATATTTCTTTAACATATTTTTGAGATGAAAACAATGAAAAAAGAAACAAATTTAAAATCTGGAAAAAATCGCTTTTGGACCGTCCATGGACCGGACCGGCCCGCCTTTACCCATCCGGTGCACCTAGGGACGGGTCTATCAAGGGTTTGGGTCTAGGTTTGAGAGGTGGACCGTGCTAACCCGTCCCGTTTTAACCCGTGAACCCATAGCCCGTGATAACCCGTGGACCGTGGGGGTTTGGACCGGACCGGACCGTTTGGTAAACCCTAATTTTCCTTCTTCCCTTTGCTCTAAATTTGGCTTGACTTCTTCATTCTTGTTGTCCGACAATGCATTATAACTTCCAATTAATTTTAATTTCCACAATAGAAACTCAATTTAGACTGTTAATCCACTGTTTGCACTTTTGTTTTGATTATTATTATTATTATTATTATTATTATTATTATTATTATTATTATTAAAGCCAATTCAGCCTAGTTGGTCTAAATTGTATTGAATCATGATAATGAAATATAGTAAAGTTTTGTATACATATTTTTTTGGTTTATGCGCTAAATGGATGAAATTGCTCAAAGTAATCATCCCACTGCACCAAACTATGGTGTTTCTGAAGGTCCCTCTCTATCTCTCTAAATTTACATTAATTCCTTTCAGATTTTATGCTTGTGCATGTCCTTATTTTGTACCGTTCTAAAACTTGCATTTTGAGTTTGAGTTAGATACTTAGATTAGTGGACTGCTCTTTGTCATGAATTACTAATGTTTGGAAATCAGTATTTTTTTTTCTCTCTTTTATAGCATATCAAATGAGCGCTCAGCAGCCATCACTACAGATCGAATGTCCATGGACCAGTTCCTTATTGCTTACGAAATGAAGCATTTGGAAGAAGAGAAGAAGACTATTAATGTTATGATTAAGATTCTTGTATTTGTCATTACTTCTTATTTTTGTAATCTAAAAATGGTGAAGATTGGAATGGGTCAGATTCTGTGATTCTTAGTTATATATTACAATTGTATCAACTTGTTTGGAGATTTATTTAATTTTTCAAAACTCAAGTGTATCTGATACATAAATGGTTGTAGCTACTAAGGCGATGAAAGATTAATGCTTGTATGATTTGTCCCACTGAGGGTGATTAACGCATACATACCATCTTCTGAAATTAATATCCAGCAAATGTATTATTTTTTGTTTGCTTCAAATATGTCACTTACCAGTAAATTGTGGCAAGTGCAAATTTACAAACAAGTTCCCATAAACATGTCTTCTAAATTGTGGCAATTGTGGCACGTATGATTCAATTTGGCATCCACTTATTATAAGAGCACAAGTTTGTTTTCTCACATAACATCAAATGCACCTAAATCCATACACAAGCTCAAGTAATTACAAACAATAAAAATAGAATCTTAAATTTTTTAAAAAATGCACTTCCATACCAATACCAGACCATGATATACAAATTAAACGGTACCAAATTCAGTCATTCTTTACAAAATTACCCCAATATGATATCAAATTCCCAAAAAAAAAAAAAAAGAATCTTTCCTCAGTCCTAATCTTCTCCATGACAACATTGGTACAACAAGAAAAGAAAATGAAAAAAAGTGTCTTGGCCATGTAATCTGAGGCGGCTCCAGATATCGCAAGACAATCATAGACATTGACCGATCAAAGTGTTAACCTTCTGGTACATGCTTCGGCAGAGGCGGCCATGCTCTTTTAGAGTTAGTGCCACAAATGTGTACGATCTCTTGTCATTGGCCATGAGTAACCAACGCATCTTATGTATGGCAGAGCCTACAATTGCATACAAAAAGGAAAGTAAAGTAAAAGAGTAGTAAATACTTGGTACACAACCTAAGTAGTAATGCTTTAGCCGTGTGGTATTGATTTATAGTAAATATTTTGCAAAACAACAATGTTTTAGAACTGATGGGTACAGATGAAAAAAAAAATTACACTGACACAGATCTAACACCTGATGTTTCCAACTCCAGTACGAACAATTTTGCTAGACCTATGTGCTACTGTAACAAAATCTAAGATCAACTCCACCTAAAATTTTAAGTAAATCAAACAAAAACCATAGAATTTCAAGTACTAAGTACTCAATTCAGTAAATATGCAACCACATACTCGCATCAATGATTTTAGAGGGGAGAGAGAGAGAGATCCCGATCCGGATATGTGCAGCGATTATACTGTTCATCTTTGCAAGGTAGTCGATGAAGTTAGTGGCCGCCTAGGTTTTCTTGTGAGAAGGGTAACGGAGAGAGAGGTGCCAAGAAAAGAAGCAGATAATCTCCACAAGAGGAGGTGGAGAAACACAGTGCGAATTGTTCGAGAGATTTTTTTCTTGTTTCTATCGACGGAGTAGGCTACGTTTGGATAGGTGTGGGAAGAAGGGAAGAAGTGAGAAGAAGTATTGGGAAGTATGTAATTTTGTGAAGTGTTTGAATTGTTTATAATTTTTTTTCTTCTTCTTTCTTCTTCTTCTTCCAACGATCCAAACGCATCCAAAGAAAAAGATAGGAGAATAGAGATACTAGGAAGGTGGGAGAGAGATTAAACGGAGACGGTAAACGGAAAAACTAAAATCCGAACGGAGAGGCGCAGTCTAGTTTCGCTCCTTCAGCGTCTAAATCTAGACCGAAGGATCTCATCCATCACCCGATCGGACGATTAATAAACTGGAAGTCTGGAACACATAAGACGTCTATGTGCTGGAGTCTAATAAACGGAAATATTATTTGGTAATATAATAATCAACACATATATATATCGAGTGCGCCTAGATCGCTTAACATTTGGTAATATTTGGTAATCATTTTCATATTTAGTTAATTCCCAAACTATTTGGTAATAAATCCCTGCCTTGATTTCTTTTTCAAAACCGACGCGAGTCCCCAACAATCCTATATAAAGCAGCATATACAGAGGTATTTCTCGCCCTCCCTCCTTCCGTGCTCCTAATTATAATTTCCGAGGTAACCTTGCCTCATCTTTTCTCTATACTACAACCGAAAGGATTTCCATTTTTCTTTTTCCTTTTTCCACTTCTGTCTTCGAATTGTACCGTGTCCGTTCCTCTCTTTCTCTCTCTTCTCATCTTATGTTTTTCTGTGGTTCTTCTATGTGACGGGTCATATTGTTTATAAGAGTTGCGGTTCAAAATTGGGATTTGTAACAGGCCGCTTCTCAACAGCAGGATCGTGCCATGAGCCAGGTTATTGGGTGTGACTTTTGGGAATTTCTGGGTCACATCTCATGTCCTGGTTTAGTTATCATGAGACGGATCAATTTTTTGGCATGTAGCGGGTCAGCCACGAATGGCCTACTTTCTGGCCTGTACCACCAGTGCGATTAATTTGCTTTGGTCTTATAACTTGCTGCTCGGTTTTTTGTGTTCTTTTTCTTTCTTTTTTACATATTTACATACTTTCGCGCTTAATTTGATTGCTTTTCCCTGGTCCTTTCTCTCTAAAATCTCTTTAGTTTTAGTTTTTTTTAGAATTTCTCTCCAAAATTAGGGAGAGTTCGTGTGCATATTTTTCTTTTTTATTAATTAAAATTAAAACGTAGAGGAAACTATTATTCTATTTTTAGATTTAGATTTTTATAAAACAAATAAAAGAAAATTTATAATAGGCATTATGCCTCCTAATTATGGGAAAAAAAACTTTATTTCTTTTGCCCAAAAATATCTTCATTTGGATATTTTGTCATTTGAGATTTACTTTTTTCTGGGACAATTCCGTAATAACTCATTGCCTTGAAAGTTATTATTAGGATGATTTTTATTAAGTCTTTGAAAAAGGACATTTAATTTTGTGTTCTAAAATCGAAACTTGACAATACTAGATTATGATATTTTTGCTTCATATTCTTGTCAAAGTTCTGATATTCCTATTAAACTATGCAGATGGATATCACAGTCGACACTGTTACGGGACAAAATATCACCCTCAAATTTGAGAACCCAGAACTGGTCCAGCATGTCAATATCCGCGTCAAAACTGAAATGCTCATTTTCGTACAGACTGGTGGTGAGAAGTTGGAGCTTAAGGTGCAGAGGACACAAACGGTTGGTAGCTTGAAGCAATTGATAGCCCAAATGAAAAAGAACATGAGTTCCATTGCTACCAATAGCCTCCAATATCTTGGTAACAATCTTCAGGATTCAAAAACGCTGGTCGACTATGACATTAAGGAAGGATCCACTTTACTACTTGTCACTAACCCAAGTAGTATAAACAAGCAACCACTGCAACAACAGATCACTAACTCAAGTAGTATAAACATGCAACCATTGCAACAACAGATCACTAACCCAAGTAGTACAATTATGCAACCACTGCAACAGCCCCTCAGTAACCCAAGTATTGCAAACATGCAACAACTGCTACAACAGCACATGCAACAGCTCACTAATCCAAATATTAACATGCGACAACAGCAAATATTGCAACAACTGCTCACTAATCCAAGTATTATAAACACGCTACCACTGCAACAACAGCTCACTAACCCAACTATAAACATGCAACCACTACAACAGCAAATATTGCAACAACAGCTCACTAACCCAAGTACTATAAACCCGCTATCACTGCAACAAAATCTCACTAACCCAAGTAGTATAAACATGCAACCATTGCAACAACAGCTCACTAACCCAAGTATTGCAAACATGCAACAAATGCAACAACAGCCAATGCAACTATTGCAACCCCAACCCCAACTACAACAAGCCCAAGCTTTTGCTTCCATGAATTCCAAAACTGCCTCCTAATACAATTCCTTGTCAATGAAAACATGGCTTAAGATAATTAGAGAGACTATTACTTATATAGTTATATGTGCAATTTTATGTTTTTTTCCCCTCCCTTACAAATTCTGATTCTTAATTAGTACTGTATTATTGGTGAATGAAGTTAATGTGAGGACTTTTTCTGTCATGTTTATGAGTTTCTGTTTCTATTACCTGAAGTAGTTTAATTTCGAACTTTGTGTTTTAAAATTCTTATTATGTTCATACCAACCTGATTTGAAAATTAACATTTGAATAATTATTGGGTCAGATAGAATAGATTTTTCTTTTTTATTGAATGGTTGGAGCTTGTTTAAAATTTATATGATCCTCTTTATTTATCTATCACCTAGTCCTGTATGCCATTTGTACGAAACCATTTGTACAGAAATTGTAATCCGCTGCGCAAGATGAAAATACATGATTAGGATCTTTATTTGCTTGTATTGATGTATTGATTATTGGTTGGGTGGAAGACTGATGCTGCAGCTAAGCTAATTAATTAATCAGCTAAGTTGGGTATTGGAAACGAAATTCTCAAGAGAAAGAGCTCCAGCGATTCTAACTATTGAGTTGTCCAATTTCTTTTTTTTTTTCGTATACTAGATAGAGACTAGCTAGTTGAAAAAAAATAAAAAACAGAAAACAGAAAAAGGAAGAAAAGAAACGCTGCTAACAATATCTCCTGAAAAGATCAGCCTCCTGAATTAGGTACTCGTGTGCATTGCTTCTGAATATTCGACCATTCCGCTCAATCCAAATTCCCCGAAGTTGCTGAAGCAATTTTTTTTCTCTTTCTTTACACATCATATTTGTCTCTTTCCATTTCACATAAGGTTCTAATTTAAATGGGAAGGTGAAATGGTGAATTATTGGCTGAAAGGAGAGTTGAGAGAGTAAAGGACGGGTATTTAATTTAGACTTAAAACTTTAAAAAGAATTTCCAGAATTTAACTGTTATTAAAATTAATAAAACGGATAAAAACTTAATAAGGATGATTTCAGGGATAAATGGCTAATGTTAAAGATTACGAGAGTATATGGCTAATTGAAAAAGATTTGGATGGTGTATGACTGATTTTGTCTTATTTTTTTTGGAAATTGATTAATGCCATCGATGAATTTATCATCCCGCGCCATCGTTGAGGCACTCCCCTCAACGAGCACTCGATGGTCCCTCACCCAACGCACTTATTTCTTATCTAAATGTTCAGTTGATAAGTACAAATGTTATGTTATTTGAGTATGAATGTTCAGTTAGTTGCAATAAAAAAATATAAATGTTACAAGCAACAATGTTCATTTTATTAAGTATAAATATTTAGTTTAGTAAGTACAAAAGTTCAGTTAGGTAAGTACAAATGTTCTATTAATTGAGTATAAATGTTCAGTTAGTTATAATAAAAAATATAAATGTTATAAGCAGAAATATTCATTTGGATAAGTATAAATATTTAGTTTAGTAAGAACAAATGTTCAGTTTAGTAAGTACAAATGTTCAGGTTATTACATATAAATGTTTAGTTTATTAATTATGACTTTTCAGTTTTTTTAATAGGTACAATGGCAAGCGAAGGGGTCACGAACCGGATAAAAAAATACATGAAAAAATTAGAAGGTGCGATGAACCGGTCCGGTTCAATTTTTTTTTCCGACTCTACCCCTAGTGATTCCCTCTCCAAGACTGACGCGCGATTCTATATAATAAAATTATCAATTGACACATTTAACTGAACACTTTTGGTTATTAAATTGAACACAATTGGTTGTTAAACTGAACATATATACCCATGCTATTCACGCGAGACTCACACGAGCGCCCTTCAGTGATGGCTCACGATGGTAAATCTAGCAATCGCATTTATGAGTCCACGGGTATTCCCAATGGCAATGAGTCAATGACAACATTTTGCTTCTAATGCATATCCTTGGCAACCAAGGACAAAATTGTCAATGGCAACATTTTGCTTTTAATAGTCAGAACATATCTCCTTCTTTACTCTCCCATCGTGTAATGGTCTGGAGCATGCAAATCATTTACTTCCTTTCATTTCATAACTTACTCTTCATCTCCCTATCTTTTCATTCCCTCCCCTTCCATTATTATAAAAGTTTTGGAGTACAACCGAAGCGTCTTCTATTCAACGCTTCATTGTTACGCCTATTGCAACAAGCCAACAACCTCAGACATAAATACAAACGACAAGCCATAAAAAACCTAAAGCAACAAAACACTTAGGCCTGTCAACGGAAGTCATTTACCTTTTTACCGTAACGTTTCGACTGAAACGGAATGCTTGACGAGACAACTTTTTGTTTCGTTATAATAACGAACACTATAACAAAAATGGTCTTTACGTAGATTTTTCTAGATAGATATTCTTTATTTATGTTGGATCTTGTCATAGGTTTAAATAGCGGCCGTAGCGGCCGCAATAGCGGCGCTATAGCGGTGCTATTTGGTACACCGCTACAACGCTACAGATTTAGCGGCCCGTCCGATAGCGCGACCTATAGCGGGAAATAGCGGGGTATAGCGGTGAAATAGCGGAAAATAGCGGGCGATATAGCGGTATAATGCGGAAATAGCGGTGCAGTTTATAATTTGCTGATATAGCAGTAGTATTTTGGACATAATTTTCGCATACGAACTCCGATTGATATGATTCAAAGTTCTATGGAAAGTTCACAAAACTGGCCACAATTTTTATGTTTTGAACATTTTCAAATTCTTAAAATTTAATGGTCAAATATGCATAAAAAATAAATATAATTTTAATTAGCGTTTATTAGTTGCTTGAAATTATTTTAATTTTTTATTTTAGACTAAACTAGACCTTCAAAATACACTTGTGTGTGCAAATCCGCTATGGTCCGATAGTGGCCGCTAAATACCCGCTATCCGCTATCCGCTATGATATTAGCATGTCCGCTACGAGTCCGCTATCCGCTATTTAAACCTTTGTATCTTGTTGTATTGTTAGATTTACTTGACGCACTAAATTTAGGAATCTTTTAGCAAAACTCAATTTTCTATTAATAGGTTATTAAAAATCTAGTAATTTATTTTTGATAGACTTTTTGAATCTTGCAATGTTTAATGTAAAAATTAATGTAGCAAATAATTGCTACATTAAACATTGCAAGATTCAAAAATTCTATCAAAAATAAATGATGATCATTTGCATGTATGGATAATTGACCCCTTCCAGAGCAAACATATGATGATCATTTGCTTGTGTGTATTAACAAACTGATTATGGAAGCAATATTTTCATTACCCTTGTTTTTGCTTTGGCAAGAATCATAAAGAAATGAAAAGGAAATAGGTGCAGGGACTGAAAAATTCAGCTAAGAAAATAATTTACCTTGAGGCAAACATTGTGCTTATTTCCTTAAGTGTGAGAATTTTCGGAGATTTGCATAAACCCATAAATCACACCAAATTAAAAGTACAAAAAACATTTCAATAATACCACAACATCAACAAAGCGAATGATTTGAATTAAAAATGACAAAGGAACGAATACCACAACATCCATAATCCATAGTCATATTCACAGAAATTACTCAACACAACAATGAAAAATAAACCAACATGGAATATATTGAGTTGAAAACTTGAAATCACCGGAGACATCTACACCATTTTTGCAACAGGACATTAAGGGATGACGGCCTTCAACAACCACGCATACGAAGAACAAGGTGAAGAGTAGATTTCTCTTGAATATTGTAGTCGGCAAGAGTTCGACCATCCTCCAGCTGTTTGCCGGCATAAATGAGCCTCTGCTGATCTTGTGGGATCGCCACCTCTTCTTGAACCTTCGCCTTCACATCATCAATAGTGTCGGAGCTCTCAACCTCAAGGGTAATGGTCTCGCCGATTTGCATCTTCACGAAAATCTGCATCCATTTCCTGCGACGTTTAACTTGGCTTTGCCGGTCAGTGTGATCACGAAAACCCGCATACAGCAGCATGCATCTGCCACAACACAGAACAAGGTCGAGCTTCGACTCATTTTGAATATTGCAATCAGTCAGGCTGCAGCTGTCTTCGATTTCCTTCTCACGAAATATCAGCTTCTGTTTGCCTACTGGAATCTTCTCTTGATCTGCAATTTTTCTTTTTAAATTTGCTACCGTTTCAGAGCTATTAATATCAAGGATGATATTTTTATCCTGCCATGTTTTAATATAAATCCTCATATCTCCCCTAGAGAGCAATATTAAGATAGAATAAAGACGGGAAAGCAAGGGGGAAATAACGGAAGACGAAGAAGAAAGCAATGCAGGTTGGCCTTTTTAAAAAGCCGACGACTTGATGTAAATTGCTTTCAAAGATTTGTTTTGTATTTTTCTAGTACAAAAAAAAAAGTGTTCCGACTCTTTCTTCAAACTGATTTTTTTCTAAATTTTGAATCACAACATCACGTATACTAAACATTGTCTTAATTAACTTCCGATATTAAAAAAAAAATGAAGAAAGAGTCATTATCTTAGTTATGTAAGTTCAAGGAAATGAGAATTCACTACCACAAAAACAGGCTTTTGTAACGGGGCGTCAGTAACGTTTTATTAAAACCCGTTACATAACCTGCCAAAAATACGTTTCTGAAAAAAATGAATCTAATCTGTAACGTCTTTTATAAAACAAGCGTTACAGATTTTCCGTCCGAAAAGAGGCACAAATATAAAAATCCTCTGTAACGTTTTTTATATAAAACACGTTACAGATCTGTAACGTGTTTTATATAAAAAACGTTACAGATTATATTTTTTTCTTTTGTAACGTCCTTTTTAAAAAGAATGTTACAGATTTTTCTGATATTTGTTAGGGTTTTCCTTTCTCCTCTCTCCTCCATTATTTCTCATCAATTCAGCCGCAACCACCAAAGAAAAACCGACATTTTTTTCTCTTATTTCCATACTTATTTTTTCCACTCAAAAAAATAGCTAAAAAATTCCAAAAATTCGAAAAAATTAATAATTAGAAAGAAAAAGAGAAGGAGAGCAGTTTTAAGGTAAAAAAATTTTAATTTGAGCAATATATCATATTTTGAGGAAAATTCCGATTTTTGTTTTGATTTTTTGGTTAAATTAAGGTTTAGTTGGTTTTTTGGACTTAATTTCAGGTGTCATTCGAGAGGAGAATAATTACATCGGAAGAGGGGAAGAATTACATCCAATTGAAGGTATATTTTCATAAACTTTTCTATTTTTTCTTTTGTTGTCAAATTATATGCATGCATTAATAATTTGCATATGCATTTAATTAAAATGGTATTGTCATATAGGACCAAAATACCGGAACAAATATCGAATTTAGGTCGTTGCCCGTCCGAGATTAATCCATTAGGGATTAATCTCGGATAGTACTCCCGGTCGGGAGTACTGCTCTTTGGATACGATCTGTCTCATTTAGGACAGCGAGTTGTACGTTAGATGCAATCTGTTGTTTGAGAAAAATTCGATGGTATTTTCCTTTATGTTCCCACGGATGTGTCCTCACGAGCAATCGTGTGTTGGTGCATTCAGGGAACATAAGGGGAAATGCTGCCGAATTTTTCTCAGACAACAGATTGCATCTAGCGTACGCTCGCTAATGAGACAGAGTATCCAAAGAGTGGGCTAGGATGGTGACCAGCCCGAAAACATAATGTGACAAAATTGGCCCATACCCTGACATTTTGCATATATTTTTCTTATTCAGATGGATCGGACGTGGATGTACTCAAATGATCGGTTATCTCCAAGATTTCAAAAAGGACTTCAAGAATTTATGGTTTGTGCTAAAGAGAATATGAAAAAGAAGGAAGATGATAAAATATGTTGTCCTTGTTCTGTTTGTCAAAATTTGTTGAAATGGTCTAATTTTGAAGAAGTGAGAGTTCATTTGATTAGAGATGGGTTTCAACCAGATTATTCTCGATGGACGCTTCATGGAGAGAGTGGGGGGGAACCTTTTATAGGTGGGACTAGTAAAGAAATTGTAAATTCACAACTTGAGGAAGAAAATGTATTATTGGATGATGAAAATGTGTTTGATGATGAAAATGTGTCTGATGATGAAAATGTAGATAATGCAGAATTGAATGATGATTTAGATGAAATTGTGAACAATATGGATGGAGATTTTGTTGATAATGTTGAAATTTTTGGTATGTTACGTGAAGAAGATAAAATAAAGTTATATCCTGGTTGTGAATTGTCCAAACTTAATGCTGTTTTCAAATTGTTTAACTTGAAAGCAAAAAATGGATGGAGTGATGCTAGTTTTACATCTTTGCTTGACCTTTTGCATAAAGATTTTCTCCCCAAAGATAATCAGTTACCGGATTCAGTTTATAAGGCCAAGAAGATGTTGTGTCCTTTGAAACTAGATGTAGAGAGAATTCATGCATGTCCGAATGACTGCATATTATTCCGAAATGAGTATAGTGATCTTGATAAATGCCCAAAATGTAAAGCATCACGGTATAGACCGAGGGACGATCAGATTGATGAAGGTAGTAAGGGACCAGCTGCCAAGGTGGTGTTTTATCTTCCAATAATACCAAGATTTCAGCGGCTCTTTTCTAATGCGAAGGATGCCAAATTGTTGAGATGGCACGCAGACTGTAGGAAAAGAGGTGATGGAATGCTTCGGCATCCAGCAGACTCTCCGGATTGGATGAACATAGATAGGGACTTTGAAGATTTCGGCAGTGAACCCAGAAATTTAAGATTGGGATTATGCACGGACGGAATGAATCCTTATGGCAATATGAGTAGCCGTCAGTCTACGTGGCCAGTCTTGTTGTGTATTTACAATCTTCCTCCCTGGTTATGTATGAAAAAGAGATACATGATGATGCCTTTGTTGATTTCAGGTCCTAAACAACCAGGTAATGACATAGATGTGTATTTGCGTCCATTGATAGATGACCTTGGTGAATTGTGGCGTGAGGGAGTGAAAGTATTTGATGCATACTCTAGAACTGAGTTCAAGCTCCGTGCCATGATATTTTGCACGATCAATGATTTTCCTGCATACGGTAACTTGTCGGGGTATAGGAATAAAGGAGCAAAAGCGTGTCCTATTTGCCAGGAAGAAACCCATTCTGTTTACTTGAAAAACTCTAGGAAAACTGTTTACTTGGGACACCGCAGGTTTCTTAAGAACCGCAACCACCCTTACCGTCGAGATAAGGAAAGATTTGATGGTACTGAGGAGAAAGGCAAAGCCCCAATACTGTTATCTGGGTCGGGTGTATATCGACAGGTTAAGGACATAAAGGTCAAATTTGGTAAGAAATTTGCAAATGAGATTCCAAAGGGGATATGGAAGAAGAAGTCTATATTCTGGGAGCTTGAATATTGGAACTGTTTGGAGATTAGGCATTGTCTAGATGCGATGCACATAATCAAGAACATATGTGAATCTTTGATTGGTTGCATGTTGGAAATTCAAGGAAAAACTAAAGATGGCGTGAATGCGAGGAAAGATATGGTTGCAATGGGAATTCGAAAGGATCTAGCGGCACAAGATAAGGGTAAAAGCCGAGATTGGTTACCTGCAGCACAATTTAATTTATCAAAGGAAGAGAAGAAAAGCTTGTTGGGATGTCTGAAGTCGATTAAGGTTCCTTCTGGGTATTCCTCAAATATATCAAGAAAGGTGTCCATGAAGGATAACAAATTATATGGTATGAAGTCACATGATTATCACGTCTTGCTGACTGTGTTACTTCCAGTCGCAATTCGAGGAATTCTCAAGGAAGAAGTGAGAAAAACCGTCACTAAGTTGTGCTATTTTTTCAATGAAATTTGCTCAAAGGTGATCGATCCGAGAAAATTAGACAAGTTACAAGATGATGTTATTTTTACCATTTGTGAGCTCGAGATGTACTTTCCGCCGTCATTCTTTGACTCCATGGTGCATTTGACTATCCATTTGGTTAGGGAGATCAAAATGTGCGGTCCAGTATTTCTACGGTACATGTATCCTTTCGAAAGAGCAATGGGCCAATTGAAAGGACTAGTACGTAGTCGATCTAGACCCGAAGGAACAATAGTGGAAGGATATGTTGCCGAGGAGGTTATTGAGTATTATACCGATTATTTGGAAGATGTCCAACCTATCGGCCTTCCAAAGTCTCGGCACGAGGGTAGACTTGAAGGAAAAGGTACAATTGGAGCCAGTACTTGTAGAGTAGATCTTGAAATGAGAACAAAAGCACATATGAAAGTCCTCCAACACATTACCGTTGTGGCACCTTACATCAATATGCATCTAGTCGAGCTGCGCAAACAATATCCATCTTACAACGAAAACTTGATTATTACTGAGCATCAATTATACTTTGTGCAATGGCTTAAAGAAAAGGTAGCTTCCCAGTTGAAAGAAGGAACCAAGGTCGATGAAACCGTCAAATGGTTATCGAGAGGTCCTGATTCCGTGGTCGATACCTTCCAAGGGTATGACTTAAATGGATTTATCTGGTACACAACAAAACAGGATGGTAAAAGCACCGTGCAAAATAGTGGAGTGTCAGTTGTAGCTTTATCTAGTAATAATGGAAAGTCTGCTACTTATTACGGATGGATTGAGGAGATTTGGGAACTAGATTATATGAAATTCAAGATACCTTTATTCAAGTGTTCTTGGATCGAGAATGGTCATGGTGGAGTCAAAAAAGATAAAAATGGGTTCATAACCGTTGACTTCAAAAAAAAGGCTTATCATGAAGACCCTTTCATACTTGCAAATAAGCAAGCAATGCAAGTTTTCTACATTGAAGATCCGGCAGATAAGAAAAGACATGTTGTCATGCAAGGTAAATGTTCAATTTATGAAGTATAACCTTTCATTTTATGAAATATAAGTGTTCATTTTATGAGGTATAACTGTTCTTGTAGGAAAGAGACGTATTGTTGGTGTTGGAGATGTCGTTGATGAAGAAGCATACGACCACTTCGAGGAAACACCTCCATTTTCCACTGGTATCGATGATGCATCACAACCAGTATCGATCAATTATAGACGTACAGACAACACCGAAGGTGTGTGGGTCGATAAACGAAGGAAAAAAAAGAAAGCAGATGCATAATCACACGTGAGTTAAAAATCTAATTTAATTTTAAATTTATATTCAAAATATTTTTATTTTGAATATTAATAATTATTATTTTTTTATTTTTGCAGGTGGTCAAATTAATTAGGATTTCTAACTTTGTCATGTGTAATAAAATTTTTGTACTTTAGGATTTCTAGCTTTGTCATGTTTTAAAAATCCGAATATTTTGAAATGTTTGAAAAGTTAGAAAAAGTAAAAAAAAAACAGAAACAAAATATTTTAAAGCAAAATTATTACTGAAATTTTTTTATTACTGATATAAATATCAGTAATAAAAAAACAGATCGGAAAATTTTTATTTAATCTGTAACGTTGATTTCGTAATAAACGTTACAGATGTTGGAAAATTTTTATTTAATCTGTAACGTTGATTTCGTAATAAACGTTACAGATGTTGGAAAATTTTGGCGGAGTGCTCGATATGGAGCGCGCGTGTACGAAAATTTCGTAATCTCTATCTCCTCTTAGGTTTTTCCGCAAATTTCTAAGTCTCCTTTCGACTATCACACTCTCTTACTCTCTGAACAAAACCCTAGACGACCAACAAAACCCATACGAAAAACCCTTTCTCGTCGGAGTGCTTTTGGCCGGCCTCCTCTCGTCGGCGACAACACTCAATTTCCTTTTCACACATTTTCCCTTTGTTTTCCGCTTGCTTTCTCTCGCTACTTCTCTTCGCTGGAACTTCGATCGAATCTATCCGACCTCAAATTGACCTGGTATATATCTTTATATATCTTTAAATTTGGTAAAGTTCTCTTCAATCTGTCGTAAGCTCGATAGTCGCTTCGATTGGTTCTCTACCAAAGGTTGAATTTCAATTTTGGTGCTTAATTGTTGTATAATGGATTTGTTCTTGCTGTATTTCAATTGTTGTATAATGGATTTGTTCGTGCATATTTTAGAGTTTGTCAAACTATTTCAATTTTAGTCGCTTCTGAGTGTCAGACTATGAATTTCAATTTTGGTGCTTAATTGTTGTATAATGGATTTGTTCTCTACCAAAGCTCGATAGTCGCTTCTTTTCTGTTTAGAAAAAAATGGATTTGTTCTTGCTGTATATATTACTTATTTTAGTCATAGTCTGACATTTCAATATGAAGCTTCGTTCCCCTTTCTGAACTAAAAGTAAAAGTTGTGCGTGACTATTTAAAATCAAAGTTCATAACTGAGAATTTGTAAAACAAATTGAAAATCAAAGGAGGCCTAAGGGACTGGTTTATATAGCATGTCTATATATAAAGGGACTGGTTTCATTGTTAAAACAGTGGTACCAGTAGTTTCATTGTTGTTAGGCACTGGTTTAAAACAGATAGTAGTTACTGCCACCACTTTAATAATTTCAATTTGTGAAATAAGGCATTCATGTATGTTAAGTTGTGAATGTCATATGTGACTGTACGCACTCAATTATTAATCTGTGGAGAATAAAATAGACCCTGATTTAGAGACATCTTTGATTTAATGGTAAAGTATTAAGAGTAAAATAGACCCTGATTTATAGAATTCTTTTATTATCAATGTGAATTACATGAAAATGTTTATTGCTATCAATTAATAGATGTCTGGACAAGAAGGAGACTTTGAAAAACAGACATTGGAAGACTCTGAAGAAGGATCCGATGAAGGGACGAGAGAGAATAAAAGAAATAGGACCAACATGGAAGAATTTAGGCGACTAAGGGCTTCAGGGCACAAATTCAAAATTACATTTGACAACGAAGGATTGCCAACCGGTGATGCGACATCAGTCAAGAAATTCGGTACATTCTGCGCGTATCTCGCTAGGGCAAGAGTGCCAATAACAATTGATTCTTGGGCGAAAGACGTTTCAAAGGATTTGAAGGATGAAATGTGGGCGGAGATCAAGGTAAACTACCTTCTCTACATTATAAAATCACCTTTTCAGTTGCCTTTTTTAAAATCATTTTATTATAATTTCTTGTTAGGACTTAGCTGTTGCGGCAAATTTTCTATGTTTTTTTTTTTGAAGGTAGGCAGACGATTGTTTTCCTACAATTTCATTAAATCAAAAGAATTTGTTACAAGTAAAATAAAGATCAAAAGAGAAAAATTTACAGTAGGCGCACTGAGCAGATTTATAAGCTCTGAACAACCTAAAATATAAGATGACTAAGACATCCTATTGGTACTAGCACTGGCAGTAAGATAACCAAAATTTTCTATGTTTTAAAATCAATATATTTGAGCTGGAGGAGCTGACCTTTGTTTAACAATATTTATCAACACTGAACTACCTTGAAAATGCCTTGAGATTGAAATTTATCAAGGTGCCTCAACTTGCTATTTTGATCTTATTTCAGAAAACATTCAACATCGACGATGATAATGATACCAAGATCAACAAGAAGAGAGTACTCAGGAACATGGGCAGAACTCATAGGACCTTTAGGAGTAGGCTTGTTCGCGAATTCATTACAAGAGCTGATCCAAACAACCCCAAAAGTCCGTGCGACATATACCCTATCTCAAAGAAGGAATGGGAGGAGTTTTACCTTAAGAAAACAAGCCCAGAATTTTTGGCAAAGAGTCAACAAGGAAAGTTGTTGAGAGAGAAATGGAAGGAGGTTCACAGGCTGGGTTCCACTGGTTATAAAGGAAAGAAGAATAAGTGGAAACCTACCGACAAGATAATAATACCAGGTGATTCTGAAGGGGTTGGTTCCACAAGCATCATCATCGGTGACTTAGAACCGAGAAGTCAACGATATTTCATGGGAAGGGTTGTGTCTACTGGAACAGAAGGTATTTACATATTCCACCAATTTGATTTGATATTGAATGTGATTTTTATATTCAATCTGATTTGATATTGAATGTGATATTGATATAGGTTCTTACAAATTCCACGAATCGGATACCACGACTATTGAAGCATTCAATCGGTTACAAAGTCTGTCTCAAGAAGTCACTTCCGGGACAATCCAACCTAATGAAGTCCTGAGTAAGGCGGTTGGGAGGCCGGAATATTCCGGTAGAATGAGAGGAACCTCTGGATGGACCAAAAAGACAGATATGTGTGAGAGGAAGTCAAGGAAATATGTACATGAAGGATGTTTAACACCGGGACAGATTGCACACTTGATGGATGCGGTGACAGAGAGATGTAAAAAGGACTTACTTAACTCCCTGGAGGTAAGGAATGAATTGAAGCAGCAATTTTTTATGGAGTTTACGTCTTGGTTGGAACACGAGGGGATTCAAGTTCCAGCAATACCGCAATTCTTACAGACGTCACCACAAGTTGTTTCGGCCGAGGTGGACTCAGCAATGCCCAGAGATAATGAATTATATGCCTCGAACTATGTGCCTCCAGATCCGAGTGGCGATGTTCAGGTTGATTTCATCTTATCATTTATTTTCAAGTAATGAATTTTGATATATATTTTGTAAATAAAAATGTGATGTTAATCTATTTGCAATTTTCAGAAACTAGTTGAATGTGATCTTTACATCACAAGTGCCACTCAAGTGCGTACTAAGGTGGCCGAGGGGTGGATCATTCCGTCATATGTGGGTCAGATAGTACATTGCGAGCCTTTATCTGATTTCGATACCTACATCCAACTTGGCAGATGCGGCGATGAATTCCGTTCGTGGTATATCCCTGGAGGGTCACAGGAACAAATAGGCACTAATTTAGGGGGGCGATTCGCGTGGCCGTCAGTTGATGTGGAGCCAAGGCAAAAGGTATGCCAATTTGTTCCACATAATTCTTCTATTAATATTAATACTTGTGAGTTGTGACTTTAAGTTATGAAATTGCATGCAGAGTAAGAGCTTACATGCAGAGAAGGAGATGGAGAAGAAGGGGAAGGGGAAAGGGAAAGGGATGGGGAAGGGAAAAAAGAGGAATAGGAAGGAGAAGGAGAAGGAGAAGGAGCAGGAGCAGGAGCAGGAGATGGAGAAGGAGAAAGAGCAGGAGAAGGAGAAGGTGCCAAGTGAGGCATCCGGTGTTTTCCGCGATGAGCTCCTCGAAAAGAAGTTTCTTGACAAACTTTCTGATTCTGAGCGGAAAGTATACTCATTGTTGATGCTCGTAGTGGTAGGAGATGAGAGTTTTGAATTGGAGGATTGCAACCCTTGGGGTACGCACTATGAGGTGCCCTTCACGTTTAACTTGTTCGATGTCATCGAATGTTTTCGAAGAGAAGCCCTAAACACATCGATTGTCAAGATTTACTCCTGGTATGATTTTTCGAACTTTGTTGTCATTTAATTTTCATTAGAAGATCCATGGGTTTAAGTTAGGTTGTAAATATGAAATCAAATATGAATTCTGGTGCCCCTTGTCAATAACTGAAAGTAGAAGGGTTTAGATGCTTAATTTTATTTCCAAGACGTGTTCTTCTTGCCTCTGATTTGGTCTGGAATTTTGGTATTTCTCCTTTGGTAGGCTATTTTGTATTACAGGTGATTATAGTATTGCTGTTTAATTGGGAGGAGCTTAAGGTTCAGTTGTGTTTTCTCTCAAATGAATTTAGTAAGTAGCTTAAAAGTACAGACTCAGTGAGACCATTTCTCAATCGTAATGCATTCATGAAGACCAATTACTAAAGCTCATTTTCTATAAGATGTTCAAAATAAAGAATTGTAGGGCCTAAACTGCCAAATTGTGTCTTAACCGCACTTTTGAATAATTCCGCTATTTTACTTGTTCTTGCAATCTGTGTAAAATTGTTTCATAGTAAAGGGGTTGATGTGTCCTTTATTTAATATATATATGACACCATGAATTGACCCTGTCTCAATAGTCTACAATTATTAATGTTAAGCGTCATATCATGGCCTTTCTATATTGAGTGATACATACTTATGCGAATAAGAGTATATAGTGTATGCAATAAATTTTGATTTGATAAGTATCTAGGCAAATATCAACCATAGTATTTTCAACAATATCAGTACATGGAAACGTGTTTGAAAATATGTAGAAGTTAGGTGGTATTGATATGTTCAGTCTTAAACTATGCATATTTCAAAATCCACATTTATCTCAGCACCTGAGGCTGTCACTTTGATCATAACACCAAATTAAATCAATGCAAGACTAACTGAGAGTGAAACATTGTTCTCATGCTCCTGTAATGACGGATAACCTCCACTGGTATGAAGCAGCATATTCAAACCCCACTTGGTACCAAGCCCACTGATGCTCTGTACTAGCACTTGGTACCCCCGTGAAACAAAGCCAACGCAACCTCAATTGAGTATACCCTCATGTTCCTCTCTACGTCGTGATCCTATAAAACTTGGCTAGTTTAGACTCACTGCTCTTTATCAACCTAAAAAATACTTTGCCTACTTACTGTATTTGATGAATATAGGTATTGGATGAAAGAACTTTCTAAAGGATATGGGTTCTCTAAAAGCATCACCATATGGGATCCAGAATTTCTACCTGAAGCTAAATTTGAGAAGAACTCTGCTTATAACGTGAATTACATGAAGAAGTCGTTCATAGATAATCCAGAGTGCACTTATTTTCTTTTGCCATATAATCAGGGGTAAGAACAATTATTATTAAACTTGTTAGTTTTCCTTCAATCAAAACAATAAGTAATCTATATTACAGGTATCATTGGACGCTCATTATCGTTGATGTCATGAAGGAGAATATTTACTTCGTAGATTCCTTGTCACGCGAAGATTGTATACAAAGATTAGTAATTAAGCCGTTTATAACTTCGTAAGTTTCAGTTTTTAAATTAGCAAAATAATAGTGATAATTTGAGATTGTGCTTATCTCTGAATTAGAGTAATGTTTCTGCTGCTTTGTTTTCTAGGAGCAGCTGGCGACTATAAAATCATTTTAATGTTGCTGGGGTCAGCTCTATATGTCTAATCTAATTTAATTAATTGAATTGCATGTAGGGCATATAAAAATTACAAGATGGAAAAGGAACATAAGAGTATACGTAAAGCCCGGATATTCGACTGGTACGACATAAAGGTACAAAGCTTATGGATTAAGAGATTAGAGTTTGTCAAACTATTCCAAAATCTTAACTAGCTACTTGATTGAATTGTGTTTTTAGGCTCCGAAACAGAAGGGCAATACAGAATGTGGGTATTTCACAATGTTGGCCATGAGACATATAATAAGCCATGTAATACAAGCCGGAGAACTACCTAAGGTATTTGTTTTAACTACTTACTAGACTATAAAGTTGAGAAAAAAATCCGCTGACTCAATAACGTTCCCCTCGCTTTTCAATTTTCTTTCTCTTATTTTTTCTTGTAAAAAGGCTTGTACTCAAATTACTGAAAATATGGGGGCAAAAATGAATAACATCCTCTCTGTGAAATGTACTGGTACTAATTTTTTTAATTCAAGTAGGCCTATGGCATTTATAAAATGTACTGGTACTTTAGGGTTTAGAGTTTAGGATAATTAATCAAATACTTTAGGATTTATGATATCAACTAATATATGTTTTGGTTTGCTTATAATCAAATGCAGAAAATCGATCCGGTTGGAAAGCCATACACTGAAGAAGACATTGGAGGAGTTGTAGATGAACTCATGGAATTCATGTATGGTAATATATTTGGATAGTCAATTTGAAATGTATCATGACTGATCGAACTAAACAAATGGATATTATATTTTTGTTGAACTTAATTTTTTTCTCATTTGCATGGCTTGTTTGTTATTTTGATGTGTATATATATGGATATATCCATGTGTTTGTGTATATAGGAGTTGTGATATGCATGTTAGTCAAAAAACAGGTTACAGAATCCTATATTCTGTATGTTTGGTACATGATGTACCAGTTGATACGGCTAGCAACATGGGCTAGCCACAGGATACAAGCTCTATAAAAAAAAATAAATAAACAATGTGCAACGTTCTTTTCAAAAAACATGTTACAGAATACCATAATTCTGTAACGTTTGTTTCAAATAAAACGTTACAGATTTATTCAGAAAGTCCTGTGTCATTAATAATCTGAAACGTTGTTTTTGAAAAGAGCGTTGCAGATCTGTAACGTTTAATACTTTTGTAACGGGGCCTACTGTAACGTGCCCATGAACGTTACAGATCAATTTTTTTGAACGTTACAAAAAGGAAAATTTCGTGTAGTGATTGCAGTGTCATTTAAGCAATTTTTTTTTTCTTTCTTTACATGAGGTATTCATGCAGAGCATCACCAGCTAGCAGCTGACCGGGTCATTTCTCTGCATTGCTGAAAGCTACCTAAAGACAAGTCACCACATCAAATAATTAAAACAAAAACAACTAAACAAAATTCTGAAATAAATCTTCCATGTGCCGTCCATTTGGTGATCTATTGAGAAGCACTGATTTGTAATTTTTCATGTGGCGGTCCATTAAATATTTAAATCTATGCATAAGCAATTTCTAACAAGTTACGTGCACGTCCTGAAACTGATCATATGAAATGGAAAACAAAAGAGAGATCGGACATCTCTCTCCAGAAATGCAATATTATTTAGTTCCATTCTGTAAATTTTTAAAATCCAAAATAGTGGAATAAATATCGATATCTATAATTAGAGCTGCTAATGGACAGAATAGTCCAATGGACAATATGGGCTTAATAATATTGGACTTTTATGGAATGGACTAGTTTTGGACTGGACTAAAATCCAGTCCAAGTCCAATTGCTAAAAACTTTTTGGACAAACTGTGGAAATTTTGGACGAGTTGTGGACGAATCGTGAAAATTACAGAAAAATCTCCCCGATCCATCTCATCTTCCCCGCTCGACCTCGATCTCTGGCCATGGCAGCTCGCCTCAGAACCCAATCGGTGCTTGAGCGACTATGTAGCGCAGCACCGCCTTTTCGTTTTCGAACCTTCTCTTAGACGATGACAACGACGATCCCACTTCCACCAAGTCCGGGCCCACCGAGACCACCACCTCATCTCATCTCCGTCTCCCTCTCGTCGTGTTGTCTCCTCTCGAAAAACAAAAGAATAGAAAATAATGTATTAAAATTACAGTTTAGACCATTTCTTATGTCCAATTAATGATGGCCCCACTTGTCATTTTTATCCCTTTCATTTCCCATTTTCGAATTCTTCTCTGGCGGTGGCCTATTTTTTAATGGGAAAATCAAATCGTGGATCTTGTGTTCTGATTAGCTATCAGTGAATCATTCGTATCGCATGATTCGATACAATACGCGTATCGCTCCGCTGATTTGTCGCAATTCCCTCGATACACATGACCGATACAGAGGTACGGTTCGCATCGCTGAGCCTTTGATGGATAGTTTATTGGGCAAAGCATGATTTGGTCTAAATTGATTAAAATTTTGTCCACATAGATAGTCCAGATGAATAAATTATGGACAAAGAGTGGACTGTAATTGGTTAGTGGTTGAACTGGACATGGACGAAAAATTAGTATTCTTCGTGGACGTGGTTTGGACATGGACATTAACTTTCAATTATTGGACTGGACTGGACGTGAACTGGAACCCGTCCACTAGCAGCTCTATCTATAATAATGTCATGCAATGCAAATGCACAATACCGAGTCAAAAAATGCACTCACCAACCTCTTGACAGCTGCTGTCAAGTTCTCAAAAAAAATAAATAAATAAATAAAGATCGTAATTAATTATATATTTTCATCTTGCACAGCGGAGTACAACTTCTGTACAAATGACCATAAAGGACTGGGTGATAAATAAATATTTAAAAGAGAACCATAAATCTCAAACAAGCTCCAACCATTTCACTAAAACATAAAATCCATTCTATCTGACCCAAAAATTATTCAATTGTTAATTTTAAAATCAGGTTGGTATGAACATAAGAATTTTGAAACACCAAGTTCGAGAACTACTCAGATAATAGAAACAGGAACTCATAAACATGACAGAAAAGGCCGTCACATTAACTTCAATCACCATATAAGTAATATTTTACTAATTAAGTACGCAGCAGAATTTGTAAGGAAGAGAGAAAAAAAAATAGTAGAACATATAAATAATAGCCCAACTAATTATCTTAAGCTATGCTTGCATTGACAGAGGAGGCAACTGAGGCAGTTTTCGCATACATGGAAGCAAGTCTCAGTTATTGCTGTTGTTGCGTGGAACCAAAATCTTGGGCTTGTTGCTGTTGTTGCATGTTTATAATACCTGGGCTAGTGACTACTTGTAATATAGTGGATCCTTCCTTGATGTCATAGTCTGCTAGGCTGCTAGCGTTTTTGAATCCTGAAGCATTTTACCATGATATTGGAGGCTATTGCAACCAATGAAGTTTTTTTTTTTTCCTTCATTTGAACTATCAATTGCTTCAACGAACCGACCGTTTGCGTTCTCTCCACCTTAAGTTCCAGTTTCTCACCACCAGTCTCTACGAAAATGAGCATTTCAGTTTTGACGCGGATATTGACATGCTTGACCAGTTCTGGGTTCTCAAATTTGAGGGTGATATTTTGTCCTGTAACTGTGTTGACTGTGATATCCATCTGCAGTTTAAAAGGAATAGAGATTATACAAGAACAGAGGCAAAAATATATTAATCTACTATTGTCAGGTTTCGCTTTAACACATTAATTTTTAAAAGAACACAAAATTAAACATGTCCTTTAAAAATTAATAAAAAATCATGCGAAATATGATAATTTTCTTCAATGTATGATGTTATTACGAGATTCTTCCTTTGTAAATCACAAAAAAAAAAAGACGTCCAAATGAAGATAATTTTTAGGCAAGAATGTTTTCACCGCCAAATTCTAACAGAAGCAGGACTTACATGTCATATCCAGCAATCCAGCAAAAATAATAAAGTTTCTCCCCTTAATTAGTAGGCAAATTCCTATTATAATTTTTTCTGTTTCGTTGTTGTGTCTTGTAAAAAAAATCCTAAAATAAAATACCAGGTTCCTCTACATTTTAATTTAGACCTGCACTACTATTTATCTAAGGCAATTGAAGGGATCTAATAATGAATGAATCTGGTCCATTGATTTTCTATCGAAATCAATGCATCCTTTAATTAAAATTAATAAATAAACTTGGTTCATATTAAATAATATAGATCACATTAATTATAATTAATAATATTATTATTACAACTCCGTGATTAATACCAGACCTGTCGAGATTCGTGTGGCCTGTAAAAATCTATTCGTCGAGATGAATTTGTACGGTTCAGATAAAGGATATGCCCTCTACGGACCTAAAAGGATGCTGGTCAAGGAATTATTATAGATATCTACTGAATTCAATTGGATCAAGGGGCAGATTAGTAATATATTTCGATATTCCATTCCCACAGAAAAAGAATATTACCGCACAATAAGGGCTGTCAGATCGGTTCATGTTTTATTATCACGAGTTCGAATTTGAACAACGTCCTGCTCCTGCTTGACAATTTTTAATATTTAAATTTAAAAGTTCTTTTTTTTATTTTTTTTAGTTGGATATAATTACTTTGGTCTAAATTAAGTTGTATTTAAAGAGAAATAATTGTATCTATGAACTATTCCTGATTTATGTAACTCACAAATACAGCCGTAACAGGAGTCTCTTTATGAAACAAGCAGCTTTATATCTAAAATATATATGTCAACGGTCAATATAGATGTTATATTCAATTAGTATTGATGAATGATCATACTAATTTAAATTACCTGTTAAGCAAATTGCAGAAAAGAATAATAACAAATTTTAAAAACCATTTTGGATGGTTTGGAATAAGCAAGAACTCTTCCAGAAAGAAAAATTAGAAAGAGTGTTATTCTGGAAAGAAGAAATATTATTTGGATGGTAAGTTAAGAAAAAGAATGTAAGATTAAAAATAAAATAATCACTTGTTTTTTTTATTTTTCGGACCAACTTCTATTTAATATTCTTTCTTTATTCATTTTTAATATTTGAAATTGTATAATAATGATGATATTTACTAATAATAAGAGTAATAAAAATAATTAAACTACTACTTAAATAGTTATGGAAACTATAATTTTATATTTAAACATAAACAAAACAAATTAAAACTACTCCCAGAATTAAACACGTGAACAAAAAAAAAACAATTAACAAAAATAATTAAACTACTAAATCGAAAGAATGAAAAAAAAAATGTAAATGAAAACAAATATTCTTTGCGTTGGGACTAGGCATGCCAACGCAAATCGTTTAGACGTTTCGTCGTGATATGAAATGGTAACGAAACGGTTAGTGACAGTGCTGATTTTTACATTTTGATTAACGGAACAACAAACGAAATGTGAGCCGAAACAAAATAGCACATGTCATTTACCGAAATCGTATATTTTGTACATGTCGTTTAACGTTTCACTAAATGGAATGATTCATGAAATGAAGAAATCATACCGTTTTTTAGTGGCACGGTAAATGAAATCACCTATTTAGTTACTATTAATCACGTTTGACACCTCTAGTTGGGACACAAGGGATAATTGAACTTTATTTTTTATGTTGGAGAAAGAGAATGAAAACAAATTCTATATATATCCAATCACGAGATATGAAAGTGATTATTTTATTTATTTTTTTCTTCCCAAATTCATTCTTCCCGCTTATTCCAACCAAAGTCGGAAGAACTATTCACGGAAGAAATCACTCAGCTTCCTGATTTTTTCTTGGTTGTTTGGGTGAGAGCTTCTTCCGGGATAAGCGTTATTCTTTGCAAACAGAGATTGCATTATCCACGGTCAAACAGCGTTATTCTTTGCCAAGAAGAGTAACATAATGATTTAAAACGACGAAAGAGAAAATTTCACAACAGAAATTACATAAAACAAAGGATGACAAACACACAAAACGAAGGACATTATGGAGACATCTTTATTTATTTTTGCAATGGGCTTTAACCTTTAGGGATCAAGGCCCAAGTTAACATCCAATCAGACGAAGGACAAGGTGAACAACATCTTCCTTCTGAATATTGTAGTCAGCAAGAGTGCGACCATCCTCCAGCTGCTTACCAGCAAAAATTATCCTCTGCTGATCTGTCGGGATCCCTGTCATGTCTTGAATCTTCACCTTCACACTAGCAACAGTGTCGGTGCTCTCAACCTCAAGGGTATCGGACTGGCCCGTTAGTCTCTTCACGGTAATAAACATATCTCCCCTGTGACGATCAACAAGGTCTTGCCGGTCAGTGTGGTCGCGCAAATTAGCATGCAGCAGCATGCATTTCCCGCAACATAAAACAAGGTTGAGCTTTGATTCATTCTCAATATTATAATCAGCCAGGGTGCGGCTGTCTTGAAGTATCTTTGCACCAAATATCAGCCTTTGCTTGGACTGTGAAATTCCCTCTTTATTTGCAATTATTCTTTTCAAATTCGCTACGGTCTCAGAGCCATCGGTATGAAGAATGATAGTTTTTCCTGCCCATGTTCTAATAGAGATTTCCATATCTCCCTTAGAAGTTACTACTAATGTGGAGTCCTCATGAATGTTGCAGTCGATAAGTGTTTGTGAATCATCCAGCTTTTTGTTGTCAAACCAGAGGCTCATGTTATCAACAGAAATGTTCTCCGCATTTTGTATCATTGCCTTAACACTACTGACTGCTTGTGTTCTCTCTACCTTAAGCGGGATAATTTTGTTGCTGGAAAATTTTATGAAGATCTGCATTTTGTGTCCTGCTCAACTGTTCTACCTGACAAAATAAATAAGATCCTTTTACAGACACATGGAATAATTTAATTGGACAAAACCTATGAAGAAGCAAAGAATGCTATGCTACCAATTAAACTTTTTTTGCTAATTACTTGTTTGTTGTACAATTCAATAGGTTATTAGCTAGTCCTTATCAATAATAGTAGTTTACCTTAAAAAAGTGTGCTCCTTGTTAATAATTTGCAGACTTGCCATTGAGTGTAAATAAGAAATTAAAACTACAAAAGGCTGGTGTACGTGGAGACTTCATTGGAAAGCTAAAGCAGAATGATGTCAAATTCCAAAATTTCGGACATCAATATGAATTGTGAAATTCCGGAAAAAGAAGAACCTACATGATAGTATGTTCAAACTTCAAACTAACAACTAAGCTTCGAAGGTTAATTATATATGTCAGTACCTTATTATTCCTGAAGACAATGTAAAACTGAGGGTTAAAGCAGGCTGCAGGGGAGGAAGACTAAGAGTACTGAAGAATAAAGAAGACAGAGAAGAATGCAAGGCAGGTAGGCCTTTTTAGTTTGGTTATAAAGCCGATGAGTTAAGGCAAATGGCTTTAAGAGGTTAGTTTCTTTTCTTTCTTTCTTTTTTTTTTTTTTTGGAGTTAGAAAAATGTTCTGACTCTTTCTAATCACTGATTGTTGCTGAATTTCGAATCCCAACAACATATTACATATAGAGAACGTTGTCTTAGTCAACTTCTGATATAAATAAGAAAATTATTACAATTCTATCTTATAAGAGCAAAAAAGATGACATCATGACAATTTGTTAGAAATTCTAGATAGCGACTATCTAGAGAGACATCATGACAATTATAGTGTTAAATATAGCTTTTCCATTCTTAACTACATGACGTTGTCATGCGAAGCATCACCAGCTAGCAGCTGGCCAGAAAATTTCTGGATTTCTGAGAAGGCCGGAGGAGAAAAAGTATGTTAATTTATGGATGAACAGTTCAAATAATGATGATCAAAACCTAAGTTCGGCTCAATTATGAACTAGATGGCCTAATATAGGCCATAAATTCTTCATATCCACCACAGAGAATCTACAAAAGAAGCCTGTCACCTACCATAATATAAGATTTTGTTAGAAACTTAGAATAAGCCTGGCACCTACCATAACATGTAGAAGTGTACGTTTCTTTTTCAGTAATAAACGACGCTTGGACAGAATCAAATAATGAATATATATATATATAGAGAGAGAGAGAGAGTGTGTAGCTACTGTGAGATGCATCATAAAAAGTTCTCTCTGAGTTGCAATGAAAACTCCTAAATCTAGTTCAAAATTACCGATTCAAGCCGTTCAATATGATCTCTCTATTGAAATCTCTATATGCTCCAAATATTTTTTTTTATTTTTAAGTATTATTTTCGGATTTTTAAAAATTGTTGTTTGTGAACGATTCAGAATTAATTAGATAAATGATTTTCTAAAATTTGAAAAAAATTAAAAATTTTGAAAAAAAAAGTAAAATTTGTTCTGCATGTAGATTTCAATAAGGAGATCGTAATTGGAATATTATGATATTTTCAAAAAATATCATAATTAGAGTATTATGATATTTTTAAAAAAATATTGTAATTGGAGTATTTCAGGTCCTCCAATTTAAAAATATCATAATGAATAGCAAAAAAAATTTAAAAAAATGTAATTTTTGGTCTCCAAGGACATTTTAATATGGTGATCAATTTCAACTGTTTAAATTTTGGATCTCGAAAATGACTCGATGACAAATCGATAGCACGCAAACCTTTATAAACCTTAAATCTTAAACACAACACAAGAACTTAAGCGTGTCGTGTCCGACTTTGACGGCAGAGACACAAGAAGATACACGAATTGTCTAGATATGACACAAAACACGACATGAAACAAAACACGACGTGATCTGAGAGACACAACAAACTTATAATGAGGGTTAAGAATGGTGTATTTTATGAAATAATAAGAAAAATCATAATATTATCTATTTTGTAAGGATAAAGTTCCAATTCATTCATAAACATAAGCTTATTATAAAATTTAGACATGTTCGAAAATGATACAGCACGACATGTTCAAATAAGATACGGCACAAGAACACAGGATGTAGCGTGTACTTAGACGTGTCATGTCCATCTCTTAAAATTTAGACACAACATGATACGACCCGTTAAACATTTAAACACGACAAGATACGACACGACATCTGGATACGACGCGTTTGACACGGCACGACATAGCACAACTCGTATTTAGAACACTAAATGTAACCAAATAAATGTATTTTTAATATTATCAATTTTCTTTCTCTTCTCTTTTTTTTTATTTGGATTGGTCGAGGTTTCTGACTAACGACTAATTCCAGATTGATTAAGATATATGAGTTGAAAATATCAACAGTTTTATTAATTGTAAGATTGAGCTGGTTGCGTCTTGTTGTACGAAATATATACCCAATAAAATTCTCCGCGACAAGTAGATGGAAAATCATAAATAATCCAACGAAACATCCCAGGAAAGTCTTCTATCAAACAATTTTTTTATCATCTTTATTAAATAATTAATCGGGGTGATAAAAGGATGATCTCATCATCCTTGAAAAAACACATTTTCTCTTTTTTATTTTCAGAATATGATGAATTAAGTGCTAACAATCTTTCTATTTTTATCGCTCATACTCTTATCCCTGGATTTCTAACACTTGTGTTTTTCTACCTCTTTCCATATTTTTTTCCAGAAGAATTAGCATTTTTTTTCAGCATAACTATTTTTTTTAAGGACAGTTGATAATATTTTTCAGGATAATTAGTTTTTTTCTAGGACAATCAATATTTTTTTTAGAGTGAATAATTTTTTAATATCAAAATCAAAATAATTAGCTCACAAAACTAGAACAATTAACTTTCCATACAAAAATTTTCATATATCTCTCAAAGGCCTGTTTGTGGCAAACATTTAACTTTCCGTACAAAAAATTAATGAAATTTATTTTTTGTTACTTTTTATATGTAGATCATGAAACTAAATTCTTCTATTTTTCAAATTTGCACAAGAATCTCTCTATCAAATGTCGATGCCGCAATCAATTAATGTCTTCAATACTAAAGACCAAAGACTGATTCTCTAGTAAAACAATTTAATTAATTAGTTGTCCTTGGTTTATCCCTAATGTAAGGGAAAATCAGCCATATACCCCTCAAATCTTGTCCAATTGAATATATATACCTCTAATCATAGTTAGTGTAGAAATTTATCCTTTTATTTATTTCTAATGATTCTATAATTCCGAAAATTTAATTTTTCTAATTTGGGACAAAAATGCCATTAGCCTCTTACGATTATCTTCCTGCTAGTTTCTACTTTTATGATATCGGAAACAAATATGCTATTTCATTGTACCAAGCATTCTCATGATATTGCAGCTGGAGATGGATGCCTTCGCTGAAATAGTACTCAATACATTGTTATTTATTATTTTATGTAGCACCGTTCTTTTAGCAAAGTATGACATTGTTTATTTTATCTCTAAGATCATAATGATTTTAAGCAGAATGTATCTTAGTATTTGTCCTATAATCCTATTCAAGCACAATGATTTAATTTCCTGGGTCAAGTAATAGTCTCATTTTTTGCTAGCTCAGCAACCAAATATATATGGATGCATTTTAATATTTGCTGCTTTGTGACGGTGGCAAAGGAGAGCTTGGATTTACAATAATTTCGAAACTAAATGTGAAATGGATGGTACATTGGAGTTGGTAATTTATCAATGAGCATCCGCATCAAAACCACTTGAACATCATATTTTTTTATATATATATTAAATCGATATAACTAAAGAACAAAAAACTGTGGCGATTCTTTTATTTGGCGGTGCTTCAGTAAATACCAGTTCCAAAACATAAGTTCAATATACCAGAATCCGTAATGCTTTTTGGGGTTAGAAGGAAAATATTTGAGAGGAGAAAGGCAATACCGATATTGCATATTTCTTTGCTATATCAGAAAGGAGAACAACGGGGAGATGAATCGTCAGAGAGGGTGAGGGTATTGTTGTCCGAATATTTAGTTAATTTTTCAGAATTAAGAAATCATTCGAAATACACAAAGGGTAAATATCCACACTAGTTATGGTTGGAGAGGGATATTTCTAATTTTAAGGATTGGAGGGGATATATCCAATTGAATAAAATTTGAGGGATATATGACTGATTTTCCCTTAATGTAAAGAGTGTCAATATATCGCACATCAATCAGCTATTTTTTTTTTTTTTTTTTTTTAAAGTTTGGAATGATGGAAGCGACAAACCTCATTATCAGATATGCTCGATCTGGCAACATCTCCGACAAAAGCAAAAAAAACACGTGTCAACATATATTGGGTTACAAATTTATAT
This sequence comes from Rhynchospora pubera, assembly GCA_028095005.1. NCBI lineage: Eukaryota > Viridiplantae > Streptophyta > Magnoliopsida > Poales > Cyperaceae > Rhynchospora > Rhynchospora pubera. The sequence goes on along the minus strand of CM051461.1, from coordinate 105,253,540 downwards.
TTATATACTGATAAAGCAGTAACGATAAAGTCCGTCCCAAATCACAACTCCCTTAGTGACGGTTTAGTGAAATTAAAAAAAAAACACAAAAAAAAACGCTATAACAAAAGGAACTTGGAGTTCAAAGGAAAATTTTCATTAATCAATAGCCGTCTTTTACAATGACAAGCGCATTTTTATATATACAGGAGAATGTGTCTTGGACTCCAAATCCAAACCAACACATATTTAGAAATAGTCAGCTAAAAACATTTGCATAAATAGAAATAAAAATATGACAACTATAAATATAGTAATGTATCTAGCTAAGCCCATAATTTATGAGATTTGTATATCAAAATCTTGTCAAACTAAAATAAAAAGAAGAATCAAGGTATAACTAATAAGATAAGATATATGCAGTTAAATATGCAAGAAAAGAAATGTAAAATTAATTGCAATGTTCAGTGCAACAAATAACTACATCCTTCGATGAAGCCATTGCATTTCCTTTTGAGCATAAATTAAATGTAATGTATATAATACCCATCAACCATGAACAAAATTAGCATGATGTAGAAGAGAAACAGACACAATTAAAAGCTTTAAACAATAAAGGAGCAAATACAAGATCATCCATAAATCCACGGTCAAACACCTTGATTTACTCAAAATGAATAAAAACAAACTCTCCAAATTTAAAAGTTGAAGAGTTGAAATTATCTAACAAAAACAGCCAGCAAAGCAAAGTTCAAAGCTAAAATAACTTGAGACATCTAAACCATTTCTTCAAAAGGTCTTCACAGGATTAAAGCCTTCAGCAACCTCTCAAACGAAGAACGAGGTAAATAAGATCTTCCTTCCGAATATTGTAGTCAGCAAGAGTGCATCCATCCTCCAGTATTTGCCTTCCAAAAATAAGCCTCTGCTCATTTGGCAGGATCCCCCACTTCTTTTGAACCTTCGCCTTCACATTTTCAATAGTGTCAGAGATTTCAACCTCAAGGGTATCAGTTTTTCCATTCAGATCCCTCAAGAAAATGAACATATCTCCCTTGTGACGTTTAACAAGGTCTTGCCGGTCACTATGATCATGAAATTGACCATGCAGCAGCTTGCATTTCCCACAACAAAGGTTAAGGTCCAGCATTGAATGATTCTCAATATTATAATCAGCAAGGATGCAGTTGTCATCAAGTACCGTCTCATCAAAGATCAGACTCTGCTTTTCCACTGGAATGCTTTCGGCCTGTTGGATCATCGCCTTCACACTACTGACCATTTGTGTGCTATCCACCTTAAGCGGGATTATTTTGTCACCAGAAAATTTCACAAAGATCTGCATTTTAGATTTAATATGGACCTTCACCTTCTCGATTGCACTTTCACAATCGATTTCAACAATTTTGGTTTTTCCATTGCGCATCTTGATTACAACTTCCAAGCCCTCCATCTAAAATTTTGTATTATTTATTAGCTCACTTTTCGCTTCTCTTAATGTTCTAACTACTAAACAAATATAAAAACCTTTAAGAAATGCATTGAATAATGAACTCAGTGAAAGCACAAAATAAAGCAAGGATCAGTATATAGTGAAGCAATTAAACACTATACATATGGAAAGCAAGGAATTCTTATTGTTTGTATTTGTACAATTTAGTCAGTTTACTAGTCCCACACCAAGGTTAGGATGACAAAGTTTTCCTTGAAGAAGTATATTCCTTAGAAACAATTTGCAACGTGAAAAAAAAAAAAACAGGTGCCGAGGCTCCTGTTGGAAAACCAGCTGGTGCCTAACATCAGTCAATATAAATATAGTTCTCGCATCAGAAGAACCAACAAGATATAATGTTCAAAAGTATGAAAAATTTATCTTCGGTACCATATTACATGTACAGACATAGCTTAGTACTGGGGGTTAGAAAATGCTGCAAAGAAAGAGTCTTAAATTAAAAGATAAAGAAGAGAAAACAATATGGTTCAGGCTCCATTTGAACCGGATTTGAAATGGAATTTTGGATACAATGAGTCAATAGGTGACTCCTCAGGTGAATAACACGGCAATCAATTTGGCAATTTAATAAACAACATATGAGCAATTTAGTGTACAGAGGAGGCAATTTAAGGATCGCCTTATCTGAACAATTTTAGAAACCATATTTTATAAATTTTCTGATAAGGGCCGTTAAATATCTATAACTTCTCCTTATTTAAGAAAATAAACCCCTAATTCAGACCCAATGAGTCGTCTTATTAAAAAAAAAAAAAAAAAAAAAAAAAAAAAAAAAAACCGCCACATAAACCGAGCATAAAGAAGAGAACCAACCAAAAATGCATGGCGAAAGGAGACATGGAAGATAGAAGAGGACTGGAGGGAGATTTATCCAGATGTTCCAAGACGAAGAAGAGGAGGAGGAGACTAACCCTAAAATCAAGGTAATAATACTAGTTTCCAGAGCCGGAGGAGAGAGGGAAAAGAGAGATAATAGGCGGCCCAGCAACCTCTTCCCGCCGGGCCGCCGCTAGATTAAAATTTTTCAAAACCCTTTTCTTTTGTAGCGATCAGAGAACGAGGAGAAAGGTAAAAGGTTACCTGAGAACGAGAAGAGAGAGAAGTTAGAACAGCACGGTCAGTAGAAGCACGAAACGAGTGGAGCGAGAAATGACTTGTTTGTCTGTTCTGCACTTGTGCTTCTAACCTTTATTCAACCATTTTCTTTTGTTTATTATAATAATTAAATTAAATAATGTAAGCATGACCGCTTTTTCGAGATAAAAAGGATTTCTATTAAACTAACTTCCTTATTATTATATGCAATAATGCAAGTCCATACACGTTTTGAAGGAGGAAAAAATGTTTTTTTTTAAATAAAATCATTTCATGTTGGGCAAAATGTAACTTTTTTGTAAGACTTTTATAAATTATGAAACTATAATTTCCTAAATTATAAGTAATTATGAATTTACGATTTTTTAAGTGCTAATCTCAATGCGAGTATTTTTTTATTATTATTAGTATACATGTCCTATGTTATTATTCGATGAAAAAGGCGGTGGCTGAAATAGGTAATAACAACGGCTCAAATTTTATTTTCTTTTATTTAAAAAGAAAAACAAAATAATTGTTCCAATTTAATAGGGCTGTCAATGGATACGGTAGAAGGTATTTTCATACCCGTACACGTTAAATTTTTTTTTACTCATATCCGTATTCGTACCCGTTAAAAAAACTTTATCCGTACCATAACCGTATCCGTTAAGAATTAACGTTAAGGGTAGGGTAACGGTACATAACGGATAATAATAATATTATTAATTTAATAAAAATATATAATGTGATAAATAAATAATATCAAATAAATATATAGATAAAGTAAAATATTTAAATAATATTTTAGATATAAAAAAATATGAAATTTATTTTCATATCAATTGAATTCAAAAAATCTATATAACTAATTATAAATTATAATATAATATAGAATGAAAAATTATCATCATAAATAAGTTTGGATGAAGATCGAAATTAATAACATATCTTTCGAAATATGCTAAAAACTTGATTATATATACATATATGTTTGTAAAATATTACACGTTAGAGAATGGGTACGAAATAACCCTTACCCATACCCGTACCCGATAAGTTAACGAAAATTTTTCTTTACCCGTACCCATAACCGTTAGTCTAACAAAAATAAAACCTTACCCGTACCGCCTTATCGAATACGGTACGGATAGAATAAATGGGTAAACGGATTTTATTGACACCCCTACAATCTAAGGGTGTTTCTTTTTCCAATGACCCATCGGCCGGTTCCAATTAATTAATCGTATAGTATGAATTTCCAGGAGTAACCCAGACCAATTACTATAGCCCGCTGCCTTGACAACTCAAATCTGGTGTTGCAACAATCCAAGTAGTTAAAAATCAATGAATTAATTTTAAAAGATTCAAATTATTGCGCTACATGGTGTTGCACAGCTCATCTACTTTGTCTTTGTGCCTAAAACCATGAACCTCTTGAAAAACATGCGAACCGTCCAGTTCAAGAAATCCAGATTCTATGTTGCGCAGCACAAGGTCGTGTGATTAGATAGATGAGAGAGCCCGTGCAAGTAATCAGATTGTAAAGTCTGAAAAAATTAAACCGTCAAGATCTGATTGTATGGTCCGGATCCGGATCCTGCGCTACACGTTGTGCTGTGCGACACAGGATCCGGATCCCAGTTCAAGATCTGTGCAGGAATGGATTGTTACAGATGCACGGTTAAGATTTGTCAAGTCAGGCTCTCAGCGACTCGACCACTCCAAGACTCCTAAGTCTTAACGGTCTAACCCATTCATTCGCATAATCGCATATATCTATTCGGGTCGGATAGTGATTTTGATATTACATCCGCACAGAAAAATTATTTTATTCACCGCATTGCCCAAGGTCCAATGGGCCGAGCAGCCCGGCTAAGTTAACTCTTTTACTGCAAATTAGGTCCACCGATGGGTTTTGATTTGAAATTAAAAAAAATAATAATTCAATTCTCCTTTGAGGATTTTCTATAGAAATTTACTGAATTCAATGGGATCAAGAGGGAGACTTGTAATATATTCTAATACTCCATTCTTACTGAAAAGTCACAATTAGAGCTACCAGCTCGGTTCATTTAATCATGACGAGTTCGAATTTGAACAGTGCCCTGCACTGCTCCTGTTCCAGCTCAACAAGTTCTAATGTTTTAATAATGTTTGTTTTTATTTTTTTTAGTTGGATATAATTACTTTAGTCTTAGGCTGTATTTGAAGAGAAATAATTATATCTATTAACTATTCATGTTTTATGTCACTCCCAAATACAGCCGTAACAGAAATCTCTTCGAGAAATAAACAACTTAAAAAATAATGACAGATGTGACGATGGCATTTTTAGTTAAATATTAGAAACCCGTATTACATGCTTGAATTTTTTTTTTCAGTATTATGAATTATCGAAATTCCATACTTAAATATTAGAAACCTCTTAAAAAAAATAGGAATGATAGAGAATGTATTCATTGGCCTTATTTTCCGTTTGACAAGAGTTGGAAGAAAAGAAAAGGAAATAGATGCAGGTAATGATGTTTAACTCCGTTCTTATTTCGCTCAAATAGCGTGAGAATTTCGGGGATTTCCATATCAAAATCTAGCCAAACTAAATCAAGAAGAAAATCAGAGTAAGAAAATACAATATTATTAGCAGTATAATTTACAAGAAAAAATGTAAAATTAATCAGAATGTTTAGTGCAATAAATAACTATATCCTTTTGATAAAACTATTCCATTTCCTTGTTGAGCATAAATTAATAGTAATGTAATTCCCAGCAACCACGAACGAAATTAGCATGATGTAGAAGAGCGACAGACACATACGATTTGAAGTATATTAAACAATAAAGGAGCAAATACCAGATCATCCCATAAATTCCACTGTCAAACACCCTAATTTACTCAAAATGAAAAAAAAAACTCTCCAAATTTAAAAGTTAAAAGAGTTGAAATTATCTAACGAAAGCAGCCATCAAGTAAAGCTCAAAGCTAACTAAAATAACTGGAGACATCTATAAATTACCATTTCTTCAAAAGGTCTTCACAGAATCAATGCCTTCAACAACCTCTCAGACGAAGAACAAGGTGAATAATATCTTCCTTCCGAATGTTGTAGTCAGCAAGAGTGCGTTCATCCTCCAGTTGTATGCCTTTAAAAATATACCTCTGATCGTCTGGCGGGATCCCCTCCATCTCTTGAATCTTCGCCTTTATACTAGCAATAGTGTCAGACCTCTCAACCTCAAGGGTATTGGACAGACCGCTCAGTCTCTTCATGGTAATAAACATATCTCCCCTGTGACGATCAACAATGTCTTGCCGATAAGTGTGGTCGCACAAATTAGCATGCAGCAGCATGCATTTCCCGCAACATAAAACAAGGTTGAGCTTTGATTCGTTCTCAATATTATAATCAGCCAGGGTGCGGCTGTCTTGAAGTATCTTTGCACCAAATATCAGTCTTTGCTTGGACTGTGAAATTCCCTCTTGATCTGCAATTATTCTTTTCAAATCTGCTACGGTCTCAGAGCCATCAGTATGAAGGATGATAGTTTTACCTGCCCATGTTCTAATAGAGATTGTCATATCTCCCTTAGAAGTTACTACTAATGTGGAGTCCTCATGAATGTTGCAGTCGACAAGTGTTTGTGAATCATCCAGCTTCTTGTTGTCAAACCAGAGGCTCATGCTATCAACAGAAATGCTCTCGGCATTTTGTATCATTGCCTTTACACTACTGACTGCTTGTGTTTTCTCTACCTTAAACGGGATAATTTTGTTGCTGGAAAATTTTATGAAGATCTGCATTTTGTGTCCTGCGCAACTGTTGACAAAATAAATAAGATCCTTTTACAGACACATTGAATAATTAAATTGGACAAAACCTATGAAAAAGCAAAGAATGCTATGCTTGAGAAGCAATTAAATTTTTTTTGCTAATTACTTGTTTGTTGTACAATTCAATAGGTTATATTAGCTAGTCCTTATCAATAATACTAGTTTACCTTAAAAAAGTGTACTCCTTGTTAATAATTTGCAGACTTGCCATTGAGTGTAAAAAAGGCTGGTGTAGGTGGAGACTTCATTGGAAAGCTAAAGCAGAATGATGTCAAATTCAAAAACTTTCAGACATTAATATGAATTATGAAGTTCTGGAATAAGAAGAAGAACCTACACGATGGTATGTTCAAACTTCAAACTTATAACTAACCTTCGAAGATTATATACGTCAGTACCTTATTATTCCTGAAGACAATGTAAAACTGAGGGTTAAAGCAGGTTGCAGGGGAGGAAGAGTACTGAAGAATAAAGAAAACAAAGAAGAATGCAAGGCAGGTAGGCCTTTTTAGTTTGGTTATATAAAGCCGATGACTTGAGGCAAATGGCTTTAAGAGATTAGTTTCTTTTTTTTTTTTTGGAGTTAAAAAAATGTTCTGACTCTTTCTATATAAGCACTGATTGTTGCTGAATTTCGAATCACAAAAACATTACATACAGAGAGCATTGTCTTAGTCAACTTCTGATATAAATAAGAAAAATATTAAAACAATTAATTCTATCTTATAAGAGCGAAAAAAAATGATAATTATAGTGTTACTTAAGCAAACATAGTTTTTCCATTTTTAACTACATGACGTTGTCATGCGAAAGCATCACCAGCTAGCAGCTGGCCAGAAAATTTCTGGATTTCTGAGAAGGCCGGAGGAGAAAAGAAATAAAATTTAATATGCACTATAGTACATAGAGCTTTCTATGTACCTCAGATTTTTTCGAAAGTATTTTTGTAAATTGACAAATCTAATTTACATATTAAAATCTCATAGCAAACCAAATTTTACAATTTTTAAGATTTTATTACTATTTTTTCAGAATTTTTTAAAACATGTCATTTTTGGAATGTTATAATATTTACAATATTCCAAACATGACATGTTTTAAAAAATTCGAAAAAAAAAGTAATAAAATCTCAAAAATTGTAGAATTTGGTTTGCTATGAGATTTTAATATGTAGATTAGATTGGTTAAATTATATTTGTAAATTTAAAAAAATACTCTCGAAAAAATCTGCAGTGCATAGAAAGCTTTATGCACTACAGTGCATATTAAACTTTTTCATGAGAAAATGCATGTTAATTTATGGATAAACAGTTCAAATAATGATGATCAAAACCTAAGTTCAGCTCAATTATGAACTAGATGTCTAGTGGCGAGGCCAGAATTTTTTTCAATGTGGGTCATTCAAATAAAAAAAATTAAATAATTAGTTTTTTTTTGTCAATATCTATAGTATATCATATAAAAAAAAATATTTTGGGGGTCAACAATGATATAATATTTATATTTTGATCGGTTCAAATAGTGAGTATTTTAACAAAATTGTCCACCTGTAATAAAAGTATATATATGGGTGACATTATTTGCACACCATTTCTTCTATGTAGACTTGACTCGCCCCTGAGATGACCTAATATAGGCCATAAATTTTTCATATCCACCACCACGGCACCACCACTGAGAATCTACAAAAGAAGCCTGTCACCTACCATAATATAAGACTTTGTTAGAATAAGCCTGGCACCTGCGTGTTCGTTTCTTTTTCAGTAACAGAAACGATGCTCGGACAGAGTTAAATTAAATAATGAATATAAATAGAGAGAGAGAGAGGGGCTAAGTGTCATCGATTTTTCATCGAATCGAATTTCTAGATATAAAATTTAAATGGTCAATTAAACTGTTTAAGTTGTTCACTATATTAAAATATTAGAGACGAAATTTTATATCGATATTTGTTTACTATTTATGTATTATGATATTTTAAAAAAATACTATAATTAGAGTATTTTAGGTATTCCAATTTGAAAATATCATAATAAATAATAAAAAATTCGAAAAAATGTAAATTTTGGTCTCCAAAGATAGTTCAATATGGTGATCAACTTGAACAGTTTGAATTAACTGTTTGAGTTTTGAATTTCGAAAAACGACTTGATGAAAAATCAATGGCACATTAGCCTTTATAAACCCTAAACCGTAAACACGACACGATAACTTAAGCGTTCCGTATCCAACTTTGACGGCATAGACACGACAGGACACGATACGAAACACGGCATAACACACAACACGATATGATCTGAGAGACGTAACAAATTTATAATGAGGGTTAATGATGGTATATTTTATGAAATAATAAGAAAATTCTTATATTATCTGTTTTTTAAAGATAATTTCATAATTTGAATGTCCAATCCATTCATAAACATAAATTTATAATTATATTTTATGAAATTTAAACATGTTCGAAAATGATACGACACGACATGTCTAAAGAAGACACGGCACGAGAACACAAGACGTGGAGTGTACTTAGACATGTCATGTCCATCTCTTAGAATTTAAACACAGCACGGTAAGACACGTGAAACATTTAAACACAACATGATACAGCATGACAGATGATCCGGACATGAGGTATTTGACAGAGTAGGACATATCACGACTCGTGTTTAGAAAACTAAATGTAACCAAATAAACGTATTTTTTAATATTGTCAATTTTCTTTCTCTTCTGTTTTTTTATTTGGATTGGTCGAGGTTTCTGACTAACCACTAATTCCAGATTGATTAAGATATATGAGTTGAAAATATCAACACATTTATTAATTGTAAGATTGAGCTGGTTGCCTCTTGTTGTACGAAATATATAACCAATAAAATTCTCCACGACAAGTAGATGGAAAATCATAAATAATCCAACGAAGCATCCTAGGAAAGTCTTCTATCAAACAATTATATTTTTTATCACCTTTAGTAAATAATTAATCGGTGTGATAAAAGATGATCTCATCATCCCTTGAAAAAAAAATATTTTTTCTCTTTTCTATTTTCAAAATGTGATTAATTTAGTGCTAACTATCTTTCTAATTTTTGTCGTTCATCCTCTCATCCTCTGAATTTCTAACACCTATGTTTTCCTCCTCTCTCACATTTTTTTTAGAATAATTAGTATTTTTTGTATCAAGATACTTGATAATATTTTTCAGAAAATTTATTTTTTTAGGACAATTAATATTTTTTCCTGGGCGAACAATTTTTTTTATATCAAAACGAAGACAATTAGCTTACAAAACTAGAACAATTAGCTTTCCATCCAAAAATTTTCATAGAAAAAAGCTAATCTAATTTTTTCTGAAACTTTCAAAATAGCAGTTTTTAATAAACTGGAAAAAATTGCTTCAATTTTTTTTTAAATAAAAAATTCGGCCGGCAAGTAGATTTCAACATATTGGATTGTTTGGATCGGTCATTTCATTTTGAAAAAAATTGAAGAGTTTGAATTAGTATGCACCGAAATCATCATACATTAGTATGCACCATTGGTTTTCTCCTTTTATATATATACATATATAGAGCATGAGGTCTATGTGCTCCAATTTTTTAGCCTATCTCTATAAATATATATATATATGTTACCCGTTAGATAAAAGATACGAAATACCTTTTATCTATATCCTTACTCGATAAGTTAGTGAAATTTTTTCTTTCCATATCTGTAATTGTTAACTTAACAAAAATAAAACCTTATCTATATCCATCTTCTCAAATACGATACGAGTAGGGTAAACAGCAAAATGGATTTTATTGACAGCAATAATTTAAAATGACAATTTCTTAGCGAAAAGTCGGTCTCTATCTCGTCCAACATAAACTACAATTTAAAGGGATTTCGATAAACTGTATGATAACTTCAGTGTAGATTGATAGTCCATTTAATCCTCAATCATATACTGATAGAACATTAGAATTAGATTATTGTTTTCTGAAATCGGTTGATGACTGTTAATTTTAAAATGAACCAAACTTAATATATAACTTATCTAAATCATATAAAGGTACATTGTAAATTAAATTTTAATTTTTTATAATTATATTAACAACCGTGTCAACTGTTGAGTAAGTTTTATCTCTATAAATATAAATTTCTTCCTGTGTATCACCGTCACTAAGTGCGCAGATATAATGTTATAATGGACCAACACAGGCGAGGATTGTTTATTTAACTTGCGCTTGATGCATGGCGGCTTGGGGATCAGCCAGAAATGTTGTCTACCTCGGGTAATTTCGTGTGAGATTTTCCTTCGATTTGAAAGAACCACTATATCGAGGCGAGAATTTTGGTTGAAAGAGAGATGAATTTTAACCCGTTCATATAAAATGGTTGAACTTAATTTTTCCAATATTATGACTCATTGAAATTCCATACTTAAATATGGGAAAACCGTGATTCAGAAAATAGGAATGATAGAAGCAATGTATTCGTTAGCCTTATTTTCCTTTTGACAAACTAAATTAAGAAAACATCCGAGTTATAAAATAAAATATGCAGTAGAATTGACAAGAAAGAAATGTAAAATTAATCAGAATGTTTAGTGCAATAAATAACTATATCCTTCGATAAAACCATTGCATTTCCTTGTTGAGCATAAATTAATAGCCAAGTAATTCCCAGCAACCATGAACAAAATTAACATGATGTAGAAGAGAGACGGAACGATTTGAAGTTTTAAACAACAGAGCAAATACCAGGTCATCCATAAATGATAAATCCACGGTCAAGCACCCTAATTAACTCGAAATGAACAAAGACAAACTCTTCAATTCAGAAGTTAAAAGTTGAAATTATCTAGCTAAAGCAACCAGCAAAGCAGAGCAAAAGCTTAAAATAACTGGAGACATCTAAACCATTTCTTCAAAAGGTCTTCACAGGATCAAAGCCTTCAACAACCTCTCAGACGAAGAACAAGGTGAATAAAATTTTCCTTCCGAATATTGTAGTCAGCAAGAGTACGTTCATCCTCCAGCTGCTTGCCATGAAAAATAAGCCTTTGCTCGCGTACTGGGATCCCCAGCTTCTCTTGAACCTTCGCCTTCACATTTTCAATAGTGTCAGAGGTCTCAACCTCAAGGGTTTTGATTTTGCCATTCATTTCCACCAAGAAAATCGACATGTCTCCCTTGTGACGCCTAAGAGGCCTAACAAGGTCTTCCCGGTCAGTGTGATCATGAAATTCACCATGCAATAGCATGCATTTCCCGCAACACAGTACAAGGTCGAGCTTCGACTCATTCTCGACATTATAATCAGCCAAGACAAAATGGTCTTCGAGTTCCTTCTCACGAAATATCAACCTTTGCTTGCACACTGGTATTCTCTCTTGATCTGCAATTATTCTTTTTAAATTTGCTACTGTATCAGAGATATTGGTATCAAGAATGATAGTTTTACCCTCCCATGTTTTTATACAGATTCTCATATCTCCCCTAGAACGTACAACTAAGGTCGAATTTTCATGAATGTCGCAGTCAGCAAATGTTTGTGAATCATCCAGCTTTTTATTGTCAAACCAGAGGCTCATGTTACCAATGAAAATATTCTCTGTGTTTTGCATCATCGCCTTCACAGTACCAACAGTTTGAGTGCTCTTGACCTTAAGCCGGATCATTTTCTCACCAGGAAATTCCACAAAGATTAACATTTTGGGCGTGAGATGAACCTTTGCATGCTCAACTGGGCTTTCGCATTCCACTTCCACCACTTTGGTTACTCCATTGCACATCTTGATTACAACTTCCAAGCCTTCCATCTATAGTTTTGTACAATTTATTAGTTTGGTTCTCTTACTTTTGTAACTACCGTAATAAAATAATATCCTTTAACAAACATTGGATAATTAACTCAGTGAAAACACAAGAGAAAAAAAAGAATACTATACAATGAAGCAATTAAACACTATTTGTTTATCTAATTGTTTGTATTTGTATATAATTCAGTCTGCTAATAGTCCCTTACCATGCTTAGGATGACAAAGTTCTCCTTAAAACGGTCTAATCTTTATAAATAATTTGTAGACTTCCATGTGCACATAAAAAAAACAGAGAACAGGTGTGGAGGCTCCTTTTTGGAAAGCCAAGGAAGAATAAAATCAAACACAATGAGTTTCAAGGCTATTCCAAATTTCCAACCAGCTGGTTACTTGCATCAATCAATATAACAAAGTTCTGGTATCAAAAGAACCAACAAGATGATGTTCAAAGGTTCAAAATTTATGTTCAGTAGAATCAGTACCTTACTATTCCTAAAGACAAGATGCAGAACCGAGGACTAAAGCAAGCTGCAAAGAATAGTATAAAAGTGAAAAAGCAATATGTGGTTCAGGAATCAGTATACATTTGACCAGTTTTAAAATGGAATTTTTGGTTACAATGATTCTTCAAGTTAATAAAATGCTAATTTACTTAGTGAATTAACAATGAACATGTGATTATTTTTTTCTTGGAAAAAATTTTGGTCCACATTTTTATAGATTACTAATGGTTTATTAACAATAATTGATTTAATTGATAGGGGCCATTGAAATTTTAATAGTTTTCTCTATATCAAAGAAAGTAAAATCCTAATTCAGACCTAATGACTATTGGGGGAAAAAAAAAAAAAACTGGCGAACAAAACTGATCACAGAGAGGCAACCATAAATGACATAATGAAATGATAAAAAGGGAAGAAGGATGAGGAGTGGTTGGAGGTAAACCGGATGTGCCTGAGAAAGGGAGGCGGGAAAATTCTACGACAGGAAGAGACTAACCCGAATTAAGGGCATACTATGGCTGGACCTGGATCCGGCAATGGAGGCCAAAGGACACTGGGAAGCAAAGGAATTGAGCAAAATGAACACAATGAATTAAAGATAATAGGCCTAACGCAGCCTCTCCCTGACTCTAGCAAAAAAAATTAAAAAAATTGAAACCCTTTCTAGTCTAGAGAGAAGAGAAGCAAGGTTATCAGGGGAAGGCTGCTATAAGGATTAATGATCGGATACATGCCGGTTGTGAGAAAGATGGAATTAATAAAGAGTTAACCTTTATGTTTAGTGCATCCGGGTGCTTTTCCTTTGTGATTAAAGGCAATAGGCGATCCCCACTAATTTTCAAAAGTTTACATAGGCTTTTCGGAGCTTTTCCAACAAGAAAATTCATCCAAAAATAAAATATTATATAAAAGTAAACACTAATATCAATAATAGCAATAATATTAATAGTAAATTTTGTTGAAGAACCACTGTCCTTCGGCTTCAAGTAATAGCAATATTTTTAGCTTACATCCAATTAAAAAAGTATATTTTGTTGCCTGATATACAATAGCCTAGTAGGATACAAAATAGCCTGATCTATGGTATGTAGATATTTCGCGCTAACCGTTGGGCAGAATCCAAGTTTCCAATGAAGCTACTGGGCATTACTTATTGGGCTTTTCTATTTACTGGCCTTCAAAAACCAGTATGTTCTGCTTCTCAACTTCTCTTACTAAAAAAAAAAAAAAAAAGAGTATAGGGGCCTCATGCCGGTTGTGGGAAAAGATGAAATTAATGATGAGTAACACATATATATTGTGAATTACAGAGGAAATTATAAAGAGATCTAGCCGTCGTTTCAGGATTGACGGTTTCTCTGGTAGAGAGGAATATTCGTTACCAATTTGTACTTCAGAAAAAAAAAAAAAAACGAATTAAGAATATTGGAAATTAAATTAGAATAGTTGTTCACATCTTCAGGAGAGATTTCCACATTGGCAAAGAGAATTTTATTAAAATAATGTCAACAAAATAGTTATTGTTCAATTTTGTATCGAAATTTATTCGCATCTAAAAGTCTATAATACTTGACGACTAGGGACATATCTAATCTTTAAACCGGTAGAAATGAAAAATTACAAGTTGGTTTTGATTGTTAGGATAACCTTATTCCGCGCTGATCATTTTTCAAGAAAAAATTTATTTAAGCAAGCCATGCATTTCCTTATTATTCTTAAAAAAAAATAATAGTAATGTAATATTCAGCAACCATAAACAATTAACATATGTAGAAGAGAGAAACAGAACGCTTTAAAGTTTTTAAACGCAGAGGAAATACCACAGCATCCATGACCATAACTCCACCGTCAAACAAACAAAGACAAACACTCCAATTTAAGAAGTTAAAGAGGTGAAATTATCTAATTAATTACTGGAGCCACCAGAACTAAGACAGAAAAGGTTAAAAGTTGAAATCATTGGAAGCATAAACCGTTTCTTCAACAGGGCTTTAAGGGGTCGAGGCTCCATTTAACTGCTGCAGAGGTTTTCAACAACCAGTTAGATGAAGAAGAAGGTGAAGGACGTCTTCCTTCCTAATATTGTAGTCAGCAAGAGTGCGTCCTTCCAACAGCTGCTTGCCGGCAAAAACGAGCCTCTGCTGGTCTGCCTGGATCCCCGTCTTCTCTTGAACCTTCGCCTTCACAATTTCTATAGTGTCAGAGGTCTCAACGTCGAGGGTCTCAGTCTCGCCGTTCAGGTCCTTCAAGTAAATCGACATGTCTCCCTTGTGACGCTTAACAAGGTCTTGCCGGTCAGTGTGATCACGAAAATGACCATGCAGTAACTTGCATTTCCCACAACACAGGTCAAGGTCAAGTTTCGATTCATTTTCAATATTATAATCAGCCAAGATGTGGTTGTCGTCAAGTACTTTTCCATCAAAGATCAGACTCTGCTTTTCCACTGAAATGCTTTCAGCAAGTTGAATCATCGCCTTCACACTACCAACAGTCTGCGTGCTGTCGACCTTAAGAGGGATTATTTTGCCAGCGGAAAATTTCACAAAGATCAGCATTTTGGATTTAATATGAACCTTCACTTGCTCGATTGCACTTTCGCAATCAATTTCAACAATTTTGGTTCTTCCATTGTGCATCTTGATTACAACTTCCAAGCCTGCCATCTAATATTTTGCATAAATTGTTAGCTGGGTGAAAACACATTGAATAAAGAATTTGGGGAAAACAAAAGATAAAGCAAATAACAATATACATTAAAGCAATAAAAGGCCGTTTGTTAGTCTAGTTGTTTGTATTTGTACAACTCAGTCGTTTACTAGTCCATTACCAAGCTTACTATGAGAAAGTTTACCTTAAAAAGTTCTTATCCTTCGGGCCATTTGGATCGCTTAGGAATTTAGGGAATTTGGAAATTTTCTATTCCTAGACATAAATTTATTGGAAAGTGTTTAACTTTGTGAAGAGTTTGAATTGTTTATAATAAATTTATGCCTAGGAATATGAAATTTTCCAAACTCCGATGGAATCCAAACAGCCCCGATAATTTGCAGGCTTGTATGACAAAAAAATATAAAATAAAATAAAATAATAAAAAATAAAGATGTGGAGGCCCCTGCTGCAAAGACAAAAATGAGTTTCAGGGCTCTTATAACAAGCTGGCTCCTAATGTCAATCAATAATCAATACTATTAGTGAAGTTCTGGTATCAAAAGAACCAAATGCATAATGTTCTAAGGTTCAAAAATTTATGTCCGATACAGAGCGCAAACCATGGTTAAAGTGCAATATTTGTGACACAATTACAATGATTCCTCGATTGAATAACATGGTAATCAATTGTGGTAAATTATTATTATTAATAATTAACGAACGAGTGGTAGCAGTGTAAAGAAGGGGTAATTCATCGTCTCAATCAGAATAATTCTCGGAACCAAATTTGATATTCTTTTAGATTATATTTTTTTGTAATAAAGAGAAAATTGATCGATTGAAATATCAGGGCCGGTTGATATATCTATAGTTTTCTCCTTGCTAATGAAATTAAAAACCCACAGCAGCCTAATTAAAAAGGAGTGGTAAGTGAATCCGGATGTGCTCTAGAATAGACCCACTGCAGCCTCTCCCCACTGGTAGGAATAAACTTTTTGAGATCCTTTCTTGTCTAGAGAGAGATGAGAAGCAAGGTTACCTTGAAAACTAGAATAGACCAGTACTGTTTCGTTTTTCTCTAATTGGAAGCACGAGGTACGGCGAGAAAATGACTCTGTATTCTGCTTTCCAACTTTAATACGGGACTCGTGCTGTCGTGCACGGTGAATAAGTCCTTGTTGACGTGAAATCAAATAACAAATGAATAAAAAATTTAAACTTATACAAATACTTATTTATATTTTAACAAAACTCTAATAAGGAATATGATTAAACCCTTCCTTAATCAAATTTCTTAACAAAACTTTGCATGTAATATTGTGAATTATATAAGAAATTTCTATCTCTATCTCTATCTCTATCCACCTATTTATGCCGTTTGATAAATTTGATCTGCGGTTGGATATCAATCGCTAGGTAAAGCAACAAATATATATTGATTTTTCATCTAATTAAGAAACATATCTGCATATATTGCTTGTAGATTAAGCAATATATATCTTTATTGTCTAATATTATTTATTTCTTTATTTATCTTGTATTATTTTACTTGTTATAAAAAAAAAATATGGAGGCTTCAGAATTAACGGTAGAGGAGTTTCCCACTTTCCCTCCAACCGCTTGGCACGATCATCCCGCGAAACTCGAAGAGTGGTATTCTATAAAATTTTTCCCTGGTAGTTATTGGTGTAAGCCGGTTACTGGGCCTCAAAATAAGTCCTGATCTTTGTCTAATACATGTTTTATATATGTTAACAGAGCAAAAGAGTCGAAATTATTATTATTGTTTTGTGTGTATTGTGATATCTAACATTGTAACTGTCAGCTTTTACAAGCGCATTATGATCACCATTGATTTTGCATTCTCCCTCTTTTTTTCCTTAGGTTGTGCTCTAGTACATTCCAGCGGGGATTACAGGAAGGATGGAGAGGTGAGGGGTGTCCGGAGATTTGTCACCTCCAAATCGGAGATTAATAATTTGGAGTTAACTCAATAGAGGTCTCTCTTATTTCATCCCCTCATCTCTTTTTTAATCCTTTCTTATTCTAGTTGTGAAGCAAGTAAACATACAGGGACAACTTAAATTCACTTGTATGTTTGGATGGAGTGAGAATAGAGAATAAGAATAGAGAAAAACTTATTTCTTATTCCTTATGCAAATATCAAGGTTTTGTTAGAATATGAATAAGGGGCTTATTCCTTATTCCTTGTGTTACCAAACACACCCTAATCTAATCTCCCCTCCTCTCCGCCCAAGCAATCACAGCTTTAATCAAAACATAAATTAATCCAGATCTAAACATATATTAATTCGGGGTGTGTTTGGATGCAACGAAATAAACCGTGAATAAAGAATAGGAATAAGGAATTTCGATTTGCGTGCTTATTCATATTTCTTATTCTTATATTATGATTTTGTTAGTATAGAAATAAGGGCCAAATTCCTTATTCTTATGTTTTTGGATTGCACAAAATAAAAATAAGCACGCAAACTGAAATTTCTTATTTTTATTTTCTATTCCGGATTATCCAAACGCACCCTCGTATTTAGATCCGGATATACTGTTGGCGAACAGTAAACGGATCTCGACCGTTCATCTCTTTACATCGATCCTGACCGCTCGATTGAGTTCATCACTTCCGTCCGATCGATTTCTTCTGGAGACTTCTCACTCTCTCCTGTTCTCTCTCGCAGTCGCAGGTACCCTCTACGGACCGGACGGATGAGATCAACCTTGTGGGAAGTGTACGGAGGCCCTCTCGCAGGCACTCAACAAACCACGCCTGATGAAGTTCAAAAAAAAAAAACAAACCACGCCTGTCTCTCATAGAGTTCAGATCTGGTGCCGCGCGGCACACCGTGTAGCGCGGCATCGTAGCCGTCTGATCAAGATCCAATGGACAAGGGAGCCCCGTGCATGTAACCTAGATTGATAGGCCCGTAAAAAATGAACCGTCCGATCAAGATCAGACGGCCCGTACGCGCGCTACACGATGTCCCGCGCTACACGGGATTCGGGTCCGTCTCTCATACGCTCTCTCTTTCCTCACGGCACACTGCACAGAGCTCGGTCTCTATCTCTCTTCTCTCTTCCTGTCAGTTCCGTTGATTTTTCTCCTCTTTCTTTCTCCGGTGTCTCACAGACTCCCTTTTCTGCTCAAACCTGAAGACTTCGTGAGCCTACCAAGTAGATCGCTTCTTTTCCTTTGGCGATCACCAATTATTGGTTCTATTTTCAAGGAAAAGGAGTTGATTAAGGGAACGGCATTACGCCAGAGAAGCAAAGCGCTACCAAAATACAGGTACTTAAGGATTTATTTTACTTATCTTTCAGCTTTTGTAAGGTTCAATTAGATGATCAGGTGCTTCGATAAAAAAATTTCAACTCTCCAACTAAAATCCGTCATTTTCAATTAATAGTGAGCTCATTAGTAAATGGAAGCTACATAAACTTCGCTCTCAGGTGCTTCGATAAAATAATTTCAACTCTCCAACTAAAATCCGTCCTTTTCAATTAATAGTGAGCTCATTAGTAAATGGAAGCTACATAAACTTCGCTCTGAACTATTGCATGATATTTTTTTTCTGTATTTTTACTAAATTATTTTTTGTGAACTCTACCATATTTTTCAGATATATCTAGATCAAATTGCCTTCAGGACTTGCTACACGCATGGATTGCTAATGGCGCTGTGCCAGTAGTGTACTTCAACGACAATGGTAATCCAGTATGTTGAGAAAATAAATAGAAAATGATGTAATTTAAGAAAAGTAGAAAATTACTCTTTTACCGAAACTAGAAAGTTACCGTTATGTACTTAGGATAGGCTTAGAGTAGGAATCCGTTGTGTATTCCAACGGTAAAATAGATAAGATGTCTATATATATGTACACCTTTTGTTATAAAGAAATTGAGAGAGAAAATATAAAAAAACCAAAATTACATTATTCCTCTCCAAAACTCATCATGGTATCAGAGCGGAAATGACACTGAAATAAGACATCGCCTGTTCCAGGACTTATGATCCATTTCTCATCATCCTATATATTCTAATAAACACAAAAAAATCCAACCCAGATATAAAACCTTTCTATTCTCCTATTTCCCTTTTACCGAAATTCTGTTCTTTCAAAAAAAGAAAAATACAAAACTCAGATCATATGATCTGTTCGTCATACCAGATACAAAAGAAAGAAAATTAGCAAAACCAGCTACAAGCAAGTCCAAGCTGTCAGAAAAATGATTGTGAGGGAGACGCTGAAACCTTGAAACTCCACACTGGTCCAACTGATCAGGTGGATTGCTGTGTCTGTGTGATGCAGGCCAATGCCCGATTCTGACAACAAAGAAGGCCAGAAAGCCAAGCAGCAATTCTGACGGTGCCTTGCCAGTTTGGAAGGAGGCCTTTTGTGTCAGTTTCAAATGGTGCAGAATAAATCAACTCCCTCTTAGCCTCAGATCTTGCAAGGAACTCTGTCAATGCGTCAATCTCTCGTCTCTAGATGCAGTTTTCTGACCGGAGACAAAAATTGTGTTCGTCATGGAAAGCAACCCAAGTATTGGTACAGCCGAAAAAAGAAGAAAAGATTGACCAAAATCAGAGAAAACCAAATCAAGATTTGAATCAGCTGAGACTAAAAACAATGAGAGGGGATACTGCGCACATACCTGGAGATCTGATCAGACACCGACAGATGCCAAACTGTCACTGGTGCCAGACGAGTTGTGCCACTACTAACAGTTTGTCGGATTAAGCCAAGTGCACCACGAGCAGTTTATCACAGTAGGCGAGGTACCAGAGATGTGCCACTGACAACACAAAACAACATATGGCTCAAAGGATTTACTGGCCAAAGATGAACACTAGAAAGTCCGATGGCCAGGGTGAGCGAAATTTTCAACAACCCGCTACCAGTACCATACTGGTAAGAGGGGGAGACGAAAGTTCTACGGTAGCGGCGCACAGTAGCTCTCAGCCAGTGTCTCTGCCCAATCTGCATCGATCTGATGAAGAAATCAGCAACACGGATCTACGGAGGGTCGAAGCCGAGAAGAAAATGACCGAAGCACAAAGAACGGCGCCGTTCGAGACGAAAAAAGAGGCCAGGTGCCGCCCAACCTGCTGAATCTAACGAGGGAGATTCAGATCGGACGAAACCTTACATGGACAGGAGCCATGGATACGAGAGTAGATCCTTGTGAGGAGAGGACATCTGGACATGACAGAAAGGGGGAGAAAGGAGGCGGTGACTGTGAGGCGGGCGCCATCGAGAAAAAGGAGTGAAGTGCCGTGTGAGGCGGTGAGAAAATTGACGAAACCCTATCAAAAAAAAAAGAAAAGGAGAATATGAGTAACGCGCAGCCCAACTCATAAAGGTCCAACTATTTTTTATTAGTTTTGTTCGGTCAAGCCCAGAAAAATGTAATGGCCCAACAATGAGCTTAGTGCGTATCGCTCTAGTCCAGAACCAGATTAGAAATCAAAATTTATTGTGAGGAAACTGTCCAAAAAATAAAAAAAAGTGGGAAACTACAACTCTCTGATATACAGAACCAAATGGAAGTACTTGGAGTGTATGCTTGTGGTTGCCTGGTTCTAATATAAGGCCAAATATGCAATTTATTATTACTGTCCTTTTTACCAAATAACTTAGTTCGGTTGCGATGGTACAAGTGCCGAAGTTGCACGCAACATGTAATTGTTGCAAATGAAATGACCAATTGAGAATTGATACCCAAAACTATATTTGTCACGGTGAGACAAAATAAACCAGAAAAGTTATGACCAAAAGATTTTTAATGCCTATTAAAATACCTAACATGTTTGAACACATGTTAATACCAATAGCCAATACCAATAGTGGGTATTAACACCTACTAATACCGATAACAAGTTTAAACACTTGTCAAATACCAATAACCTACTTGATGGTACAACATAATAGACCATCAAGTAAATGGCTCTTTCAACAAGAGACCAAAAATTGTCATTGAACAGGGCAAGCAAGGTAAGATTGATGAGAAAGATCGATGATCGCAAGATGACGCAAACCAATCCCAAAGGCTCACAACTATGCACCTCGATGGTACAACATAATTGACCATTTAAGAGGGCAAGTATGGAGAGACCGAAGAGGAAGGTCGACGATCACATGACGACACGAATCCAACTCAAAAGATCACCGCTACGCACCTAGATGGCAAAATAAGAAGCAAGAAAAAATTGGTTGGAAAAAATCCACCCAAAAATTGACCAACTAAATCGATTAAAAGATCAACCAAGAGCAAGAAGAATTTTGAGGACAAGCGAGAAAATACTTTTGATGAAATTATAAGCAAGTTAGGATTTTCGACATCTACAATTCTAACTTGAGGGGGAGTGTTGAGAAAATAAATAGAAAATGATGTAATTTAAGAAAAGTAGAAAATTACTCTTTTACCGAAACTAGAAAGTTACCGTTATGTACTTAGGATAGGCTTAGAGTAGGAATCCGTTGTGTATTCCAACGGTAAAATAGATAAGATGTCTATATATATGTACACCTTTTGTTATAAAGAAATTGAGAGAGAAAATATAAAAAAACCAAAATTACATTATTCCTCTCCAAAACTCATCACAGTATGGTAAATTGAAGCATTTTTTTTATATAGAAGGTTCTATGAAAGCTTGCTCTTTAATTTCAAATAATAATACTTCTTCTTTTGAATGATATCTATCTTTTCTTTTTTTGTCAATTATTTTAAGTTGGCTGTCTAATCTGGATGGAGCTATTATTTTTGTCTAATCTGAAGATTTAAATGTATACAAAGAATAGAAAAAATGAATTTTTGGCTGATTAATTGAATATGTTTAGCTAATCTCTCAAAACAAAAACAATTGATGCCTTAGTTTATGCTGATTAATAATTTGCAATTGACGTCTTTCTTTAATTTTAAGATGGCTGTCGAATCAGAATTTATATACAATTTTTTTACACTATTACCATGTATGTATTTGTGTCTCAGTAGATTATTATTTCTACTTCCTTATTTATGTTTTTTTCCTTCTCTTTTATACACATTTCTCTATATCTAAGAGTATTTGTTTTGGAACATTCTAAATGTTGTTATTTATTTAATTTAATTGGTAAATTAGTTTCATACGTGCTATTAGTTAACTGTATATGTATAGAATGCGTGTAGTAAAGCTAGGTAAAGTTGTTGCCCTCTCATAGTATAATTTAATATTACAAAATATAAATATTTCTCTCCATCGTTTCCAATGATAGGATTCAAAGATGGTATCAAGAGGCTATCTATAGCATATAATAAGATTTTGAAGGCACTGACACTGTACCTGAACCGACTATCGTTCATATGATTCAACTAGTACTTGGTAATTATTTCATTTAGTTCTTAATTTTTTATTATATCATTATTGAATATTGATCGTCTACTCTTTTCTGAAGAAGTGTGACTTTGAGTCATTGGGTGGACCTGACATTTTGTATGAGAAAATTTGAAAGAAGTATTTTATCTATTTTAGTTATTATACCAGTACCATTATAAACAAGTAAATTCTTTATTTCTGAAACTTTCTACCGGTGCTTCTTTGAGAATGCATATTTTGCAGTGTACTGCATCAATCGGATCAGGTGATTAGCACTGATTTATTATGTCTAATAGTGTTTGTCAGTTAGCAAGTGAAAAAATAAAAATATGGTGATATACACTGTAAATATATATGTTTTGGTTCTTATGGAAATACTTGATTTCTGAAATTCTGACAGATGTGGAAGCTTTGCTTAGGGAGTTAGGGGGTCCTTATGGAAATGGTTAAAGCCAACAGAAGTGGAGCCTTCTCTCTCCTTCTCATGGCTTTTGTTTCTCCTTCTTTCCTTCTCTCTTTTTGAATTTTTTTTTCGTCTTCAAAAATTGAAGAGGAGCCTGTACTAATTCGAGTTCTGTGCAAGGAGTGCGTTTAAGAAATGGAAGGTGCCATTTTGCTAATATATTTGGACTTTTCTTACTATTATCATCTGGGTTGTTTGATATTTACCTTTCAAAACTTTTTGTTGTATGTTGAAATCAGGAATAACCGCAAAGGACAAGGTTAAAAGACTATTTATACAGTTTCTTAAGATCCACCTTTGCATCTGTATGGTGCTGTAAGTAAGGTTTGATGTTCATATATGTTTTTTTATTACTTCATTGCATTGGCCTCATATAAGATGCTCTTAAAATAGAACCTTTATTTAGTTTCTTGCCTTCAACATATCTACATGGTTTTTCTTTTAGAGTAATTACGTTATGGGAATGGTTAAACTGCCTTTTGATTTTGGGAATGCTATTTCTTAGAAAGCACTTCAAAATACAGCTCAAACAGCCTTTTATATGATTTACTATTTTTTGCTTTTCTCCTCTGCATTTATACAATTTACTAATTTTTGCCTCTCTCTGTAGGTGGCCGATCCACTTTATGAAGGTTCGTTTACAGTGGCTCGTGGCTAATCCCTTTGACTTCAGCTTCGATTAAGGTAAGATGTTCCCTTTTTTATTTAGGGATTTCTATGCTGTGGATTTTGATTTCAAATTGAGAATTTTTTTGGGAGTGGCAAGTATAGTTGAGGGGCAAATGGGGCCCAAAATAAGGATCTTATTGTTGAGTATGTATTCACTGAATTTGCAGTTTGTAAACTGATGATTTTTGACCAACATACAAATGCTAACGTGCAACATACCATGAAGTACTAAGTGATGTTTATTTGCAGTGTCCATAGTGTAACATATTAATTTGGATCATTCTTTCTTAAAATTCCTTCAGATATGAATAGGAACTAACGAGTACTGTATATAGTACTTGCTGATAAATTGTGCTACTTGCTAATTTCAGAAAATAGGTATTTTGGGATGGTTCTGTACTGATAAATTGTGCTACTTGCTGATAAGAACATGTGAGTGCCGAATAAAATAGGTATTTTGGAATGCTGTAATTCAGGTTAGAAATTTTCATGTAAAAAGTCTATTGTCATGTTCTACATGAATTCTTCTTTTCTTTTCTAGAAAATGCTGGTCTCATTCATGTCTGATCAGGCATTAAAAAAAATGAAAGAATGCAATAAGTAGGAATATTCTGATGGTGGTTTCAATCTGCCTCTTAGAAATTCTAATTACACAAAACGTCACAAGGATAGTGCATTATATGCTATGTAGGAATTTTGTGTAGGAAGCATTATATACTATGTCACAAGGATAGTTCATTATATTTCAATGTCAGATTCTTTGACCCATATAAAAAAAGAAAAGGAACGCAATTAGATTTGCCGTTGCCTAGAATGGCAAACGAAGTTCATTAAATAGCGCTTCAAGATATTGCACTTTCTTGAACAATTGCAGTGTTGGATACAACTTAGTAACATGATTGAGGGGTAAAATAGGAATCTTCTGAAATATTTCCATTACAGGTAAATGATCTAACGTCTGTGGTTTGTATATTGACAGATGATATTTATGTTGGTATATCTATTCTATGTGATTGAATTTTCATATGTTTACTTTTAAAATTAATTTTGAATCTATTTAATTTGTGTAGTTGCATACACAAGAGCAATGATAACAACTATTTAAAGATGGACTGTAAGATTCGCTTCCTAAATATTCCATATGTTGTTCACCTCATTCTACAAATTGTTATCTCATGTTTTAGTATCAATTGTCTATTTTTTGACTCAATTGTATATTTATTTTACTCCATAAACACATTTCCACCCTCTTCTTTTTCTAGAAACTATTAACTGCTGCTAAAATGCAAAATCAACTAATGTTCAAAATTGATCCTTCAATGCTGATATTGTACATTTTCAGCTGGTATACTCGATGTTGAGAGGACTTATTGCCTTCATTTACAGCTTCAGTAAGTGTTCTGATTTATATTCATCCAGAGGCTCCAGAATCCATGTTTATTTCGCAGTCAGGATTTATCTTGAAAAGATATAATTGTGTGTATTATAGAGACAGGAAGATAATAGGTCAGATGCTAATGCACAAAAAAATATTTTAGGCTAACACATTAAAGTTGCAATATAGACAATTTAACGAACTTTAATTCTGAGAGTGGCATTCTTAATTGATCATTGCAAAACTAAATTGGAAATGAACCTGGAGAAGTGCATAATGGTTTTAGTTTTCTCTTAGTTAGTGTTTAATTGTGCACAAAAATTTTCTCTGATTTTTTTTTCAACTACATTTTAGGATACTAACTACATTTGATATGTTCCTCACCAGGTTGCCATTGCTTGCTCCTTAGGGCTGCTATAGATAGAGCTACCTTTGTACGAATCGTTCGAAGATTGGTTGTATATTATGGTATTTCTAGATTTACCTATGTGCATTAATTATGACAAAACTATATGGGTCTATAAAATATATATCTCTACCTATTCTTTCTTATATTCTTACATGTGTGAGGTTGGGTTTTCAAATCAGAGGCTTTCTGGCATTTTTTCATCGTTTGATGATACTAAATATAGCCTTGGGTTGAATGCACAATTCCAACAATTTTTTTTTTCTTGCACTAGCTTTAGTATTAGCACATTACACGGGTTTCAATGCACAAGAATTTTTGGAATGATTTGTCTATTATTTTCTATTTTTGACGTTATTCTGCACATCTCCATTTTTATAAATCTGTAATTGGTTGACCTGTTAGTCTTTTCATGATTATTCATCCTTTTTATTTGCAAAACTGTAATTTAGACTTCAAAAAAAATGTAATAGTACAATCATACCAGTAGTTCTTATATATTACTAAAAATATTATATTACTTATCAATAAAATACAATAAAAAAAGGTGCGCGAGACCTTGCTAGTTTTATTTAAAGCATATGTTTTATGTACCCTGTTAGACGCCGCCAGCATACACAAATTATAGAGATAACAAATTGTTTTAGTAAAAAGGTTATGATTAAGAAAGAGTGGACTGTCTTGTTCTTACACAAAACTTGACCGTTGCGGTGGAGGCCAAAGGTGTTCAATCAAGAAGTGGCAGCGTCAGAACGAAATCATATACATGCCAAAGAAACGAGAAGAAATTTTCTGTGTTTGCCCCAGGGATTCCATATTCTCTACACAGTAATTCACCAGATGTATTGGTCATTAAAATTGATCGTGTGAATGATCGAGACCATTTAATTATTATCACCATATGGTTCAGATTTTACCCGTTCGAAATATTTTATTTCACCAGATGTAAAATTTTGTTTCAGAAAAAAATGGAATGCCGAGACTAGGCCTGAAAACGGCGACCGTTTCGACCGTCTTTTCGTTTCGTTTCGTCTAAAACGAAACAAAAAGGTTAAAGATTTTGGTTGCGTTTTAAAAACGAAACGGTTAACGCAAGTATGAAATGGTTTCGTCCATGTGTATTTTCGTGACTTGGATCGTTTTGTTCAAAACGAAATGATTAACGCAAATGATAATCAGTTTCGTGTCTAAAACGCAACGATCAACGCAACAGTCTAGTTGCGTGATCGTTTTACACGTTATGCACCCCTACCGAGGACGAAAGAATATTTTATTTAAAATTTTTTTGTTTATTTTTAACTTTTTTTTTTCTGGGACAAAACAATATTTAACAAAAACTATTGGCAAGCTGACAAGCTCTGTATTACTTAATTATAACTGAACCGTCCTGCAGTTCCTAAAATGGAGTTGATAATCTTAGACTGATCCGCATTTTATTAGCATTTAGTTTGGCTCCGTTTGGATGGCTTCTTCCCGGAATAAGGAATAAGGAATAATCACTTTTTACCAATAAATTTATTTCTAACCATCCAAACTCTTCACAAAAGTTACACACTTCCTAATAAATTTACCCCTTCCCAATAAATTTCTTCCCTTCTTCCTTCTTCCTACCTTATTCTCAACGCATCCAAACGGAGCCTTTGTTAATACTTGGAGTTGTTACTTGTTGGTTAGCATAGACGGAATTTATCCTTTTGCTATTAAAAGAGAATCATAAATCTTAAACAAGCTCTAACCATTTGTGATGACGATAGAAAAGACATCTGATTTTGCCCCCAAAGAATTCAATTTTGTATTAACAATAACATGAAATTTCACCAAAGATTAAAATCCGATAAGTAGATCTGTATAGACGAAAACAAAATTATTCGTAACACTACTACAGTCTACACATGAAGATCATTTAAATACGAATCCAAATATGTTGTCGCGCGGCACCTTGCAGCGCAGCGAATCCAAACCATACAAAGACCAAAATATCCAATGGTGCGAGTCTAGTGGCGACCCACTAAGCTGTATTTCACGTAGGTGCAACTTTTAACCCAGGTTAGAGTCCAAAAAACCCGCATTTAAGGTGACCAAGGTATACCGTCTTTCGTGTTCCGTGTACATTCCGTCCAAACAGAACGGCTAACAGTATCATACTTCATTTCGTTTCCAAAAACGGAATGATAAATGGAATGAGAGTCCATACCGTTGATGAAACGGAACAATTTATTTCGCTTATGTTTCGACAAATACTATTATTTTTAGTGTAAAAACACATTGTTCCATTCTGTTCCGTCCAAACAGAATGAAATGGCATACCGTTTTCTGAAACGGAACGAAAAAGGAAATAAAATGGGCATACCGTTACTGGAACGAAGCGGCAAACGGAATGGGCCATTCCGTTGCCGTTGTAAACGTTAAACAACCCTACCCACATTCGGCATACTATGGCCGTAGTTATGTAGGACCCATTGTCCAAGTACTGCACTTTTCTTTTTAATTTTGCTTGGTTAATCTATATCTATATCTATTTATACTTCTATACTACTTATAAAACATCCATATAAAAGAAATAAACTTGTCATATAAAAGGGTGTAAACAATTCTTATATCAATTATGGACTTTTGATTTGTGTAATTTGATTTGATCAGTGGTCTAAATCAAAGTTAGATTTTTTTTAAAAAAAATCAAGTTACTACCAAATTAGCTATTTATTTAAAAGAAAAGACTAAATTATTGATTTTACCATATCTTTATTGTCTAACATGTAACATTTTAAATATAACAAAAAAGTAATATCAACATTTTATTTTTTTTATTTGCCCAGCATATCGAGAGCATCTTTTGCTAGTTTAATTAAATATATGCTGATTCACGCTCTATCTTTTTGTTACTGAATACTGATGCAGCACACATGGTATGTATTAATACCATTAATTGTGTGGATGATAATGTTTTTATGTTTTTTTAAATATTATAATATTTTTATTAGTTTCGTGCAAACAACTCTTCCAACTTTATTTATTAGCGTATCACTCTTAACCCTAGGTGTCATTGTTATGAGTTTTGACGTCCTATTTTAACTCATTCCAAAATAAAAAGAAGAGAATCCACAAGTAAATTGCTAACATGACTATGCAGCTGTGCAGCTTTCAAACTATAGTTAGTGAAGCTTAAATAGTACAATCTACAATAGTTGGTAGTGTTTGACAAACTTAATGGAAAAAATATATTCTTGACGTTTGATTGAACAAAATTGCCATTGCTGATGGCCTAAGCTAATATTTATTAATTATAAAGTCTATTATCTAAGCTACATGGACTTAGCATTTCTAATTTTTGCGCGAATAAATCGAGAAGAAGTTAAGGATAAAATAGAATCATGGAGAATGATTTTCTTAACTTCTGAAAATTTCCAATATCAATTCATAGATAAATGACGAAATAAATTGTTAAAAAAAGCAAGTAGAGATTTGATTTCAGAAAATGCAATAATTGATGGATCAAAATCTATTATGTTGTTCTATGGAAATACTTTAAACCGACAATAGGACTCTATGTTGCACGGATGCGGGTGCGGGTGTCGTATCGGATACGATACGGGTGCGGGGATATGCTATTTTTCAAAAAACTAGAATACGGGAATATATATAGAATAATTAAAATAAATAAAATAATTATATATTTATGGAACCCACCTTAATGTGTAAAAAAATTGATAAATTTTTTCGGATACACAAAATGCATAAATTAGTTCAGAACATGCACAAATTAAGTACTGCTGACATTAATTGATGTGATAGTAAAGAATATTTTCATTTTTTTTATTCCAACTTTCGCTTTGGAAAATGGTGTGTAAAGAGTAAAAACTCAACGGTCAAAAGACAAAGGGACACATTGTTATTAAAGGACAAAAGAAGTGGGACCCATGAATTAATTCGTAGTGCACGTTTTCTGCATCCCATTCTGTCTTTTTGAACAAAGACTTTACCGTTTCTCTTCCCTTCCAAAGTCCAAAACCATTAGAAATTAGAAAGAAACTCGTGCTCGTATCCATAAACGTATCTACAAACGTATCGAAGTGAATTTTTGACCAAATCCTCTGGTCAAATACATTAAAATAATAGGATACGTCACGTGGAATATCGGGTGCGTATTGCACGCGAATCGCACGCGAATTCGTGTCGGATACGGGATACGGGATGTTTTTGGAGTATCCGGGAAACCTAGCAATAGGTATTAATTAGATATGTGCCACTATGCAAATTGATAATTAGAGATATGCTATTTTTAAATTATAAATTAGTTTTATGCTACTATAAAATGGTTAAAATTAGTTTAATGCCATTATTTTTCGGTGAAAATTAGAGAAATGCCACTCTAACTTTTTAAAAATGTCCAAAATTCCCTATCATGTAGAAATGACAGAGAAAATTTATTGAAATGAATAAAATTTTAAATTTCAGATTTTCAAATTTTTTATTTTAAATTTTGGATTTTTAAAATTGAGAAATTTTGAACTTTCAAATTCAAAATTTTCGAAATTTTAAAATTTTTTATTTCAAAATTTAAAATTTGAAATAATTTTTTTTTTAATTTCAACTTTTGAGATTTTAAATATTGAAATTTAAAATTTTATTCTTTTGTTGATGGCGTAAAATCACTTATATTTACTTAACAGTGACATATTTCTAGTTTTATGTTTTACAGTGGCTTATTTTTTATTTTATCATTTTATAGGAAAAATTAGATATATGCCACTTCAAAACTTCAAATTTAGAAAAATGCCACTTCAAAATTGATCCTTAAAAAATGTCACCCCAAATCCATTAAATTTAGATAACTGCCACTCTAATACAACTCTTATACATTTTTTAGATTAAAGTATTGTACTTTGATATATATTTTTATATTATCCAATATACCCTTCATCCCTTCTCTTTTCTTTTTCTTTTTCTTTTTCTGCCCCCACTTCACAATTTTCACTTTGCTTCGTAGCTTTCGCAAATAATGCCGATTAAGATTCTCTTTGGCTTGTTGTACATTGGTACTTTGCACCAAACCAATGAAACCATGGTCTCAATTCCAGATTTAGTACACGATAGTAGACCGTTAGCAATTAGCCAATTACATCTAGTAAATTGATTCGCGCGAGCTATGAGTCCATGATTTGCAGTTATTGTTTCAGAGAGCATTAATTAATTATTCCAATTATTTTTGCGGGCTTATAATTTTTCAATTGATGAATTTGATACATCAGATTGCATTTTGTTTCGGCTTTTTTGGGTGGCTCGAGCCACGTGGGAGGTGGGAGCAACAATAGTAAATGAGATAAGCAGATAACAGCGGAGAAAGGAAATAAAAAGAGGAGAGACGAGGGCATATTGGGAACTATTAAAATGAATCTCTAAAATACCGTATATTTTGATTATCTTTATATTTAAAACGTACAATTATTGTATTAGAGTGGCAATTATCTAAATCAAATGGGTTTAGGGTGGTATTTTTCTAAGGATCAAATTTGGAGTGGCATTTTTTTAATTTTAAAGTTTTACATGACATATATCTAATTGCCCCTTTTTTATAATGACTTATTTAAAAGGATATGATGGTCAAATTAATTATCCAGTGGAATAAATCTAATTGTATCATTTATTAATGGCATAAAAATAATTTGTCATTTGGTGATGACATTTCTCTAATTTCGAATTTTTACCGTGGCATAAACCTAATTAATCCAAATTAAAAAGAATGTAATGAATCTGCGAAATTATTTTCTTTGGATTTAAATTTGATTTGTAATTTTGATAGAGAGTGTTTATTTTTCTCTTACACGATGAAATTTTTGCATTGCATTATTTTAATTATTTAAATGAAATTATCATTTGATAAGCCCGGCTGACCTTACCCAAAAAAAAAAAAAGTCAAAAGTGCATACCGTGGAAAGATTGCTGTCTACACTTATCCTAGGGCACTTCACGATTCACGTAAGATTCTCTCTGTGGAATAACTCAAAATAACAAAGGCTGTGTTTGGATATAGGAAGAAGGAAGAAGAAGAAGGAAGAAGGAAGAAAAAAAATTATAAACAATCCAAATTCTTTGCAAAGTTACACACTTCTCAATACTTCTTTCCACTTCTTCCCTTCTTCCCACACCTATCCAAACGGAGCCAAAAAAAATTTGGGTCAGCGATAATACAACTAGGTAAAATGTTAAGTCATACATACTCGGCTTGACTGGGCTATAGCCTATAGGCTGCGGCTAGACCTGTTAAACGTTGAAACGGAACGCGGAACACTTCTGTTTCGTTCTCGTTCCGTTCCAATCAACGAAATTGAAATTTATTTCGTTAACGTTTCGTTTCGTCAAACAAAATAGTTTTCCATTCCGTTTAACATTCCGTCCTTCATTTACTATTAATTTCAGCAAAATTTCGTTTTTCGTTTCTATAACGTTTATAAATTTCAATTCTATTTTCAAAAACGAAATTGAAATCTCTTCCGTTTAACGTTCTGTTTGGACGGAACAATGTTTGTAAACGTTAGTACTGACAGACCTAGCTACGGCTTACGGAGAGCTGTTTTGAAATTTTGGTCCATCTGGGAGGGTCTTGTATTTATAGAATCCAAATCTGCTGGCGTGCGACACCGTACAGCTCAGGATATCTAAACCATCCAAAATATCCAACAGTGCGCGTCTAGCGGCGACTCTACTAAGCTGTACTTCGCGTGCAACTTTTAACCAGGTTGTGTTTTCAAAAAAGTTGTACGGTAGTTACGTGGGACCCACGTGTTTAATTCCCATATGCAAGGTTAGGTAATGTCAGAAGTTGGAACTTATTGCTACACCAGTACGCCACTGGGCTGTTGGGGAATTGCTTTTGACAAACGTAATTTTGCTTCTTGCAACATAATATTTTTTATAATGACTAAATTGTCCTTAGTATCAATTAAGATTTTTATACTTAAGTTTATCCTAATTTACTTCCTTAATTATAGTTTCCTTTTCTTTTAAATTTTCCGCTAAGAGACAAGTATTCTCCCTATAATAGTATTTTAAGAAATTTAGAATTTACAATAACTGTATCGTACTTTTTTTTTCTAAGAAATTTGGGATTTGCTTCATCAAGGGGCCGTTTGGATCCCCATGGGATTTCGAGAAATTTCATCTTCCTACCATAAATTTATTATAAACAATCCAAACTCTTCACAAAATTACACATTTCCCAATAAATTTATTCCTAGAAATTGCAACTTCCCCAAATTCCTCAAATTCCTAAACGATCCAAACGGTCCCAACAATTTTCTTTCAAATACTATGGTGGCTAGCTAATATTGTTGTTTCGTTAATTGTGCACAACTTTAACTTCTGGCAACTTCTTCTGCATGCAAAATTCATTAAGAATACTAAAAATTTAATTTAATATATACTGGTTGATGATTCAAGCTGATTGTATACTGTCAATGTGCTAGATTGTGCAAACAAAAAAAAAATACAAATAAATTGTAAAATTAGAAAATAGCAGCCAACAATGATACTTATTATATTTTAATTGAATAAAAAGTAAATTAAGGGCCTACTGAATATCTTTAATTGCTAAATAAACCAAATGAACAGAACACTTGAATTGAAATGATTGGCCAGATCACATAAAAAGCTTTTGTGTGTTTGTTTTTCCTCTAATTTTTCATAAAGAAAGATGAACTCCCAGTATTTTTTTCAAATCGATCAGAGATTCAAAGTGCCCCTTCGTAAACTCTGGCATTGATTATCAAGATGCGGGAGCAGACCAATCTGATTGATTTCTGATCGATTACAAGGGATGAAAGTGGAGATGATAAACGAAGATGAAGAAGCCATTGGAAAAAGGGCAGTTTCGTCATTTGAAAAGAATATTACGTTGCAAGAAGTAAAAAGTCGGTTGTCAAAAGTAATTCCCGGCTGTTGAGTAGTAAGTTTTAATTTTGTAAATAATCCACAGTTATTCAACAAAAAAATTATGGGAAAATATAAATTTGTTCTCTGCCCTTGCAATTAATCAAGTCTCCTTGTACTGTTTTGGGTGATTAAGCTGCCTGTTACTGTACTGTTTTTTTTTTTAATTTCCCCTTGTAACCTGGTAGTCTCTACCCGGCATATCCAAAAAAAAAAAAAAATTAATTAGTCCCCTTGAGAGTACGGTTTGTCAGAAAAAAGTTATAGAGAGCTACTCTCTCTTTTGTTTTTGTTCATCGGTTGAATTAATTTGAGAAAATTGGATATAACCCCTTCAATCTTCTCCATTTGTATATAACCCTCTATAATCATTGAAATTGGAAATAATCCCCTCTAATTATCTTTAAAATAATAAGGATATAACACATTTCACTAATTTTTATTTTTTTTAAGTTAGAAAAAAATACTAGCATGATTTTATGACCAAATTGCCCTGCTTGCTAAAAACGTTTCCTCTTCGTTTGTTTCAAATTCTCTGTTCTCTCTTCCAAAAAAGAAAAGTGCAGACAAATATTAGTGTGTTTGGATGAGCCATGAATAAGAAATTTTGTTATGCGTGCTTATCCAAATTCCTTATTCTTATACCATGGTTTTGTTAGTATAAGAATAAGGATCCAAATTCTTTATTTTTGTGTTGTTTGGGTTGCACAAGAATAAGAATAAGCACGCATACCGAAATTTCTTATTCTTATTCTTTATTCTAAGCTTATCCAAACACAAAATGATAGCCCTACATTCTTGACTATTCAACGAGTAGTTCTCAATAAAATAAAATAAAATATTTCATCCAACCTTATTGATGATGAGAAGAAACGGTGGGGGAGGGGAATTCACGAAGGTCTTAGGCAAGAGAAGTTAAATTCAGTGAGCCAAGTGGACTGATTGTTAATATCAAATTACCACTCATTTTGGGATCTGAAAGAAGAAAAGAAGGTTGAGAATCAATAATAATAAGATTATAGTCAAAATTGTGCCTTCAATCCTAAACCAAACGGTACTTAAACCTTCGTGATTTTTTCCCCCAATTTCTTCTCATCTCCAAATTTTTATAAGGTTCTTCACTTGCGAATGAAATTTGTTTTTGAGAACTTAGCTTGTGAATAATCGCTGTCATTTGATTTCTTCATCTACTTTCTTTTTGGTAAAGACTAAAGAGGGACCAGCGATTTCGAAGCACAAGGAAGATGAAATGATTTTTGGAGGAGGATAATTTGGTCATCAAATTATATTGTTAACTTTTTTCTAATTAAAAAATATTGAAATTAGTTAAAAAGGGGTTATATACAGGGGTTATTTCCAATTTCAATGATTATAGGGGTTATATCCAATTGAAGAAGATTAGAGGGGTTATATTCAATTTTTCCTAATTTCATATAGGGATGGAATTTCATTGGCCAAGTGGACCCTACTTGTTGTTTTTCTGCGCCTAATAAAAATCTAACTTTGCATTTCATTATCAGACTTTGAAAAGTAGAGGGAAGGTTGATATTCATCCTACAAATATTGCACTTGGTAATAAAATCTAGGAATAAGTAGATATATGCCACTGTGAAAAATTGATAATTAGAAATATGTCATTATTAAATTGTAAATTAGTTTTATGCCACCGTTAAACAGTTAAAATTAGTTTTATGTCATTATTTTCGATCAAAATTGGAGATATGCCACACAAATTAGAGAAATGTCACTCTAACTTTTTCTAAATGTTCAAAATACCCTCTCATCAAATTTTGAATTTAAAATTTTTTTAAATTTCGAATTTTTAAATTTTCAAAATTTTGAATTTAAAAATTTTGAGTGTTAAATTTTCGAATTTTAAAATTGAAAAAATTGAATTTAAAATATTAAAATTTTAACTTTCGAGATCTTAAATTTTAAAATTTTATTTCTTTTGTTTATGGCGTAAAATCACCTTTTTTACCGGTGTAACAAACGATACATTATTATTATTTTGCTGATCAAGTTGTTCATTAGTTATTTTCACTAAAAACAATAAAAATGGAAGTTATCAAAATTTAACCGATTATGCATGTTTTATTGTACTACTAGTACTTTGCAAATATGTTGGGAAGAAATTTTTCCGGAAGAAATTCTTCTGGAAGAGCTTATTCCATGGGAAGAAATATCCATCCAAAGAGGTTGGCAAGAGGTGGGAATAGTCGTTTATTCTTAGAAGAACTTCTTCCAACAAAACCAATATTTTTAAAATTGGACCGATCATTGAACCAGCTAACAAAACGGTTTAGTGGTTGAACTGATGAAAAAACCGAACGATTTATAATAAATTTAAATAAATAAAGGCTAAGATGTACTAAAAATGACGTTTGATCTGGTGTTAGGTTCTTGGTTCGTTCACGGGATACGAGAAAGGTGCCATTCCACTTTCATTAAATTAATTAAGAGATAGGCTAAAATCAGTCGCGATTGATGGATGAGACCGTCAACTATGATTAAATCTCAATTTTCGAGATTTTAACAGTCGATTCTAACCGTTCAATGTTTTCTTCATATTGAAATCTCGTTGGAGACAATATTTTATATTTTTCTGAAAATTTTTAGTATATGTTTAGTATTTTACAAAATACTTAATCTAAATAATTCTGGACCCTTCAATAACTATGATTTGTAAAAATCTCAAAAAAATAATAAATAAAATCAGAAAAAAAGTAAAATGTGGTCTCCTATGAGATTTCAATATGGAAACACATTGAACGGTTCAGATTAACCATTAGAATCTCAAAAGTTGAGATATAATCGCAGCTGACGGGTTCATCCGTCAGTCGTGGCTGATTTTAGCCTATCTCTTTAACTAATACTATTTTCCGCATTTACATTTTCTGTATTCTTTTCACATTTATATTTTTATGGTAACAGATTTATTATTATTATTATTAGTGTTGTTGTTGTTGTTGTTGTTGTTGTTGTTGTTGTTGTTGTTGTTATCATTATTATTATTACCTATCAATTAATAATTAATAATAATAATAATAATAATAATAATATTTGTATGGTACTTTATTTCACAATATCACATATTAAAATAAATAAAGAAAAAAATAATAAATCAGAAATTAGTTGAAAAAATTATTATTCTGATTATTAGTATTAAATAATAGTAATTAATTATTATTCAATTATCATTACTAATTAATTTATTATCATAATAATAACATTGATTTATTAAAATATTAGAATATTAATATTACTAATTATTTAGTAATTAAATTTTAATTATTTTTATAATCGGTAGAAATAATATTATAATCTTTAATATGCAATAACAAATATTAAAATGAATAAATACACAATAATAAATTAGAAATTAGTTGGATAGTATAAACAAATGATTTTTTCTTATAATAATATTATTATTTATTAAAATATTATAATATTAAAATTTTAATTACTTTTAAAATATAATAATAATAGTATTATTATTATCATTATTAAATAATAATATGTATTAAATAATAACAATTAATTATTTCATTTAAAAGTACAAAATTTAATTGAAAAAAATAAAAGACAAATAATTATTTTAATTCAACTCTTCCAATCTTCATTCCTAACTTACCATCTAAATAATATTTCTTCTTCCCGAAATAACACTCTTCCCACTCTTCCTAAATTTTCTTTCTGAAATTCTTCTTACTTTCTTATTCCTAACTCATCCAAGCACACCCTTAATAAGCTATGAACTTGAGCAATTAACTTGAAGGTAATATATCTCTACTACTTATAAATGCACGGATCGTAGAGGTATTACACGCTAAGTCAAGCATGTAAACATGTGCTTCTTCCGTTCGTTCGATTAGATATGTGGTCGGATATTAATCGCCATACGAAGTAACAATATATTTTGATTTTTCGTCTAATAAAAAAACAAATTAAATAGAATATCTATTTGCATCGATTCTAGATTAAGCAATAGAGAATGGCTAACGTGCCACATATTGAACGGAGGGTTCCGTGCAAAAAAGTTGTTTTTCGAGATTTAAAATTCAAATGCTCAATTCGAACCATTCAAGTTATTCACCATATTAAAATACCCTACGAGACCAAATTTCACATTTTTTTGAATTTTTTTGCTATTTATTATGATATTTTAAAAAACTTGATAATTGGAGTATTTCAGACCCTCCAATTTGAACATATCAAAATAAATAGAAAAAAAATATATATATAAAATTTTGTTTCCAATGGTATTTCAATATAGTGATCAATTTGAACGGATTGGATTGACTGATTGAATTTCAGATCTTAAAAAAATGACTAAAAAAAGACATTTATGGCATTGCCATCTATCATCTATGGCACTTTAGCCCACCTCTTAAGCAATATATTTTTATTATTTAATATTATTTTATTTCTTTGTTTGCCCATATATAAGGGCATCTTAAGCTAGTGATTACAAACTCTAATTGTATTGCTTAATTACAAACTCTAATTGCATTTTTATCGGCTTTTATCATTGTATATACAATAGAATAAATCTAGATAACTTAATTTATTAACTAATTAGTACCTCCTGGGAACATATTTAATATTGTTAAAATCCTTATTAAGTCTAATAAGTAAGGACTTCAAAAGACTATTGAATGGACATATATTAGCTTCTCTTCCCATAACAAAATGGTATTTTTTAAGGTTGTGCAGTTTAGTTAAAAAGATGATTTTTGTCTCTGTACAATTGTTCAATTGAAAAAAAAAATGAATTTCGACTTTAATTTTTCTTTCTCAGTTTCCTGGTCATATTATCATATTTGGCAAAAGTATATAGGTGATTCTAGTCTGATAGGCCAGAAGTTTAGAAAGATGTGTAAATATAGGAGAACACAATCATTTGTTAATATAATTTTTTTTCCCAATTATAGAGAACGAGAAACAGCGGGAAGAATGGGAAGATGAATCGTTAGAGACAAGGGTACTTTCGTCCGAAATCTATACTACTTATAAACGCACATATGCGAATAGGTCTAACACAAAAATCGCTAGATCTAGCGTGTAAACAGGAGTTTTTACCGTTCAATTGGTTTGATCTGCGGTTGGATATCAATCATCAGCCGAAGCAACACTATTGATTGGTTTTCCATCTAATATAGAAATAATAATAAATTAAATAACACATCTATTTATATCGCTGGTAAATTAAGAAACATATTTTTATTGTTTAATATTGTTTTGTTTCTTTATTTGCTCACATATGAAAACATCTTCTGCTAGTTTTAAAAAAATAATTTATAAAATTGAAAAAGCAACAAAAATATAAATATAAATATCTATAAAAAGTATGTTTGGATGGGATATTTTCAAATATGAAGATTACAATGAAATTTCCAATTAGCCATGATTTGAGGAGTATATCTCTAATTTTCCCAAAATTGGATTTTTGTCACACTGTTTTGAGACGTTTGAGACGTTCGACTTGATTACTATTGATAAAACTACTAATTAATTAAGGGAAAATTTTTTATGTACCCCTCAAAACTGAGGAAATACAGGATTTGCCCTCCGAAAGTTCAAACTCTTGATTTTACCCCCTGAAAATTGGACCGTCTCATTTATTTACCCTTCTGACATATTTTATGTCATAAAATATTATTAAATTAAAAGAAAATAAATACATGACGATTATGCCCCTGGTCGAATCTAACCCATTCGATCCAGATCCATTCGATCCAGACTAACTCATTCGATCAAAACCCCTTTCTCCTCCTCCTCCTCCTCTCTCCTGTCGATCAAAGCACTTCTCCTCCTCCTCTTTCCGATCGATCAAAGCACTTCTCCTCTTCCTCTCAGGAGAACGCTATCTCCTATCCACTCGCTCATACCAGAAGAAATTCGTCTCGCACGAAACATCGAAAGCTACCTTGGCAGATCCATCTCGCACGAGCCATCGAAAGCTACTTTCCTTCATCTCGCACGAACCAAGCGCCAGCTATCACGTAGATAAACAAGGCATATCTATAGTTTTAGTAGTTTTAGTTGATGTCTGAACTTGGTACTCAATTACTGACGATTCCTTTCTCTAATTGCTGATATGAAATTGGTACTGCCCAATTGCTGATATGAAATTGGTACTGCCCAATTTCAGAGATTCTTGCATACTGGGATTGTAACAGGGGTAAGAGAGAATTGCTTTCTATTGTATTGCATACTTTTTCAGCAGTTTCAGGCTTGTCGATTAACTTTGATAAGAGCACACTGACTCCAATTAATTTAGGGGATCAAGAAGCACTTTTGATTGTTGGTATCTTAGGTTGTGAATTGACGGAATTGCTAATTTCATACCTTGGGCTACCTTTAACGAGTAAAAAAACAGATAGAGCTGCTTCTTCACTTTGATTGATAAAGTCAGGAAGAGGTTAGCTGCCTGGAAACAGGTTTTCCTGTCTAAAGCTGGCCGTTTGCAGTTGGTTTGGTCAGTCCTATCGGCTCTACCAGTATATTTCATGGCTGCTTTTAAGTTACCAGTTTGGGTAGTGAAAGAAATTGATAAGTTGAGAAGGAGATTTCTATGGGAACGATGTAAAGAGATAATAGACAATGAGGCTGACAACTGAGAAGATTAAAGACTTGTAAAATTGTAAGAGGACAAGTTAGTATATGCCAAACTTCATTTTTGTGTTTGCTGAAAATAATTTGCAGTATTTGTCAGGCTCAGACTCATTATTATTATTTTTTTTATTATATGAAGAACTTAATAGTGGACATTGGACAATATATGATTTACTTTCCGTATAGTTGCAAATGCAAGATAAATGAATGTTGTTATATACTAGACTTCATTATTATACGTGTTTGTTAATTGCTGGATGCTAGGCTTCATTGTCATATGTTTGCTAATTGTTAAATGTTTAATATCACTAGGAGCTTTGATGCTTAATTAGACTAAAATAATCCTTTATAATATAAAAATCACTTCTCTGACGTACATGAATTATTGTAATTAACAAGTTCCCCAATCAATGGTTTCACAAAAAAAAGTATTAATCACAAAGTTCTTACATGGCATTTATAAACTGTTATCTAACAAACAAGACACAAACATGTTCACTCAAATTCTACTGTAACAAAACAAAAGCAAAAAAAAAAAGGGAAAAAATGTTTAGCCAAACAGCACATCCCTCATCTTGAATGTTTCTGTGGTGAGCATCTGATAGGAGTTGAACGCTACATCCAAGTAAAAAGTCGTGACCACCAAAAAAACCCTATAAATCATAACAAAGAATGCACATTACTGCATCATACTAAAAGCTACGACATCAACTATCTCCAGATTCATTAAAACAATAACAACCATGGAGTAAAACCAGTATGAATAGTAACTGGTACAGCAGAAATGAATAGTAACTTGTTAATTGCAGTTGGTTACACGCATAGAATTCTAGTTCAGTCTCTATTTACAACCAGCACTATTAAGCTTACAGGAATAGTACATAGGCTGCCTGAAACAGGGTCTAGTTCTCGTTTAATGGACTTGTAAATTAGCAATCGGAATCAGCACAAATTCACAATAATATGAAAATGAGATTTATTTCATTACATAACCCTATTGTTAGTTCGTACCAGAGAGGGAAGTCAATGAAGGTCAAAAAATTAAAAGTGAAAAGAATGAGCTATCTCCGTAGTTACAGATGGCAAGATCAAAGTGAAAAGGAGCAAAAGCAAACTATCCTGCACGGGTAACTTGTGAGCATTTATCTAATTAAACCATATGAAAGTCGTAAACCAGAAAAATGATGGCAGTGACTAGTGAGGGGAAATAGACTGCCTAATGGTTCGTGCGAGGGAGACGGATTCCACGCGAGGGAAGAGCAGCAATTCGTGCAAGAGAGAAGCATCACAACGAGATGACAGAAATGCAATGGAGGTTTGTGGTCGGAGAAAAACGCGACGGAGGTTTGATCGAGAGGAGAGTAGAGGAGAGAAGAACTAGGGTTTCTGGTTTGATTGAGTGGAGATGAGGGTTTTGGTTTGATCGAGAAGAACCAGGATAAGGCGATTGAAGCTTTTTCTCCTGGTTTGATTGAGCGGAGAGCAGAGGAGAGAAGAACTACGGTTGTCCATTGAGCGGAGAGGCGAGGAGGGGTTCTGGCGTGAGAGAGAGGAGCGATTCGATTTGGGTTCAGTCTGATCGAATGGGTTAAGGGTAAAAGAGTCACAAATTATCAGTTCAATTATTTAATAATATTTTATGACATAAAATATGTCAGAAGGGTAAATAAATGAGACGGTCCAATTTTCAGGGGGTAAAATCAAGAGTTTGAATTTTCGGAGGGCAAATCCTGTATTTCCTCAGTTTTGAGGGGTACATAAAAAATTTTCCCATTAATTAATCCCACTGGAATGTCTATTTCAAAATAATTTCATGTTAGAGGGACACATGCGAAATGTTCCCATTTGCTTAAGACTAACTCAACTCATGCTTTACTATTGCCAACAATATTTCCTTACATACTACTCCGTTCTGTTCCCGTCTCTTCTTTTCTGTCCGGTAACTCTAACCATCTCTTCAAGAGTAGAAGAATTAGAAATGGAGATTGGATCAGGGAATTTCGGTGTCGCAATGCTGATTCCCCACAAACAGACACGCGAGCTCGTTGTTGTGAAGTTCATCTACCGTGGCCACCGGGTGATTATTTTCTACATGAAGTGCTATTTTCTTTAGAGTTAACTGCTCCAAAAAATTTTGCAATAATAACTAGAATTGTTCTATTTTGTCGGTTCACAATGAGTAGTGAATTTACAAGGCAACAGCGATCACAAACTTGGGGGGGGGGGGGGGGGGGGGGGAGGTGATTTTCTCTTTCTTTCTAGAAAGAAAGAGAACTATTTTGCCTTTACTTCCACTTTAACTAGAATAATGACAAAAAGGAGGGCAAAAATAAAAAAAACGCGAAATATGTGACGTCCTCTCTGCTCTCGTTGCTTCCCGGTAATTAAGTATAAGTATATTGTTTTATTCTTTTCCGTTTTGTTGAAGAAGTTCTCCTTGCCAGTTCAACCCAAAACAAAGGTAGTATTGAAAAGAAAATGCTGTTAATCTGGATGTGTTTGGATACCACCATAACATGCTGTTCGTGAACAGCCCTAGTTCGCGCGAACCAAACACATCACGAACTAGGTTGTTCACGAACATCTTCCCTTATTCCTAATCCCTCAATTTTCACAAACTAGACATGAACTAGGCGCAAACTAGATGTTGTTCGTGGCTCCCTTGTTCGTCCCTAGTTCTCGGCTGGAGTTACATAAAATAGTAAGCTGCACGGGGTGGTGGGGCAACCGTTGGAACACACAGCTCATTCCTAGGGTCAGTTTCTGCCATTTCATGAAAATCTAAAAGTCTACATATTTACAATCTAAAGCTTAAATGAAAGCACGACTTGTTTATATATGTTTCCGTTTCCATAGAGATCTGGAGCTCGATACACACTCCAAGCAAGATGGCAGCTCAGAGCGAAGGCACAATACTTTGTGATAGCAATTTATCTAAGGTTCACAGCTAAACATTTTCTTTATCTGAATTTCACTTTCAATTTTCTAGAAGCAGCTGTTGTCCATTCAGAAGTTCATCTTGTGTGTTTGGCACCATCCGTGAACTAGAAGTTCACGAACTAGGTTAGTTCGCGAGAACCAAACAACCCACGAACTAGACTGTTCGCGAACTTCTTGACTAGTTTCTAATCCCCCAATTTTCATGAACTAGGAGTTGTTCGTGGGCCTATTCGTGGGCCGTTGTTCATCCCTAGTTCATCCCTAGTTCGTGAGTGAACCAAACACAAATTAATACCCTTGCTGTCTTAAAAAACCAAAAAACTAAAAATATAAAAACTTGCTAATCGGATTAGCTACTATTTCGAAATTTGAATGTACGTGTTTGTCAAATGCGAAATGATAGTTGTTAGAGTAACATTGCTAGAGTAATTTGTTTGTCACAGCAGAGTTTGCCATATATTGCTAAGATAACTGTAATCGAATTTGAATTCTAATCGTTCATATATATCCGTTTATAATTTT
This sequence comes from Rhynchospora pubera, assembly GCA_028095005.1. NCBI lineage: Eukaryota > Viridiplantae > Streptophyta > Magnoliopsida > Poales > Cyperaceae > Rhynchospora > Rhynchospora pubera. Next base: position 105,209,890 of record CM051461.1, on the reverse strand, counting down.
AAATAAATAATCCGGATTTAAATTTCGGTTATAAAATTTAGTACAAGGCAGAATTTATCAGATTTTGCCATTTGAACTTTCTCTTTTTTTTTTTTTTTTTGAAAGGCGATTAACTTTTTATCTAAAACCCGTAGAACTAACGTGGCTGATTCCACTTCCAGGGGGTGAAAATGGCCACCGTTTCAACCTTCTTTTAAAGATTTTGGTTGCGTTTAAAAAACAAAACGGTTAACAAAAGCTTGAAACAATTTTGTCCATGTGTATTTTGTTGTATTTAATGAAACGGTTAACATAAATAATAGTCAATTTCGTTTTCAAAATGCAACGGTCGACGAAATCGACCGTTTTCGTGGTCGTTTTAAACGTTATGCAGTCCTAACCTCCTATCCTATTAGTACTTATTCTTGTTAGAATCTGCAGATCAGTTTTCGACATTATCGGGCTCTCGATCGAATCAAAGACTGCAGATCAGTTTTCGACGTTACCGGGCTCTCGATTGAATCAAAGACCGTGGCTTTTTACTTGGCAGCCGCTGTCAAGTTTTGTAAAAAAAAAAAAAAGAAGACTGCGGCCTGCGTGAAGTTACATGCCTCACAGGTAAATTGATCCCGAAATATCTTTTCATATCGTATTTATGTTTTGGGTCTCTTACACTGACCCAAATAGAACCATGAACAAATTAGATGTAGACACAGAAACAGTTGGTTAGAACTTTACATTGACAACTCCTCCAGGTACAACAGGAAGGAAACGAGACAAATGAATGTCGAGAATGAATGTCCAGAGACGAGGGTTGAGACCAACCTCGCCTCCGTCTGCTTTTAAATTCAGCTACAAATCTGATCTCTGAAGCTTCTTTCTTTACCTTAACTCCTCTCCTAAACTAAGTTTACCTCTCCACCTACTCTCATTTACTTCGTGCCCGCATCTTTACTGCTGTGCCCCCTCTACCTCTCTTCAATTTCTCCTTAGCGTGTACCTTTGATTCTCAGTGTTTTTAATACCTTTACTCTATCGATTACCTTTTACTCTATCTTTAAACCCATCTACTTGTTTCCTCACGCTATGGATATAGGTGGAATTATGTCTCCCTTATTAACAAGGTCTGAGCAGTCAGCCGGTTGCCGGAAAGGCCGTGCCAGTGACTAGAAAATTGGGTTCCTTGACACCACTATCACCTCGCGTGATGGCCACATGTGGAAATTTTATCCCACTCTCGACCAATGTGCTGTAAAGTTCTCCTCTACCTTGGGTGGGGGCACCTTAATAGTTACCAGTATTTGTCCAATCCGCTCCCTGCAGTCACCTGCCAAGCTTCTTTCATTAAAATAGGCCAGTTTCAGGTCTCTCTTGCTGCCACTATAAAGGTAGGTCAGTTTATACTCTCATTATCCACTAATGACTATCCTGTAGCCTGTTGCGGCTCTACTTCCTCCACTCCTCCATTTTACTGCTTCCTCTCTGGAAAAAAAAGTAACAACACAGTAATACACTCTAAACCTTTTGAAGTCAAATTAGACCCCAATTTACCTGTCCCACAATCTCTACCAACTCATTGCTCACATTCACACTCTGTAAAATCTCTTTCTCGCAACAATACCATACTTTCCTCCCATTTTCACATGGATACTGGGACTCTAACGGATGATGAGTTCCTTGCTCGATTCTCTGCCATCTCACTCACTTCTCAATCAAATCAGAACACCATCTCTTTACCAGCTGAGGGAGTATCAGCTAGAAATTGGGCATGTTGTCTCCTCCTTCGAGTTCTCTCACCTCGCACTGCTGATACGCTTGCATTCTCCCAACAAATGCTTAAAGCATGGAGGACGGGACCGTCAACCAAAATTGGCAGGGTGGGAACTAATCTGTTCGTAGCTGAATTCGATTCTGACGATCATATGAGATTTGTTTTACATGGGGGGCCTTGGGTCTTCCGTTCTGACCTGGTAGCTATGAAAAGAGTAACAGGACCGGCTGATTTGAGACTCGACAGCATTGACTCGATAGACCTCTGGGTCCAGCTCCACAATATTAATACTGAGCAAGTTAATGCGCACGGAGCTACCTTCTTGGCAAAGAATGCTGGTTCGCCTATCTCGCGACCAGTAACATTCATGTCGGCAGGTTGCTCAGTCTATAAAATCAAGGTCAGTGTACCGATCTCTATCCCTCTTAAGGATATGGTTAGTTTTGACAATCCAGCTCTTGGTTCAGTCACGGTCTACTTTGTCTATGACCGTGTCACTAACCTCTGCACTTTTTGTGGATGTCTTGATCATGAATATACTGAATGTATTCATTGGGCTAGATACACCAAACTTGCTCTTGACCCAACCTACAGTAACAGACCTGAATTGGTTGATCCAGACCCTGTTAAAATCAAGAAATGGTTAATCAACTCAGCCTTAGTTCCATCGGCTGCCGTGGCCACTAGTAGGTGCGCTAGACCTACTCGGACAAACCTGCCTTACTCCCCTTAGAACTCGCATGACACAACCCCTGATCTTGGCGGCAGCTATGCCACCCATCCTCCAACCCCCTCTCATATCCAACAATCCGACATGCATGCCTCTCTTGCCCAAAATTCTAGTTTCCAGGACCCAACAACAGTTCAAAACACCATCCACCATGGCCACTACAACTCAACCCAACTACTGCCAATACAAACCCCCTACCTTCCACCTAGAAACCAGCATCAACTCATAGCTCACAATCAAACTACAAACCTTCCTCCTTATCCAGCCTCTACCTCTGTCTCACCATCCCAAACAGTAGACACTACAACCCCTAAAACAAAGCGGCCTAGGGCGACTGGCCATACGCCCCAGGTTTCCCTATGAATTACTTCTCCTGGAATTGTCGAGGAAGTGGAGGCCGCTCGACTATGTCTACTCTAGCTCGTTACCTCCACAGTACAAAAGCTTCATTAGGGTTTTTTTGTGAGACTAAGTGTTCGGTTCAACAAGCAACACGACGTATAAGAAGGCTTCCGTTAAAGAATTATGAGATTGTACCCTCGGCTGGTCTGTCCGGGGGTTTGTGGCTCCTATGGGATGACAATTTGCTTGTCTCAGTCTTGGAACGCTCAAACTTCTTTATCTTTTCCTCAATAAAGAAACATGTTGATGATGACCCCTGGATATTGGGGGCTATCTATGGTGATCCCAATGGTCGGGTTCTTGGGTACATTTGGGATCGAATTTCCTTTTATGCTAACAGCCACCACATTCCGCTCTGTGTCATGGGTGACTTCAACTGTATTTTGCATCCAAGTGAGAAGTGCGGGGGATCTAGTAAAGAGAAAAGTAAGAATAAAGACTTTCAATCCATGGTGAGCAGAACAGGTTTGATCAATTTAGGCCATGATGGGCCATCATACACATGGTGCAACTTCCAACAGTCTTAATCTATCATTCATCAGCGGCTTGACCGCGCCATGGAAACACCGACCTGGGTTTCCCGTTTTCCACATGTTAAGGTGCTCCATCTCCCCCGCTTCAACAGTGACCATACACCTCTTTTGTTGTGCACTAATCCTACTGGGTCGCGAGTCAATCGACCATTCAGGTTTGAGATTTGGTGGGCTATGAACCCAGAATTTGATAATGTTTGTCAGGAGGCTGTCGAATCTGGGGGTACTGATTGGTTTAGTGTTTTGTCAGCTTTCAAATCCAAATCGAAAAAGTGGGTTGCAAAACGACCTTCTCCCACTCAAAGGCTGAAAGCTTTAGAGGGTGAGATGCTTGCTATCCAAAGCAGCTCTGTTGATCACGATATCAAGTTAACTAAGGAGTTGCAAAGCCATTACAATCAGTGTCTCCAGGAAGTCGAGTCTTATTGGGCACAGAGAGCACGCATTAAATGGGCCCAGTGTGGGGATAACAACTCTCGTTTTTTCCACATAGCAGCATCCTCTAGGAAACGTAAGAACAGAATTAACTCTATCACCAATGAGTTGGGCCAGGTAATTTCTGTTGAAGCTGAAATTCGAGCCACGTTTGTGCGGCATTTCAAGGCAATTTTCTGCCCGAGTTCTGTAGGCCCTATCCAACCCATTAGTCTACATGCCTCTCTTGATTTTCCAACAGTGCAGCACTGTTTTATTCCTATGCTTATAGAGCACCCGTCTGATAGTGAGATTTCTCACACTCTCTTCTTGCTCCACCCTGATAGAGCAGCTGGGCCGGATGGGATGAATGCTCGTACTTTTCAAAAATATTGGGGCATATTTGGGCCAACAGTTATAAATTAGATACACCAGATTTTTAACTTGCTTTACTTCCCTCCTGAAATAGCAAGATCTAACCTCATTCTAATTCCTAAAAAGGATAACCCAGTGGAGGTAACTGATTACCGTCCGATCAGTGTTTGCAATGTGATTTACAAGATGGTCTCTAAGTTGCTACTTGCTAGCAAAGCGAATGCAGCCTTTTATCCTGTCCCTTGTTGCGCAGAACCAAACAACTTTCACACCGGGAAGAGATATCTCGGATAATGTGATTGTCTTTCATGAGGTTTTACACTTATTCTCGACAGCATCTTACAAGCAAAACTCTTTCTGCTACAAATGTGACCTGTCTAAATCGTTCGACAGAATAAAATGGCCTTTCGTGAGCTGGGTTTTGTGTATGTATGGGTTCCCTGATCAGTTCGTATCATGGGTCATGTCTTGTGTCACTTCAGCAAGATATTCTATTGTTTTTTTATGGTAGCTCTGATGGTTTTTCCCTCCCTACGTGTGGGCTGAGGCAAGGATGTGCATTATCTCCATATATCTTTATCTTATGCATGGATGTTCTCACAAGGATGCTTATGCAAGATACAATTGAGGGAAAATTAAAAGGGGTTCAGTTATCAAGAAATGGCCCGGTCTTGAATACTCTCCTTTATGCGGATGATCTCCTTATCTTTGGTGAGGCATCAGTTGAAGAAGTGCAAAGAGTAGTCCTCACCCTTGCGCACTTCTGTGCTATCTCGGGCAGCAAATTGGTCATTGCAAGTCAAAAGTTTGGTTCTCTTAAGTGACCCCTCAGCCGATGCGAAATTATGTGATGAATGCTCTTAATGCCTCCTTAGCAACCCCCTACGGAGGTGTACCTTGGGTCTCCTGTAGCTGCCCGTTCTCCCTCACACTTTCAACCTTTGGTGAACAGAATCAAAAGCAAACTTCAAGGTTGGAGAGCCACCTTCTTATCTCCAGCGGGTAAGCTTACACTTATCAAAGCTGTTATCGAACCCATGCTCTTACATGCTATGTCAACTGCCACTCTCCCCAAGGAAACACTGAACACAATCCAGTCAAGGATCCGCTCCTTTTTCTGGTCCTCAAAGAATCAGAATAAAATGCCTATGTTTGCATGGAATAAAATAACCAGGCCCAAAATGTGTGGGGGTGTAGGTCTCAGAGATTTAGCGATGCTTAACACGGCTTTTAATCTCAAATGTCTTTGGAAGTTAGCATCCAATTCAACAGCTTTGTGGGTGCAACTTTCAAAGGCTAAATACTTGAAGGATGAAAGTGTGTGGTTTACAACTAGGAGAAACAGATGCTCTTCTCTTTGGAGGGCAATCATTGATGCTCGTCAGCATATGCAAAACTATGTCACATGACAATTTGGGGACGAGCTAGCTTGCAAAGTTTTTGGACAACCTTGGCATGATCTTTGGAGACTGGTTAAATCCTCTTCGGGGAGGCAGAAAATTTTAAAGGTCTCCGATCTACTTAGCCAGACATGTGAGTGGGATAATGAAAAACTAATACAGGAATTTGGCTTTGCTACAGCTCTATTTATTGCCATCTCTGTCAGGCCGCGTATAATCAACACGGGAAGAGAGGATAGGCTAATCTTCTCATATGCCAGGAATGGCCAATTCACTCTTCGCAAAGCTTATCAGTTGGTTGCCTCTGAAGCTACTTCACACAGTTTCCATCCTGACATTCTTAAAATAATCTGGCATACTCCGGACATCTTGCCACGGGTAAGGCTATTCCTATGAAAAGCTTTGCACAATAGCTTGCCCCTTGGTGATACTATAGGGAGGCGAATCGCAAACGTGGCACGGCCATGCGCTTTGTGTGGATTCCCAGCCGAGACCTTGCAGCATGCACTCTTCACGTGTCCATGGGCTAGGGCTCTCTGGCTTGCCTCATCCTTGGGAATGCGTATTGATATGCTACCTGATAATGTGCCGGATTTGCTTAGTGCAGTATTGAGTGGATTGGATGAGTGTCAGACCTGCTTAGTAGCTAATCATTTGTGGGTCCTTTGGAAGCTACGGTGCAAGAAAATTTATGAGGGAAAGAAAGCAAAACCTGAACAGTTCTTATCCTTGGTAGCATCATATGAAAAACTGCAGGTTGATGCCAGGCTTCTTGCTGGTCGACTAGTTGTTCCCTTTCCTGATCGGGCTCGGTCAGGGGTAACTATGTGTCAAGTTGATGGTTCGTTTTATGACCCCAGCTTGGCAGGATGGGCATATTTACTAGCTGATGAGAGTGGAAGTTTGAAGGAGTATGGATGGAAATCAGGGTACTTATCTTCTGAGCTTCATGCAGAGATTATGGCCTTACAGCATGCTGCAACTTTGGTAATTAACAAAGGTATCACTGAGTGTGTGTTCAACACTGATTGCATCACCTTGAGCAAGGTTATTAACAATTTACTGCAGGCGGACTAGCTAGAATGGAGGGTTTTTCATGATTTGCTTAATGTAATGTATCTTTTTAAAACTAATTTAGGTTTTAGTTGTGTGCATGTCCCAAGGGATCGACTTGTGCTGGTGGATGGGTTAGCTAAGTATCACTACCAGAAAACAGGTCTTTTGCAACGGAGGTTTAGAGACGGGTTTTTCAAAAACCGTTTGAAAATCTATGATAAGAGAGAGAAAAAAATCAGACCAACAAATACAAACGGTTTTTACATAAAAACCGTCTCCCCTTTCCCGACTTAGAAGGCGTAAAAGCTGTCAGGTCCATACAGAGACGGTTTTTTCTATTAACCGTTGTTATTTATATTTTCAGTTAACAACGGTTTTTATAAAAGAACCGTCTTTATCTCCTCAGCAACGGTTTTTTTTTTTAACCGTGGCAATTTGTGCGAATTAGGTCTGGCGCAATCTCTCCCCCTCTCCTCATTTGACAAGTGCCAAATATCCAGCCGCCTCAACCAATTCTCTTCTTCATTAAATTCCTCATTAATATTCCATAGCCACTTCTTGAAAAAAATACCAAAAAATATCCAAAAATTCTGAAAAAATAAGAAATAGAAAGAGAAAAAGATGGAGAGCTGATGTAAGGTAAAAAAAATAAATTTAAGTAAATATTTGATATTTTTCTAATTTTTCTTTTTTTATTTCGGTTTTTCTTAATTTTTGATTAAATTAGTGACTTTTTGGTAATTTTTGTCATAATTTCAGACCTAATTGAAAGAGACAAGACCTACAAATTATAGATTGAAGGTATATTTCTACAATTTTATCTACATATTTTTATTTCTCACACCCAATTAATTATGCATTAATTGCATTTGCATGTTAATTACATGTATTGTCATATAGGACCAAAATACCGGAATAATACCGAATTTAGGTCATTGCCCGTCCGAGATTAATCCATTAGGGATTAATCTCGGATAGTACTCCCGGTCGGGAGTACTGCTCTTTGGATACGATCTGTCTCATTTAGGATAGCGAGTTGTACGTTAGATGCAATGTGTTGTGTGAGAAAAATTCGACGGCATTTTCCCTTATGTTCCCACGGATACGTACGCACGAGCAATCGTGTGTTGGCGTATTCAGGGAACATAAGGGGAAATGCTGCCGAATTTTTCTCACACAACACATTGCATCTAACGTACGCTCGCTAATGAGACAGAGTATCCAAAGAGCGGGCTAGGATGGTAACCGGCCTGAAAGCTTGATGTGATAAATAGCCTAATAACCCTAAATCCTGATCATTTCCATATATTTTATTGTTCAGATGGATCGGACGTGGATGTACACAAATAATCGGCTCTCGGTTAAATTTCTTAATGGGCTTGAAGAATTTATGGTTTTTGCTAAAGAGAATTTGAAATTGACGGGCTATCATAAACTGCGTTGTCCTTGTAGTGATTGTCAGAATTTGAGATGCTGGGCTAATTTTGAAGAAGTGAGAGGTCATTTGCTTATGTATGGGTTTCAGCCTGGATATACCCGTTGGACACGTCATGGAGAGACTAAGGATGAATCTTTACATGCTGGGACTAGTACAAATGTGTTGAACTTACAGTGTGATGAAGAAAATGTATTATCGGACGATGATAATTTATTGGATGGTGAAAATGTAGAAAATTTGAATACTAATGTATTTGAAAATGTAGACAATACACAATGTAATGATGATTTGAATGAAATAGTGAATAATGTGGATGAAGATTTTGTTGATAATGTTGAAATTTTTGGTATGTTGCGAGAAGCGGATAAGATAAAGTTATATCCCGGTTGTGAATTGTCAAAACTTAATGCCGTGTTTAGATTGTTTAATCTGAAAGCCAAAAATGGATGGAGCGATGCCAGTTTCACAGCTTTGCTCAAACTTTTGCGTGAACTTTTGCTTCCTAAAAATAATGAGTTGCCGGATTCAATTTATACGGCGAAAAAATTATTATGCCCTTTGAAAATAGAAGTAGAAAGAATTCATGCATGTCCAAATGACTGTGTATTATTCCGTAATGAGTACGGAAATCTGGATAAATGTCCAAAGTGTAACGCATCACGATATAAACCGAGAGACGATCAGATTGATAATGGAAAAAAGGGTCCAGCTGCGAAAGTGGTATTTTATCTACCGATAATACCAAGATTTCAGCGGCTTTTTTCTAATGCAAAGGATGCCAAACTGTTAAGATGGCATGCAGACTGTAGGAAAAGAGGCGATGGAATGCTTCGACATCCCGCAGACTCACCAGATTGGAGGAACATAGACAGAGAATTTGAAGATTTTGGTAGTGAACCTCGAAATTTGAGATTGGGATTATGCACGGATGGGATGAATCCTTATGGCAACATGAGTAGTCGTACGACTACGTGGCCAGTCTTATTGTGTATTTACAACCTTCCTCCCTGGTTATGTATGAAAAGGAGATACATGATGATGCCCTTGTTGATTTCTGGTCCCAAACAACCAGGTAATGATATAGATGTGTACTTGGCTCCATTAATAGATGACCTTGATAAATTGTGGCGTGAGGGAGTGAAAATATTTGATGCACACTCTAGAACTGAGTTCAAACTCCATGCCATGATATTTTGCACAATTAATGATTTTCCTGCGTATGGTAACTTATCGGGGTATAGGAATAAAGGAGCAAAAGCGTGTCCTATTTGCGGGGAGAATACACATTCAATTTACCTGAAAAAATGCAGAAAAAATGTTTATTTGGGACACCGCAGGTTTCTTAAGAACCGCAATCACCCTTATCGGCGAGACAAGGAAAGATTTGATGGTACAGTGGAGACAGGTAAGGCCCCAATTCCGTTATCTGGGAAAGGAGTATATGAACAAGTAAAGGACATAAATGTTAAATTTGGTAAGAAATTTGTAAAGGAGATTCCGAAGGGGATATGGAAGAAAAAGTCTATATTTTGGAAGCTTGAATATTGGCATATTTTGGAGGTTAGGCATTGTCTAGATGTGATGCACATAATCAAGAATATATGTGAAGCTTTAATTGGTTGCTTGTTAGAAATTCAAGGAAAAACCAAAGATAGCGTGAATGCGAGGGATGACATGGTTGCTATGGGAATTCGAAAGGAGTTAGCAGTAAATAAAGAGACTAGAACCCGAATTTCGCTACCTGCAGCACAATTTAATTTATCAAAGGAAGAGAAAAAAAGTTTGTTGGAATGTCTAAAGTTGATAAGGGTTCCTTCAGGTTATTCCTCTAATATATCAACAAAGGTGTCAATTAAGGAGAACAAATTAATTGGAATGAAGTCACATGATTATCATATCTTGCTGACTCAGTTACTCCCGGTCGCAATTCGAGGAGTTCTCCGGGAAGAAGTTAGGAAAACTATCACTAAGTTGTGCTATTTTTTCAATGAAATTTGCTCTAAAGTGATCGATCCAAAAAAATTGAACAAGTTACAGGACGATGTTATATTGACCCTTTGTGAGCTCGAGATGTACTTTCCGCCGTCATTTTTTGACTCCATGGTGCATTTAACTGTACATTTGGTTAGGGAGATCAAAATGTGTGGTCCAGTATTTCTACGGTACATGTATCCTTTTGAAAGAGCAATGGGTCAATTGAAGGGGCTCGTCCGTAGTCGATCTAAACCAGAAGGAAGCATAGTGGAAGGATATGTGGCCGAGGAAGTTATTGAGTACTACACCGATTATTTGGAAGATGTTCAACCTATCGGCCTTCCAAAGTCTCGGCACGAAGGTAGACTTGAAGGAAAAGGTACAATTGGAGCCAGTAGTTTTAGACCGGGAATTGAATTGAGAACAAAAGCGCATTTTAAAATCCTCCAACACCTTGCCATTGTGGCGCCTTACATAAGTGAGCATATAGCTGAATTGCATGAACAACATCCATCTTTGGACGAAAATGTGATTAATAGAATGCACAACTTGAATTTTGTGCAATGGTTTGGAGAAAAAGTAGAGTCCCAGTTGTTAAACAAGCAAGAGGTCGACGAAACTGTGAAATGGTTATCGAAAGGTCCTTCGGCGGTCGTCGAAACCTACCAAGGATATGACTTGAATGGATTTACCTTTTACACAAAAAAACAAGATGGTAAAAGCACCGTGCAAAATAGTGGAGTCACAGTTGTTGCTATTAGTGAAAATAACGGAAGTGCTAATACTTATTACGGGTGGATTGAGGAGATATGGGAACTAAATTACATGAAGTTCAAGATACCATTATTCAAGTGTGCATGGATCAACAACGGGCACGGTGGAGTCAAAAAAGACAAAAATGGATTCACAACCGTTGACTTCAAACAAAGAGCCTATCAAGAAGACCCTTTTATACTTGCAAATAAGCAAGTACTGCAAGTTTTCTACATTCAAGATCCGGCCGATAAGAAAAGACATGTCGTCCTTTCAGGCAAAAGACGCATTGTAGGTGTTGGAGATGTCGTTGACGAAGAAGCATACGATCACTTCGAGGAAATTCCTCCATTTTCCACTGGTATCGATGATACATCAACGCCGGTTTGCACAAGTCATCGTCGTACAGAAACCGAAGATGTGTTGGTCGAAACACGACGGAAAAGAAAAAGAAAGCTACATAATTAATATGTGAGTTATTTTTATTACTTATATTTTTTTATTAATTCGAAAAGAAAATGAAATATTACTTACATTAAGTAATGAATATTTTTACTTATTACTTAAATATTTTTTTTACTTATATTTTTACTTAATGGATTTTTTGCAGGCCATATAAGCCCCAAAATTTTGTAAATCTAAAAGTTAGCGCCCAAATCCAAAATTTTCGCTCAGAATTTTCGATCTATCCGCCAAATCCAAAAAATTAGCGCTCCAAATCCAAACCCTCGCTTTATCCGCCGCTCTCTTCCTCACTCTCCGCCTCTCTCTCTCTCTCTCAGCACAAATCAATTGCTCTCTCTCAAACCCACTCTCCGCCTCTCTCTCTCTCTCTCTCAATCTCTCAGCACAAAGCAGCACCTCACTTCCTCTCCTTCACTGCTGACAGCCCCTCCACAGCCGACAGTCGCACCTCGACCCCTCGACTCACTCATCTCGTCTCCTTCACTGCCGACAGCCCCTCCACAACCTCTTCTCCACAGCAGATAGTCGCACCTCGAGTCCCCTCGGTTTGTTGCTTTTTTTTCATCTATTTTTTTATTATTTCTGTGATTTTGGACTTTGATATTGTTTGTCTCTCTCTTAGTGTCGATTAGTAGCAAAATTGAGGGGACTCAATTGAAAAATTGGCCACAAACTCTTCTCCTTCACTGCCGATTTTCTCCACAACCTCTTCTCCTTTACTACACCGATTTTCTTTTTTTTTTTAACTCAACTTCTTCTCAAAATTCACTGTTAATTAGTAGCAAAAAAACTCAATTGAAAAATGAATTATCATTGTTATTATGTCAATTGAAGAATGGGGGAGTCAAGGACCAAACTGGCCAGTTTGATGCTATCACATGAACTCCAGCACCCCTCTCTCTCTCTCAGTGTGCTCCCATTAGCACACTTCTTTTGAAATTTTATCTCTTGATTCTCTAGTGTTCCTTTCAACACACACTGAGAGAGAGATAGGTGCTGGAGTTCATGTGATATTTCTAGTTTTGTTCATGTGCATATCTTCAAAGAGAGAGAGATGCACTTTTCAGAGGTGCATTTGAATCAAACTGAATTGAAACAGTATAAGCCAATGTGCAATCTCTCTGGTCCTGAAGTAGAAGTAGAAGTAGAATTGATTTATCTTTTGATTTATACTGACCAATTGATTTATCTTTTGATAGACATGTCTGGAGAACAAATACCTGAAGTAGAAGTAGAAGAAAGAGACCAAGAAGAGATGGAAGGGAGGAAAAGATCTCGGACCTCATTGGAGAATTTTAGGAAGAAAAAAAGACAAGGACACAATTACAAAATTACCTTTGACAAAAAAGGCCTTCCGACTGGTAAGGATGCCAATGACTTCGCGACATATTGCGGGTACCTCGTGAGGGATCGAGTGCCAATTACCATTAAGACTTGGAAGGAAGTTTCAAAAGATTTGAAGAATGACCTGTGGATGGATATCAAGGTAAAGTGCTTATCCAAAATGAAACAGTAAATTAGTTCTGTCTTTCTTGTGAAATAATAAACATACTCAGGATTCCATGGCAAATGTGTCTTAAGAATAGTATGAGTAGCTCATATGCAGTGAGCATGCTTTCATGAGGTCTTCTTATCCATTGTACAAATTATATTTTTAACCAAAACAGTGAATAGAGAAAAGTATCAGGGGTATTTCAGGAAAGCTGTTGAAAAATCCATTGCATATATGCTAGATATGAACTGCTAGATATTCTTTTATGATCCATTGCACATATGCATTAATTCTGTACATGCATGATTAATAACACAAAAGTTTATAAACTGCTAGATATGAACTGCTAGATATTCTTTTATGATCCATTGCACATATGCATTGTGAGTCAGGTTAGGAGTTTATAAACTGCTAGATATGAACACCATTATGCGCAAATTGTTCCTTGAATTTCCTTTAGTACCACACTGACTGACACAGTAATCTTAACAATAAAACTTGGAATCTCATTACTGCTCCTTAACACCTAACACCTGACACACTAATCTTGCTATTACATACAACAAAATTGAGATCTTCAAGTTCTTTACAAGCATCAGAGCCACTGTTTTGAGGAAACTCAATCCTTATTTTCCCTGTACTTTGCTTTTTTCATTTGATACAATGCATTCAGGAAATGTTTAAGGAAATCCTAACTTGTGAATATTTTTGTAATTTATTTCAGGAAATGTTCAACATCGACAATGATGATGGCAAGAAGAAAACACTAAAAAATTTGGCTGATCGGCATAGACAATTTAGGCATATGCTCTACGAGGATTTTATCCTTAATGTTGATCCAAATAACCCCCACAATCCATGCGACTATTACAATATCACACCCAAGCAGTGGGATGAATTTTGTTCTGTGAGGCAGACCGAAGAATTTCAGCAAAAGAGTAAGGCAGGGAAAGAGTTGAGAGAGAAGTTTCACATGCCTCATAGAATGGGATCCCATGGCTACAGAGGAGCACAGGAGACTTGGAAGCCTACTGACATAATTGTTGCAGAAGGTGATTCCGATGATGAAGATGTCGCTTTAACGGGCATCACATTAGGTTCATTCAATCCGAGAGCCGAGAGATTTTTCAGAGCAAGGGCTGTGGCTACTGATAAAGAAGGTACTTACAAAATCCGAAAAGAGGATAAGGAGACTCATGAAGCATTCAAACGAGCACGATCTATGTCTCAAGAGGTCACTTCCGGTGCAATCCCGCCTAAAGAAGTCTTAAGTCGGGCGATTGGGAGGCCAGAACACCCAGGGAGAATGAGAGGAACTTCTATGTGGAGCAAATTGACAGATGAGTATGACAGAGAGCCTAGGAAAAAAATGAAAGAGAATGGCATGAGCCAGGAACAATATGATAAGGTCGTCAAGGAGACCACTGCGGCATGTTTTAGGAAGATGCAGGATTGGTTTGCCTCAATGGGAGTGCAGATTCCAATCCTGACCGCATCGCAATTTCAAACCCCGCTGTCCCAACCTCATTCGGTGGAGGTGGACTCAACAATGCCCAATGTAGTATTCCAAACGGATATGGGCGAAAACTTTATACCTCCTTATCCGATTGGTGATTATCAGGTTATTTTTCTTATTCCTATCAAGTAATGAGTTTTGATAACTTTTAAAATAAATTATGATATAGATCCATTTGTAATTTTCAGGAACTCCCACGGTGCAACCTCTTCCTCCGCAATAGCACAGGCGAGCGGGTTAAGGTGGCTGACGGATTAATTCTTCCGTCATATCCAGGTCAGATCGTACACTGCCAACCATTACCTCCAAACTGGATTGTGGTCCAAATTGACCGGGTAGGTGAGATGTACCGCACATGGGATATCCCAGGATTAGATGAAGAACAAATAGCTGATAATATGGGGGCTCCAATTCCGTGGCCAAAAGTTGACGTGGAGCTACAAGAACAGGTATTCTTTGTATGGATTATGTTGTCGTTTTTCTACAGTAAACCCAACTTGAGGGTACTGGCAGACACTTAATGCCATGAGGGAATCTTGTTTAATGGTCCAAAACAAGCTTCCTTTAGATTAGTTTGACTTTAACATTTGTACTTAAACATAAATTTCTGGAAAAAAAAAGGAACGTACAAAATCTTTCAATGAATATCTCCTGTTTTTATGAGCAAGAAAGGCATCTGACCAGAAAAGAGGCCCTTCCAATGACTATATAGGATTTTCCAGTAAGTACGCTAGTAACTCCTTGGGATTTCAGTTGCCTATTTGACCTGCGTGTACAAAGTTTATTTATTTTAGTCATGGAAATAAGGATAATAACATTTACAAAAATATTTTGCTAAGCACATTTCAGTATTTAACTGAGAGAACTATATAAAGATCAACATCAAGACTGACTTCTATCAAATATTGAATAAAAAATAGACTAAAAACCAAATCCGTTGGTTGGTATAAAGAGTTATAATACATGACGGTCACTACCAGAAAACAGTGTATTGTATCCCTATTATCAGTAACAATGGTATGTTTATGCATTAGTTCTTGCCACTCCTGCAGTAAAACTCCTGTAATGGCCCTATTAAACAGGAGTATAGTTCCTTTTGATCTCATGACCTCAGCCACACTACAGTTTTTAGTTTCACACAGGATTGACATATATCTATTTTTTCTCTTGGCTAATTAAAATCCTTAGATGCAGAGCAATAAAGAACCATCTCCAGAAGCGGTTAAGGGCAATGAGAAGGTGGCAAGCGAGGCGTCAGGAATTGGTCGTGAGCCGCTGCTCGAACCAGAGAGCGTTGATAAACTTGACATATCCGAGCGCTCCTTGTACAACATGCTGATGCTCCAACCGGCATATGATGACTTTTTTAAGCCAGAGGACTGTAACCCTTGGGGTACACACAATGATGTGGTCACATTTGTGGTGCACTTGACGGATATTGTTGAATGTTTGAAAAGACAATCTCTAAACATATCGATAATCAAGATGTACAGCTGGTATGCATTCACTCTAAACATAATGTTCAATTGGGATTTCCTTATATGTTCAAAGGACAATTACAGACCATTGCATTGCCTAATTATTATATCAAACTTTATTACACTGATCACATAGTCACATACAGAAATTAAGAGCTTCTCTTAGTTCTTTGTAAGTACCTGGCATGAGGAAACAGAAAACGAGTTAGTATGATGAGATGGAACATGACTGAAGAAAGATACATATATATATTGTGCCTCATTTAAATTAGCCAGGCCATTTCTCATATCCCTAATATATTTTTAAAAAATGTACTTTTGAGATACACAGCATATCACTGGAAAGGACCTTCTATTTCATGGAAACATGAAAGTTGCAAATGTGCAGAAATTGTGCCTCACTCAGAAATTGTAAAATTCAATAAGAACACACTATATTACATGCAAGGAGACATCATTGGATTACATTTCATTAGGATACAGATAGCTTGACATGAGTTTTCCAAAGGGGTTTCCAGAAATACCCCTGGGATGCAATTTTATTTGTTGTTTTATTTATTAGTAAGCTTCCTAAAATGGGAAAATTAATCTTTCACAGTCATATACATCATGTTAAGGCTGTCTATGCTATTATTAAGGTAATTTTACATACAGGTCCACAATTTCATCCTTTTCACCAAGGAGGCAGACTAACCTCATTGTCTCTAAGCCTATTGCAATCTATATAATTTATGTTATCTTTCAACAGATTAAAAGAAATATTCAAACATGTTTTTAATTCTAATATAATTCACTTAATTCTGTGCAGCTAATTTATGTGACATCCATGAGTGCAGGTATTGGATAGAGAAACTCACTGAAGAATTTGGATGTACAACCATCACTGTACTCGATCCGAATATGGTGGCTCAAGGTACTTACCAACGTGAAGAAGCTGCAACAGTGGGTTACTTGAAGAAGTCGTACCAGGATTATCCATCCACTAATATGATCATTCCATATAATCAGGGGTACGGTTAGTTAAAATGATGAATACTAATTAAATCACTTGTTAAATTTCTTTGCATCACAAATCTAATTAATGTTTATTATAGGTCTCATTGGGTAATCCTTGTAATTAATGTCGAGAAATTAACAGTTCACTATGTGGATTCTGTGGAACGCAAAAAGGTCCCAGATTTGCTAGATATTAAGGGATTTATAAACACGTAAGTTTCAGTTTGTACTTTAACATAATAATGATCAGATTGAAAGGCATTCCATCTAATTTAATTTGATTGCAGGGCTTATAAACATTATCATATGGAACTGAATCAAAGCCGTGCAACCAGGTCATTTAGATGGATCGAAATTCCGGTATGCAAATTAGGGATTATGGTGTAGAGTTTAGATTTACTGAAATTATTAAAATCTTTATCAACTCTATGACATGAATACATTTTGACAGATTATGTTCCAGCAAAATTGTGATATAGTTGAAAATTTTACTCTTAGTACTTATGCCAATTAGGGAATATGGCTAGTAGCTGTTTGTTCTTGCCAAATGCCACTTTTATATTTTCTTTGCCCTCTTTTTAAACTAGCTATTATGCTTTGTTCCTGGTTTCAGACATTTATTGAAAACTTAATAAGTTTTTGTATTTGAATTTTCAGAGTCCGAAACAAAAGGGCGGAACCGAATGCGGATATTTCTCAATTCTTGCCATGAAGCGCATAATAATCTCAATGATCGAAGATCTACAATTGCCCAAGGTTCTTTTTTAAGATTTAGGGTTTATATACCAACATTTTAGGGTTCATGGATTTGGATTCAATCAATGTTATGTTTTGCTTAATGAAATGCAGATGCTAGAACCAGTTGGAAGAACATATAGTAATGAAGAGATTGGAGTAGTGGTGAAAGAGCTCATGAACTTCATGAAAAATAAATTGTTCTGAGTTAGAGGTTTGTATCCATGACTTGCAACATTTTTCTTCAATGTTTAGTGATATTTAGTAAACTGATCTTTAGTGGTTAAAGAGTTCATGGACTTATTTCAATAAACTGATATTTACTGATCTACTGTCTCATTTGAAATCGCTCGTTTAGGATAGTTTGGTACTTGGATTTGATCATTATGTATGTATACTTGGAGTAGTACTTGAAAACCCTCGTTTAGGATAGTTTAGGATAGTTTGGTACTTGGTTTTCGATTCTGTCTTTTAAGATGCATATTATTTTAGCCTCAACTAGATTATAATTTTATACTCTTCAATTTTAACTTGTCATTACTCACAATTTTCAAATGTGGACAGGTATGGAGGCTAGATTGGGGCTAGATTGGAAAGATGTGTGCAGGGAGTTGGAGGGCTTACTCATTTGGCAATAAGGGAAGAGTATTTGCTTCAATGTGTTAACTTTCTTGTGCCACTGGTATAAAACATTTGCTTCATATGTTAACTTTTTATGTTTCTGTTCCTATCTTACTCTTAGCCTATTAATTAGAAACTTTTACTTAGCTCAAAATCTGCTTGTATCGTGTTTTTTGTTGGTTTAGTCGGTATGTAGCTTCAATATGTAGGTGGTTTTTTTGTTTTGCTGCATCGATACTTGGTATTGTGTATGATACTTGGTATTTTTGTAATTTATCTTGGTACCCCTCCTTAGGGTGCTCTCTTTCAAAAAAAACTTGTCTGTGTGATATATACATGTGAATTTGTGTGAAAGAGTCTTCTCTCTTTAATATATATGTGTAAATGTATGAATTGTGATTGGCAATTAATTGGTACATTGGTACCATTTGTCAATATGTGTGAATGTATTACATTGGTACCATTTGGTACGTTGGTACCATTTGTCAATATGTGTGAATGTATTACATTGGTACCATTTGGCTAGCAACATTGGGCTAGCCACAGAAAATTAGAAAATTAAAAAAAAAATGAACATTAATAGCCACGGTTTTTATGTAAATACCGTCAATAATTTAACAAGTGTGTTTAAATGTGTATACAGTGATTGTATTCAACTATAGACGGTTTGAATTTAAAAACCGTCGTTACTCTTTGGGCCTACGACGGGCCTTCGGAAAAAAGCGTCTTTATTTGTCTAGGTTTACAGACGAGTTTTAGTTAAAAACCGTTGTTAATTTAAAGACGGTTTTTAACTAATTTGCTACAGGGGCTTCTACAACGGAAGAAAGCCGTGGTTATTTGATTTTAAGAACCGTTGCACAATCACAAAATTCAGGTAGTGTATGCAAGGCAGAATAGGTTTAGTTGTGGGTTTTATTGCCTTTTGAATCTTATAATTCTTTGACTTTTTAATCATATGTGCCTACGGGTTTGATATCAAAAAAAAAAATAAATAAATAAAATAAAATAGAACCATGAACCCAAAGTCTATTTAAAAAAAGAAAAAAGAAAAACACTGGTCCCTACTGGGAATGTTTGAGTTTGACGAACAGAGGGAAACTTTTGAGGGAACGAAAAAGGAAGCGCTCAAACGCGTTAAAAGTATCATATATATTGAGGATGTTACGTGTTATCGATGTTATCGATGTTATAAGGGAAGCGCTCAAACGCGTTATCGATGTTACGTGTCATTAATTTTTCTATCGATTTATTTTTTTTAAATTCAAATTCAAACAGTCGATTCAAACTGTTCAAATTATCACAATATTGAAATACTCTTGGAACTAAATTTTACATTTTTTTCAAAATTTTTTGCTATTTATTTATTATGATATTTTCAAATTGGAGGATTTGAAATACTCTAATCATAATGTTTTTAAAAGTATATCATAATAAATAGTAAAAAATTAAAAAATATAAAATTTTATCTTCAAAGATATTTCAATATGGTAAACAACTTGAACGATTTGGATTCACCATTTAAATTTTAGGTCTCAAAAAATAACTTGATGGCACGGGACCCTCCGTGCCATCGATGGCACGTTAGCCATCCTCCATATATATTTTCCGTATATTTTTATTAACCAAATGTTGGAATACAGAAAATATAAGTAGAGAACAAATTATTATAAGATTCACTTTTGAGCTAGTAAAAGAAATTAGTAATCAAAACTAAGAAAAAGAAGAAATCGGTAACAAACTAACAATACATATTAAATTATTCGTTTGATCGTTCTGTTTATTTTTGGTCAAAATGAAAAACTACATGATTATATTTGTATTAGTATCTATTTTTTATATTCAAGTTAAAAACAACTAATAGTAATTTCGTGTAGATGATTGATAAATTAAACTTAAATTAACTCACGGTACTTAAATTTACATCACGCGCGTGCAGAAACTTAAAATTAATTTCCCTTCTGATCCCGGCCATCCATCCTTTTTCATTCCCTTTAAAATTTTTCTTTCCAAACTCTTAATGTTTTTTGATCGAACAAAAAAGTGAACTGTCCGATTGTCCGAATTAGGGTTCTTCAATCATGTGTGTCATGTCGTGTCGTATTAAACACGATCGTATTGGAGTCTCGTGTCGTGTTGTGTTGACACAAATTATTTTTTTAATCGTGTTGTGCTAAATGGTGAAAGGAGCTAACACGACACTTATTTTGACAGACACGACTCGTGTCATGTTGACATGTCGTGTTAATCGTGTCGGATTATTTTATTATTTTTAAAATAAAAATATTTAAAAATTAAAAATAAAGGAAAAAATTTTACTCAAACACTAATCCAAACTCATGTTTCCCAACTGTTATGTACTTGTGTGATTCCGAAAAAATCAGGGACGGTTGCGAAAGAAGACCATTTTGATAATCCGGAAGCCCAAAGAGAAAAGTCGACTCAACTGTAAACGAAATTTTAAACACTCAAGTGGGCTGGTTGCCACTCAAAAACACTTCTTTGGACCCGGTACTCTTTAAATGCGTGGTAACAATCACTGTAAGGAGGAGGAGGGCGAATTGGTGTTGCTGGCGTCCCTGTACACCAGGTGCAGAACTTTCGTTCTTTCCTTTGCCCCAAGCCTCCAACTTAATGTCCTCAATCTTTCCCGGGAGGGGGAAGGAGGAAGAACACACTGTTTTAAGTAGCACTGACGAAGCCTCTCCGGGATCCACGAACACGGCTGCACTCGAACTCTCACTTGTAAGTGTATCAAGTAGCAGCTTTATCTCCGATCATGAAGGCATCAGGTGCGTTTCGTATCACCAATCTATAGCTCTCCTTCTTCATTCCAATGGAATCACCGTTCGATTCTTAATATTTTCATAACTATGATCCCGATTAATGAATCTTTTTTCCACTTCCTTTTTTGTTATTGTTCTCCAAATTTGAAATCACGTCTTGTATTTCTTCTGTTTTCCAAAGCTTGCTTTTCCGACTTCTATTTTTAATTTTATTTATTTTTTCTTTTGTAAAAGAGGTGGGATATATATACACCATGCACCCTGTTTCCCATACTGGTGCAATACGTACCTTTTAGTTATCTGACATTAATTTATTTTCTATTTCTATGAGGAAAACAGATGAACAGTACTTACGCGAGAGAATATTGCCCATTTTTAATGCCTTGGCTGTGTTACAAGTGAAGGGTTTACCGGCAGACTTCGACCACTTTAAACCTGTCATCGATATATACGAGACAGATAATGATCATCCAGCATGTAAGCATTATTGAACAAGCATTTGTAACTGAAAAATTAGTTAACGTAAAACTACTCATACTCAGCAAGATGTTATATCATATGTTTGTTGTACAGATGATTGGGAGACAAAATTAGGGAACAAAGATGAAGCCTGGATAATTACGCATTTACACTATTCTAAATGTGGAGCCATTCGAACAACGTCAAGGGGTCGTAGTTGGAATTCTCGGCGGGGAAGGCAAGAAAAGAAATTAACAAATTACTCCAGCAGTGATTTTCCAGAAGATTTGAAAATTTTCGCTTGGAAGGAAGACCTTTACAATCTTAGAGAAAAAAATAAAGGGCAGGCTGCAAATGGTGATCAAGGGCATTCTAAATATACAATGCACGAGCACACACCGAAAGAGGATAAGGTAATTAATACATATGAAACCAGTTTTCGAAGGAAACAGTTAGCTTACATTCTTACAATTTGTACTTATAAAGGTTTCTAACACTTCACTACGTTGCAGCCCAGGTTTGCCTTATGCAAAATTAGTCTAAACAAAGAGGCTGCGCAGAAGAGACAACCTCAAAAATTCCATCCTCATAAGGACCCGGTAATTAATGTTATCTCTAGTTTCATATTTTTAACATCTTTCTCTATATTTCACAATATTATAGCTTTCATAGATAAAATATATCCTTTAATTAGGCTGCATTTTATTTTTCCTTATTTTGTGAATACCAACAGCTTAGTTAATCGCTCGTTAATTAATCAAACTAGCTAGTTTTCAAAGTAAACAATGGCTTTCTTTCTTTGAAACTGTATTTTTCAGTTTTTGTCATTTCACTCCATTGCAGCCACAGTATGACTCATGCAAAATTAGTCTTAAAAAAATAAGATGTTGTTAGTAAAAGTAACGACCTAGTGGATCGCTGGCAAGGCCAGCAGACCGCCAGAATCAGATCTAAACAGACCTTGTCTAATCAGATCGACTCCTATATATAACCTTCCATAACCGTCCAAGTTCTCTATGTTGCTGCGAATCTGAGTGTTCCACCATAGAAAAAGAAAGAGGGTTAGGTTTGAGAGGGAGGAAGTCAATTGAGTGTTTGGAGCAATCGGGTTGTACACGCACGAGTAGATCGGCACTTAGAATCGTAGAAGGTGATGCTATGTCCTAACTTGAGATTGTGGTGTACTAGTTGCGTACGGAAGAAGACAAAAATTGCAAGACCGAATTTCGACAAAAGTATAGACGTTCGATCATTTCCGTGCGATATATCGAGTTCTTGTATTTACATTCATA
Source organism: Rhynchospora pubera (assembly GCA_028095005.1). Lineage (NCBI taxonomy): Eukaryota > Viridiplantae > Streptophyta > Magnoliopsida > Poales > Cyperaceae > Rhynchospora > Rhynchospora pubera. The sequence goes on along the minus strand of CM051461.1, from coordinate 105,187,225 downwards.
GAAATATATGTGCCTATTGATTTGTACCGAGTTAAACCCTCAGATGCACAAGAGAAACGACATCAGGAATTCGTTCCAGAAAAGCGCCAAGTAACCGTGTTACTTTCTCAAAGAATTCTAATTGCAAAATAGGTGCGAATTTATATCCTGTATAGTGTCGGTGAGGCGATTTGAAAATTTTCAAAAAGCTTTGATATAGATGCAGCGATATACATATATATATTTATTTTTTTTTAATATGATAGAATCGATGCATATAATTTTAAAAAATTTTATGTTTTTTTTTATTTCAATCTTTTATTTCATTAAATATAATGAGAATTGGCGCATTGATATGAAAGTTTTAATTTTTCATCAAGAACTTCATAAAGGGTGCGTTTGGATCGTTGGAAGAAAGAAAAAGAAGAAGAAAGAAGAAAAAAAAATTATAAACAATTCAAACTCTTCACAAAGTTACACACTTCCCAATACTTCTTCCCACTTCTTCTCTTCTTCCTTTCTTCCCACACCTATCCAAACGGAGCAAAAACCTGTAATAATTTGGAGCTTAAATTAAATAATCGGATTTGCCACTTGACACATCCGATATGAGTATTGGCAAGTCAAATGTATTAGAATAATACGTATTGACTATTGAATGTAAATCGCACGAGTATCAAATAAGTATCAATATCTGATATATATGCATCCGATATAGGTGCAGCGACATTTTAGAAGTATAGGTGCAACCCAGCAAAAAACAATAAACTAAAGGTGCAAATGTCATTTCCTATTATTCATTTCATTATTAATTATTGCAGAAAACTGAAGATGGATGTTTCACGAAGTTCGAAAAAGGAGAAACATCTTGTTCTGGTCCAATGGAGCAAGGTTAGTTTAAAGTTGTTATATTCACTAATTGTTTCCCTATTTTGTTATTTAACTGATGCTATATATGTGGCATATAATTATTACGGGGAAGTATTCCGATGCGACTCGGAGTGAAAATGTTTTGGTAGTCAGTGTACTAGCTCTTTTTTACAATTTTTTATATTTTTAGCAGTGGAGAGGGATGTATTTCCTCAGTCCAAATCGATCCGTCATCCGACAACTGATTGTTTGGAACATAATGATGCTATTTTGTGTGTTAACAAATGAGCCATTTTTATAGAAAATAACATTTTTTTTAAGTCATAATATGTCTGTTAATATATATGATCCTGCAAACTTATAAATGCATGGACTGATCTAGGCCCTTGCTGCTGTAGGTTGTGACTATAAACATTCAAACGGACAATACAGGACAGCACATGAGGTGAGAAATTACATCAGAACACATGTCATAAATAAATGCATTCTCGTTGCTGTTTCTTCATTTACTTGAAAACAAAACATATATATTATTATTGGGTACTATTCTTTTATTATATTTGTAGAGACGTGGGATTCAAGAAATTGCGGACAAAATAGATGAGCTTGGGCAATATTGTTCAAAGAGCCATATTATAGAGGTAAACAAATTGTTTCTTGGGACTAGAACCACATTAATACTTGTGTGTTTGGATGGATGAGAATAAAGTTTGAATAAGAATAAGGATCAAACTTTTTATTTTTGTGCAACCCAAACAACACAAGAATAAGAAATTTGGACCCTTATTCTTATACTAACAAAATCATGGTATAAGAATAAGAAATTTAGACAAACACGTATTTCGAGATTTCTTATTTTTATTTTTTTATTCAACCATGTATCCAAACACGTATGATTTTGAATGAGTTCCATGACTTCCATCTGTATTTAGCATTTTGTAATATAAATAGTGACATTGTGCATGACATCTCTTTTTCTCTATATTTTCAAATTTTTATCACAATTGCACCCGGCAAGAAATTGTGTTAAGCACAATTACAATAACTTTGTATTTAATTCTTACTTTTATCCAATAATCTTTTTTATTATATCTGAAAGAATTCCTTTGCAGAAAGTTCTTTCGTTTCTGGATTTACTGGTAGTCCCCAATGCCCCCGACAATGCAGTACCACGCAGCTCAAGCCGAAGCAAGCGTACCACTCCAGCTCCTATGAACAATAAGTAATATATTTCTAGCTCAAAACCTGCTAGCTATTTACTAAAAAAAAGGACCCAATAAAATTGCAGATAATCTCATTAGATCATATGTATGTACTTCCAAAATTTAATTCAGTTGGTTTAATAGATGGCTGAGTTATACCTTTTATTACCTTGCTATGGTTGAATATATAGATTATAGCACCAGAAGTTTGCCTTGCTGTTCTGACAAATTTGAACAATTACAGTTGGATATCATATTGATATAGAATGAACTACTAGAATGAAACCAAATAATACGAGGAAAAAACTTGCCAGTCAGAATGAACTAATTCATTAATTGTGGAAAAACTATGAGGCATATATCAAACTGCTTCGAGGCCTGTATCAAACTGTTTCTATATTAATTTTTACCCGTACCAGTTGCTATAACAGGTAGCCACCTGTTAGCCCAGACAAAAACGTAGGATATATTGCACCATATATATCTGCTATTATTCGTTTCCGGACAATAAGTTTGTGGCCTCACTGTTGCTAAATAATCAGAAGTTAAATTTACATTGTATAGCTTCTCTTGTTGACCAGTATCTATTTTCAGATATAAACGCTATAGTTCCAGTACTTCTACCAAGGAAAGATGCATGAATGGTAAATAATTATACAACACGAACACATAAGTTTTAACTCTATTAAGAGCATCACCAAATTGTTATTATTTAATATGATGTATCCTGTGCTTTTTCAGAAAACGGGACTCATCTCACTATAGAACTAAAGGCCCAAAATCCCTGCAATAGTTTCCAGGTAATGTTATTTTTGAAGTATTTATGCTAAAATTGGTCAAATTGCTATAATGGGAAGAGAATGCTTCAAGTGTGCATACCTGACAAAAATAAGAACAACAGAGAACACAGCACTCCCTAAATCTCCCTTCCCTCCCTTATCACTACGCCAAAAAAAAGCATTAGTACCAGGCCTTTAGTACCGTTTTTTAAGAAAACCGGTATAAATATTAGAAGATGGCAATTCCGTAATTGTCAGTCAATACCTTTAGTACCGATTTTTTTAAAAACAGGTACTAAATGTTTCTGGAAAAAACTTTAAAAAAATGGGTTAGCATTAGTACCGGTTTTTCTAAAAAACCGGTACTAAAAATTGCATCTTTAGTACCGGTTTTTTAGAAAAACCGGTAGTAATGCTAACCCATTTTTTTTTTAGTTATCTGCCAACTATTAGTACCGATTTTTTATAAAAAACCGGTACTAATAATACGCAGATATTTTCAGTTCAAGGGATATATCTCCTCCTCCTTCCCTTTGTATATTACTCATCTTCACTACTTCATGGCCATTATTTTCCATCTAAAACCGAAAGTTTTTTTCTCTTTGTAAAACCTCATAAAAAAATAGCTAAAAATTGTTAAAAATTCCGAAAAATTGCAAAATAAGTAGAGAAAGCAAAGGAGATCAAAGAGGAAGAGAAAGTTTTTCTATTGAAGAGGAAGAGGCCGGGCGGATTGAGAGAAGACAATTTCGGTAATTTTTATTTTAACCCTCAATATTTTTTTTTTGGATTTTTTTTCGATTTACTATGCATATACATATTGGTTAATTGGCATTTGCATCTATTAGTTAAGTATTGTCATGTAGGACCAAAATGCCGGAATTTGAACTATTTTAGGTCTTGCCCGTCCGAGATTAATCCATTAGGGATTAATCTCGGATAGTACTCCCGGTCGGGAGTACTGCTCTTTGGATACTATCTTGTCTCATTTAGGACAGCGAGCTGTACATTAGATGTGATGTGTTGTGTGAGAAAAATTCGACGGCATTTCCTCTTATGTTCCCACGGGTACGTACGCACGAGTAATCGTGTGTTTGCGTATTCAGGGAACATAAGGGGAAAAGCTGCCGAATTTTTCTCAGACAATACGTTGCATCTAACGTACGCTCGCTAATGAGACAAGAGTATCCAAAGAGCGGACTAGGATGGTAACCGGCCCAAAAATCTAATATGTTGCATTAAATCTATAAACCCTAAACCTTGTCTTTTGGATATATACAGATGGATCTGAGGGAGAAGTACATGTTTGACTATTCAAGAATATCAGATGAATTTGTTGGACTTGTTGATGAGTTCATAAAATGTGCAGAAGAACATCGAAAGTTGACTGGAAAGCCCAGAATTTTATGTCCTTGTAAACGCTGTTTGAACTTTGAGAGACAAGATAGTAAAGTGATTAGATCACATCTGATTCAGCGTGGATGGATGACAACACCAAAATACCTCCGTTGGGTTTCACATGGAGAAAAATTGGAAGAAAATTTAGATGCCGGAAGGAGCAATATTAATGTATTTGATGATTTTGAAAATATTGTACAAAATGATTGGGGGCATGATATAGAGGATAATGTAATAGTGGGTGATGATCATATAGAAAATTTAAGTGAACCACAATATAATGATGACATTAGAGAAAATGATTTGGATGAAATGATGAATGAATTACCCAATGATTTTATTGATGATGTTCCTGATGTGTTTCAAAAGTTGGATGAAAACTCTCATATACCCTTATATCCTGGTTGCAATGAAGATAAATTCTCAAAAATAAAAACTGTTTTTAAGTTATATAACTTGAAAGCTAAAAACAATTGGAGCGATAAGAGTTTCACATCTTTGCTCGGTCTTTTGCGAGAAATGCTTCCAGCAGACAATACATTGCCAGATACAACTTATAAGGCCAAAAAATTATTATGTCCTTTGAAATTAGATATAGTAAAAATTGCAGCATGTCCGAATGATTGTATATTGTTTCGAAATGAGTATGAGAACCTCCAGAAATGTCCAAAGTGTAATGCATCTCGGTATAGACAAAGGGACGGTGATTTGGATGACGAAGAAGATAGTCCATGGAAGAAGAAACCAGCTGCGAAAACATTGTGGTATCTACCTATATTACAAAGGTTTGAGCGTCTTTTTAGTAATTCAAAAGATGCTAAACTGTTGAGGTGGCATGCAGAAGGCAGAAAGAAAGATGGAAAGCTTAGACATCCAGCAGACTCACCCCAGTGGAACAACATAGACAGTCATTTTATTGAGTTTGGCAGCGAGTCTAGAAATTTGAGATTGGGATTGTGCACGGACGGAATGAATCCTTACGGTCTCATGAGTACCAACCGAAGTGTCTGGCCAGTTTTGTTGGTTATTTACAACCTTCCTCCCTGGTTATGCATGAAAAGAAAATATCTTATGATGCCGTTGCTCATTTCTGGTCCAAAACAACCCGGAAACGATATAGATGTCTACTTGGCTCCGTTAATAGAGGACCTTGATAGGTTGTGGAAGGACGGAGTGAAGGTCTTTGATGCGCATTCCAGAAGTCATTTCACCTTGCGTCCGATGATATTTTGCACAATTAATGACTTTCCCGCGTACGGGAACTTGTCGGGTTATAGGAACAAAGGAGAAAAAGCATGTCCTGTTTGCATGGAGGAAACACATTCGATATGGCTATCGAATTGTAGAAAAACAGTCTATCTGGGACACCGTAGATTTCTAAGCCGTCATCACCCATACCGTCGGGCACCTTATAGGAACAAATTTGATGGCAACACCGAAACCCGCCGGGCACCTATACCAAAATCTGGAAGACAGACTTATGAAAGTGTTAAGGATCTTAAAATTCAGTTGGGGAAACCATTTGTGAATAGAATTCCAGAAAAGAGTTCTTGGAAGAAGAAGTCTATATTCTGGGACCTTGAATACTGGACTTATCTGGATGTCAGACATTGTTTGGATGCGATGCATATAATCAAGAACATTTGTGAAAATCTGGTTACTTTGATTTTAAATCCTCAAGGAAAAGTGGATAATGTTAATGTGAGAAAAAACATGATAGAAATGGGAATTCGACTGGAACTAGCTGCAAAGGAAGACAATAGTAAGAAACGGGATTGGTTACCTAATGCTGTTTATACTTTAACTAAAAAAGAGAAACTCAGTTTGTTGGAGTGTTTGAGGTCTATTAGGGTTCCAACTGGTTATTCCTCCAATATTTCACGAAAGGTATCTACAAAGGATATGAAATTGATTGGAATGAAGTCACACGATTATCACGTGTTGTTAACCCAGTTGCTTCCGGTTGCAATCCGAGCCTGTTTTAAAGAAGAAGTTCGAAATTCTATCACTAAGTTGTGTTTCTTCTTCAATAAAATCTGCTCTAAAGTGATCGATCCTGAAAAACTTACTCAGTTGGAAACAGATGCGGTTCAGACCATATGTGAGTTGGAAATGCACTTTCCCCCCTCGTTCTTCGTTGTAATGGTGCATTTGACCATTCATTTAGTCAGAGAAATAAAACAGTGCGGTCCGATATTTTTGCGGTACATGTACCCTTTTGAAAGAGCAATGGGTCAGTTGAAAGGGTTAGTCCGAAGCAGATCTCGACCAGAAGGAAGCATAATTGAAGGATATGTTGCAGAAGAGATTATTGATTTTTATAATGATTATCTAGATGGAGTTCAACCTATTGGCCTGCCCAAAAATAGACACGAAGGTAGGCTCTTAGGGAAAAGCATAATTGGTATGAAAGTAATTACAATGGACCTTGCAAAGAGAGAAAAAGCTCATCTTAAAATTCTGCAACAAGTCGCTGTTGTGTCTCCTTATGTTAATGAACACATAGCCGAGTTGCGAGAGCAGAATCCTCAGAGATCAGAAAATTGGATCACCAAGGAACACAACAAAAGTTTTGTGAAATGGTTCAGAAACAAGGTCTCACTGTCCCGACCTTCAAATGAAACGGTGAAATGTCTTGCCAAAGGTCCCAACGCCAATGTGCACACTTATCAAGGTTACGACCTGAATGGTTTCACCTGGTATACAAAAAAACAAGATGGAAAAAGCACAGTACAAAACAGCGGAGTTACAATAGTAGCCATATCAAGTGATGGAACATCATCGGAGCCGTATTATGGTTGGATTGAAGAAATTTGGGAATTTGATTATAATGCATTTAAAATAGCAGTGTTTGAATGTAAATGGGTGCTCAAAAGTGGCGTGAAGACTGATAAAAACGGATTTGTAACCGTTGATTTAAAAAAATTGGGATATTCTGATGATCCTTTCATACTTGCAAACAAACAAGCAATGCAAGTTTTTTATATTGCTGACCCGGCTGACAAGGGACGACATGTGGTACTTCCCGGAAAAAGACGCATCGTTGGCGTTGAAGATGTCGTGGACGAAGAAGAATATGATCAATTTGATGAAATAGCACCATTCTCCACAGGTATATATAATTAATTTTAAATCTGTAGAAAATAATTTAGAGAATTAATATGAGCAATTTGCGTTCCAATTGAAGAGTTAGCAAGTAATTTGCGTTCCAATATAATTATTATGTTCACAGGTATCGATGGGACACCGCAACCAATTGAAGAGTTAGCAAGTAATTTGCATTCCAATCAGGAAGAAGGCGTGTGGGTAGATCGACCGAAGTCACCAAAAATAAATGAATTCGAATTTGTAATTAAGATTATCTGACCAAATTTGTAATAATTAAGATTATCTGATCTGTTATTATAATGATATTTTCAATTCATATTTGTAATTAAAATTTTTCATAATTTTATAATCCAATACAAAAAAAAATGGGGCCAGAATTCTAATTTATCTTTAGTACCGGTTTTTTGACTACAAACCGGTACTAAAGATCAACAATTAATATATTGGGGAATATCTTTAGTACCGGTTTTTTGTCTAAAAACCGGTACTAAAGATCATGCGAATTTAAAACGTCGCGATCTTTAGTACCGGTTTTTGTCTAAAAACCGGTACTAAAGATCATGCGAATTTAAAACGTCGCGATCTTTAGTACCGGTTTTTAGACAAAAACCGGTACTAAAGATCAAACCCTATTTTTTTAATATATAACCCCCCCCCAAACCCTTCCTCCTTCCTCTCGTCCGAAACAAATCTCTCGCGCACTCATCTCTCTCTCTATCTCTAAAAACCCTAGCTTACTCTCTTTCTCGCCGACGACGACGCTCTCTCTCGCCGACGACGCTCCTCTTCCTCACCGTAAGTCCCGATCTATCTCTCTATCTCTATCTTTCCCTCTGCCTCCTTTTTCTCTCTCTCTCCGAACTGACCTCTCCTCCTTTGTCGACAGGCGCTTCTCTTCTTTCGCCGGCAGCCTCTCCTCTTCTCTCACAGTAAGTCCTCTCTCTTTCTCCGTCACTCTCTGTCTCTCTCTTTCTCCCTCACTGTCTCTTCTCTCTATCTCTTCTCTCACTCACTGTCTCTCTTCACTCAGAGCCGACAGCCTCTCTTCTCTCACTCACCGTCTCCATTGCCGACAGCCTCGATTCGCTAAGAAGGTACTATCTCTCTCTCTCTCTTTCAATTTGATTGGATTGGAATTGTGTATGAATTGATATTCAAATGGTATGGGGCTATTTTGATATTGATATGATATGGGGCTGTATTGCTATTCAAATGATATGGGGCTGTTTTGATATTGATATGAAATGGGGCTGTTTTGATATTGAAATGAAATGGGGCTGTTTTGATATTGAAATGAAATGGGGCTGTTTTGATATTGAAATGATATGGGGCTGTTTTGATATTGATATGAATTGATATGGGGCTGTTTTGATATTGATATGAAATGGGGTTGTTTTGATATTAAAATGAAATGGGGCTGTTTTGATATTGAAATGATATGGGGCTGTTTTGATATTGATATGAAATGGGGCTGTTTTGATATTCAAATGATATGGGGCTGTTTTGATATTGATATGAAATGGGGCTGTTTTGATATTGATATGAAATGGGGCTGTTTTGATATTCAAATGATATGGGGCTGTTTTGATATTCAAATGATATGGGGCTGTTTTGATATTCAAATGATATGGGGCTGTTTTGATATTCAAATGATATGGGGCTGTTTTGATATTCAAATGATATGGGGCTGTTTTGATATTGATATGATATGGGGCTGTTTTGATATTCAAATGATATGGGGCTGTTTTGATATTCAAATGATATGGGGCTGTTTTGATATTCAAATGATATGGGGCTATTTTGAAATAGAATTAGATATATATGCATTACGATTTGATTATGAATAATGGGTTAAGAAATTTATTTAAAATGAAAATTAGATGGAGAAGGATCAAAACGTGGATAAGGTGGGGGAGGAAACACCTAAGGTGGTAGCAAAAAGGGTCCCGTTCTACGGACCTATCAAGAGAAGGGCTGTCTCGGCTGTACGTCGTTTACCTCCAGGCTGTAGCAGGGGCCCTGATTTCAGTATGGGAGTTAAGATAGATGAGGGATCTAGTGAGGATAAGGAGGAAAAGAATAAGGAGGTTAAGGATGAGAAGAATAAGGTCGTTAAGGAGGAGGAGAATAAGTAGGTTAAGGAGGAGGAGAAATGTTTTCTATGAACTTTAATTTATATTTTCTATGAACTTTAATTATGCTAGGATTTATGTTTGGATGTATGAACTTTAATTTATATTTTATCTATGTTTTAATCTATTAACTTAGGAATTGTGTATGAATTTATGTTTTAATATTTTAATATATGTTTGGATTATTATCTATGTTTGAATATATGTTTGGATTATTATCTAAATTATATATGGTGTTTTAATTAGGTAGTAATGGAGAAGGGTGAGGGAAGCAACCAAAACGAGAAAAAGCCGATCGAACGAGTCTATGTTAGACGAAATGTTCGTTCCAACGCAGCCTCTCAAAACCAGGCTAACCAAAACGAGACCAAGAAGCCGAATTATGAAGAGGCTGCAATTTTTTTTCAAGTTTTTAATTGATAAGTTGGTGGCACCGTACACAGAAATTAGAGAAGAAAATACTGATGACAAGAAGTCGAATGATGAAGAATAATATTAGGGTTTAGATGTTTGGATTAAGTGAACTTAGTGTTTATGTTTGTGTTTGGATTAAGTGAACTTAGTGTTTATGTTTGGATTAGTACTATGTTATTTTGTTGTGTTCCTTGGTGATCCAATTATATGAACCTTAAGTTTGAACCTTAACTTGCTGTTATTTTATCTATTATTATGTTATTTGAGATTGAGCTTTCTATTAATTCTCGTTTCTAATGTTATTTGAGATTGAATTGTGAATTATTTTAATTTGAGCTTGCTATTAATTTTTGTGTCATGTGTTTGAATTTGTGCATGTAAGTTGTGGTATGTAACTTGGATTTTAAATTACAGCAATGTCGGACATGAATGATCAGGATCCCGGGATGAATCCGAATAACTCGAGTTCGGAAGAGGAGATTATTGTTAGTAACAAAAGAGGAAAAAGATCAACGGCTAAGTGTTTGAAGACACGCAAAAAGATAGCTGCTGGACATGACATGAAGGTCGAGTTTAACGAGAAATGCAAGCCGATTGGCGAAAATGCAAAGGCATTCACAAATTGGTGTGCTTCAAAAACAAGAGATATGATTCCTTGCAGGTATTAATATGAATTTGAGATATGAATTATCATTTGATTATAGTATTAATGCACTTATACAAATGAAATGAATGCAGTTATCCTAATTGGATTGCGGTGCCAAATGAGTTGAAAAAAAATTTGTACAAACAAATAGCACAGGATTGGAATCTTCCGGATGACTTACCACTGGATGTTAAGAAGAAGATTCTACGTAACTGTAACGAGTCTTGGAGACATTGGAAAATTCGATTGGTAAGAGAATTTCCTCTATGATACATGTTCATTTATAAACGATTGATTTAGCATGAATTTTAATTATAACGTGTCTTTTTGGTCATATCAGAATAAGGCTTACTTGGAGAATCCAAAGGAAGGTGCACCCCCACCATGGGATGTACAGAACATCTCGAAGGAAGAATTTGAGGCAATGCAAGAGTATCATTCCAGCGAGAAGTTTAAGGTATGAAAATGAGTATCTTTCGCTTTTACTTAATTGCTTAGTTTTTTTTGTTTATACTAACAAGTCTTTTGAATCTGCTACTAGAAAATGAGTATGCAAGGCCGTCAAAATGCCGCAAAAAGGGACATGCCCCACAGACTGGGATCAGGCGGTTATATAAGTGCTGAATCTAGATGGAAAGAAGGAGAAAAGGTACATGGTGCGTCATCGGTTATTACCAAGGATATGGATGACAGGACGTACAGTTGGAGTAGAGCACGTGCAGTAACGGATGAAGCTACCGGTGAACTTGTTGTAAAAAATCCTAGGGCTGCCGAGGTGGTCGACAAAGCAGTAAGTGTAACAACTCAAATAACTTTATTTTGTGAATTCAATGAGTTCAATTTTGTTTAACTTTAAATTTTTTTGTGATAGGTTGCTCTAGTTAAGTCAGGGGAAGTTCAACCGGTTCGTCAAAATGATATCTTGACTTCTGCGATCGGTACACCAGAGCATTCTGGACGGTTGAGAGGATATCCGGTGTTCTCAGGCGTGAAGCAGGTGTACGGTAGTGGTACAAGAAAATCAAACAAGGGGTTTAGCAAAGAGGAGGTTGATCGGATGGTGCAAGAGGAAGTGAAAAGACGAATGGATGAGGAATTCAAGGCCCGAATGGATGAGGAATGGAACAGGCGAATGCAACAGTTCTTGCAAGTCCAAACACCGCAGACCTACGATCCAATTTTTCAACAAGCCATGATTATGCTATCACAGGGTAGCAACAATCAACCGCATCCGATTCCTCAATCTACTTATCAGGTTCTTAATTACACCTAGCTTATGATAGATATTAATTGCTTTTGCCCTCATATAGTATTTAGGGTTTCTAATCCGTTAATACATGGGCATGTCGAAGCCTTGCTGCTCCTACCAGGGATATCTGGGACGCCTGTGTATGTAGCTAGAGCTATGGTGTTTGCACAGGTTTCTGAGATAGTCCATGGACAACCAGTTGGCATAGGGGAGGTGAAGGTACAAATCTTAGAAGTTTTCGATAGTGCCAGACACGTGATAGTACCTTTTCCACCTCCTAACGCAGATGATCAGCTTGGTGTTCTCCAAGGTTCATTTCTAAGATGGCCGGGTCATCTTGTAGATTATGACTTGACAAAACTGGTAAATCTTGATTTCAATTATAAATTTTCCAAAGTTCTAATTATTATATATACTGCTATATTAAAAAATGAGAAATATATCGTTTTGATGACTAATGTGGATTTTATAGGAGCAAGTGAGGAAAATGACGAAACAAACTCCACATATTCCTCCGCAAGATAAGGGAAAGGAGACGGCGCAAGAGGGTGATGAAGATGAAGAGGAGAGTGTGGATCAGTTTTTTGCGGAGGAGGACATTCAATTGCACGATCCGTTCGTCCCTGATGAGAAGTTGGCACAGATTGGGCCTCACGCAAAGAGAATGCACGACTATATGAGGATGTTCGACAAATCAGTGACTGAATTCGCCGATATTCCTGCTGATTTCGAATTTCAAGATGTCAAAACCTTCATCCTCGAATTTAAAGACATCCGCCATGTCTTCAGTAGGAATGAACTCTTCGTTCAAGTGATTAAACTTTGGATCTTGTAAGTACTTTCCTAACTTTACAACAATTGATCATTGGTTATATGATATGTCTAATAAATTAAAACCCTAAACCCTAAACATTGTACATACAACATTTAGGCGGTGCAGGCAATATTGTGCTAATACTTTGATGAAGAAGTGGATATTTTGGGATCCGGAAAGATGCTCGGGTCGGGATGTACTGGCAGATGAGCTCGGAACTGTACGATACATAGCGAATCTTCTGAAGAAGTATGCTAAAAGGGATCCATACCATGTTTTAGTGCATCATAATCGGTTAGTTATAAAATCTCTAATTCTGACTTTATCTTTTATTATGAATCTATTGTTTAATGTTAATTTCACCAACAAAGAGATAATATGTATGTAATTGCAGGTCGCATTTTGTGATTATTATCGCAAAACTCTCGACACGAAAGATGTGGATAGTAGATTCACTCCAATCGAACGAAGGCTACCAATCTCCAATTCTACGAAATTACGATCAGTAAGTTTAGACTTAACATATAATGTGTGTATGCATTGTTTAGTTATATACTAATATCTAAAAATGAATTTTCATAATTTTATATTTAATTTTGCAGAGCTCTGTCAAGATTGGTCCAAGTTCCCAAGTTTGAAGTTCAAATGATTCCCGTACATAGTTCAATACTAATATATGTAGTTTCAACAATTTCGTAATTTATTTAATTTAAACTAAATAGTATTATTTTATGTTCTTGTAGAGTCCACGACAACCAAACAATACAGATTGCGGCTTTTATGCGATGACTTCGCTACGCAAGATTCTTGATCACTGCACGCTACATCAGGACCTACCATCGGTATGGATTAAGTTTAATTAACCTTAATGTATATATATGAAAATGTTTTAAGGTTTATAATTTAGAGTTTAATGTATATTATATTGTGGAGTTTAGAGTTCATAGGTACTAACTATATGAAATGTCAATAAAATGCAGTTTTTGCAACCTGTGGGGAAGCGTTATAGCGAGGACGAGATTAATTTTACTGTAAATGAGTGGTTCGGCTTTTTACTTGGACATTTAGGTGCTAATAATTGATGACTACAAAATTTGTGATATTAATATATTAGATGTTAATTTATGATAAATGTTAATTTGCATGTGATTTGATAATTATTATTGTGTGTATGATGCATGTGATATGTAAATTGCTGGTACATATCGGTATTCTTAATTGATGGCTAGCAAAAATGGCGCTAGCCCCAGAAACAAAAAAATTTTTTTATATTGATTATTATTAGTACCGGTTTTTAATAATAAACCGGTACTGAAAAGAAATTTAGTACCGGTTTTTAGACTAAAAACCGGTACTAAAGATACCAAAAATTTTTTTAATTTTTAAAATAAAACAGTTTGTAACATTAGTACCGGTTTTTATTTAAAAACCGGTACTAAAAGTATTATTTTTAGTACCGGTTTTTATTTAAAAACCGGTACTAATGTTAGCCGTTGGTTTTCCCCGCAAAATGGGCCCTGTCTTCAGTACCGCCTATTTAGTACCGGTTTTTAAATATCTTTAACACCCCCTATTATTAGTACCACTGCAAAACCGGTACTAAAGATTCATAATAAACCGGTACTAAAAAAATAATATGGCGTAGTGTATGTTATTTCATACTCAAGAATTATTACGATCTGGTATCCTGCTACATATATGCGCACCAGACAAAAAAGGAAATTGCTAAACATAGAAGACAACTATTATACAATCAGCTAGTCTAAGCAATAAAGATTGAGATGGGCTAAAATCAGCCACGACTGACGGATGCAACTGTCAGCTACGATCAAATCTCAATTTTCGAGATTCTAACAGTCGATCCGAACCGTTGAATGTGTTCTCCATATTGAAATCTCATTGGAGACAAATTTTTACATTTTTCTGATTTTATTTGATATTTTTTTGAGATTTTTAAAAATCATAGTTATTGAAGGGTCCAGAATTGTTTAGATTAAGAATTTTGTAAAATATCAAACAAATACTAAAAAATTTCAGAAAAATGTAAAATTTGGTCTCCAATGAGATTTCATTATGGAGAATACATTGAACGATTCGGATCGACTGTTAGAATCTCAAAAATTAAGATTTAATCGTAGCTGACGGTTGCATTTGTCAGTCGTGACTGATTTTAGCCCATCTCATAAAGATTACATTTCTATCTTTAGAAATTACCATATAGAAATAAATCAAATTAGAGGCGCCTAGATTCTTGTTGCCTCCTTTCTTTTAGCTTCTCCTTTTATGCATCAATAACGTATCAGCTTGCAATCCTGTAGCATATCAGACCTGCGATCCAACAATACCAATTCATGTCAATGAGCAGTTCTTTGTTTGTTTACTTGGATGGTAGCCCTCAATAGAGATATCTAGCTCATGCTTAATGTCATTCTATAATTCTAATTAAGTTTGCTTGACAAGTTAACTTAATCCTCTGTTCTCCGCAGATGGTCGAAATGAACCCTCACCAAAACAGCAACCAGATGAATGGCCCCGTAATAACTTCTTTGCCGACTATTCCTCAAGCCCCAAAGCCTGGAGAAATAAATCCAAATACAATGGAACAGGGTTCACCGAGATCCATTGCAGTCCAACAGTCGAGTACAAGAGTGGCAGCTTCTACTGATGTTTTCACAAGTACGGCACAACACATTGGAGGCCAAAACAGCACCATGATGAATATCCCCACTAACAAATCCTTCCATCCTATTCCTGAAGCCTCGAGGTATGGAGACATGAACCCAAATACAACGGAACAGGATTCGCTGAGATCCAGTATCATCCAGCAGTTCACTGCAGGCATGGCAGTTTGTAACAACGGTTTCATGGGTATGGTTCAACAGAACGTAGGTCAAAATTGCCCCCTGCTTCAACCTATAAACAATTCCCTCCACACTTCTCCTGAATTCTCAAGGTTTGGAGAGATGAACCCAGACACATTTGAACAAGGTTCACTAAGTTCCATTCCAGGCCTGTCAGTCGGTGCTAGAATGACGGTGTTTCCTGATGGTCCCGTAAACACACCACAACAAAATGTCGGTCCAAATAGTATAATGATGAGTTGGACCAATGGTAATTACCCTTCCACTATTCCTGATGAATATCCTGTAGAAACAAACCCACATGAAATGAAACAGAGTTCGCTCGGACCCATTTCAGTGGAACCTGCTGGATTTGCGGCTCCTTCCAATGGTTTCAGTACCAGTACAGGCACAGCAAGGCAAACTGGAGGCAGCAATAGCTTGATATATTCCTCCGGCAATAACGACCATGACTGTGGTTTTAATGGCTTTCTATCGGACTTTCTAAAGTTGGATAACAATCAGTGGTTCAATTGGAAGGATGAGAATCTTCGGTAGGCCTGTCTAAATAGAAAATAAAAACGTGATGCCG
This sequence comes from Rhynchospora pubera, assembly GCA_028095005.1. Classification (NCBI taxonomy): domain Eukaryota; kingdom Viridiplantae; phylum Streptophyta; class Magnoliopsida; order Poales; family Cyperaceae; genus Rhynchospora; species Rhynchospora pubera. The sequence continues at coordinate 105,171,202 of CM051461.1, read as the reverse complement.
TTCCGTCAGAAACAAAACAGAATGTTGCATCAATTTTCTCTCCGGTTTTAAAAAAAAACGAAAACGGAACAGATAATTATACCGTTTTATCGAAATAGAACACAGAAATTAGGAATTATACTACAGAAAAAATGTCATGTGGCATCAATTTTCACTGCAGTTTCAAAAACGAAACGGAAACAAAATAGTTATTTTGATTCCGTTTCTGAAATAGAACGAAAATAGAATGTGGTATTTCGTGAGCATTTGGCACGTTTGCCAGGCCTAATTTTCGGTCACATACGGAGGATGAAGATCTGTTACAAATCTTGTAATAGATGCTATACCTATGATTTTAATCTCTTGAGTAATTTGCATTATGCTTGAATTTTTTATTGCTTGATTTTTTTTTAAGTCCAGTTTTGAGTGGCTTATTCTATGTTATTAAATAAAATTGTTTGAAACAAAAAAAAATTGATTTGTACTAAATCTAAGATTAAGATGATATTTTAATATCAAGTTTTGGATTTTTCTCTCATTTCTAAAATGTATGCACGGATTATCTTTTTTTTATATACAATATTTTTTTGGATTTACAAGATTCTAAATTTAATTAACGCAAGTAAGACCACAGTTTTATTTTGTGTCGGTTAAAAGGAAAAGAGGCGCGATGGCGACGGGAGAAAAGAGGCGCAACGACGATGGAAAATAGGCGCGATGACGACGGGAGGGCTACGTGATGGGACAAAGAAGGCGCCTGTCGGGGGATCATATGAGGAGAGGAGAGGCGCGTAGGAACAGAGAGGAGGGTGAGCGGAGGGAAGGCGCGTGGGAACGGAGGAGGTGAGCGGAGAGGAACAGAAGGAGGTGAGCGGAGGGGAGGCGCGTGGGAACGGAGCTGCTCGAGTGGGAAAAGAGAGTGAGTCTTTTCGTTTTTGGCAAAGCCTCTTTCCATTTTTAGGTTTGATTACGTGATTGTCTTAGACACTGATTGCACTTATCAGCTCTGCCGCGAAACACTCAGTTATTGGGCTTTGCTGATTATTGGGCCTTATTACTTACTGGGCTTCAAATCAATCTACTGATCTCATTTTCCTAGTTCCTGATAGCGCGGCAAATGAATATCCTACCTACCAGTGTATGTACCGTAATTACTTATAGTTGCGACTTGTATGGTTCAGCAAGTGAAGACCTAATTAAACAACTGATGGTCTGATTCAATAGTACCATAGATGATGGAAAGGAACCAAGCTCAAAAGAGCCTTGCCGGACTCTTGATTTGTTTAGGAATATACGTAAACTCGAACCTCAAAGCAAATGAACAGGTAAATTTTATAAATAAAATTCCAAAAATCTGCACTTGTCCGTAAGAAAGGGAACAGATTCTGATGAATATTTAAAGCTACAAAAGTTTTCTCATCTTCAAGTGTGTCACCCCAAAATCTGCACTTCTGTCTAATCTATCAGATGCTTCAAGCTTTACATGTTTGTATCCTCCTTCACTATAAAGTCGATTTTTATTCTACATAGATGCTTGGTAACCGTCTTGAGAAATATTTTTGTCAGATGGAGTACCAGAATTCAAATAAAGACATAAAGCCCAAGTTGAATAATGTTGCAATTCCTGGATTTAGTTTTTTGAACAAAATTTATGTGATTATTTCAATTTTTAAATAAAAATACAATATTTTTTTCTTTTAAGATAAATTAGAGGTCAAGCCTCCCAACTTATTTTTAAATTAAATATCTATGAAAGACCCCCTCTAGTTGGGTTTCGAACCTGCGACCTTTTACTCAAAGATGCATTACCCTTTGTCACTGGACCAAGAGTTGGTTCTCAAAATAAAAATACAATGTTGCCAACCATAACATTATATTGCATTTACAAGATATATATATCCCACCATTGAAAAATCTAGATCCGAACATCTCTTCAATGCCATATTACCAAGATCTTTATATTTCTTATTTTTGAAGGATTAAGAAATGACAAGAGAAAAACAAATTAATCCTCCGACAAATTAAGTTTTTTGACCGGATAATTTTAGGAGTATGTGAAACTGCATCACATCTTTTCCTCTCATGTCCAGTTACAGCGGAGCTTTGGAGATGTTTAAACAATAGTACGGGCATACCCCAACTACCATCTCAAACCTCCTGCTTGCAAGCACTTCAACAATTTTTCCAAACACTGGCAGTTACACCCTTTCAAAAAACTGTTATAGCTACCGCCATTTGGGCAATTTGGTTAGAGCGGAATAACAGAATCTTTAGGGGGAGAGGAGAGATTGTTGGAAGCTATACATGACTGGATTGTGCCCTGCAACGTTGTTCATGAAACATTGTTAGCTACTGTACCTGTTGCTGTTACTCAGGGCTCTAGTTCACTTCTTTTCTTCTCTCTTTTTGCTTTTTCTTTTTCCTTTTCTTTTATGTACTCTAGGTAGCATGTGCCTAGTATATCCAAAAAAAATTTAGGAGTATGAATTGAGGAATAGCGAAATTTGTCTCGAGTCTTGCTGTCTGTTTGCATAAAAGGTTCAAATATTTATACATTTTTATTTTATTTTTAATTGGGTTAATTATTGTTGTCTTAGGTTGTATATATTAAAGGGAAATAATTTTCTCTGAAATATTCCTAAATTGTATAGCTCACAAATACAGCAGTAACGGAGCATCTTTCAAAAATAAACGACTTCATATTTAATGGAAAAACGATAAAATTTATGTCATACTACTTTTGACGTTCTACTTAACTAGTATAGATAATATTAACAAACCTGTTAATTAAATTAGAAAAAAGTTAAATCAAACAACCAAGCAACCAACCAGGAACATAAGAAATTACTTAGAGACGCACAATATTTAAACAACAAAAGGACAAAATATCACAGCATTCTTAATCAACAATCAAACGCACAGAAATTACTCAAATGAAGACAAACACACCAATTAAAAAGTTATATTGAAATTATCTACTAACCATCAAGATGACATGTTGGGTTAACGAAAGTTTCATAAGGAGACTGGAGCAGGCTATTGAAACTGCTGAGGTTTTAAGGGATGAAGGCCCAGGCTAGCTGCCGCGGGCCTTCAACCGCGGAGTCGAAGAACCAGGTGAAGAGTCGATCCCTCCTGAATATTATAGTCAGCAAGGGTGCACTCATCCTGCAGCTTCTTACTAGTAAAAATGAGCCTCTGCTGGTCAGGCGGGATCCCCTCCTTATCGTGAATCTTTGCCTTCACTTTATCAATTGTGTCAGAGCTCTCAACCTCGAGGGTAATGGTCTTTCCCGTCAATGTCTTTGCGAAAATCTGCATCCCTTTCCTGCAACGCTTAACAGGGTCTTGCCGGTCAGTGAAATCCACCACGCATCTGCCACTACACGGAACAAGTTTGAGCTTTGACTCATTCTGAATATTACAATCGGCCAGGATGCAGTTGTCATCAAGTTTATTCCCATCAAAGATCAAATTCTGCTTGTGCAGAGCAATTCCCTCTTGATCTGAAATTTTTCTTTTTAAATTCGATACCGTCTCAGACATTTTGGTATCAATGATGATAGTTTTACCCTCCCATGTTTTAATATAGATTCTGATATCTTCTCTAGAACCCACAACTAGGGTAGAATCCTCTTGGATGTTGCAGTGAGCAAGTGTTTGTGAATCACCAAGTTCTTTATTGTCGAACTTCAGACTCATGTTATCAAAGGAAATGCATTCAGCATCTTGTATCATTTCCTTTAGCCTACCAACTGTTTGTTTGCTCTCCACCATAAATGAAATTATTTTCTCACCAAATACTTTCACGAAGACCCGCATTTTGGATTTAATATTGACCTTTACATGCTCAATTATTGGGTTTTCAGACTCTACTTCAACTATTGTGGTTCTTCCACTGCGCATCTTGATTACAATTTCCAGACCTTCCATCTAAAATTTTGTACAATTTATTAGATGGATGTATGCTTCTCTTATTGTTCCAGCTACTAAAATGAAATAGTATTATCCTTCATCAAACACATTAAATAATCAACTCAGTCAAACCCCGACATAAAGCATATAACACCATTCGACTGTTTGTTTATGTACTTGTTTGGATTTTTACAGTCCAGTCAGTGTCCTTATCACGATTAGGATGACAAATTAACATCTATTCCTTACAAACAGATTAGAGATTTGTACATGAAAAAGACAGGTTTTGTAGCTCCAATTGTAAAGCCAAAAGAGAATGACATCAGACAAAAAGTTCAGTACCTCATTATATCTGAAGAAAGAATGACGAACCTAGTAGTTGCAGTGTACCAAAGGGCTAATGCAAGAATCCCCTCAATCTGAAAATTTTAGGGACCAAATTATACATAATAATTTTTACATCATTTTATTGTTTGTTAGGAAAAAAATTTATTGATTGAAATGATAGGGGCTGTTGAAATATCAATAAATTTCTCCTAATTAAAGAAATTAAGACCCTAATTCAGACCCAATGACTTGTCTTATTAAAATAACCTGCCACACAAAACTGACCATAGAGAAGAAACCATGGATGACATGGTGAAAGGAGAAAGGAGAGGTAAAGGGGAGGAACAGGATAAAAAGGGAGAGGGAAAGAGGAGACCAACGAACGAGAATACTATGGCTGGACCTATTCCGGGGATGGTGGCAGAGAAACCAGGAAAAAAAAAAAAAAAAAAAGGGATGGGAGAAGATTGCCGTGAATGGCCTTCCCCCGGAATTTGCTCAGGACACTCTTTAGTTACTCATTTACTCCAAAACTTACCAAAATACTCTTATTAGACAGTGATAATCTGAGAAAAATAAGATGAAGGAGAAGAGGATATTTTGGTCATTATTTAGAAAAAATAAAGTGATTCAGTAATTAAGGCGTGACCTGATCAATTCCCGTCTTCCCCCCCGCTAGAAAATAATCTTATGAAACCCTTTCTAGTTTAGAGAGAGAAAAGAAGAGGAAGGTTACCTGGAAACAAAAGTGATTAGCACTGTGTTAGGAGCAAGAACCACGACTGTTGTGAGTTGTGACTTGTGACTTGTGAGAGATGAAATTACTGATCGATGAGAAAAAAGTTTGCATAGGAAAAGTTGGAATTCGGAAAAAGCTCAGATCTGGTGCCGCGCGGCACTAGCGCGGCGCTCTAGCCGTCTGATCAAGATCCAAGGAATAAGGAAGTCCGTGCATATAACCTAGATTGATAGAACCGTAAAAAATGAACCGTTTGATCAAGATCAGACGGCTCGTACGCGCGCTACACGCTGTCCCGCGCTACAGTGGATTCGGATCCGAAAAAGAGATCAGGGTGTCATTTCAGAATTAATGGTAGGCGGTAGCTGGTACTCAGAGTGGTACTGCGGAATCGTATCATCTGCCAACGTGGTACTGCACCTCGGCTAAACCCTATTTCCCGCTAAACTCTCAGTTATTGGGCTTTTCTGATTATTGGGCCTTATTACTTAATGGGCTTCAAATCACTCTCTACTGATTTCTTCATTTTCCGAGTTTCTGATGGCGCGGCAAATGAATATCTGTCCTACCAGTGTATGTAATGTCAAATTGATGTACTCCAAAATGAGAGTAACCAAGCTCAAGTGTGCTAGTCATGGTTACTAGCCTTCTATTTCTTTCAATGATTTAAGGGTCAAAGTATTGAAGAAACTAGAATTTTCCTGAACTATTATGCAATGTCAAATTATTTAATACCGAAATGGAGAACCAATAATGAGACGTAACTTCTGAAAGAAAGGTTTTCCGGGATTCTCATTTAATAGTAGTACAAGTGGAACTTAAAAACTATAATCAACCATTCGTTAAAACTATATTCAAGCCAGTCGATCTTCGATTCAGTTTAACACATTCAGTCTGCATAATTTCTCCCATAAACATATATTGCATTATTATAATCAAGCATTCATATCTGCAATAGCAGAGAACTAACAGTATCAGTTTGCAGAACATCCAATGCAATTGAAATAGTAGCATATACTATCTGAATAAGCTATTGAAATACATGCGATTCACAGAATCACAGCTGATAATACAAGTACTAGAACAAGCCAAACAGATAAGAAAATTCCAGAACACTTATTGGTACGCATATTTCAACAATCCCTTAGTGCAACAACTTCAGAGATACAAACAATGAACCATAATTCCATACAGCCAAACTGACAAAGAACTAAGTCATCAAGTTTTATGCAGAACCACCACGCAGACGAAGAACAAGGTGAAGAGTCGACTCCTTCTGAATATTATAGTCGGCAAGGGTGCGCCCGTCCTCCAGCTGCTTGCCGGCAAAAATAAGCCTCTGCTGGTCCGGCGGGATTCCCTCCTTGTCTTGAATTTTCGCCTTCACATTATCGATCGTGTCAGAGCTCTCAACCACGAGTGTAATGGTCTTGCCTGTCAGTGTCTTGACAAAAATCTGCATACCTCCCCTGAGGCGCAGAACAAGGTGGAGGGTTGATTCCTTCTGGATATTGTAATCTGCCAGAGTGCGGCCGTCTTCAAGCTGCTTTCCGGCAAAGATGAGGCGCTGCTGATCTGGTGGGATCCCCTCCTTGTCTTGAATTTTGGCTTTGACATTGTCGATGGTATCTGAGCTCTCAACCTCAAGGGTAATGGTTTTCCCCGTCAAGGTCTTGACAAAGATCTGCATTCCACCACGAAGGCGAAGCACCAAGTGAAGCGTTGACTCTTTCTGAATATTGTAATCAGCCAGAGTGCGACCATCCTCCAGTTGCTTGCCAGCAAAAATCAACCTCTGCTGGTCTGGTGGGATCCCCTCCTTATCTTGGATTTTTGCTTTGACATTGTCGATTGTGTCTGAGCTCTCAACCTCAAGAGTAATGGTTTTACCTGTCAAGGTCTTGACAAAAATTTGCATCCCACCCCTCAGACGAAGCACCAAGTGGAGGGTTGACTCTTTCTGGATATTGTAATCTGCCAGTGTGCGGCCATCTTCGAGCTGTTTGCCAGCAAAGATCAACCTCTGCTGGTCTGGTGGGATGCCCTCCTTGTCTTGAATTTTTGCCTTCACATTATCGATGGTGTCTGAGCTTTCAACCTCAAGGGTAATTGTTTTACCTGTCAAGGTCTTGACAAAGATCTGCATGCCTCCCCTCAAGCGAAGCACTAGATGCAGAGTTGATTCTTTTTGGATGTTGTAATCAGCAAGTGTGCGGCCATCCTCTAGCTGCTTACCAGCAAAAATCAACCTCTGCTGGTCGGGTGGAATACCCTCCTTGTCTTGGATCTTGGCCTTGACATTATCAATGGTGTCTGAGCTCTCGACCTCAAGGGTAATGGTCTTACCGGTCAAGGTCTTGACAAATATTTGCATGCCTCCCCTCAATCGGAGCACTAGATGCAAAGTAGACTCCTTTTGGATGTTGTAATCAGCAAGTGTGCGGCCATCCTCTAGCTGCTTACCAGCAAAGATCAGCCTCTGCTGGTCTGGGGGAATACCCTCTTTGTCTTGGATTTTGGCCTTGACATTATCAATGGTGTCGGAGCTTTCAACCTCGAGGGTAATGGTTTTACCAGTCAAGGTTTTGACGAAGATCTGCATGCCTCCTCTTAGGCGCAGAACCAAGTGAAGGGTCGACTCTTTCTGGATGTTGTAGTCGGCGAGAGTGCGACCATCTTCAAGCTGCTTGCCAGCGAAGATAAGTCTTTGCTGGTCAGGAGGGATCCCTTCCTTGTCTTGGATCTTGGCCTTGACGTTGTCAATTGTGTCAGAACTCTCAACCTCGAGAGTTATGGTCTTGCCGGTGAGTGTCTTAACAAAGATTTGCATCTGCAGTACACAACAGAGATTGTATTAGTAAAACCTGGATTACCTCAGTGTTCTTCTCACAACAATTAGATAAAAAGGTTCAAGAAAATGCTTTGCAAAAGATTTGGTAATCTGCTGTAAATGTAGATTTGTAAAATTTGTGAAACAATGACATGCTGTGCACATATCTTATTCTTATAGGCTTAAATAGAATCCATACCTAAATTCCGTGCAAAATTTAAACCAACCAGTTTTACTGCCTTAACATGGAGAATCATCTAAAGTTTACACAAAATAACCCTTAAGATTATTCCAGAATTTAAGAAATTTCCACTATACAATTCATGATATCTAATACATTGACAAAGTTCAGAAAGAGATTTAAATATCCATAACAAAAAGTCAAGACTACACGAATTACCAAACAAGGTCAACTGGTTCAATATGACAAATTTGCGTTATCTAATTTTGGATAAAGAAAGCCCTAATTAAACAAAACAACCACAAATCTCTGGGTCAAACCAATAATCGCCACAACAAGCAACCAATCGTAAACCTGATCAATCCTTTGGTACCGAAAACAAACACTAATTTCACAATAATCTCAAACCCTAGCTCTGATCCAACACCACGACTAATACAATCAATACAATAATCAAGATTCTATTTCAAGTGTCAGAAAAATCATGAGCAAGACCAATACCTTGACGATCGAAGAAAACCGATTCGAAGAAAGAAGAGCGAGATTTCAAAGGCTGAGCGAAGAATACGAAGAGAGAAGCAATGAAATTGTTTCGGTAGCGAGAAGAGAGAGAGGCCCAATTTATAGAGAGATGGTTGATATGAATAGAAATATCGAGAATTATCTTTTTTTTCCCTAATAAATGCTACTTTTCTTTTCTTGGGAGGAAACCACGGCGTGCGGGGCAAGTTCAATGAATTTAGTAGGAAACCGGGTAGAGCCGACGAGAAATATACCAAGACCAATTCAGATTTTTTCTATAAATAAATAATTCAATTAAGGAGTCATGTTCAGTAGTAAAGAAAATGGAGGCTACCCTTATAGTTTGTGCTTCTAATAAAATGGATGTGTCCGTTTTGTATAATTGGAGATATTTATCACGTCAATTAAGGCCAGTCGGTCACGGCGACGCAACCTCAGAAATATCCAGAGGCCTATTAGTCGCCGGTGGGCCCGCCTAAAGTTGGAACCAGAAGTTTTAGTAGAGGCTAAGCCTAAGCCCAAGTTTCACATATAAGGGTCAGAATTAGACAATTCAGCGTTGAAAGTTTTACTTAAATTTCATGGAAGAATTCCGTAATCTACAATTAATCAGTCCATGAACCTGTAATTCTACTTTGAGAGGCCTATTTCCGACTAGAGAAAATAAATTGTTGTGCAATTAGTTGATTGCATTTTAGAGAATAATTATTTTTCTTAGTAGTAATATAACTTAATATAAGACTAGAGTCTAGAGTTGATATTAAAATAAAAAAAAACATCGACAAGTACAGAATGTATTTTTAATGCATTGTGCAAATTTGTACCTCCAAATGATGCACCATTTAGGACACAATGAATATATTAAGCTCTGATCGAAATGATTTTTACATGGGATTTTGTTTTATTTGAATTGATTTCATAGGATTTCATTGAATCTAATTACATAGGAATTCCAACCAAATGACACCAAATTCTTTCAATTTGATCAAGAATTTTCCAACCAAATGAAAATCTCATATTAAAAAAAATGGAATTAGGTCAGGGCCTTAAAGAAAATAGCTGCCAGTTTTGATAACTGATGACTTGAATGAGACAAATTAATTAAGAAATCAAGCATCGACAAAAAGGTTAGGTCCGACAGAATTTTCTTATACAAAAGGTACAAGCTATATTTTTTGTATGAATATATTAATAAAATTTGGAAAATATGTGTTTGTTTGGATCATATATGTGTTTAAATAAGACAACGGTGCAAATAATGCTTATTCTGAGTGTTATTTATACTGTCTAGGATATGATTCAAATGTTATTTAACCAAAAAGTTTGGATTATACATAGTAATTACACATATATAAAGTACAAATAATGCTTATTCTGAGTGACATTTGAGCATTTCAATCGTTTATGCATTCATTCTAAGTCATTTCATCATAATAATCTTCATTTTAGAGGTAATTATGCATAATAATTATGCTTATTCTAAGTCATTCATTCTATACGGTCTAGAATATGATTCAAATATTATTTATTCAAAAAGATTATATTATACATAATAATTATGCATAGAACTTGCAAATAACGTTTATTCTAAGTACAATACAATAATCTACATTTGAACAATCTATACGTTATAAAATATGATTCAGGTATTACATATTCAAAATGATTAGATTATACCTCGTTATTTGCATTTTATATGGATAATTACCATGTATAATCAAATTTTTTTTAAATAAATAACATATGAATCATATTCTAGACAGTATAAAGAGTTTAAATGTAGATTAATGTAATAAAATGACTTAGAACGAATCCAAAAAACAATTGAAATGCTCAAATGATGCTAAGAATTGCATTATTTGCACTTTATATCTGTCATTACCATATATAATCCAATCTTTTTCAATAAATAACATATGAATCATATTCTAGATAGTATAAAGAGTTTAAATGTTGTTTATTATGATGAAATGACTTAGAATTAATCCAGAAAAGATCGAAATCCTAAAATGATACTCAGAATTGTATTATTTGCACTTTATATGCGACAATACCAATCTTTTTGAATAAGCAACATATGAATCATATTCTAGACAGTATAAATAGTTTAGATATAGATTATTGTAATGAAATGACTTATAATGAATCCAGAAATAATTGAAATGCTCAGATGATGCTCAGAATTGCATTATTTGCATTTTATAGGAGTAATTACCATGTATAATCCAATCTTTTTGAATAAATAACATATGAATCAAATTCTAGACAGTATAAAAAGTTTAAATAAAGATTATTGTGATCAGATCACTTAGAATGAATACAGAAACGATTGAAATGCTCAAATGATGCTCAGAATTGCATTATTTGCACTTTATATGAGTAATTGCCATGTATAATCCAATTTTTTTTAATAAATAAGATATGAATCATATTCAACACAATATAAAGAGTTTAAATGTAGATTATTATGATGAAATGACTTACAATGAATCCATAAACGACTGAAATGCCCAAATGATACAAGAATTACATTATTTACACTATATATGCGTAATCAAATATTTTATAAACAAACAACATATGAATCATATTCTTGACAGTAAAAAGAGTTTAATGTTGTTTATTGTGATGAAATGTCTTAGAATGAATCCAGAAACGACTGAAATACTCAAATGATACTTAGAATTGCATTATTTGCACTTTACATGCGTAATTACCATGTATAATCCAATCGTTTTGAATAAATAACATATAAATCATATTATTGACTGTATAAAGAGTTTAAATGTTGATTATTGTGATGAAATGACTTAGAATGAATCCTGAAACAATTGAAATACTCAAATGATTACCATAATTGCATTATTTGCACTTTATATGCGTAATTACCATGTATAATACAATCTTTTAGAATAAAAATAAACATATGAATCGTATTCTAGACAGTATAAAGAGTTTAAATGTGGGCTGTTGTGATTAGATGACTTAGAATGAATCTAGAAACGATTGAAATACTCAAATAATGCTCAGAATTGCATTATTTGCAATTATATGCATAATTACCATATATAATCCAATATTTTTTCATTAAATAACATATGAATTATATTCTAGACACTATAGAGAGCTTAAATGAAGATTATTGTGATAAAATGATATAGAATGAATCCAAAAACGATTGAAATGCTCAAATGATACTCAGAATTTTATTGTTTGCAATTTATAAGTGTAATTCCATGTACAATCCAATTTTTTGAATAAATAACACTTGAAACATATTATAGATAGTATAAAATGTTTAAATGTAGATTGTTGTAATTAAATGACATAGAATGAATACGAAATGATTGAAATCGTCAAATAATGCTCAGAATTGCATTATTTGCACTTTATATGCATAATTATCATGGATAATCAAATCTTTATGAATAAATAACATATAAATCATATTCTTGACAGTATAAAGAGTTTAAATGCTGATTATTGTGATGAAATGACCTATAATGAATACCATAAATGATTGAAATACTCAAATGATGCTAAGAATTGCATTATTTGCACTTTATATGCGTAATTACCAGTCATAATCCAATCTTTTTGAATAAATGATATACGAAATGTATTCCATACAGTATAAAAAGTGTAAATGTAGATTATTGTGAATAGATGACTTAGAATGAATCTAGAAATGATTGAAATACTCAAATAATGCTAACAATTGCATTTTTTTCCACTTTATATGCGTAATTACCATGTATAATCCAATATTTTTAAATAAATAACATATGAATCGTATTCTAGACAGTATAAAGAGTTTAAATGTAGATTATTGTGATGAAATGGCCTAGAATGAATCCAGAAACAATAGAAATGCTCACATGATGCTCAAAATTACATTATTTACACTTTATATGTGCAGTTACCTTGTATAATCAGATATTTTTTTGAATAAATAAAATATGAATCATATACTAGACAGCATAAAGGGGGCCGTTTGGATCGGTTAGGAATTAGGGAATTTGAGTAAGTTGCAATTCCTAGGAATAAATTTATTGGAAAATGTGTAACTTTGTGAAGAGTTTGGATTGTTTATAATAAATTTATGATAGGAAGATGAAATTCTCCAAAATCCCCAATGAATCCAAACAGCCCCAAAGAGTTTAAATGTAGATCATTGTGATGAAATGACTTAGAATAAATCCAGAAGCAATTGAAATTCACAAATGATGCTCACAAATGCATTATTTGCAATTTATATGCATAATTACCATGTATAATCCAATCATTTTGAATAAATTATAAATGAATCATATTTTTCACAGTATAAACAGTTTAAATGTAGATTATTGTGATTAAATGACTTAGAATGAATCCAGAAACGATTGAAATGTTCAAATGATGCTCAGAAATGCATTTCTTGCACTTATATGCATAATTACCTCATATAATTCAATCTTTTTGAATAAATAATATTTGAATCGTATTCTAGAAAGTATAAAGAGTATAAATATAGATTATTGTGATGAAATCACTTAGAATAAATCCAGAAACGATTGAAATGCTCCAATTATGCTCAGAATTGCATTACTTGCACTTTATATGCGTCTTTACCATGTATAATTCAATCCTTTTGAATAAATAACAATTGAATCATATTAAAGATAGTATAAATAGTATAAATGTAGATTATTGTGATTAAATCACTTTGAATAAAACCAGAAATGATTGAAATGCTCAAATGTTGCTCATAATTGCATTATTTGCACTTTATATGTGTCTTTACCGCGTATAATCCAATCTTTTTGAATAAATAACATTAAATCATATTCTGGACAGTATAAAGAGTTTAAATGTTGATTATTATGATGAAATGATTTAGAATGAATCACGAAACAATTGAAATGATCAAATGATGCTCGGAATTGCATTGTTAGCACTTTATCAGCGTAATTTCCAAGTACAAGCTGATCTTTTTTTTAATAAATAAAAAATGAATCATATTCTAGATTTTATAAAGAGTTTAAATGTAGATTATTGTTATGAAATGGCTTAGAATGAATCGAGAAATGATTGAAATGCTAAAATGATGTTCGGAATAGCATTGTTAGCACTTTATAAGCGTAATTTTCATTTATAATCAAATCGTTTTTGAATAAATAACATATGAATAATATTATGGACGGCATAAACAGTTTAAATGTAGATTATTGTGATTAAATAACATAGAATGAATCGAGAAACGATTTAAATGCTCAAATGATACTCGGAATTGCATTATTGGCACTTTAAACCGTAAATTCCAAGTATAATCAGATATTTTTTGAATAAATAACGTATGGATCATATTGAAGACAGTATAAAGAATTTAAATGTAGATTATTGTGATGAAATGGATTAGAATGAATCCAGAAATGATCAAATGATGCTTAGAATTGCATTATATGCAATTTATATGCGTAATTACCATGTATAATCAGATATTTTTTGAATAAATAACATATGAATCATATGCTAGACAGTTTAAAGAGTCTAAATATAGATTATTGTGATGAAATCACTTAGAATTAATCCAGAAACAACTGAAATGTTGAAATGGTGCTCAGAACTACAGTATTTCCAATTTATATGAATAATTTCCATGTATAATCCAATATTTTAAATAAATTATATATGAATCATATTCTAGATTGGATAAAGAGTTTAAATGTAGATTATTGTGAAAAAATGACTTAGAATGAATAGAAACGATTGAAATGTCCAAATGATGCTCTGAATTGCAATACTTACACTTTATAATATTCATAATTACCTCGTATAATCCTATCTTTTTAAATAAATAACATTTGAATTGTATTCTAGGCAGTATAAAGAGTTTCAATGTAGATTATTGTGATGAAATGACTTAGTATGAATCCAGAAACGATTGAAATGCTCAAATGATGCTCAGAATTGCATTATTTGCAATTTATATGCATAATTACAATGTATAATCCAATCTTTTTGAATAAATTACAAATGAATCATATTTTACACAGTATAAAGAGTTTAAATGTAGATTATTGTGATTAAATGACTTACAATGAATTCAGAAACGATTGAAATGTTCAAATGATGCACAGAAACGCATTACTTGCACTTATATGCATAATTACCTCATATATAGTGTATTCTAGATCGTATATAGCGTATAAACGTAGATTATTGTGATGCAATTAATTAGAATGAATCCAGAAATGATTAAAATACTCAAATGATGCTCCGAATTTTATTATTTGCACTTTATATGCGTCATTACCATATATAATTCAATCTTTTTGAATAAATAACAATTGAATCATATTTTTTACACTATAAATGAACACCAGAAACGACTGAAATATTCAAATGATGCTCAGAAACACAGTACTTGCACTTATATGCGTAATTACCTTATATAATTCAATCTTTTTGAATAAATAACATTTGATTCGTATTCTAGATACTATATAATGCATAAATGTAGATTTTTGTGATGAAATCAATTAGAATGAATCCAGAAACGATTGAAATACTCAAATGATTCTCAGAATTTTATTATTTGCACTATTTATGCGTCTTTACCATGTATAATTCAATCTTTTTGAATAAATAACAATTGAATCGTATTTTAGACAGTTTAAAGAGTATAAATGTAGATAATTGTGATCAAATCACTTAGAATAAAACCAGAAACTATTGAAATGCTCAAATGATGCTCATAATTGCATTATTTGCACTTTATCTCTGTCTTTACCGTGTATAATCCAATCTTTTTGAATAAATAACATTGAATCATATTCTGTTACGTATAAAGAGTTTAAATGTAGATTATAGTGATGAAATGATTTAGAATGAATCGTGAAACGATTGAAATGCTCAAATGATGCTCGAAATTGCATTGTTAGCACTTTATCAGCGTAATTTCCAAGTATAATCTGATCTTTTTTGAATAAATAAAAAATGAATCATATTCTAGATATTATAAAGAGTTTAAATGTAGATTAATGTTATGAAATGGCTTAGAATGAATCGAAAAACGATTGAAATGCTAAAATGATGTTCGGAATAGCATTACTTTCACTTTATATGCGTAATTACCTCATATAATTCAATCTTTTTGAATAAATAACATTTGAATCATATTCTAGACAGTATAAAGTGTATAAATGTAGATTATTGTGATGAAATCTATTAGAATGAATCCAGAAACGATTGAAAAACTCAAATGAAGCTCAGAATTTTATTCTTTGCACTTTATATGTGTCTTTACCATGTATAATTCAATTTTTTTTGAATAAATAACAATTGAATCATATTTTAGACACTATAAATAGTATAAATGTAGATTATTGTTATTAAATCACTTAGAATAAAATCAGAAACGATTGAAATGTTCAAATGATGCTCAGAAATGCATTACCTGCACTTATATGAGTAACTACCTTATATAATTCAATAATTTTGAATAAATAACATTTGAATCGTATTCTAGACAGTATAAAGTGTATAAATGTAGATTATTGTGATGAAATCAATTAGAATGAATCCAGAAATTATTGAAATACTCAAATGATGCTCAGAATTTTATTATTTGCATTTTTATGCGTCTTTACCAAGTATAATTCAATCTTTTTGAATAAATAACAATTGAATCATATTTTAGACAGTAGAAAGAGTATAAATGTAGATTATTGTGATTAAATCACTTAGAATAATGCCAGACACGATTGAAATGCTCAAATGATTCTCATAATTCCATTATTTGCACTTTTTATGCGTCTTTTCCATGTATAATCTAATTTTTTTGAATAAATAACATCGAATCATATTCTTGACAGTATAAAGAGTTTAAATGTAGATTATTGTGATGAAATGATTTAGAATTAATCTTGGAATTGCATTGTTAGCACTTTATTACCGTAATTTCCTAGTATAATCTGATCTTTTTTGAATAAATAAAAAATGAATCATATTATAGATATTATAAAGAGTTTAAATGTAGATTAATGTTATGAAATGGCTTAGAATGAATCGAGAAACGATTGAAATGCTAAAATAATATTCAGAATTGCATTGTTAGCACTTTATAAGCGTAATTTTCATTTATAATCGAATCGTTTTTGAATAAATAACATATATATAATATTATTGACGGCATAAACAGTTTAAATGTAGATTATCATGATGAAATGACATAGAATGAATCGAGAAACGATTTAAATGCTCAAATGATGCTCGGAATTGCATTTTTAGCAATTTATAAGCGTAATTTCCATGTATAATCAGAACTTTTTTGAATAAATAACGTATGGGTCATATTCTAGACAGTATAAATAATTTAAATGTAGATTATTGTAATGAAATGGATTAGAATGAATCCAGAAACGATAGAAATGATCAAATGATGCTTAGAATGGAGTTATATGCAATTTATATGTGTAATTACCATGTATAATCTGATTTATTTTTTAATAAATAACATATGAATCATATGCTAAACAGTTTAAAGAGTTTAATTAAAAATTATTGTGACGATATGACTTAGAATTAATTCAGAAACAACTGAAATGTTGAAATGATGCTCAGAATTGCAGTATTTCCAATTTATATGAGTAATTTCCATGTATAATCCAATATTTTTCAATAAATATTATATATTTCATATTCTAGACTGGATAAAGAGTTTCAATGTAGATTATTGTGAAAAAATGACTTAGAATGAATCGAGAAACGATTGAATTGCATTACTTGCACTTTATATTTGTACTTAACTCGCATAATCTAATCTTTTTAAATAAATAACATTTGAATTGTATTCTAGATAGTATAAAGAGTTTAAATGTAGATTATTATGATGAAATGACATATGAATCCAGAAACGATTGAAATGCTCAAATGATGCTCAGAATTGCATTACTTGCACTTTATGTGCATAATTACCATGTATAATCCAACTTTTTTGAATAAATAACATCTGAATCATATTATAGACTGTATAAAGATTTTAAATGTAGATTATTGTGATGAAATTACTTAGAATAAATCCAGAAGCAATTGAAATTCTCAATTGATGCTCAGAATTGCATTATTTGCAATTTATATGCATAATTACCATGTATAATCCAAAATTTTTGAATAAATTACAACTGGATCATATTTTACACAGTATAAAGAGTTTAAATGTAGATTAAAACGATTGAAATGTTCAAATAATGCTCAGAAACGCATTACTTGCTATAGGCGTAATTACCTCATATAATTCTATCTTTTTGAATAAATAACATTTGAATCATATTCTAGACTGTATATAGTGTATAAATGTAGATTATTGTGATGAAATCAATTAGAATGAATCCAGAAACGATTGAAATACTCAAATGATGCTCAGAATTTTATTATTTGCAATTTTTATTCGTCTTTACCATGTATAATTCAATCTTTTTCAATAAATAACAATTGAATCATATTTTATACAGTTTAAAGAGTATAAATGTAGATTATTGTGATTAAATTACTTAGAATAAAACCAGAAATGATAGAAATTCTCATAATTGTATTATTTGCACTTTATATATCTCTTAACCGTGTATAATCCAATCTTTTTGAATAAATAACATTGAATCATATTCTGGACAGTATAAAGAGTTTAATGTTGATTATTGTGATAAAATGATTTAGAATGAATCTTGAAACGATTGAAATGCTCAAATGATTCTCGGAATTGCATTGTTAGCACTTTATCAGCATAATTTCCAAGTATAAGCTGATCTTTTTTGAATAAATAAAAAATGAATCATATTCTAGATTTTATAAAGAGTTTAAATGTATATTAATGTTTTGAAATGGCTTAGAATCGAGAAACGATTGAAATGCTAAAATGATGTTCGGAATTGCATTGTTAGCACTTTATAAGCATAATTTTCATTTATAATAAAATCATTTTTTAATAAATAACATATGAACAATATTATGGACGGCATAAACAGTTTAAATGTAGATTATTGTGATGAAATGACTTAGAATAAATCGAGAAACAATTAAAATGCTCAAATGATGCTCGGAATTGCATTGTTAGCAGTTTATAAGCGTAAATTCCATGTATAATCAAATCATTTTTGAATAAATAACGTATGGATCATATTCTAGACAGTATAAAGAATTTAAATGTAGATTATTGTGATGAAATGGATTAGAATGAATCTAGATACGATAGAAATGATCAAATGATGCTTAGAATTGCATTATGCAATTTAAATGCGTAATTACCATGTATAATCATATATTTTTTTAATAAATAACTTATGAATCATATGCTAAACAGTTTAAAGAGTTTATATATAGATTATTGTGATGAAATGACATAGAATTAATCCAGAAATAACTGAAATGTTGAAATGATGCTCACTACTACAGCATTTCCAATTTATATGAGTAATTTCCTTGTATAATCCAATATTTTTCAATAAATAATATATGAAACATATTCTAGACTGGATAAAGCGTTTAAATATAGATTATTGTGAAAAAATGACTTAGAATGAATCCAGAAACGAATGAAATGCTCAAAAGGTGCTCTGAATTTCATTACTTGCACTTTATATTCGTAATTAACTGATATAATCCAATCTTTTTAAATAAATAACATTTTAATTGTATTCTAGACAGTATAAATAGTTTAAATGTAGATTATTGTGATGAAATGATTTAGTGTCAATCCAGAAATGATTGAAATGCTCAAATGATGCTCAGAATTGCATTACTTGCACTTTATATGCGTAATTACCATGTATAATCCAACTTTTTTGAATAAATAACATTTGAAACATATTACAGACAGTATAAAGATTTTAAATGTTGATTATTGTGATTAAATGACTTAGAATAAATACAGAAGCAATTGAAGTTCTCAAATGATGCTCAGAATTGCATTATTTGCAATTTATATGCGTAATTACCAAGTATAATCCAATCTTTTTGAATAAATTACAAATGAATCATATTTTACACATTATAAAGAGTTTAAATTTAGATTATTCTGATTAAATGACTTACAATGAATTCAGAAACGATTGAAATATTCAAATGATGCACAGAAACGCATTACTTGCACTTATATGCGTAATTACATCATATATAGTGTATTCTAGATCGCTATAGCATATAAATGTAGATTATTGTGATGCAATTAATTAGAATGAATCCAGAAAT
This sequence comes from Rhynchospora pubera, assembly GCA_028095005.1. Taxonomy (NCBI): domain Eukaryota; kingdom Viridiplantae; phylum Streptophyta; class Magnoliopsida; order Poales; family Cyperaceae; genus Rhynchospora; species Rhynchospora pubera. The sequence continues at coordinate 105,151,483 of CM051461.1, read as the reverse complement.
GATTAAAATACTCAAATGATGCTCCGAATTTTATTATTTGCACGTTATATGCGTCATTACCATGTATAATTCAATCTTTTTGAATAAATAACAATTGAATCATATTTTAAACACTATAAATGAACACCATAAACAACTGAAATATTCAAATGATGCTCAGAAACACAGTACTTGCACTTATATGCGTAATTACCTTATATAATTCAATCTTTTTGAATAAATAACATTTGAATCGTATTCTAGACACTATATAATGCATAAATGTAGATTTTTGTGATGAAATCAATTAGAATGAATCCAGAAACGATTGAAATACTCAAATGATTCTCAGAATTTTATTATTTGCACTATTTATGCGTCTTTACCATGTATAATTCAATCATTTTGAATAAATAACAATTGAATCATATTTTAGACACTATAAATAGTATAAATGTAGATTATTGTTATTAAATCACTTAGAATAAAATCAGAAATGATTGAAATGTTCAAATGATGCTCAGAAATGCATTACTTGCACTTATATGAGTAATTACCTTATATAATTCAATATTTTTGAATAAATAACATTTGTATCGTATTCTAGACAGTATAAAGTGTATAAATGTAGATTATTGTGATGAAATCAATTAGAATGAATCCATAAATGATTGAAATACTCAAATGATGCTCAGAATTTTATTATTTGCATTTTTATGCGTCTTTACCAAGTATAATTCAATCTTTTTGAATAAATAACAATTGAATCATATTTTAGACAGTAGAAAGAGTATAAATGTAGATTATTGTGATTAAATCACTTAGAATAATGCCAGACACGATTGAAATGCTCAAATGATTCTCATAATTCCATTATTTGCACTTTATATGCGTCTTTTCCATGTATAATCTAATTTTTTTGAATAAATAACATCGAATCATATTCTTGACAGTATAAAGAGTTTAAATGTAGATTATTGTGATGAAATGATTTAGAATTAATCTTGGAATTGCATTGTTAGCACTTTATTACCGTAATTTCCTAGTATAATCTGATCTTTTTTGAATAAATAAAAAATGAATCATATTATAGATATTATAAAGAGTTTAAATGTAGATTAATGTTATGAAATGGCTTAGAATGAATCGAGAAACGATTGAAATGCTAAAATAATATTCAGAATTGCATTGTTAGCACTTTATAAGCGTAATTTTCATTTATAATCAAATCGTTTTTGAATAAATAACATATATATAATATTATTGACGGCATAAACAGTTTAAATGTAGATTATCATGATGAAATGACATAGAATGAATCGAGAAACGATTTAAATGCTCAAATGATGCTCGGAATTGCATTTTTAGCAATTTATAAGCGTAATTTCCATGTATAATCAGAACTTTTTTGAATAAATAACGTATGGGTCATATTCTAGACAGTATAAATAATTTAAATGTAGATTATTGTAATGAAATGGATTAGAATGAATCCAGAAATGATAGAAATGATCAAATGATGCTTAGAATGGAGTTATATGCAATTTATATGTGTAATTACCATGTATAATCAGATTTTTTTTGAATAAATAACATATGAATCATATGCTAAACAGTTTAAAGAGTTTAATTAAAGATTATTGTGACGATATGACTTAGAATTAATTCAGAAACAACTGAAATGTTGAAATGATGCTCAGAATTGCAGTATTTCCAATTTATATGAGTAATTTCCATGTATAATCCAATATTTTTCAATAAATAATATATATTTCATATTCTAGACTGGATAAAGAGTTTCAATGTAGATTATTGTGAAAAAATGACTTAGAATGAATCGAGAAACGATTGAATTGCATTACTTGCACTTTATATTTGTACTTAACTCGCATAATCTAATCTTTTTAAATAAATAACATTTGAATTGTATTCTAGATAGTATAAAGAGTTTAAATGTAGATTATTATGATGAAATGACATATGAATCCAGAAACGATTGAAATGCTCAAATGATGCTCAGAATTGCATTACTTGCACTTTATGTGCATAATTACCATGTATAATCCAACTTTTTTGAATAAATAACATATGAATCATATTATAGACTGTATAAAGATTTTAAATGTAGATTATTGTGATGAAATTACTTAGAATAAATCCAGAAGCAATTGAAATTCTCAATTGATGCTCAGAATTGCATTATTTGCAATTTATATGCATAATTACCATGTATAATCCAAAATTTTTGAATAAATTACAACTGGATCATATTTTACACAGTATAAAGAGTTTAAATGTAGATTAAAACGATTGAAATGTTCAAATAATGCTCAGAAACGCATTACTTGCTATAGGCGTAATTACCTCATATAATTCTATCTTTTTGAATAAATAACATTTGAATCATATTCTAGACTGTATATAGTGTATAAATGTAGATTATTGTGATGAAATCAATTAGAATGAATCCAGAAACGATTGAAATACTCAAATGATGCTCAGAATTTTATTATTTGCAATTTTTATTCGTCTTTACCATGTATAATTCAAACTTTTTCAATAAATAACAATTGAATCATATTTTATACAGTTTAAAGAGTATAAATGTAGATTATTGTGATTAAATTACTTAGAATAAAACCAGAAATGATAGAAATTCTCATAATTGCATTATTTGCACTTTATATATCTCTTAACCGTGTATAATCCAATCTTTTTGAATAAATAACATTGAATCATATTCTGGACAGTATAAAGAGTTTAATGTTGATTATTGTGATAAAATGATTTAGAATGAATCTTGAAACGATTGAAATGCTCAAATGATTCTCGGAATTGCATTGTTAGCACTTTATCAGCATAATTTCCAAGTATAAGCTGATCTTTTTTGAATAAATAAAAAATGAATCATATTCTAGATTTTATAAAGAGTTTAAATGTATATTAATGTTTTGAAATGGCTTAGAATCGAGAAACGATTGAAATGCTAAAATGATGTTCGGAATTGCATTGTTAGCACTTTATAAGCATAATTTTCATTTATAATAAAATCATTTTTTAATAAATAACATATGAACAATATTATGGACGGCATAAACAGTTTAAATGTAGATTATTGTGATGAAATGACTTAGAATAAATCGAGAAACAATTAAAATGCTCAAATGATGCTCGGAATTGCATTGTTAGCAGTTTATAAGCGTAAATTCCATGTATAATCAAATCATTTTTGAATAAATAACGTATGGATCATATTCTAGACAGTATAAAGAATTTAAATGTAGATTATTGTGATGAAATGGATTAGAATGAATCAAGATACGATAGAAATGATCAAATGATGCTTAGAATTGCATTATGCAATTTAAATGCGTAATTACCATGTATAATCATATATTTTTTTAATAAATAACTTATGAATCATACGCTAAACAGTTTAAAGAGTTTATATATAGATTATTGTGATGAAATGACATAGAATTAATCCAGAAACAACTGAAATGTTGAAATAATGCTCACTACTACAGCATTTCCAATTTATATGAGTAATTTCCTTGTATAATCCAATATTTTTCAATAAATAATATATGAAACATATTCTAGACTGGATAAAGCGTTTAAATATAGATTATTGTGAAAAAATGACTTAGAATGAATCCAGAAACGAATGAAATGCTCAAAAGGTGCTCTGAATTTCATTACTTGCACTTTATATTCGTAATTAACTGATATAATCCAATCTTTTTAAATAAATAACATTTTAATTGTATTCTAGACAGTATAAATAGTTTAAATGTAGATTATTGTGATGAAATGATTTAGTGTCAATCCAGAAACGATTGAAATGCTCAAATGATGCTCAGAATTGCATTACTTGCACTTTATATGCGTAATTACCATGTATAATCCAACTTTTTTGAATAAATAACATTTGAAACATATTATAGACAGTATAAAGATTTTAAATGTTGATTATTGTGATTAGATGACTTAGAATAAATACAGAAGCAATTGAAGTTCTCAAATGATGCTCAGAATTGCATTATTTGCAATTTATATGCGTAATTACCAAGTATAATCCAATCTTTTTGAATAAATTACAAATGAATCATATTTTACACATTATAAAGAGTTTAAATGTAGATTATTGTGATTAAATAACTTAGAATGAATCCAGAAATGATTGAAATGTTCAAATGATACTCAGAAACGCTTTACTTGCACTTATATGCGTAAATACCTCATATAATTCAATCTTTTTGAATAAATAACATTTGATCGTATTCTAGACAGTATATAGTGTATAAATATAGATTATTGTGATGAAATCAATTAGAATGAATCCATAAACGATTGAAATACTCAAATGATTGTTAGAATTTTATTATTTGCACTTTTTAGGGGTCTTTACCATGTATAATTCAATCCTTTTGACTAAATAACATTTGAAACGTATTCTTGACAGTATAAAGTGTATAAATGTAGATTATTGTGATGAAATCTATTAGAATGAATCAAGAAACGATTGAAATGTTCAAATGATGCTCAGAAATGCATTACTTGCACTTATATGCGTATTTACCATTTGACTAAATAACTTTTGAAACGTATTCTTGACAACTTAAAGTGTATAAATGTAGATAATTGTGATGAAATCAATTAGAATGAATCCAGAAATGATTGAAATGCTCAAATGATGCTCAGAATTTTATTATTTGCAATTTTTAGGGGTCTTTACCATGTACAATTCAATCTTTTTGAATAAATAATATTTGAATCGTATTCTAGACCGTATAAAGTGTATAAATATAGATTATTGTGGTGAAATCTATTAGAATGAATCCAGAAACGATTAAAAAACTCAAATGATGTTCAGAATTTTATTATTTGCACTTATATAAGTCTTTACCAAGTATAATTAATTTTTTTGGAATAAATAACAATTGAATCATAATTTAGACACTATATATAGTATAAATGTAGATTATTGTAATTAAATCACTTACAATAAAACTAGAAACGATTGAAATGTTCAAATGATGCTCAGAAATGCATTTCTTGCACTTATATGCGTAAATACCTTATATAATTCAACCTATTTGAATAAATAACATTTGAATCGTATTCTAGACAGTATAAAGTGTTCAAATGTATATTATTGCGTTGAAATCAATTAGAATGAATCCAGAAACGATTGCCATACTCAAATGACGCTCTGTATTTTATTATTTGCACTTTTTATGCGTCTTTACCATGTATAATTCAATCTTTATGAATAAATAATAATTGAATTCATATTTTAGACACTATAAATTGTATAAATGTAGATTATTGTGATTAAATCACTTAGAATCAATCCAGAAATGATTGAAATGTTCAAATGATGCTCAGAAATGCATTACTTGCACTAATATTCCTAAGTACCGCATATAATTCAATCTTTTTAAATAAATAACATTTGAATCGTATTCGAGACAGTATAAAGTGTATAAATGTGCATTATTGTGATGAAATATTTTAAAATGATTCCAGAAACGATTGAAAAACTCAAATGATGCTCACGATTTTATTATTTGCACTTTATATGCGTCATTACCTTGTATAATCCAATGTTTTTGAATAAATAACATATGAATCATATTCGGGACTGTATAAAGAGTTGAAATGTAGATTATTGTGATGAAATGACTTAGAATGAACTCAGAAATGATTGAAATGCTCAAATGATGCTCATAATTGTATTATTTGCACTTTATATGCGTAATTATCTTGTATAATCTAATCTTTTTCAATAAATAAGAAATGAATCATATTCTTGACCGTATAGAAAGTTTAAATATTATTTATTGTGATGAAATGACTTATAATGGATCCATAAACTACTGAAATTCACAAATGATGCTCAGATTTGTATTATTTGCATTTTATATGCGTAATTATCATATATAATTTAATATTTTTAAATAAATATCATCTGAATCATATTTTAAACAGTACAAAGAGAGTTTAAATGTAGATTATTGTGATAAAATGAATTATAATGAATCCAGAAACGACTGAAATGTTCAAATGATGCTCAGAAATGCATTACTTGCACTTATATGCATAATTACCTCATAAAATTTAATCTTTTTGAATAAATAACATTTGAATCTTATTCTAGGCAGTATAAAGTGTATAAATGTAGAGTATTTTGATGAAATCTATTAGAATGAATACAGAAACGATTGAAAAACTCAAATGAAGCTCAGAATTTTATTATTTGCACTTTATATGCGTCTTTACCATGTATAATTCAATTTTTTTTGAATAAATAACAAATGAATCATATTTTGGACACTATAAATAGTATAAATGTAGATTATTGTTATTAAATCACTTAGAATAAAACCAGAAACGATTGAAATGTTCAAATGATTCTCAGAAATGCATTACTTGCACTTATATTCGTAATTACCTTATATAATTCAATCTTTTTGAATAAATAACATTTGAATCATATTTTAGACACTATAAATAGTATAAATGTAGATTATTGTGATTAAATCACTTAGAATCAATCAAAAAACGATTGAAATGTTCAAATGATGCCCAGAAATGCATTGCTTGCACTTATATGCGTAATTACCTCATAAAATTCAATCTTTTTGAATAAATAACATTTGAATAGTATTCTAGACAGCATAAAGTGTATAAATGTAGATTATTGTGATGAAATTTATTAGAATGAATCCAGAAACGATTGAAAGACTCAGATGATACTCAGAAATGCATTACTTGCACTTATATTCGTAATTACCTTATATAATTCAATATTTTTGAATAAATAACATTTGAATCATATTCTAGACACTATAAATAGTATAAATGTTGGTTATTGTGATTAAATCACTTTGAATCAATCCAGAAACGATTGAAATGTTCAAATGATGCTCAGAAATGCATTGCTTGCACTTATATGCGTTATTACCTCATATAATTCAAACTTTTTTAATAAATAACATTTCAATCGTATTCTAGACTGTATAAAGTGTATAAATGTAGATTATTGTGATGAAATCTATTATAATGAATCCAGAAACGATTGAAAAACTCAAATGAAGTTCAGAATTTTATTATTTGCACTTTATATGCGTTTTTACCATTTATAATTCAATTTTTTTGAATAAATAACAATTGAATCATATTTTAGACACTATAAATAGTATAAATGTAGATTATTGTTATTAAATCACTTAGAATAAAACCAGAAACGATTGAAATGTTCAAATGATGCTCAGAAATGCATTACTTGCACTTATATTCGTAATTACCTTATATAATTCAATCTTTTTGAATAAATAACATTTGAATCATATTTTAGACACTATAAATAGTATAAATGTAGAGTATTGTGATTAAATCACTTAGAATCAATCCAGAAACGATTGAAATGTTCAAATGATGCCCAGAAATGCATTGCTTGCACTTATATGTGTAATTACCTCATAAAAATCAATCTTTTTGAATAAATAACATTTGAATAGTATTCTAGACAGTATAAAGTTTATAAATGTAGATTATTGTGATGAAATCTATTAGAATGAATCCAGAAACGATTGAAAAACTCAGATGATGCTCAGAAATGCATTACTTGCACTTATATTCGTAATTACCTTATATAATTCAATATTTTTGAATAAATAACATTTGAATCATATTCTAGACACTATAAATAGTATAAATGTAGATTATTGTGATTACCAATTATTCCATATGATTCTTGGTTTGTGAAATATCTCATGTACATCCACAAACTTTGCCCCGATGTTCAATCCGATTAGGGTCCATCGATAAGTAACTTTGCATACGATCCAACTCCATCAAGGGGCCCAAACAGATGTCGTCACTCACTAAGTGAATTAATGAGGGACATACGGTATAAAAGCCCTTATCGAGAATCAGCGGTAGACAATATTTATTGAACCTATCCTCATGTGGAAAAGATAAACATCTCAAACTTAGAACCAAAATCATAACGAAATAAACAATGACACATAACACAATCCATATGTTTATTTCATTGGGTCAAGTCCTGTACTATGTTCCATAACATATACATATGCAATTAAGTCGGTAACTCTTTACCTATGATTTGTAAAACTTAATCATCACTTAACTTGCATACTAATCTTATATGATAATTAATGTTCCTTGTTAATTATCAAGGTTATGGACCGTTTAGATTTATTATTGTCATTCTAAAGAATGATATACAGAGATCTACAAATTCAGATCCTCAACCTGAATAATCTGTCAATAATAAACCTAGGAACAGATGATAAAATATCATCCATAACATAAACTAATATTTAAGTCATCAAATTATTGACTTCTAGGACACAACTCCAACAATACACTATGTTCTTAATACACGATATATCTTTTGATATATATAGAGTTTTGCTATGGTGAGTTGCAACTCACAAAAGCGTCCGTGAGTCGCGCTCAAAATTTCGAATTTAAGTTCAAAACGACTGATGCAAACAGTCTAATACGATCTCCCTATTGAATTCTCCATGCAGACCAAATTTTATATTTTTTCAAAATTTTTAAGTATTTATTTTAGATTTTAGAAAAACATTAATCTAATTAGTTCTGAACCGTTCAAAAACAACATTTTTTAAAAATCTGAAATAAATACTTAAAAATTTCGAAAAAATATAAAATTTGGTCTGCATGGAGAATTCAATAGGGAGATCATATTAGACGGTTTGGATCGGTCGTTGTGAACTTAATTTCGAAATTTTGAGCGCGACTCACGGACGCTTTGGTGAGTTGCAATTCACCATAGCAAAACTCTATATATATATATATATATATATATATATATATATATATATATATATATATATATATATATATATATATATATATATATATATATATATATATATATATATATATATATATACGTTTTTTCGCCGAAAAAACGTAAATGACGCGTTATATTATTTTATCGTTTTTTCTGTGACGTTCGAGCAGTTGGCTACAAAATATCGTTATTTCTGAAAAAACGGTATTTAAACGACGTTTTTTAAAAACTTGCAAAAGATATACATCTACATCTATACTACTTATAAAGCACCCATATAAAAGGAGTAAACTTATCAGATAAAATAGTGTAAACAATTCTTATATTAATTATGGACTATTGATTTGTGTAAGTTGATTTGATCAGTGGTCTAGATCAATGTTAGACTTTTCTTTAAAAAAAATTAAATTACTACCAAATGAGCTATTTATTTAAAAGGAAAGACTAAATTATTTATTTTACCATATCTTTATTACCTAATATGTAACATTTTATATATATATATAACAAAAAATAATATCAATATTTTATTTTTTTTATTTGCCCACATATTGAGGCCATCTTCTTACTAGTATATATAGCCTACGGTACATAATGATTAAAAAAACATGAATTAAAATTAAATCTTAAATATTTTAAATATTAAAATAAAATTTTTATAGAATCGTAAACTACTATAATTATAAAAATTCATATATTCTGTAACACATTTTTCAGAATTGCAACGTTGAGAAAGAACAGCAGCAGGTGAAAATGGAAATCGTTCAAACTGTTTTCCGTTTCGTTTCGTGCAAAATGAAACGAAACGGAATGGAATTTTGGTTTCGTCTCTTGAGCGAAACGATTAAACGTAAATAGAGGCAGTTTCGTCTAGATAACGAAACGAGCAGTGAAATTGTACTATTCCGTTTCGTTTCGATCGTCTGTTTCGTGCAACATTGTACATCGTTGCTATTATTAAAGCAAGGAATGCAGCGGAGAAAACTAAGAAGGCCAAAATTTTCCGCCACTCCCAACCAGAACCAAATTCCTCCTCTCCCCTGTGTCGCTCAGCCCACGGCTCACCCCCCCTCTCCTTCTCCGATCTCTACCCACCTTCCTCTCTTCCCTCCTTTTTTCCCTTCTACCAAGCTGAGCACATACCCTTGTTTCTCTCTCCACCCAGACCCAAACCTCTCTCTCCCCGCCGTCACCTCCCCACAGAAGGCACAGATCTCCTTTTCCTCTCCGATCGCCTCCATCAGAGACCCCTTCTCCTCTATTACCTCAGTGAAACCACAGTGAAGCCAGGCACAGATCTCCTTCTCCTCTCATTCCTTCACTGCCTCACACCCAGGCGGCTCTTCCCCTTCGACATTGGAGAAGGATCCATTTCGGCCTCCACCTGCGCTAGCTCAAGGCAGTTCCTCCTCTATCTTTTCTTGCACTGAAGTTCTAATGGCCATGTATTCAAGTTTTATTTCCATGAGCGCCTCTTCTGTTAGGTAAGAATATGAGGAAGATTTTCTACAATCTGAGGGAGCTTTTCTGCAATTTTAGTGACATGGTTTTTTGAGATGTAATTAGATAATTTTTGGCGATTTTCTGCAATTAGATTTGTCAGCTTGAACAGTTTGAACAATTTACTATGAGTTTTTTTTACTGGTATTTAATTCTGAGATAGCAATTTTGAGTTTTTATTTTACTAGTATGTAATTATAGAGATATCAATTGTTTTACTGGTATGTAATTCTGAGTTTTTGTTCATCTCTATACCAACTTTCTTTGATTGTTTGTTGTTTGTACTAGTAAATTCAACGAATCTGGCACCATAAAAAATCCAAATTTGTACAAGCATTCTTTATTGGTTTTGTGCTGTTTATTTTTTGTTGTTTTTAATAGTGTTTGGTTGATGGTTGTGATAAATAAAAGATAATAGGGCACTGGTACAATTAATTGAGGGTACCAGTACCATTTGCTGCAAGAGTTCACGCATAAAATGGATTTTCATTTCTTACGCCACTTATTAAAAAAAAATGGGAAAACGATAAAACAGTTGACACAGTTGAACCGTTTTGTTCAACAAAACGATTAACGGAATAAGTATTCATTGCGTTCACATAACGAAACGAAACGAAACGAAGCACGCAAAAAAGAAACATTTCGTCCCATACGACGTAACGATCAACACAACAATGCAGTTGCGTGATCGTTAAAGTCGTTTTGCAGCCCTAGACGTGAAACTAAGCCTGTTTTGGCTAAGACACGAGGAAGAATTTCCCAGATCCACTGATACACCTTCCGAGTGGTCCATGTTGTAGCTTAAGAGCACGTGGAGGAGAATATACTCCACTCCAGCAGTGCAATTGATTCAATAGACGTCACTCAAAGGCATTATGCCCATGGAGATGCGAATCTTCCGACAGGTATTGCCTTTTCCGATCCAGCTTTAAATAGTATATTTTATTGCTAAATAACTTGCCCTCAGTTTCGAATTTATCACGTCTATGCCACTGACCATTGTCTCTTGTTTAAGAAAAGATAAGGTAACAAAAGCTTGAGCCATGAAAATGGTAAAATTGCGAAATATTATGGCGTTTTTGGAGTTCTCAACACGTGATATTCACAAATATATATATATATAAAAAAAATGTTCTTATGGATCCGAATTCGAGTCTTTCTAGTTTCTAATTCACAAGCATCAGTTTTATCTTTTAATTCTCTTGTTGGCAAATAAAGACCCAGCAGCGCGTCATCATGACAGAATTTTATACACGTACATATGTAACATATGTTATGTGTGGACGTGTGGTAGACTCGATAAAAACAGAGGCGGGTAAAAACAATGACACTTGATACTCTTTTATGAAAAGTAAAATCAGTAAAATTGCTTTTTTGATAATTGTGGGAAAGAGGATGACAACTCAAAACACTTCTAGAAACAAAAATTACGAGGTACTAATTAAAAAAAAAATTAGATCAACGCACATAAAAACACCTTGATTTTTCATGATTTGTGTCATGCAAAAACCCGTCAAATCCTCAGACAATTCACACAGTGAGATGGTATTTAAGTTTGTGAATTGATATCATATTTAAGAAATTTGCAGATAATTTGTTAGAAAAATTAAGGAGTGGCCATTGATAATTCTATTACTCTACTTCTTCGTGCATATATAATATAACCTTGAAGAAAGCGATAAATGCCTTGTAAAAATAACAAACCTTTTGAATTCTAAAAATCAATGTTCAAATTTCTTATTACTTTTCGTTACACAACTTTGATCATCTACTTAAATTTTCTTAGTTTATCGACCTTTAAAAAAAAATAGTTACCTCGATTTCTTATTTTAAAAAATGGACATATTAGAATTAATCTATTTTAGTTATTTTGATTCGTCTATTTTTCAACATTTTGATCAAGTATCAAATAAACTTTAAAAATTTTGAAATTTTAGAACAACACATCCGTCGTTAAAATGAATAAGATCAACGATTTGGATTGAATGATTATATTTAAATTTTTTAAAATTTAAAATAAAAAAGTAAAGTGTGACATTTGTGACACCAAAAAAGTGTGACACTTGAATCTTACTCAAGACAAAAATTGTTCTCCCACAAAATGAATGATGTACTTTTTTCCCTCAAATTGAATGAACGTGCGGTAAATATGAGTATATGTAATGAAAAGAAAAAAAAAAACACATGTACCGAAGGTGTTTGACACTTACCAATTTACCATATATCACGGAAAAAAAGTAGGTAATGAAAAGTAGGAAAAGTTAGGTTTATAATAATAAGGTACATTGGTTGATGGTCGAAATACTGATCTTTCAGTATTAACAGTGGTGATTAATCAAGCTCGGTTCTTATAATAATTGTTAGCCTATACGTGTAAACTTTTTGGGTGTGTTTGGATGAGCTGGGAATAAGGAATAGGAATAAAGAATTTCGATTTGCGTACTTATTCTTATTCTTGTGCAACTCAAACAACACAAGAATAATGAATTTGGGCCCTTATTCCTATACTAACAAAACCATAGTATAAGAATAAGAAATAAGGATAAACACACAAACCGAAATTCCTTATTCCTATTCCCTATTCCCGGCTCATCCAAACACACCCTTTAGAAGGGACCCGAATCCCGTGTAGCGCGGGACACTGTGTAGCGCGCGTACGAGCCGTCTGATTTTGATCGGACGGTTCATTTTTTACGGGCCTATCAATCTAGGTTACATGCACGGGGCTCCCTTGTCCATTGGATCTTGATCAGACGGCTACGATGCCGCGCTACACGGTGTGCCGCGCGGCACCAGATCTGAACTCCTTTAGAAGTAGCTATGAGTCTCGCTCTTATCGTGGCTCATGACGTGTAATCATTAAATGCTCAAACTAGTCAGATTGTTTTTGACATTTTGCGTTGTGATATTAGAATATGCTTTTATTAGTAGTGTTTTCTCATTTTGCTTACGGATATAATCTAGGAAGAAAAAAGAGAGCTTGGTTGTACCTATTCCCTCTCTCTTTTTTCTTATTCCTTATTCTTGGTGCAAACAAACACACCCGGAATTGTCATTTTAGTTGTTAATAACTAGTTAAGTAATTAATTTCTAACTTTAGTTCAAATGATATTTATATATGGTACATTTTTAAAATCAGAAATCGAGGTAACTATTTTTGTTTTTTACTTTTTTCGTTATTATGCAAAAAAACATGAATGTATTTTTTTCGTCCATTTTTCAACCTTTACAATATTATTTTTTCTTTTGAGTTTTCATAATAAATCACTGTATTCGTTATTACATTTTCGTTTCGTGAAGTGGCTCTCTAATTAGACTCATGTGAAGGGACTATTCAATAATATTTCCATTATTTTAACTATTACGACTCTAAGGATAAATAACTAAACACTTGATTATTTTTTATACCATATGTTATGGAGGTTATCGAGTTGGGAATAGAAATTATTCAATTAAAAAAAATTGGTACAAGATTTTTAAATTATTTAATTTAAGGATAATTCAGCTATCGAGTTGATAAGGATCATCTTCAGATTCTATCATCCCCATCGTCCACCTAGCAGTTAGATTAATTACATTCCGAAAAAGAAAAGAGGGGGGTGAGGATGATGGGATGATTAACGCGTTTTCCTTTTTTGGATGAGGGGAGGGAGGGAAGAGCGAAACAGAGGTGAGGGATGAGCGACACAGAGGAAAGGGAGGATGATCTAAATGTTCTAGTTAATCTATACAATTGTTTAATTTAATTGTTCTAGTTAATATAGCAACTGTTCTAGTTAAAACGTATAACTGTTTTGGTTGATGTAAATAATTTTTCTAGTTAATATAGGAACTGTTCTAGTTAAAATATATAAATGTTCTGGTTATATATATAACTGTTCTAGTTAATATATATAACTGTTCTGGTTAAATATATAACTATGCTGGTTATATATAACTGTTCTAGTTAAATATGTAAATGTTCTATTTAATATAGTAATTGTTCTGGTTAATACATATAACTGTTCTCGTTAAATATATAATTGTTCTAGTTAATATATTAACTGTACTAGTTAATAAATCATCCATGAGACTCAATCCCTCTCTGTTTCGCTCCCTCCCCCCTTCCCCTCCCTCTGATTCACTGAGCGTCCTCCCAGCGTTCATCCTCTCATCCCTAGATTTTCGAAAATGGAAGTTATTAATGCATTTAAGAGGGGATGAGGGATGACGTTGGACAAGTACTTTGTAAAAATGGAAAAAACTAAGACGCGTTTTAGAGGGGATGATGGAATGACGCTGAGGAGGAGATGATACTAAGCAATTCTGATTCAGCTATGAATACTTTTTAGGTGGATTTAAATCTAAACCATTCATTTAAAATATTAATGGTTGTGATTTGATTAAGAGCTTAAAATGAAGGGACTAGATTTGAGCCTATGTATTCACGGCAGAATTATCCTTAATTCAATATTTTGAAGCTCCATCCTTTATTTATCATGTGATGATTAATTTTTACAACCATAACGCTACTTTTGGAAATATAAACATTCATGACTTCATGTACTCACGCCTTGACCTTGCTGCATGTACACATTTAGAAAAAGAAGATTGATAAATTTTTGTTTAATTATTATTACTATAGTACTATACTGATATGAAAAATTGGATATAGTGTATGATATATACACAATATTCTACACTTTCGTTCTCTCTTTTTTAAAAAATAAAAATATGCTGGAAAATTTTGTTTATTTTATATTTTCTTTTGTCGAGAAGAGAAATTTGTTTATTGCATTATTGCGAGATCAAAATAGTTGGCATTGAATGCCGTTCTATTTTGGGAAGAAACGGAGGAAATTTTGTAACGACAACAACTATTGGTCAAAGAAGCAAGGGTTATACCGTAAAAGGGCCTTGCAAAACAAAGGGTCAAGGGAATACCGTAAAAGGGTACTAGTGTAATTTCTATATATGAAAAGAGCTCTGTGGAGAGAAGACGTGGCGTTTGTTTAATGCTTTTCCTCCTTCCTCTTTCTCCTTCTCTCCTCCCAAACATCCATCAAAAGAAAGGAACCCGCGCCAGGGAGGAAAGAAAAAGAGATTGAAATAGACAGAAAACCCAAAATTCTAGAAAACCAGAAAAAAGTCGAGATCAAAGACAAGAGGAGAGGAGACGAGGAGTAGAACGAAGGTCGACTTATGGTAACGACCCATGTCCCATGCTCGTTCTGTTCATTTCATGTTTCTTTTTGTTTCCCTTTTATTTTAGTTTCTTCCTCGAGCCCAATTTCTTAAAAGAAATTTCTTATTTCTCATATGCGACTGAGTAATTAGTTGAAATAATAAACCTACTTGTGTTTTTGTTGAAATTTTGTTCGTTTCTTCGATCATGGTGTTCTCTACCCCCCTTCCTTTTTGTCAAGCAAATTTTGTGTTTCTTCAGTTTTTGGTTTCTATTAGAATCACCAACAGATTACAATTGGGTTGTGGTTACATTTGGTCGGTTCTTAAATTATTCTACATTTACTTTAATTGTAGTTTGAACGTCAATTTGAGATGTTTCCTTGTTTATAAATTTATTGGTTCTATTCATGAAGGCTAGGTTGTGGATAAAACTTAAATTAGAGCATTTTTTTTAGTTTTTTTTTTTACTTTTTGGGTAATTTTATTTTAGTCTGTTGTGCTGATTATAGAAAATAGAAGTCTACATTACCAAATTATAGGCACCGTTAAATTGCAACTGAAAATGAAATTTAAAGAGCATAGTGAAAAATTCATATAATATTCCATATATTCAAAAGAAGTCAAGCACGAAATTATCAATTTTTTTTTTCCAATGGATCGATTAAGATGTAGTTTCAACTATTTCTCCACTTTGTTTCTGTTTCTTAACTCACCGTTTGGTACTCCTGAATAATATAATGTAGAATTCTGCTATAACAATTTCCTTTTCATTTCCCTTGTTTAATGCAATTTCTTTTGTTTTGCCAGGGTCAACGCTTGTTATAGTCTTCTGGGTGCTCTCTTAATGAACTGAAAAAAAGAGGAAAGAAGAAGAAAAAGCCCTCCTGAGTGATCTCCAAACACCTGGTAGAAAGAATAATAAAAAATAAAATAAAATGGACCATCGACCACCTGCATTCCGTTATTTTATAAAGAGCGCCTCTTTGTCCCTCACCACATACCGATACCTTGTTTTGATCCTTACATTCTTGGCATATACAAGTTATCATGCAACGCGAAAGACCACAAGCATTGTCAAAACCGTGCTTGACCCAGAGACTCATAATGTGGGCATGTGGCCCCTCTCGAATTTCCATCCGCGGGCCACCACAGGTGGTGGGTGGGCCCCGTTCGATGGGGCTGAGGGCCCACAGCTGCTTGGCATACTGGACCTTTCTTTCCTAGCTGTCTATTCTACTGGCATGTATTTTGCTGGACATCTAGGGGACCGCTTGGATTTAAGAATTTTTCTAACAATTGGAATGATTGGTACTTCAATTTTTACGTCATTATTTGGGGTCGGTTATTGGTTGAATATACATGTCTTTGGTTATTTCTTGGTCGTTCAAATGTTGGCTGGCCTTTTTCAGTCGACTGGCTGGCCATCAGTGGTGGCAGTTGTTGGAAACTGGCATGGAAAGAGAAAAAGGGGCTTGATTATGGGTATATGGAATGCACATACGTCGGTTGGTAACATATCAGGCTCTCTGCTTGCATCTCTTATGTTGAAATATGGGTGGGGATGGTCATTTGTGGTACCAAGTTTATTAATGGCATTTGTCGGGTTGGCTCTGTTTTTGTTATTACCGCCTCGGCCTGAGTCGGTTGGGTTGGATGGGAATGAGATAAGAAATGGGGTCAGGGAGCCTCTTTTGGGGGGAGAAGGAGAAGAGAATGGAAAGAAGAGGAAGGCTGTTGGGTTTTGGGCAGCTTGGCAGATACCAGGTGTTACTGCTTTTGCATTTGGTCTCTTCTTTTCTAAGCTGGTGGCTTATACCTTTCTTTATTGGCTTCCTTTCTACATTAGCCATACAGGTATGTATCCAGTTTGCCTCTCGTCTTCTTTAATATTTACTTTTAAGTTATTTGTAGTGTTACAACACCACATTTACATATTTAATGGGACAGTTGCAGACCGCAAAGGAAATTATTCCAATGGAACTTTTGACTAGAGTAACTTTTAGGGCCATTGCACATAAATTAGATTAGTTAAAAGTCAAATCTGAAAGAATAGGATTCAACTCTGGTACAAAGGGACTCTTAACTGGAAGCAGTATGCTTGGCAGTGAAACATCCACATTTCTTAACTTAAGAATTGATTTGCTGCATTAAATATTCAAAAACCTCCTTCATTAATCACGTTACCATAATAATCATGCCAATTAACAAGTTGATTTCAGTGACCAAATATTCGAACTCCTTACCTTACCTGATAGTTTAGTGTTGCTTAGTTCTGCTCTTTACTGAGGTCCTCGGATTGACCAGTACGAGTACATTTATCAGAAAAGGAATTATTAGTGTGCTTACCAAAAAGGGGAAGAAAAGACTAATTGCATCATATAAACTAAGGCACTTCACTGCAAACTCCAGTCTAAGTTTTCAGTAAGCAGCCTAACATCCGTTCAACATAATTTTTAGAAATTGGCGGCGAGTACTTGTCAAATTGGAAGGCTGGAATGCTCTCTACCCTTTTTGATGTAGGTGGCGTCATAGGCGGTATACTTGCCGGCCACCTCTCTGACAGTCTGGATGCTCGTGCCTTTACCTCAGTTCTCTTCACCTATCTTGCGATTGGTGCACTTTTCATCTACCGCTACTTTGGCAGCTCCTCTCTTTTAATGAATGCAACTCTTATGATCATTGCCGGTATGTTTGTCAACGGTCCCTATGCACTAATTACCACTGCTGTGTCGGCAGATTTGGGTACACATGAGTCTCTAAGAGGTGACTCAAATGCATTGGCAACAGTAACAGCAATAATTGATGGTACTGGATCGGCAGGGGCTGCAATTGGACCTTTGTTGACGGGTTACCTCTCCGCAAAGAGTTGGGATTCTGTTTTTGCAATGCTTATGGTAGCAGCATTGTTGGCAGGATTATTGTTGACAAAACTTGCTTGGGCTGAGATAAAGAGGAATGAACGATTGCATTTGTGCTTTCGTCGTAGGAATTCTTCTGATGGAATGGCTAATGGGGTTTCACATTCTGTTGAAGGGGTTTGAGTTGGAAATGCAGAGTTGATAATTTCTCATCGTTTTGTTTTTATGGAGATCCTTGCTTCCATCTGAATCTCAGTAATGTTCCTGGTTTTATTGATCCTACTTGGGAGTGGGTAGATACTGTAATTTAGTTGCAGTTATCAGGTGCCGGTGGCTGGTGCTGAGAATCAGGTTTTAGTTTTATGTATTTTGTTTTTAAATTTCCCTTCCAAACCCTTCCCTTCTGTCTTTACTTTTGATTGGCTTTATAAGGTCCCTTTATGTGATTGAAATTCAAAAGAAACAACAAAGATTTTTGAGAAGAGTGTAGTTGCTGGGAATACAAAGAAATACTTTTGTTTATGTAAATATATAGAGGTTCTATACCTTTCGTTCTGAAAAAATGAATAAAAAGACATCGTCCAATTTTCTCTAGCTTTTCTTGTGTTAAAGTAAACTGTGCTTTTTTTCATAGTATAGATGCTGTTAATTATTTCAGTGAAGAATTCAAATCGTTTAATTTCCTCGGAATTAAACCATGCAGGTCGTTTAATTTCCTCGGAATTAAGAGCTGTGAGTAGTGGAATTGACCCGAATGTTTTAGAGACTAAACTCATGTTTAAAATGAATAGAACCTGAAAGACCTAGCTAATTGTGTCTTACCATGTTTAAGGAAAGAAAAAGAAGCCGAAAAGAGACTCCAAAGATGAAATTAGCTGAAACATCTAAAAGATGTAGTTGGTTATTTTGTTTAAACCCGGCTTTAAATTTTTTTTTCCCCACCTTGCGTATCTCGATTGATCACTTGACCTTACTTGATACTGTCATTTGTGCTTTGATTTTGAATCTCTTATTACTAATGTGTTTTTTTAACTTGTTGATGGCCATACCGGTAGTCTTCGCTTGGCCGTTTTGGGGAACTACAATAAGAAACCTTATTGCAAGTAGTTTGCAGAAAACTCCATGTACTTTTCCCAAATTGTGATTTCTAAAATTCACTATTGCAATTTCTTGATGTGCGCATACATATTTGATAAAAAAAAAAATATATATATATATATAATGTGCTTAGCAAACGAAATTTCACCTAGTTTGTAGCAGAATTTATTTAGAGTTCTGCCATAACACCACCTTTTTAACAAAGAAAATCAAAACAAATCGTTTTATTTATACATGTTAGCAATTTGATTCTGATATTTGGCGGTTACTGCATCTCTCTTAACTTTCATGGTTGGTGTCACTAGACCATTATCAACCTGAAATATTACAAGAAATGGAGATGTTAGTTACATTTTGTATTTTGAAAATTTGCGTAAATAGAATGAGTGGAAATAGACAGGCCAATTTGACTTACCGTGAAGGGCTCGTCAACAATTAAAATTGGGCCAATCTGGAAAGAGCAACTAGCAGTCCTGAATTTTATCATGGCAGTTTATCTAACTATTAATATAGTGGGAAAAAAAATATAAAGTTACAAATAAAAGAAAGGAGAAAGTACCGTACCAAGTTCTGACTTCATCATATAATAAATTTAGCAGTTTTTCCTTTGGCATTTCCATTTTATCATCCTTATTCGGAACAATGATTGCTCCTAAGCGCCTTTGATCCTTGAAATACGTACAAATCATTAATCAAATGTCACTTGATGTGCCTTTGAGACTAATACAAAAATCTTTGATGTCAAGCATCATTTTTATGTTTATTTTAAAAATTGTACCTGCCCAACAACCATAATTTGATGTATGAACCTACTATTTAGTGCAGCTTCTTCCAGATCTTTGGGGTCCACATTCTCTCCTGCAAAATCAAAATCAGTTATACTGCGTTAATTCAAGTTGAATTTATTGCTTTCATGAATGTCATTTGATGAGAAGAATATTTAATATGTTATTTTTTCCCCATTTTTAAAGTCATCCCACCAAAGAACAGCATCCTCTAGGAGTCTAGGTTAAAACCGTAAAACAGTTTGGCCCGTCGATGAAATTTATAGTTAGCTGAAATTGTGATGACTGGTTTAGATTCAACCCGTAACAACACCACAAAATGGCAAATCTGGTAAAAAATTTTCATTAATGGGTTCCTGGTTAAACAGAACGTTTACCCTTTCTGTTATTGCACATATAATCTGTTTGATGAAATGCCCAAGTGACTTTTTCATCATTGCTAATGTGTTCCTAGCATTCATGCTACAATGCTGGGATTCGTCAAACAGGATTTATTTGGTTCTGGGAACTGGCGTCAACACACTGTCATTGAAGTTTTGTGATATGTCTTTCAACCAAAAAAATTGCAAAAAAACATACATGAAGTTGTGTTTTTCTATAAAAGATACAACACACCTGTTGAGAGGACTATAGTATCCTTTACTCGTCCAACAACAACAATCATTCCTCCAGCCTTGTGGCTCCGTCCCATGGTGTGTTTCGGTACAATCCATCCTACATCTCCAGTGTTAAACCACCCATCCTTGTCCACTGCTGCTTCTGTGGCTGTAGTGTTCTGATCAAGTCATACACAGCCCATAGTTAGTACTGTTTTTTGATCGAGAAAAAAGTTCATGCAAAGAAATTTGGATCATTAAGGTTGATTTCTAGTAGAAGTATTAACATATTTTGTGTACTCTATGGTTGTTTATTAATATTTGTGGGATTATAGGTGGGAAAAATTCAAATTAGGACTTTATTCTGGTTCAAACTTTAGTACTAAATGGTATTAATCAATTTGTAGTTAAATTCCCACGTGAGCCTAAATAGAGATCCAGAAGTCATTTCTGAGAAATTCAAGTCTTAGCAACTAGTTAAAAATTTAAATCACATCCCCTATCATTCTTCTTTATCCTAATATTAATTTCAGATCATGAATGTTTAATAGCATTATTACCTTGTAATAGCCTTTCATAACTTGGGGTCCTCTAAACTTAAGGATACCTTTCGAGCCATCAGGGACTGTCAAGCCGGTTTCTTTATCCACAACTTTCACTTCTGTGTACTTCAAAGGGGGTCCTATTGTGCCAAGAACCTTCACAATTAAAAAAAAAAAAAAGTAAGTCAAGCCAATTTTTGTTTTGGTTTCAAAAGTAAGCTCTAGCAACTAAATTGTGCAATCAAACATAAAAACAGAAACAGCCAAAATGAAAAGAAATGGATCTAAGTTTATTCCAAGTTGTCCATAGCAGCACCACATTGGTACGTAATACTTAAATAAGTTGTTATAACACTGCAGCTGTGCTTTGTGAAACAAAAATAAGGAACTGAGAAAATCTTAAGGGGAAAAAAACCAAAACGGTTTGCTAGAATTACATTGCAATTTGGATCTCTTATAGCTACAACAGGTGAAGTCTCTGTTAGACCATAGCCATTTTGCACTGTGACCCCTATAGCCTGAAACACGAAATTATTACATCCAAATTTTAAAATCAATTCTTATACTGTTGCAAACTAATAATTGTAGTAAAGTCCCAAACCTCAAAAAATTTGTCAACATGCATTGGCAGACTCCCCCCTCCACTTATACCAGCCTGCGTATTTGTTAAAAAGTTCTTAATTTAATACTGAATAATATGTATTAAATTTAGGTTATGGGGGTAACACCGTAACAGTACCAAACACTATATCATTGTATATCAATCTAATAAGATTTCTGATAGAAATGGGCACCTTTAATATTCCAATTGAAGAATGAAACTTTGAGTAGAATTGTTTTCTCGCCACAAAATGGAAAGGAAACAGAATTGCAGCAACAATTCGTGCACAAAACCATTCAAGTACACAAGCGAAAAATGCTGGTTGTATAGAATTTTTGGGCAATGCTCTTCCCTTGACAACAAAGATATTGTTATTGTGCAAATCAAGAAATATGATTGATTGAGAAAAGGTATTGACAATATCACTTCTATTAATCTTTTGTACCTCGAAAATTCTCTTTGCTTCCATGTAGAGCAAACTAATTTTGATTAAAGTTTGTGCAAGAAATTTTTGAGTAGGTGGGCTTGCTGCAATCTGCCTCTGAATTGAGCTACAATGTTATTATATCTTTAATGATCATCTTCTCGTTTAAGAAATGAAAGCTGGTGCATATAAAAAACAAGAAGGTTTAAGAAAACAAAAGTTGTGGCAGTTACTTGTAAAGTGTTTCATAGACCACAGGCACAGAAACCATGTAATGGGGTTGAAACCGCTTCAAATCATCCTACCATAGAATGCGTAAAATTCAGTTAAAAGGTTGGACAATTGGTGAGCTCAGTATGAAAATAATTCAAATTAGAAAATTCTTGAACCCTGAGATAATTGACATTAGTGTAGATTTGCTCTATGCCATTTGAGAGTGTAAAATATTCAAATGCACGCTCGTATACATGCCACGATGGAAGCATGCTTAGGAATCTATCTCCAGCTTGACATGGCACATGTTCCCATAAGTTTGCTACCTAAAATGTGGTAAGTAAATCAAGATTGATTCAATGCATATGCTTACGAAAAATGGGCCTGCATAATTGGATCATTTTAGATCCCAAAATTGTTTCTCAAGGAACATTGCGATTGTATTAGAACTTTTATAGAAGTCATTGCTTTTGATTGCTCATCATCCATATTAATTTTTGGAAAAGTAAATTACAGCAGTAAGACAAATAAATATAATCTGACCTGATGAAAGAGGTTTTGGTGAGTGAGCATGACGCCCTTTGGCATACCACTTGTTCCACTTGTATACATCAGAGTTGCTATGTCATCAGGTTTGATGGTATCAAGATCTTGGCTTTGACCTAATACAGCACTAGGTTGTGAGCTTTCAAGTATGTTAACATTGTTTAGATGTGTCTGACGAAATACCAGGGAACTCTGAAAATAAGAAACAACAGTTTGGAAAATTGCTACCTGTTTTTGGAGAAACTGACAATTTAGTACGGTATTCTTGCCCCAGTTGTGTAATTTCATTGTAGTCATACAAGGAAATGCCCTTGATAGCAGAGTTATTACTGAGGCTAGACTTTTCGCCCCAGAGTAGAACTATAAATCGAACATTAATTCTTGGAATGAGTGACTCTGCAAGCCGGTTAAAGAACTTAGGGTTGTCGACTACAAGAGCTATGCTGTTTTAATAGACAAAAATGTTAAAATATATATAAAAAATAAATTCCAGAATAATTTTGTTTAAACAATTTCCTCTACTAACTGTAATGAAACTTGAGTCATCCAAAAAGACAAATTAATCACACAAAAAATCCAAGAACAATGGAATTGCTGTACTGGTACAGACCCAGTACACTGGTACAATTTGTTGTTAATTAAGGAAAGGCTCAAGACCGCTTTGGACAAGTACACTGACTCTTGATTTGGACATTTTTGGGGAAAAAAATACCTTTCAGAGTGAGTGTAAATCTTAAATAGTTCTTCATCAGATGACCTAGTTCCTCGTACTGCATTTATAGCACCCGTGGCCATGATTCCTGCAATTGACCAGTACTTGTCAGTTTAGTTATTGGGTATGCTACTCATGGTGATCAGATTTCATCTATCTGCAATTCATCTCTCTTTAGCTCATGTATGTTTTATAAAGACTATTGTAGTGAAATTTGTGTGACAAGAGATGAGAATCTCTTTTTGTCCAGTAAAAAAAAAAGGAAATTTGACAAAGACACAAGGTACACATACCTTGGTCTGCAATTAGCCACCTGCATGAGTTGTCAGCAAAAAGGGCGACTTTTTCTTCTGGGACTAGTCCTATTTGTCTCAATCCTTCAGCAAAATTCAATATTTCTTGCTCAACCTGGATTCAGGAAAGTAAAAATTCAGGATAACAGGTTTGCATAGATATTGGTATTTAATTGACAGTAGAAGAGTCTCAATTATTCCCACATCTACGCTTGTAATACCAAATTGCCAGTAAGGTACTGTACTGGTAAACGCTACATTTTATAAAATTAATAGTGGACATAAAACACTAGAGATTGTATCATTCTTGTACAGCTGTTAGAATGCATCAAAATTGATAAACATGGCTAGAATAAAATTTCACCTGATTATGAGTCAATTTTGAAGGAGGGTCGTGATATGTATCTACTAATGCAATTCTGTCTCCAAACTTTTCTGCATTACTCCTCCAAATATCAGGAATTGCTTTCCAGTAATTAGGAGTATTATTGTTCGTCTCATTGGTTACATTTTTTCTTTCTTTTTCAAGGAAGGGGGAGCATTTTCTTCTAACTTTTTCGCCAACCTATAAGTTCAATATCTTCAAATTATAGGGATCTTTAATAATGAGAAACATACAGGTACCCCCATTGTGATATTATTGATAGCAAAATGCATAGTAACATTGGGCTATCCTAAATACTTCATGCCTAGAGAGGACTACAATTTTCATAATTTTTAAAAAAGAAAATAAATTCCAGGTGAAAATTGAACTCGAGACCTGATAGGAGTGCTGAGCAAACAGTTGATCTGAAACTTAAAAGGAATATATATGGAGGAAAAGCAGTATATATCTTATTTTACCTCCAAGGAACACCTGGTGGCACCATGTCGGCTGCATCTGACAGGTGAGCATATCATAGGGATGGTCCATGGTGTTCCACTGCGAGAACCAAGGAGGCGGAGGCTCGATGTTCTATGATGGTGCACACTGGACATGGCTGAGCTCAATTGAATAGCCATTCTGGTTGGCTACAGAAGAGGAGAAAACAGAGCAAAATGAAGAACCGTTAAAGAAGAACAAGTGGATAGCAAAAATCTTGAAAATAACGAACAAAAGTAGAAAAAGAATGACAAGGATGCAACTTAGACATGGTCCATATATCAGGTAGAAGCAATCATGAAATCTGACAAATAATTAAGAGGAGGAGGTAAGTAAACGAAGTAATTAACATATAATAAAATGTATATGATAAGGAGATAAATATCCTAATTGGAATGTCATAATACATTAGATTCATTGGTCCTGGTTAATTAGCCTAAGTGGAGAAAGCGAGTCTTGGGTTATCTATTCATTTGTTTTGTAATTGTTTAGCATTGTACTATTGTATAAGTACTAGAATATATTTGGATGAAGCATCCCATTGTAGCTTATATCCTCGTGGGTTCCGTCAAAGAAGTAAACAACATGTAGAGGTGACAATTAGAATGCGACATCAACAAAAGAATTAGAGGTGACACACACACACACACACACACAAGAATTAGATCAATATATAGTCTTTGTCAAACGTCAAGTTATATTTGCACTTTTGCATATTAAATATTTAATCCATTTCTTTTGATATTTTTAATATATATATATATATTTAATAAAAGCTCAGTATTTCAAATCACTAGTTGCTCAAATTTTCATGTACCACAATATTTTTGCAATCAATTATATCATTATGACTAGTATCTCGAACGCACAATAATGTTGCAATAAATTACGAGGAGGGCCATAAAAGATTTATTCATAGCTTTCGACATGCCATACAAAACAAACAGAAAAGCAAAAAAAAAAAAAAAAAAAAAAATCAAAGCACAATCTTATTTATACATGTTAGAAATCTGATCCTGATATTTGTCAATTACAGCTTCTCTCCTGACTTTCATGGTTTGTGTCAGCAGACCATTATCCACCTGAAATTATAATAACATACAGGGATCAATTAGATCTTATAATTGCGCATAAATTAAAAATTTGCATTAATAGTACAAAGTATGTGAAAACTTGTGTGATAACTTACTGTGAAGGGCTCGTCAATGACCAGCATTGGTCCAATGTGGAAAGAGCAACCATCAGTCCTGAATTTTACAATAACAGTTTCCTCAAAAGATTATAAAGGTAGGCACAAAAAAAAAAGAAAAGAAAAGAAGACATACAATAACAATACGGGAAAGAAGAAAAGAAAAATTGCCAAATTCTGAATCATCACGTAATAACTTTAGCTGCGTTTCTTTGGGTATTTCTATTTTCTCATCCAAAGTTAAGAGTCTCTTTCCAGTTTCCAAATTCCAATATTTCGTCCTGATTGGGAAACAAAATTGAACATAATGAAACTGAGTAGACCAATTTCCAACTGAACAATGAAACTGAGTAGACCAATTTCTTCGCAACATAATGCAAAGGAAACAAAATTGAAGCAACAAATTTGTGCGAAGAACCATTCGAGCATGCTAGTAAAAATGGTGCTTGGGTAGGATCATTGGACAATGCCTTTCCCTTCAAATTAATCATTCTTAATGTGCAAATCTAGAAACATAATCGAAGGAAAAGATAACATGTATTGACAACAGCATGCACTTAATCTTGGATAAAAACCTCAAAATCCTCTTTGCCTCCATATATAGCAAGCTAATCTTGATTAGGATATGAGTCAATAATTTCTGAGGAGGGTGAACTTGTGGCAATCTGCCTCTGTATTGAGCTACAGAATATTTGAACAAATTCTCTCAGTAACCTTTATAGGTGAAGAGAAAAATCATCACCACTAAGCACTTCTATTTAATAGATAAAAAATGATACTTATTCAAAATAAGAAAAACTGAAAAATAAAACAAAGCAAGGAAATAAAACGTGGTTGTTATATACTTATAAATTGTTTCATAGACTGCAGGCACTGAAGCCGCTTCAAATCATCCTACCAAGCAAATGTAGCACACTACAGGAAACTATTTCTAGTGCATCAAATCGTTCTGATGCTATTGAAGTCAGTTGCATCCATTTGTCGATGCCACAGATCTGTGGCATCAGTTTTTTTCTGGTGCAACTGCCATGGATGCTACTGATTCAATAGCATCAGTACTTCGATAGCATGGGTATTAATCCGATGCAACTGAAATTGTCAGTGGCATCAATATGTCTGATGCATGTGCTTGTTGTTTTGCATTCATTGGACGCATGCAATTGGTTTAGTTAGCATCAATTAAGTGGATGACAAATAACTTCTTTACATCAAAAGATCGGATGTTACTATTTTTGTTAGCATCAACTTAACAGAGGCTAAGGTCCATTCTTTGCATCCACTAGACGGATGTAATTGATTCCGCTAGCATCAACCAAGTGGATGACAATATATGTTCTTTGCATCAAAAGAACGAATGCTAATATTTTATTAGCACGAATAAAGCGGATGCCAAGGTTCATTCTTTGCATCCACAAAGAGGATGTAATTGATTATGTTAACATCAACCGTGTGGATGCCAATATAAGTTCTTTGCATTAAAAGAATAGATGCTACTATTTTTCTTGGCATCAACTAAACAGATGTCAAGATATATTCTTTGCATCAACTTAACGGATGTAATTGATTATGTTAGCATCAACTAAGTGGATGACAATATATGTTCTTTGCATCAAATAAACGAATGCCATTGTTTCGATTAGCATCAACCATGATGATGCAGTTACATGATTTGACAATCCACTAAGCGGATGCTATTCTTTCAATTAGTATCAAGCATGCTAATGCATTTGAATAATTTGACAACATAGTATTTTTCTTTGAGCATCACAAATTATATAATATAAATTACTTTCAAGCATAAAAAATAATATAAAATCATTAAAATTTTAACTTTCAAACATCCATTATCCACAATACTTCAAATTAACCAAATTGTATTGATACCATACACAAAACACTTCTAAATAACCCAAATACCAAAATAAAAATACAATAATATCATCCATACCAAACAAAATATTGCGTACCAAACAAAATGGTTGTGATCGAAAAGCCCTGTCAACAATGACAAAGAGTTCATGACATCTCTTGAATATTTTATTTTCGCGAAGCTTGTGCTTGCCCCTATATTTTATTTTTTGGGCAATACTCGAACTTCTTGTTCTTCATCAGCATAAGATAGGTCAGAACTAGCATCATCCAAGTCTGAATTAGATTCAGACATTGGATCACCGATTGCATCTTTCTCGGCTTCAGCATCCTCAACTCGAGGCCCATTAGTCGCACTCAATAAAAGGATCCTCAACTGCAACCACCTCACGTCGAGGCTCGTCAGTGGTATCCTCCTGGATAGAAAGTTTATTAGTTGTCGCCTCCTCAACTAGAGGCTGAGGTTGATGGCTCTTGGTAGCCTTTTCTTTTGATTTGGATTTGTATTTTTTCTATATCCTATAAAATCAACATAGAATATCAATAACAGCATTGTGAAACTAAGAATATTTCAGTACAATAAATTAAACTAAACTCATATAGAATTATTTATATTATTTTCATGAATGAGTAAAACTGAATATTTCTAGCTTACTCACTGTGCTCTTAATATAAAAAATAAAAAATGAACCCTCTAAAATTGAACAGAAAACATCAAAATCTCAAACAATATGCGACTTTTAGACCAGTACAAATAACTAGCACAATATCAGATTAGTCTCTATATACGACAAGGAAATTTTCAGATTTACATCCCAACCCTTAAAACAGAAAGTATTTACAATGCATTTCAAGACAAATACAAATAAGCAAATAAGCTTTGACTTTCTAACTTTTTTCCAGTAAAACAATCAGTGAACTACCTGAAATAATAGCTTTGAAGTTCAATAAGACAATAGAGTTAGTAGTTCAATAAGACAAATGAGGTTTTTCATTAAATAAGCGAAATACGCTTTGATTTGTATTTTGCTTTTTGCACCGACTTTTCCTAGTTCACAAATGCTATTGGTTCATAATACAAATAAGCAATGAAGGTCACTACTAACAATACGTGCAGAATATATAGCACTATCTTTTCTTCCCTTTCCTATGCTTTTACGAGACTGTAATCTTAAAGCTTTGTACCAGTACAAAATAAGCAGCGGTGTACCAGAAAAAATAGAACATTTGATTGTAATTTCCCAAAAAAATAGAATAAAATAGCGGTGTACCAGCGGTGTATCAGATTGATATTTCTTGGAAACCTTCCGTTGTGATTCAGGTCTTAATATTGGCATCCTAAAAAGAAATAAGATGAACAATCAATGACCGTATAAGCTAATCACAATAAAATAGAATAGAAATAATCATTGGTGTTTTCATTTGCTAGCTAACCTTCTTTAAAAAATAAAATAGACGTAATGACAAAAGGAGAAACAATTTTTTGTTTGATCACAACTAATCAGTACAACAATTAGTAATCGGTACAATAGTAACTATAATAAATAATTTTTTGCTCAAATGAATCAAATTTTGGATCTAGACATTATCAAAACCCTCATCGAGATGTAACAAATTATAATCCCTAACTAAACCAAAGTGACCTAATCAAACACTATCAAAATTCAAAACATAGTTCCCGATAGAATGACCTCTATATCAACCAACTGCTTTGCATAGACACTAGTAATCCAAAGTGAACTAAATTAAAATTTCTTCCTATCAAGCTATTTGATTCAAATCTGAAAGAGCAATCCCATTAACTACCTCAGAGACTGAAGAAGGAGCAAGGAAATTGAGAACAAACAGAAAGAAGTTGGAATTAGAAACCTTACTTGTCAGCGATAATTCTTCAACAGTAGATCCAAGAGAGGCAACGAGAAGGTTTCTTTTTGGCGGAGAGAGAGAAATGGTGAAATAGTATAAAAATAATGTTAAATGGGTACACGAAGGGTCTGTACAGATGAAAAATTAAATGTGAATTAATGAATTTGCTTAGGTAAAGATTTGTTGTCTAATTCTATGGAGGGAATAGCTATAATTCTACCCAGATAAAATGGAATAATGACTACTAGTCTACTATTATATATTTATAAATTTTACACCATTACAATAGAAAATTAGTAATACTCTACAATAGTTGGGGGGAAATTATTTGGGGTCTGGCGCTTAATTTCCTTTTAAAGGCAAGTGGCGCCTAAATGTTATGTGCATTTCTAAATAATGACTATTATATATTTAGAAAGGTAGCGCCTATTAGTAAATATTATTTGCATTAGTAATTCCTAAGTGATATCCGTAAAATAATATTGCATTCAGAATTTTAGATAGACCTCTTTTTTTCCTAGAGCATAGCTAAATTGATATATAAGTCCTAAAGTTTAATATAATTAAAATACAACTTTTTAAGTTATCCACTTAGTTAAGAATTACTAATAATGATGCAACACGATATGTTGGTACAACACAACACAACTACGAGTGATCACAAACCTCCAAACTCGTGAGCTTATTCGAACTCGACTAAAAAAAGTTCATTTATAGTTCAAGCCATTGAAACTCGAATTGGCAGAATAATATGACATTAACATATTTTAACTTGAAATAATAAACACGTGGCACAAGTTGACACGACAAAAATTAATGTTATTTTTTTAGAATAATAAATTAAAATGAGTTTATATACGTTTATTATAAATTATCAAGTTGAAACAATTTTTTTTAATTTACTATGTTTTCCATTTAAATTTTTTTAAAATATTTGATAATGAACTTTTATTTAAAGAAAATTATGCTTCAAATATTTATGTTTCAACACGATATATAATGAAATGACAAATGATTTGTACATGAGTAGTTGTCAAATAATGTCTAAGTTAAAATATTATGACATTCAAATTCCTAATCCTTAGCCGAGGTCGATTTTATTTTTATTCGAATGTATCTCAATTGTTCAAGTAATTCAACATAAACAAGACACTACACATAGTGTCATACATATTGAGATAAGGACGGGTTTAATTCGAAATGATTCGATCTATTGGAGCTCGAGTTAAATTCGACTCGCTCAAATTTAACTCGAAATTGGCTCGATATAAAATGCTAATTACTAGTAACCTCTTTAAAAAATGCTAAAAATATTTGTTATTGAATTTTTTGTCAGATTTTAAATGTGAATTTATTTGAACTTGACTTTAAAAAAAAAGCTCGGTTATAACTCGAGCCAACGAAACTTGGATTGGCATAACATTATAAATTTATAAATTAATTATATATAAATTTTTTGTTGTAATGATACCAATTCCTATCTTTTTTATATAATGTGTCAATACGACATAATGTCGTGTTAGAGTGTAGTTTCATGTACATTCAACACAATATGTAATGAAATGACGAATGATTTGCACATTAGAAGTTGTCTAATGATGTCTAAAATGAAATATTTTTACATTCTAATTGATATGTAATGAAATGACAATCTAGTAATCTTGTTGATACATAATTAGTTGTTGTCAAATGATGTCTAAATTGAAATATTTTCTCGTGGCTCATGGCTTACTTAAGGTCAATTTAACTTTTATTCGAAATTAGCTCGATATATAATTTTAACTACTAATTTATAATTTTTTAGTACCTAATATACAATATATTACTAATTTATATAAATTTAAGATCTTCAATTTTTAAAATACCACCAGTTCATTTGATTTTCAAAATATATCTTGAAACTCAATTTGCCATATGTTACGATTATTTAAAATAAAAATATATAAGAAAAAATTTCTTATAATTAATTTATAATTTTTTAATACTAATAAATCATGTTGATAAAAACATATTTGAAACTGGACTCGTTAGGCAACATTGTTAGTTCAGGTTGAGTTCTAATTTATATAATTTTTTTTATCTTGGAATTTTAAAAAAATACCACTAATTCATTTTGATTAAAATTGTTCAAGTAATTTTCCTATGGTATTAAAAAATTTTAAGATGATGAGTTTGTCTTTATAAACTTGTCACAAAAAAACTTGACCAATGATATGTAGATTAGTAGTCGTTAAATGATGTCTAAATCAATTGAAATATGATGTCATTCAGATTGATACTCATTTAATTCAAAGTGTTGATTAATAAAGAATTTTTCCCCAAATATGAAATAATATTTGAAAACAACCATACGAGTTCCAATTTTAGGACAAGTGCATTTTAATTTTAATAAAAAATAAAAAATATTTATTTATACATTAAAATGAGTTCATATTCATAAAAAAATAATTACTTTTATGAATTTGTCTTTATGGACTTCTCACACGGTACATGAAATATAGTATCTACATTTGAATATATCACGTTTTACCTCCATTTTTTAATAGTTTTCTTTTATTTCATTATTTTTTTTGGAAAATGCGCAAGAAAAGGAAATTACATTTAATAAGGCAACCACCTCAATTTATTGCCTCCTCGTGCAATTCTCTTTGTTGGAACAAATTGTATTAATTTCATTTCTCAAAAGGCTAAAAGTTAGGTGTTTGGCAAAGAAAAATCGAATGAAAAAACCATGAATTGTGTCTAATATAAACATGTACTGAATAAATTTGTGTTATGACTTGTGTATATGTGTTATGACTAATAATTTATATAGTAGTATGCTTACTTTAAACTTGATATTTTGTAAGAGATTACAAGTAAATTGATACGCATATGACTGACTACATGTGCACCAAAGTACTATAACAAACTATAACAGTTATGCGTTCATGAAAATATCATTGTACCAGCAAATGACTACAACTGTGCATTAGGCCCCACAGCAAATGTGTTCATTCATTTTTCAATTATTCTACTAGTGTACGAGTAAATTAAACTAATATAGAAGCCTACAACAAACATAAGTACAAATTTTAAATTCCATTAATATATATTCACCACCTGTAACAAGGAATACGGGTAAAAAGTCACATGAGAATCCAGCTTATCTTCAATGTCTATTCAGTCATAAAATCCTCCCTCAGAAAAAAACAATTTCCTAAGCTGCTTCTGATGTTGATGGGAATTGAGGTTTTGAACTTCGGAATAGAGGACTGGGATAGATTAGGGACTAACGGACACTAAAGATACTTATTTAAGTCATTTGCTCTTGCACAAATTCAAGTCGTGCAACATTTAAGCCAACAACAAAAATAACCAACAACAAAAATAACAGTACCAATTACCAATTACCAAAAGAAGTTCAACACGACTAAAAACAAAGTTATAGAATTGATCCAACTAGGCATGAATGGTGAGTTGTCTTCCTCTTGCACAACCATCACTTGCTGGTTATACACCTTACAAAAATCTGGCATCTCTTTGTCTGGTTCCAACAAAACAGGAAATTGGTCCTTCTCCAACTGCAGATATCACAAAACAGTTAAGAAAATCCATCTAAATCATAATTTTACAGTTCCAATTACCAACCTGTATTAACAATAAAAATATATATAGAGTTGTATCACCTGCACATCTAACAAAAAAGCTGGGTACTAGCATATTCAACTTATTTCCCATATTACCCTTCAATAAGCGACTCAGTTGTGCTAGGCAACTAGTCAGTGGGGCAGTATAGTATATGCAATGTGAGTCCTTTTCCAACAATACCAAATCAGACATGGGATTAGCTTTATGCTAGTTGGCTGTTTTTTATAAAATGTGCCAGTTCGCACATAATTCAGAGAAAACAAAGAGAGATGAAGTTTTATTAGTTGGCTGTTAACTTAGATATAAAAGATATAGTAGCTATATTAACATCAACACTCAAATCTCCTAAACTCAAAACTAATAGTAACAACAATTTAAAGGTAGAATGAAAAATTCTGTCAAAAATATGAAAGAAGGACGAAAGTTAAGACTTACTCATTCGGGATCCGTATCTGAATATGTAACATCATCATGATCAGCAACTTCTTCATAGTCCATGATGTCAAATTCTCTTTCATATTCACTTTCATTCTCACTTTCTAACATCTCATCTTCATGATGAGCAATTTCTATTTGTTGCATAAGGTACTCAACATCGGCAACAGATAAAGGTTCCACCGCATCATCTCCATTGTTGAGTTCCACCGGAATATCATCTTAGTCTTTAATATTTTTTTATGATTGTCACAAAAATATAAAAGGCACAATAAAAACCTTGAAACATTAATTTAATCCATGTTTATTAACAGGATGAGTGAGATAAACAAACCTTAATGAGGCTAATGTGGAAGAGTTCAAATTCAAGAACTTTCAGTGTCATGGACAAGGGGGCATCTTTGGATAGCCGAATTAATTCTCCTGGATTCAACAACAAGAAGAAAGACATATCATATTATCTCCTAATTTTACTAGTTAGTGGTAGTTAGTAAAACATATGAAAAAAAAATATTAGTTCAAAACCAGCAAGCCTTGTACTTTATGCTCGCAATTTAATTTCTTAGTAGCTTGAACTAAATGGAATGATTTCTCCTGATCAATTCATCAAATTGTCATATTTCAAGAATGCTTAATACAAAGATTCAAATTTGATTCTTGTAAAGCTAGACCTGGAAAGAGACAAGAAGAAATTAAAAGATTAGTCATAAGTGAGGTTCCATTTTAGTTTTAATTCAGTAAATTGCTCAATATGAGAGCTATAATTCTTTTAAAATCAATTTAAATTAAAAATGTCACCACTAAATTACTAGCACGAAGTTCAAAATTAGGAGAAATCACAGCACTTAACCTCGATATTCAATTCTTACCCCTATTAAAGAGTAATGGATCCAAAATCAGCAATAGAGGATCCAATAATGCAGTGTGTTTACCAGTTAGTTTGATTTCATGTATATTAGTTAGACAAGGACTGAATAGTTAATCAAGATCCGTTAGTCAACGTATTAAAGATCCATTAAGTTCAGATTGTATTGTATCGGCTATTTATAGGCATTGTACTCCTTTACTGAGAGATACTGAAACACGATTCATTTTCATTACCTTTTACATTTTCTCTTACTCTCAAAACCCAGAGTCTCTTTAGTCTCTTTATGGTATCTGAGCCATGAACGATCTACCACCACCCGGCTTTACATCTTCTCAACCTTCTCCGATGACCTCCTCCACTACTCCACCCACAACACATAATCCTCTTATATCTCCTTCATCTCTGATCACTTCAATTACTCCTCTTATCATAATTGTTTTCATTAAATTGAACCATGAACTTCCTTACATGGAAATCTCAGATTATCCTTCTCATATCCGGCTACAATCTCGGCCAATTTCCCACGTCTTCTCCTCCAAACCCGATCTTTCACAATTCTTCCGGCCAAATCGAGTTCAACCCGGAGTATCTCCCTTGGAATCGACAAGACCAACTGCTTCTGGGATGAATTCGCTCCACCTTATCTGAATCTGTGCAAGCCCAATTCATCTCCTGTATAACCACCTCCGCCTTATGGCGCTTTCTTCATCAGCATTTTTCGTCAAATGCTCTGGCCAAATTGATTGATCTAAAACGGCAACTTCAAACCGTCTCTAAAGGAGCCGCTTCTTAATCTCACGAAAGACACGAATTACTGACGAGAAATGCACAATCAAAAGCAAAACTTGAAAGAGATGAAAGAAATTCAATGTCAAATACCTCAGTCCAGTAGCCTTCGAGGCACTACTGGTCAGTGGGAGACATTGTTAGCTGCGGCGTGTCCGAAAATCGTTGCCAAATTAGGGTGGTTCCGATCAAGGTCGGAGGAATTTGGGTTTTTGAATGAAACAAAAATGAGATTAATAAATGGTAGTAGGTTTTGTTTGGAGAGAAAATCGAGGCTGCTAAATTTTTCTTAGATAGATGGAAGATGGAAAATAAGGACTTCAATGAAAATTTCAGGAAAGGATGGAGGGAATTATTCGCGCCAAAAAATTGGGTTATCTCCGAGTGTATTAATTTTGTAGAGAGTTAGAGACACAAGACTCAAGAAATTGGGGTCAATTGAAGGTCTTTTCATACCTATTTGTTAAAAAAAAAATTTACATACATAATCACAAAATTATAATAAATTTAATAATAGCAAATTTCTTATTTTAGACTTTTGAAACTATTTTCCGTATTAGTATATTTTCCAATGCTATGAAATTGTTTATTTTCAAATTAAATTAGTCGTTAAAAGTGATATGCATTAGTAAAAAAAAATTAGTTGTTTAAAATGATATTTTTTTTTTGTATTTTTATGCTATTAATTGTTTATATATTAATTGATGATTAGATTAGCTTTCTTACTTGAATAGGTTTATGATATACATTAATAGCTTGAAGAAGTTATGACTTTCTTTTTTATATATATATTTTCATATATTTTTCAATGCAAAAAAAAAAACTCTTTAATGCTAAAATCAAATGAAAATATGAAAAACAAAAATAAAATCACACAAAGCACGATATTACGGCTAGTTTATCTTCAAAAGAATTCCACTAGTGAAACCCATATCTCAATATTTTGATGCAACTTAAAAATAATAATAATATATATTATTTGCTAGCATCATTTATTTGGATGCAACTAAAAATCAGTAGCATCAACAAAATCCATTCAATAGAGTGAAATATATCGGCACCGGTTAGATTGATGCAATTGTTATTGGCAGCATCCGCAAAATTGATGCAAGTGGCATAAACTTATATTTCGAGTAGGCATCAAAAATGTGCTGATGCCATTGATAAAATCCCGATGCCACTATTAAAAAGTTGATGCCATTGCTGCAGTTTCCTGTAGTGGCAGTTCAGTTGAAGTAGGCACATGCACTAAAAATACAACTCACGAACTACTCCTTTCTGAAATATAAGCAAATTTATAAATTTTTCAAGTTTGCATTTAGCTGCAGAATGTATATTATGAAATGTTATACTTAAAATTTTGGATGCATACTAGAATAAATGTTTATGATAATAATAATTAGCAACCTCTGGACGTTTTTTGATCTGAGCCGTTTGATTTAATCTCAACAGTTATGGATGCCCCGTGCATAATACCAAATTGATAGGCTCGAAAAATTTAACCGTTCAGATTAAATCGGACGGCTCAGGTTAAAAAAATGTCCACTGGTCGTTTTTTAAAAACCGACCAGAGGATCCGGTCTCGGAGTTGGTGGGTTTGTTAACAATAACTGTTTTGGTTCTCTCTCTTTTTTTTTCTTTACCGGGTAATTCATTCTTTATGAGTAAAAATTAGTCCGAAAGAAACTCTGAGCCGGGCCTTGTGTTGCAACAGCTTGTCCTGATCCGGCTTTCATAGGATCTACACAAAAATAGATAATCACAAAATACACCCTGATGACTTGACTATAATTGGTTTGACACTGCGCGTTTCTAATATCTTGCGCTTCACCTTGCCGTCCATCGTTCGTCTCCATCCAATTTCTTCATTTCTGGGGCTTTGTTTTTTTAGTTGTATCCTCTGTTGCCTCAGCCTCTTCCGTTATTAATTTGTTCTTCTTTTACAAGGCCAATCATCAATTTTTTATTTTTTTTATGGCCATTGGATGAATTTAGTTTTGATAGAAGAATGTGAAATTAAAACTAACAGATTGTGTTTTTAATTACATAGAACACAATCAGCACAGACTGAAGGTTAAAATCTCTCCAATCTACACTACAAATACAGACGCCAAACTTTTTGTTTTTATAATCTGATGTCTTCAGACTTTCCGAAATAACTGTAGCATATAACTTAGATATATTTCCTAACTGAATTCTCCTGAATGCATCTATTTTGTTGCAGCTCTTCTATTTATGATCTGATATGTCTTCAAATAATCCCAATCCTATCAGTGCAGACATATCAAGAAGTTCTTACCAATTCAGAGTCCAAAATTCGAAAACAAAAGATGTTGGCATTGGCGAGTTCATTACCACTCCTGTGTTCTCTGCAGGAGGCCACATGTGTCTCATTAAGTACTATCCTCAGGGCATTGATCATGAAAACAATGACACCTACATCTCCCTCTGCCTACAACTCCTAACCTTCTCTAAGAGCGCCACGTTAGATTATGAATTGGGTCTGCTAAATAAACATGGTAGGCCTACTAAAGAATCTTGGATAAGGTCCGCCAATACTTTCCACATTAAACGAAGCTCAACTCACAGCCGGTTTATGAAACGATCTGATTTAGAGTCTGATTACATCAGAGATGATTATTTCATTATTGTTTGTTCTATTACCGTGACAAATGAGCCATGTGCCATGCTCAAAAGTTGTTCCATTGGAGTATTTCCTAATAACTTGGCTGAGGAACTTCTTGCACTACTGAAAAGACAGGAGGAGACCGATGTGACTTTTGAATTGGAAGGAGAGAACATCTCTGCTCACAGAATAATACTTGCTAGCCGTTCATCGGTATTCAAGGCAAAACTATTCGGCCCAATGGTTGAAACAGACTGCAAATGCATAAAGATTGATGACATGAAACCTCTTGTTTTTAGAGGGATGCTTCACTTCATATATACCGATTCCTTACCTGATATCGAAGATCTTGTAACTGAAGAAACCTCAGTTAAGACTATGTCGTCTAATATACTATACCAGCATTTACTTGTGGCTGCCAATAGGTATGAATTGGAGGGCTTGAAGACACTATGCGAGGAGAGATTACGCAGGACCATCTCTATCGATACGGTCGTGTCTTTGTTGATTGCAGCTTGGCAGCACAACTGGGATTACCTCAAAGAAGGATGTCTTGAATTCATTGCTGACTCGAAGAATTTTCGGAAAATTATTGCGAGAAAGGAGTATTTTAGTTTAGGAGATTATCCCTCAATTTTGTACGACCTTCGTCAGAAGCTCTTACTCTTACCTGCTGAAGAGAAGGAATAATAAGGTAATGGTGACGTATATTTTATGTTTTGTTTGTATATTTATTAGTTATATCCGTTAATTATTAATTTTCTGTTCGGATTTAAGTTAGGATGTACCAATGATTTAGTTCTTATTTGTATCCGTTT
This sequence comes from Rhynchospora pubera, assembly GCA_028095005.1. Classification (NCBI taxonomy): domain Eukaryota; kingdom Viridiplantae; phylum Streptophyta; class Magnoliopsida; order Poales; family Cyperaceae; genus Rhynchospora; species Rhynchospora pubera. The sequence continues at coordinate 105,112,367 of CM051461.1, read as the reverse complement.
AAGACGTATTTAGTTTTGAATTTTGACATCCGTCCAACATCTATATATGTATCTGTATCCTCTTATTAAATGTGGATAGATATATTTAAGCTCATATATATAGAGCAAAGTTTGGAAAGAGCAAAGTTTTTAGCGGTTATCGTATCGTGTCGGCAAACACACAATTTTGGCGCAAGACAAAATTTTAAAAGGTACTGTCATCGAGTACGACAGTGAAGATTTAGATGCAAGTATTTCTGATAGGAAAAAAATAAAGGACTAAAATAGCTCGTCGATGCAAGTATATTTGCACGGGAATAATGAAACCACGATATATACATCCAAACCAGACATGTCGCCGCATAACAATTCAGGTTGTAATCACTGCCAATAAATTTTCAGGCTGCAAACTTTTCCATAACTTAAGTACTCTGCATCTTGGTATTATAGAAGTTGAAAAAGTTATATAGAATCAGCACAAGAGTCAGAGGATTGAATTATGGAAATTTTCAAACAAAGATTTTTCATTTTTTTTTTGTTAATAAATTAGATATTTCATTTTGGTTTTATGCATTTCAAGAAAGAAATCCAATATCGCTAGTGAAGTTCGCAATTTGAGAAGAGATTGTATTATAAATTATTGTGTTAATAATTGATCCATTTGTATGTTAAAAATTAGAGAATTTTGGAGGGAAGTTGATCGAGTAATTCCGAGATATATACGTCACCATTACCTTATTGATCCATTTCTTATGTTTTTCAAATTTTCTTTTTTTTTTTACACCCTTGCTGCCTAAACATTTCACAGAATGTTACAGTCAGAGTCAGGATATATTCCAAGAAACTTAATCTGTTTAGATCAAGGTTCTAAAACTAGCTAAGCTGAGTTTCGCTCCAAAAGACCGAAACTCAATTTAGGATTGTGTCAAATTGTCCAAATTTTTATTGGTGCATAATATCTCTATTGGTGATCTGTTAAGTTGGATTCAAATTTGTATTTGTTTGTTTCAAAAAAAAAATTTGTATTTGTTTTCGTCAATTATCTGCTACGAATACTCGTATTTGTATTTTTCTACTAAGACGGTCCCTTTTCTGTGATTTAGTATAAAGGTGCACAGGAAGAATGATACCATGATGATACCTCCAAACCAGATATGTCGCCGCATTACAAATTCAAGGTTGTAAACTTTTTTCCACGAGTACTCTGCATTTTTGGTATTTATCCATATACCTACTGCTTATAAAAAAAGCACCAATCTAAGTTATAAAAGCACAAATTTAAGGACTTAAAAATAATTAGATCAAAAGTGTAAATAATATTTTACTCTATACATTCTTAACCATTCATCGTTTTCATCAAGGGATTAATATTATTGAAATATATAAATTTATTGACTCTTCACTTTAAATAGTAAGAAGTTTGTTACTTGATTGATTGTCCACTCATTAAAGTAAAAAGAAATTTATCGCTAGATTGGTTGTACACTGTGTTTAGAAAGAAAGCACAACACATAAAGAAAACTTCCTTAAAATAATAAATATTTTTCTCATTTTGGAAGAACACATGTAAAATTTTCTCATAATTTCATTTATTAAGAAATTAAATTTTTATTGAATTATCTTTTTGTTGAGATAGACTTTTATATTTGTTGAAGTATATATATATATATATATATATATATATATATATATATATATATATATATATTTAATTTTTTATTTATCCACCCATTGGGGGTATGTTTGCAAGTAGAAGTTTTAAAATTGAAAAAGTTATATAAAATCCGTGCAAAAGTCAAGAGGATCGAATTATGGAAATTTTAAACAAAGATATTTCATTGTATTTGTTAATAAATTAGATATTTTCTTTTGGATTTATGAATTTCAACGAAGAAATCCATTATAGCCTGTGAAGTTACAATTTGAGAAGAGACTGTGTTAAAAAAAATATAAAAAAAATTAATAAATGGTCCTTTTATGTAAAATAAGAGAATTTCGGAGATGGAAGGTAACCGAATAATTTCGACATATATTGTTAATAAAAATAGTTCATGTATATCATGAAAAATTAATAGTACACAGGATTCCGTTCTAGATTTCTAGTTGGCGTTAAAATTGATTCTGGATGCATGTGTAATCAAAATTCATCAAGATTCGTACGGCCTGTTAATATTTACCGTTGGATTGCGATGTGACAGATCGGATTTTACAGCTGCACTCTGCAGATATGGATCCCTCGCCATGAACCTATTTGATTGATCTTCTCGTTTCTTTCTTTATTGGGTATAAAAGTTCCCCAACTTAGGAGGGCTGCATAACGATTAAAACCACCACGGAAACGGTCGATTTCGTCGAATGTTGTGTTTTGAAAACGAAATTGACTATTATTTGCGTTAACCGTTTCGTTTTAGACGAAACGAACGAAATTACGAAAATACACATGGATGAAACTGTTTCGAACTTTCGTTTCGTTTTGGACGAAACGAAATGAAAGGACGGTCGAAAATATGACCGTTTTCACCCCTAGCTTTGTCTAATGAATTGGCTAGGCCTTTATATCTCACCGACTCATCCTAAATTCCTAATCCAGTTCAATGATAACTATAATAAATCATAACTTTTTCAAATTGCTCGGCTTTCGACCAGAATCATACTTTTGCAAGTAGATCCTAGACAAAGTTAAAATCATAAACAAAGTAGAAGTTTTAACGGATTTTATATAACTTTTTCAAATTGCTCGGCTTTCGACCAGAATCATAACTTTGTTTAGGCTTAGTGCTCAAAATGCCATTTTTGCAAATGGTAACTCTAATAAATCATAACCAGAATTAGGATGGTAACATTGTTAGGTATTTTGACTACTGTTGTTAAATATTTTGTTCTATCACATGACATGTGGGTTAGTAACTTTGTATTCCAAAACTACCACAAAAGTTTGTCCTATCATTTTGGCTTCATTGCTAGTGTAATGGATCATTGCAATTGATGATTGTTATACTGAAAGAAACTGTCATACTTTTGAAGACAAATTGTGCTTTCTTATCTCTGTTTCACTATTTACATTATATTGTTCTTTCTGTTATTCTCATTTGTCTCCTTACATGAAATGAGGGAGACCCTGAGCCTCTCCCAATCATGTGATTCTGGCGTCTCTCACTGGCATGTGGTGGCTGGATACTTTTTTTCTTCCAATACATTATTTACATACTATACCGAATATTACTGGAAATTTTTATGGATGATAATTTATTTGATTTGCAGGCATTTACATGGCATTTTCAGATTCCTGTGGTGTACTAATTACTGCGATTCAAAATGTACTCTTTATTCCATATTTGTTTGGTTCTTTAAGAATCCTTTTACTTTTGCTTCTTTATGTACTAATTTTTGTTTGCATTTACTAATCATATGTTCTTTTAGAATCCTTTTACTTTTGCTTCCTTATGTAGACAGGGCAATGTTCTGGTTCTTCTGCGTTGCTTATTTGCAATCAGGATTGAAATTTGAAGCATCTACTTTGCATTAGATCTGAATATTGTGTCATGTAATTGTTGTCAGCGACTCGAAACAATTGTGTCAGAACTGCAGTAAACGTTGGTTTTGTTGATCTTCAGCAGCTAGTTTTTTGGTTTGTCGCATTTAAGCAAGCTCAATATTTCTCACGCAAGTACCACTACCAAGTAATAAATATTATCTTTAATAAGGGCGACTTTGTCCAATGAATTTTATATAGAGCCGTATTCATTTGTGTGTTTGGATAAGCTTAGAATAAGAAATAAGAATAAAAAATTTCGGTATGCGTGCTTATTTTTATTTTTGTGCAACCCAAACAACACAAGAATAAGAAATTTTGGCTCTTATTCTTATACTAACAAAATCATAGTATAAGAATAAGGAATTTAGATAAACATGCATACCGAAATTTTTTATTCTTATTCCTTATTCATGGCTCATCCAAACACACCCTACTTTCTCTAAGATAGCTAATTTCCTTTCCGATGCAGTAAACCTTTTCTTTAGTCATTATATAGTGTATATACGACATATCTCAAAATGAGAAAAATTCTCTCTTTTTTTGTGCTTTTACATGCTTTTTGCTTTCTAAATGCTTAATAACAATGCAAAACCGTTGCGCATGTAATCTATATTATATATACCTTTTTGGTTTTATATATTGTTCGATTATTGTCCAGGCCAACATGTATTTGAGCTTGCTCATCTCATTTCATAAATTGCACATCTCTACATGTTTTATAAATTGATGAAGTTGAAGCAAGAAAGCTAATATATTGACTCGAGAACCATAAAAGCTACATCTGAAAAAGAGAATAACTAATCAAGTGGGATTTCCCTGTGAGAATATAGCCAGGAAAATATGTTACAAAGTCAATGTTTATTCAATGCGAGTTAGTGCTATCATTGGGAATAAGGTTGTGGGCCTAAACTAACGATAAACTCTTAATTAATTATTTATAACGCTAGTTGAGTTACGAGATCCTAAATTCACACAAGCTTAGCGTTTCAAGGATAGATTTGTTGGGGATTAATAAATGAGGAATCAATAGAGGTCTGAATGGCTGTCAAAACATTTCAACGCAAGTAGGTAACATAGTAAAAACATTTTTTACACCCTTTCTTATATTTCTCAAAAAAAAAAAAATTCATAATGTTCCTCATACTTTTCCATTTTGTTTTTTTAGAATGTTTATAATTAAATTGGCACATTTTATGGTGTTTAATTGTCAAAAATTCTATTTGAATTTCTCAACTTTTAATTTGCTTTTCTAATATTTGTTGAATATCCTCATATTTTATATACTTGCTCTATTAGAAACATCAACATATACTTAATTATGTATGTTTTTTAATTTTAATTTATAATTTAAATACCTATTTTGATTGTATCAATAAATCTGTATGCAATATCCGTAAATTATTAGCTTCATATATATTCGTTTTCATCGATTATCCACTCCTCATTCTTTTCCGTATTTGTTTATGTATCTTTTTCAGACTGACTTTTAGTCATCTACAGACTACAGGTATATATACAGGGAGAGAAAATAGGTACGATGGGAAAGAGCAGAGTTTTCTTTCAATTATACTGTCGGAAAAACACAAATTAGGGACAAAAGAAAATAAAACAGGAAACATGTTATGCCTAGTACAAAATGTACAATAGCGAGATTTAGATGTCAAGCACTAGTGATAGGAACATTCAAAGGACTCAAATGACAAATAGCTTATCGATGCAAGTGCACTTGCACGGGAAGAATAAAACCATGATACCTCCAAACCAGACATGTCGCCGCATCCCGCATAGGTGCTAATGTGTTAAATACTTCAAAACCCTTTTTTTTTTTGTTTCCCTTTCAATATGTGACTTCACTGAGTATCTGACTTCTGATATTAATTATAAATTATATCTTATAGCTAACAAAAGAAAAAAAAAATAAAAAATTCAAGTCAAACCTAGTATATATGCATCATGCATGAAAACACGTCCACAAACACAAGATCTCTGATATATATATTTTATATCTATGCAAACATATATAGTAACAACAACAAAAACCATAATCTCAATAACATAGTAAAGAAAACATTAGATATTTATTCCCTTTTTGCAAAGGAACCACTAATTAGTTACTTATTAAGTTATAATAGTTTTATAGCCTTAATGTTCTCTAGTTATGGTTTGGAGGGTGAGTCTTCGGTGGAGCATAATCTATGTCGATATCCTGGCTTGATCTCTCCATCTTATGTTCACCACGCGAAGTAACTGTGTTTTCCTTGGCCTTCGTCTCGCTAACGACTACTACTAGTTTTCTCCAGCCCCGGGACCTGATGGATTTATACTTCAATTCGGGCTGATTATGTTTTTCTGTACTTCCATCTGTGTCTTCTTTACTTCCCATGAGGTACAGTGATCGTTCATTTTTCACTAAAATGCTCTTCAAATCATCATCATTGTTCCTCAACGCATACCCTTCTGTTGTCTCTGGAGCCAGATATGAAGCCTGCATTGCATTCATTTGTTTGTGCATAATTCAGACTGATATATAGTTTGAAAAATTATAAAACTTCTGTTTGTACCTATTCCAACAACTCTTAAAAAAAAGAGATTTTTTATTTATTTAATTTTCTTTTTGAAGGTGCAATGAAGCAGAGGGGCGCCACCATTGAACCTTAATTATAAGGAGCGGGGACTTAAATTAAGGTCCATATGAAAAATATTTCTTGTTATGTTGATAAAAATGACACTGCAAGTTGATTCTAGTTGCAAGATGATTAAAGCATAGAAGAGAACATGCGCACACTGCACACATATGCATTACTAAACTAGCCAACTAGGTTCGTACTACGAATATAATTTCAAAAAATATGGAAAGTACTTTGATTTAAATATTTAATCATGTTCATCATGGTTAAGATCCGATTGACTAAACAAAATGCAGCTTATAGCTTCAGATGGCAAATTGGAGAAGAAGTTATAGTCCACTGTAAAGGAACCTAAAAATTGCTAATAAAAAGGTAAAACTTCAAATTAATCTAAAATGGCCCAAATTTCTCTCATCCCTTGACGTCCCTAATTTCATGCAAAAAGCAAAGCATATGCTAATGCTACCGAAAGTAATACTTCAAAAATGTTGCGATGAACTAACCTTTTCTGATATATAAGTCAAGGCATGACAAAAATGGGCAGACAACAAGAAGGGGAAAAGAATTAGGATGCTAGCAGCAAAAGACATTGTTTTGTTAGAGAGGAGAGGAGTAGCTTTTAGCTTTCGTATCAATAGAGATTGATACATGCCCGGGAATAATATTTGTTGACATATATAAATATAAACTAATTAATGTGTTAATTAAGAGAAACGGGTTTCCATGAAAGGGAACAAAGAAGCACCATGTACCGAGAAAAGGAATGAATGTTTGCGAGACATAATATTATTTGTATAGACTGGGTGTTTATAGAAGCCTGCAGTAGTTTAAATGGCAACAATATCTTATTAAAAAATATAAAATTTTAGGTCCGTTGATATTTTTCTTTTAATGGCGTGTTTCTTTCTTTTTTATTCATGAAATCTTATTAGGAAATAAATTTGCTAAACTCGAATCAAGAATATAAAATTTATTACAGTGAAAACAACGAACTTTTATTTACCGAGAGATCTAATTCAGAACTTTCTAAATGGTGACTCGAATAAGTTGCATACTTGAGAAATGAATAGTGAAGCGCATTAATTCAGTAAATGTTTCCTAATTTGATCGGATACTGATATAATTGATTTAAGATTGATCTGTTTTGTCCTAATTAATTTCGAACAATTATATAAGAAATAATTTATATCAGAAATTCAGAATAGAATAGAAGGTGTTTAATACAGATCCGGTTCCTCTCTAGTTTTATAAGGAATTCGCAGTTTTTATTTTAAGATATATATCCCAATTGTTTAAGATATGTTGATTTAAATATAATATGAGCTTTTTATTATTAAAGTAAAAAACCGTATGTAGTATTATATTTTTATATAATCAATTTACTCTGAATTGTCTAATTAAAATAAATGATTAATTAAGATTAAGTTAGGAAGAAATATCCAAGAAAAGTTATTGGAAAAGAGTTCCACCCCATTTTATACTGTGTGAGAAAGTTCTATTGGAGTTAGAAAAATTGCAAATTGATATTGACTTTGTCTGACAAGTGACAAGAAGGATGGTAATAAAATGTGCTTCCTAAATAGGAACATAAACGAAAACATGAGTTTTCATTTTTAATATAAAGGCTGTCCACAGCTACCGGATTGCACGGAATAAAGTTTATAAATGTGAAATTTCAAGAAGTATTTTACGGAAAATCACAACATAATAAAATATATTATATGTTGGAAAGGCTGCTTATTAGTCAAATATTTGTTTATTTTGAATCTTCTAATAAATTCATAGAAGTTGCAACTAGGCCCTGTCAACGGCAGAAAAAAATCACGTGATTATGTTTCGTATAAACGAAACGGAACGAATAACGGCACCAATTTCATTTCGTTTCAATAAACGAAACGGTAAACAGAACAAGAATAGTGACGTTTCGAACCATTTCGTCTCATTTCAAACCATTTCATGTGTAAGTTCTCAAATGGAACGAATAACGGAACGGAATTCTATGCCATTTCGTAAATGAAACGGTTATATACGAAACGACTAAACGAAATGAATGTTGAAACTGTTTTCTTAACGAAACGACAAACGATATGGATGGTAACGTGGTAATTTGGAACGTTTGACAGGCCTAGTTGCAACTCAAAGAGCATACATGCAGAGAGCGGTGTAGAATTTTTCTAATAGAGTCAATCGTACATAACTATTAAGTTGTGAATCCAAATTCTAACTGTCAATATATGAATTTTTGAAGTAGGAGATTAAATTTTATTATTTTTATAAATTTTTCGAAGGCGATTAACCAGAGGCCGGCCAACTGCAGAATTTTATTAAACAAAGAAAAAGTTACAAAATTTCACCAGTTATATGGGACAAATTTTGAAAATTTATAGACTAAATTGACCCCTTTTTGATACTGTAAATTTGTTCCTCACCAACATGAGGAAACAACTAAGACAGTGTTTTTAAAACCCTACCGGCTACCGGAAAATATCGGTCAAAATTCGAAAATTTCGTCAATATCGGCATTAACAGCTTTTCCAATAGCAATAGCAAAATTCATTTTGCTAGATAGATGAATCGAACCTAGGTGGGTATCCTAGAAGGCAACAGCTTCACCCAATGGGCCAAGCGGCCTCATTTATCAATAGTTACTATTAAATATATACATTATATTACAATAATTACAAACCGGTATTAACCGGCACAAACCAGTAGAACCTGTAAAAACCGCTTACCGCTATTCTGGCCGGTTTGATGGCCGGTAGGAATTTGAAAACATTGACTAAGGATGACCATACATTTCCAAATTCCAATACCTTAAACAAAGGAAAAGTCAAAAAAGTCTTTCTTAAGACCAATCAGATTTGGATATACAAAAAAAAATAAAAAATACTAGTCCATACATATTGTTTACATTTAATTTTGAAACAAGATCCTCTCTAATTCTTGACATTCACTTTTGACATCCATATTTCTAACTTATGTTTTAATTGTTTTAAAATATTCATTACATTTTTCACTCCGCACGTAGTAGGTTTGATTATTGGTAAAATAATTTTTAAGGAGCATTCACCAGCTATAACTTTTTATTTCATAAATTGTCGTAATATTCATTGTTAGTTATACAAAATTAAGGATTTGTAAAATAAATCAAACTAATTAAGGAACACATAAATTTAATGTCTTTGCTTTTACCAATTTTGCTTCTTGAATTTGTATAAAATGATTAAAAGACTATACAATTTTTACTAAAATACACCAGTTACGAAGAGAGAATTAATCATATTTTGAGTTGTTCATTATTGACTATCAAAATTTAGGGGCTGACTTAAAGAGAAATTGTATTAGTTTGTGGTATTCAACATTGCGACACGAAGATCCTTATGAAAAATTTTATTTGGTTGCTTATTAATGTATATTTTTGTTTGCTTCTGCTTTCAATACCTTCGAGATAAACCTGCAACGTTATCCTTTCCAGAACAACACTGCATTCATTTTTTGTTAACTAGGGAGTTGTGGCAATTGCTCCTCATCCTCTGAAGTTTTAATTTTTGGAAACAAGTTTCATAATGGGCTTCCCAACCACCGACCACGTTATTTATGCGTTTATTATTATTTTTTCCTTTATATTATTAATTATTAGAACTATATGTTATTAAGCATAAGATACTCTCATATGTAGACAAATAAAAAAAATAAAATAATGTTAGATAATAAACAGGAATTATAAGTGCCATCGGCAAATATACCATTCCAGCCATCGCTAAATACAAAGTGAACATATACAACAAATAAGGTGAACATATAGACTATCTAAGTGAACACTTACAAACAAATAAGTGTTATCATCACTTGTTCAGAAGTTTACATGCATATTGAACTAATTTTCATAGAACTTATTTGTTTGTTTGTATGTGTTCACTTAGATCGATTATATGTTCACTGTTTGCTGTATATGTTCACTTTATATTTAGCGATGGCAGGGATGGCAAAACTGCATATGGCAGTAATCAATTTCCGATAATAAATATATTTGTTTAATCTACCAGCGATACAATTAGATATGTTATTCAATTTATTTATTTATTAGACGGAAAACCAAAATATATTATTGTTTCGTCTGGCGATTGATATCCAAACACATATCAAATCAATCGAACGACAAAAACACGTGTTCACCTACTAGATCTAGCATGTTAACACCTATGGGATCCGTGTTAACAATAACAAATTAAAGTCACTTCAGAGATATCAACAATTTAGCTTAATCATAATAAACAAATATAAATTATTACAATATATAAGTTGAGATCAAAATTAAAATTACTTGCAGAGCTATCAACAATTTAGCTTAATCATAATAAACAAATATAAATATAAATCATTATAATATATAAGTTCATATCAAATATAAATAAATAAATATGTATCAATACAGATAAATATATATTTCTAAGATGCATAAAAATTTATGAGGAATATTTGTTATTTATATTGGACAAATCCATGGGTTGGTTTATCAGGCCTTTCTATTTTTTTTTAATTATTTTACGATTACGATATACATAAGATCAATAAGAAAAGGAAATAAGAAAAAAAACAATTGACAAGAAAAGAACTTCCGATACGGTGCTTATTTCTTGGACGAGGGGTCAAGCTAGAATTTGACCATGTTCCTCATCATATTTAAAGGCGCGTCTTCTCCACTTGATTCAACTCAAATAATACAAAGCAGTCCAACAAACAAAGAAACTTCAGTACTCATTTCCAGAGAAGAAAGGAAAATAGAAGCTATTGATCAACAAAAATGATTTGTTTGGTTCGAAGGTTCTTCCCTTTCTTCGTTGGTACTGCTTTTGGCATATACGTAGCACAGAATTACAAGGTGCCGAATGTGAAAGCTGTCGTAGATTCTGGCATCGCCATGGCCAAGAAGTATGAAGAGACATATCGCAAAAAACCTTCGACCAATAAGAAAAAGGTTGAGGAGGATTTCGAATGAAGTATGAAAGAAAGAATTTAAGAAGAATACTGATAATCTGTACGGGGGTGTTATGTATAGGGTTATTGGATTTGGAATGGTCTTTCTTTATTGGGTTTTTTTTTTGTTTACGTTTCAATATATTAAATTATTAATGATAATTTATTAATTACGCGGTTAAATTATATTTTTCATCTGCTAATAATTATGCCTCTTGATGTACTGAGAAATACTTTTACTGTTTTTCTTTTACTTGTCAATAGCTTAAATAGAACAAATATCACAGAATATGAAAATACAGTACATAGCTGAATATTTGTGAATTAATTCATTTAAGTGCTATTGGAATGCACCTAAGAAAACGAGCTACAAGCCTACAACTCAATTCGTTTCAGAATTTTATATGTTAAATGTGTAAATGATACAATTGCATAATGCAATAAGAAATTACAAAGACGATTATTGATTGTAAGTTCAAAGTGAAGATCAAGCGACTTCCATATCTTTGACCGAGAAACAACAAAAAAATGTTGGGTCGATTGAGGAACATGTTGAGTGCAGATGATGCTAGCAACAGAGTTTGGCCTTTTTTTCAACTCTAGTTTCTACGACATTATAAATTAGAAAATTACATGATAGATCAACACGATGTATATAGATCAGCTACATTTCACGGAGAAGCTGTCCCCATTTTCAGTGCTATGAAACAATATAGCAAACAATCAATACGCGAAATTTTGGCTTCTGTAACGGTTAATAAAAGGTATCTGTAACGGTACACGAAACGTTACTGTAGCCCCCGTTACAGAATGTCTAATAACCGTTACAGATCTATAACGGTTATTAGACAATAACTGTTACAGTAGCCCCTTTTCTGTAACGGTTATTAGACAGTAACCGTTACAGTATTATGCAAGGGAAATATGGTACAGCTTTTTGGAGAACATGTGTAACGGTTATTCTCTAATAACCGTTACAGAAAATTGGCTTCTGTAACGGTTATTAGAGAATAACCGTTATGGTATTGTGGATGGAACGGTACATTTGGAGAACATATAACGGTTATTAGATAATAACCGTTACAGAATCCAATCTTCTGTAACGGTTATTAGATAATAACCGTTACAGATAATGTTTATAATAAAAAAAAAATGAAATTATAATATTCTGTAACGGTTATTCCTTAATAACCGTTACAGAAGGTCCTTTTTTTTATTTCGTTTTTTTGATTGGCTAGCCCAATTTGCTAGCCGAATTGGTACCAATTGGTACCCAATTTACATTAGATAACACATGCAGCATACTGTTACAATCCAGTACTCCAAGAGATGCTTATCTGAACACTCATTAAAGCACGCAACTCTTCATATGATTAACAATTCGAAATTAAAGCACGCAACTCTTCATATTTTCAGTTTCAAACTCATTTGTACTATAAATGACCAAACTGTAGAACCCCACGCCTTTTCAGTTTCAAACTAATTTCTCACTTCTCCCTCTCTCTACTCAAAAACCAACCATGGAAAACCTTGATCCCATCAGAGTTGATGAAGACGACATCACTGCTCCGGCCAGTGCAGAGATCACCAAATCCATTGTCATCCAAACCATGGAAGGTGTAACTTTGCTTGATGTCATGATAGAGATGAGAAGACGCCTCCCTGCAGGACAACACAGAGTGACAACACTCCTAGAAAACCGATTTCTCATAATCGGCCCCTCTGAGCAATGGCGCGATGAGATGTTTAGAAAAGGCACTATTGAAATCACATATGGAAACAACATGAGGCGTCCATTTTCCATCCTCATTGATCCTCCAAGGGAACTAGACCCCAGAGCAGACAGTGTGAGGCTATGGGTAAGAATTGCTGATCTTCCATTTGGATGGTGCTCATGGTATGGAGCAAACATCTTTTTCCCTTTTGGTACAGTTTTACATGCTGATGCACCAACATACATGGGTATAGATGCCAGATTTGCTAGAGTTGAAGTATTGGTTGAACATAGGGATAGAATACCAGCCTCTCGTGCATTTGAATTACACAGAAGAAATGGAAAAATTGACCTACTTCGGGTTCAGTACGTAGTTGAGGAACCACAAATCAGAAACCCACGTCATGAATACATCAAAGCTTTGCCTAGGATTGAATGGTCCCCTGCTGATGAGGCAAGACTGCAAAGTATCAATCCACCTGCTAGGGTTGATTCTGGCAGTACTACAACCATGCGACAGAGCAAGAGAAAAGCAAAGAAAAAGGCTGCAAAAACCACAACCCCCAATAATACTCAAGCAAAAAAAAGGAAGATAGATGAGGTCATCCCCTCAATGATTACTAGATCACAAACCAAGGGAGGAAGCAGAACTAAGGAGACAGGAGTTCTCATTGGAGACACCAGGGTAATCAAACCTACAAGCTCTAGTTCTAAAGGAAAAGGAGTACAAGAAGATCTTGAGGCACAGTTCAGGAAGGAGATGAAACAGGCTAGGAAAGAGAGCCACAGAGCTCAACATGAGGGCCTAGGGCACACCAGTGGGCCCAGTGTACCCCCTGGGTTCAACCTAAGCTCTCAGGAGACTGATACTGAGGATGAAAAAACTGACACATAGAGTGACAATACAACCCCTACTGAGGACCAATCAGTCGATGAACTCATGAATACACCCTCAGAGGAGCCCAGCAAGATGTCATTCTCCACAGAAGGTAACTCTACATTTATTTCTAGTAACAATATGTGCAGAAGTCCTAAATAGCTTAGAGAATAGCTTCTTTCTAGACAATATGTTCAAAAGCCCTAAATAACTTCTTTAGTTTAGAGAATACATAAATCCTAGTTTAGAGAATAGCTCTACATAAATCCTAGTTTAGAGAATACATAAATCCTAGTTTAGAGAATAGCTCTATATAAATCCTAGTTTAGAGAATAGCTCTATTTAACTTTTTCAATAATTGCACTGACTTGAAAACAGACATGGAAAAACCTTCATGGATTTGGCAAAGAAGCATGAAGCAGCAAAGAAGAGCAATGGCTCCACTGATGACACATCCTCTACTTAGATGCTGCCCTTTTTTTTTTACTTCTCAGTTATTTATTTATTTTAAATTCTACAAGCTCTAGTATGTTTGTTGTACTGTTAATATTACTGTTAATGGCAAGAATTGTGTGAATTGTGTGATGTTTAGATGCATGTTTGTGATGTTTAGATATAGAATCAAGCTTGAAACAATATAAAATGCTCTTGAGTAGAAAGGTTTCTATTGACATTTGACATTTGTGGCCAACAGGCAAATTTTTTTTTTTTTTTGTAATTTGGTTCATGCGCATACCAGAGGTCAATAGTACATATGCAAGGAGAAATTCAAAACTTAACACACAAAATTCCTTCATGTACACCTCTGGTATGCAATTGGCAGACACTATTGACCATAGCATTGTTTGTCAGCCTATGTAAATTGCATTGTTTGTCAACCGTAATTTAGCTCAATTATTTAGCTCAATTATTTGTCAATTACAACTTAAAAGCAAAAGGAAAAAAAGCAGTAAACAAAAATCGCATATATATGAAAAAAGAGGAGTTTATGAAAGTACCGAAGAAATATAAAATTATCCAGTTGAAGCATGACTTTCGATCGATCGATCCGTTGAATCTGCTCTCCTTCTCCTTGTCGTTCTTTCGATCGATCCGTTGAATCTGCTCTCCTTCTCATGAAAAAACCGGAATAAATAAGAAAAAATATGAAAAAATACGGTTCAAATTTTTTATTTTTTACCTCAAATCTGTTCTCCTTCTTGTTCTCTTTTTTTCAGAATTTTTATAAAATTTTTGCTATTTTTTGGAGTGAAACAGAAGGGATAAGAGAGGTATTTCTTTGGATATCGCAATAAAATGAAAAGAAGAGAGAAAAGAATGCGGCTGGGAAGACTTAACCTAAATACATAACCTTTCTGTAACGGTTATTTATATATAACCATTACAAACTTAGAGAGATACTGTAACGGTTATTTAAACATACCGTTACAGATAATGTTTATAATAAAAAAAAATGAAATTATAATATTCTGTAACGGTTATTCCTTAATAACCGTTACAGAAGGTCCTTTTTTGTGTTTCGCCTGTTTGATTGGCTAGCCCAATTTGCTAGCCGAATTGGTACCAGATTGGTACCCAATTTACATTAAACACATGCAGCATATCACACATATATCAAACATATATATAATCATGCATATCACACAAACAATAAAAAAAGTATTTAGTTTGCCTCACAAGTATCATCAAATCAGAATCTCAATATCAGAATCGTACAATATCAGAATCTCAATATCATTAATAGCTTAGATAGAAGTGCTCCATCATAATATTCTGTAATGGTTATTCCTTAATAACCGTTACAGAGGGTCCTTTTTTTTGTGTTTCGCCTGTTTGATTGGCTAGCCCAATTTGCTAGCCGAATTGGTACCAGATTGGTACCCAATTTACATTACATTAAATCAGAATCTCAATATCAGAATCGTACAATATCAGAATCTCAATATCATTAATAACTTAGATAGAAGTGCTTGGTTTGTCTTAAATTTGGTCAGAACGTACCTGAATCATCAATATCAGAATCTCAATATCAGAACACCTGAATCAAGTTGTAGTCTTCCGAAGAGGTGCTTGGTTTGTCTTAAATTTGGTCATAATTGTCAGAGAACTTCTTCAATTCTTCCTTTAATCTCTTTGCCTTCTCCTCTCCCTCCCCCATCTATTAATACTCAATCCCCTCTTGCTGCCTCTTTCACTTCTCCTCCTTTTTAGTTCTTTCTTCAGATATGGCAAACCTTCATGATTGGCAATTTGTGCCTATGAACAGTGCTGCTGAGTTTGAAGATCTCAGACCTGATCATTTAAATGTGTTTTACTCTCTTTTACAAGATCTTGACCCTGAAAATGAAGTTCTGCACAGAGCGGCGATTGTTACATTCCAAGCAGAAGGATTACTTCCGCCTGATCTTGAGCACCGCTTGGGATTCAGACTTGCACGTCAGTTTGGTTTTGCAGTTCACCAGTATCGTCTCTCTCCAGTGCACCCAACCTCTGGAGATTTTCTTCTGGTTTGCCCAAATCAAGGGGTCAGGAATGAAATTTGCAGCCTAGGTGTCATTTACCTGCAGAATGTTAGATTGGTCCTAACAAGGTGGACTGAGCGTGCTGGTACAGTTTATGAACCTCCTCTTTATCGTACCAGAATCAGAATTACTGGTCCCCCTCTTCATCTCTGGAATAGAAGTGAAATTAACATGCTGGTGTCTGGGTTTGGTTATCCAATTTTCACTGCTCCTCACTTCTCTGATGGGATCTTCCTTCATTTGCGTTTGCTTATTAAAGGAGCTCATCCCTTAGAGATCCCTCATCATTTGGTTATCTCTGCAGACCCTCGAGCTGCAAGAGCTAGGGTACATATTGAAGGTTTTGAACAAGTTGGAGGGCCCACTGAACCACCTTTTGTAGGCCCCGGCAGGCCTTGGGTGCCTCCTCCGCCTCCTCCACCACCATCGACTGACACCGATTCAACTTCTACTGAATCAGCTTCTATTGCTCCTCCTACTGGATCAGCTTCTGGTGTTTCCTTGCCAGTACATTGTGCTACTGGTGATCCCTTTTTAGCTATTGCCTCTTCAAGTTTTCTGCCTTGGTTCTTTAATGCTATTAATGCCTCCTTTAATGTACAGCAGTTCTAAGTGCTTCTTCTCTAATCCTTAAATTTTTTGTTTAGCTCTGTATGCTTTATGGCTGTAATCCTTAAATTTTCTTTTTGGAATATCAACAAAGAGCATTCTTCTTTACTTTGCCTTCACTCTCTGCATTTTCTCACCTGATCTGTGTATTATTGCTAGCTACTACTTGATGACGTTTACTATATGACAACACGAAATTCATGCCTATATATATGCAAATTATTAATGAAATGCAAAATAATTTAAATAAAGAGGAGTTCATGAAAATATACTTTGAACTTCTGATTTGAATCCGTTGAAAAGTGCGCGCGACTGAGAGTTAGATGAGTGAGGATGATATTTTATTTATACATAACCATTATGTAACTGTTATTTCCTAATAACCGTTACATAATCACTAAAAAAATAAAAACAAAATTATTTGCCTCTATGTAACGGTTGTTGGATAATAACCGTTACAGAATATAAGAAATCTGTAACGGTTATTATCCAACAACCGTTACAGAAGGTTGATACATTTTTTTCCCTGACCATGACGGAAATGTTATTACGGTTGTTTCATAATAACCGTTACAGATTTGTGGCGCCAATTTTCCCGCCTAATGCCTCACTATTCTGTAACGGTTATTTCAAAAACCGTTACAGAAGTGCCGTTACAGAAGGTCTTTTTTCCCGTAGTGAATATATAAAATTGAAGAAAAAGGTTCTAGTGCCATACTTTTTTTATGCTACAAATGCCACACTTTACTTTTTATTATTATTTTAAATTTAAAAAAATTTAAATATAATCGTCCGATCCAAACTGTTGATCTTGTTCATTTTAACAACGGATGCGTTATTCTAAAATTTCATAATTTTTAAAATTTATTTCGTACTTGATCAAGAGGTTGAACAATGGACAGATTAGAATTAATCTATTTTAGTTATTTTGATTCGTTCATTTTTTTATCTTTTTGATTCAGCATCAAATAAACTTCAAAAATTAAAGAAGAAGACTGATGCTTATCCTAGGGTAGATCGGTACGTTGTGGGTATTTTTGAACGCATAATTTTCTAAAAATATTAAATTCAAATAATAGATAAATATATTAATTATATTTCAAGTGTAATAATTCCAATATGTGTTGTGAGTCTTGTGACGGGTTTCGATGTTGTAAACTATTACAATTAAACATATTTTTCCTGGCCCTAAAAAATTTTTTTAGGCCCTAGAAAAACTTAATTTTCCTTTTATATATTTCAGAAAATAAAATTATTATTAATTTTCTAAAAATTATGGCAGCACGGTTAGGGCTGTCAACGGCAACCATTTACCGTTATGATGTTTTGTTTAAATTAAATGGAACGATTTGTGGCATAGAAAATTATACCGTTTTATAAATGGCACGGTTGATGGCACAATTAATTATACTGTTTCGAACATTTCAATCTCATTTCAAACCGTTTTATGTGTAATATACGCTTGATGGCACAGAAATTTAATTATTTCGTTTAATAAATGACACGGTAAGTGACATACCGATATTGTACCGTTAAATAAGTGGTACGGTAACGGTTTGGTGTTATTCCGTGCCACTTACCACGTTTTGACAGTCCTAAGCACGGTGTCACACTGCCACGGTGGAAAGCCCCCAAATCAACAGCAAAAGCACACGTGCATGGTGCATCTCATAGTTGACTGTTACTGCTAGCAAACAATTTGAATATAAGAATATGCCCTATTGATTGAGATTGAAATTGAATTTGGTACATGAGCTTGAACCACGGGCAAAGAAAACATCAAGAAAAAAATAATAATAATTAAGACAACCAAGTGGCAAACACTGAAAGGATGACATGTCAACTCAGCATCATCTTCCAAACCTTCACCATTTTCATTGCTCTATAAAAACCGAACAGCCTTTTGCATCTCCTATCTAAACTTCAAAACCATTTCAAAATCAGATTTAATAAGGGATACTTATATATCAAGCAAATGGCTTCTCTCGGCTTCAACCATGCTTTAGCTTTTTTCCTAGGAGCAGGATTCGGTTCATTCGTTTCAAACAGCTTTCGCCACCACTGCCACTGCTATCACCATTGCCACCACCGCGGGAGGCTGCCCGACTCTGATGCTGACATGGCAACATCTGATCATTATGCGCAGCCGCCGTGCAAGCTCAGAAAGAAGGAAGAACCCAAAATTGAAGATGAAGGAAGCAACACCAGTACTTAGGTCTATCACATGAAATATTGTAATTAAAAGGAATAATTAAGATTTTTTGTTGGAGTTATGATTAAGAATATTGGGTATTTTCTTGTCGCTAGTCGGTATGCATTCTCCTATGTGATGGAAGGGATTGTTACGTGGTTATTGTTACTCTACTCTCTACGTTTAATAATGTTATTTTACAAATTTCTTAGTATGAGTTTTTGAACAATTAATCAAATTTTCAAATAACCAATTTTGAGAAGTAAAGAACTAAAGATCGGAATCATCAGATCAAGCTTTCCAACTATTTTTATGAGCGCATAAAAATTAATTATATTTTACCACTAGTTTGAACGCAAGAACAAAAATAATGCAAAAATATTTTCCACATGGGTAATTTTTGACCAATGATTGTTGCTTTTAAAAATAATGATGAAATGCTACATTTTTTATATGTTTGTAGATAATTTGTAATACATACTACATCTAATAAATTATTTTTTAATTAAAATATGGAATTAGTTATTAATTCTATTGAAAAATTGAAAGAAAGGTCATTGAACCCTCTGAATGAAAATCATTCACATGTTCTGCAACTAGAACTTCTCCAAATATTACGGAAATTTTTTTAGTCCCGAAAAATAAAATTAGCATTTCATAATTAAAATTTTAAAAGCAATTAAACCAGGAAAATTTAACATTATGATCTTGTTTTCCGTGAAGACTTTCAAAGTCTAGACACATGAGTTTTTTTCGGAAGTGCACTTGTTTTTAGATTTGTATTTAGGATCAGATTTTAAGTTATATTTTGAAAATCGGTCTTGTCTGTAAATGAACTTTCAAAATGCTGTCGTCTTATTTTTAATTTTCATTTTATTTTTACTTTAACTTCACTTCGAAACAAAAATATTTTCATTTTTCAGAGGCTAGCGAAACGTTATTTCGCAAGTCTGGTCGCAACTAATAAAGAACAAATACATAGGACCCACTTCAGTTCCCAACTTCCCGTCTCTTTCACTCTTTGTCCTTGGTAATGGTGGATCTGATTCTCTACACAAGACTACAACTTATGCAATGAGTAGAGTACCCACATGTCCACACATCAGTTGAATAAAATTGATACATGGATCCCACATTCCCACGTCAGTTTAATGAGTTCCGACAAATTATAATTTAGAACAGTGCAAAAGCCCTTTGTTCAACACTCAACAGTAGGGCTGTATATGAGCCGAGTTCGAGCGAGTTGGGGTCAACTCAAACTCAACTCAGCTATAACTCGAGTTAGCTCGACTCGAGTTGGAAACACTTTCGAGTTTTTTAAGTTAGCTCAAACTCAATCCGTCTCTAACTCGAGTTGACTCACGAGTCACGAGCCAACTTGACATGAATATGTCTACTTAAAATTTTTATTTTTTAATTTATATATTATTTCAAAATTAAAGTAATTACTATATACAATAATATAAAAATAAAATATATTATCAATTTTATTCTTTTTCATTGATTTGAAGCAAAATATGTCTTGAAACTCAATATTAACACTCATAGATCATGTTGATAACCTTCAAAAAATTTAAATTTATTATATTACGAGTCAGCTCACGAGTCAACGAGCTGAGTTGAGTCTAACTCAAACTCGACTCGTTGATTAACCGAGTTGGTTCAACTCGAGTTATACCAACTCGAGTTTTTTTTAGCTCGAGTTATAATTGAGTTTTTCACGAGTCGAGTTCGAGTAACTCACGAGTTACGAGCTTTTTGCTCACCCCTACTCAACAGTATAGGCATACGGATAGGCGGATAGCTGATCTGTAAATGTACAAAAAATCAGAACCAGACTGCACACAGTAGACCATAGTTTTGACTTTTTTGACTTTTTGTTAAGGATCACTGGATCAGTTCAGGTGTTCCCCTTCCCCACTCTAAACAATTGACGTTTCAAATATAAAAAAGCAAGGAAAATTATCTTATATATAATTATAATTTATTAATGGAACTTGGACTAGGGGCCAAGAAAGGAAGACCAACTCAAACTCACTTTGAGTTTCAGAACCCTTATGACCTTATTTTGTCTATGGGTGTGTTTGGATTGTTGGAAGAAAGAAGAAGAAGAAGGAAGAAGAAAAAAAAAATTATAAATAATCCAAACTCTTCACAAAATTACAAACTTCCCAATACTTCTTTCCACTTCTTCCCTTCTTCCCTTCTTCTCACACCCATCCAAACGCACCCTATATAAGAAACCCAAAAACTTCAGCAACTCTCCATCAAAATTCAAAGTCACTTCAAAATTGAATTTAGGAGTATAACAGCAATGGCCTTCTTAAAGTATGGTTTAATTTTTCTTCTTGGAGCTGGGTTCGGGTCTGTAGTTTCACACAACCGTCACCATTATGGCTACCACCACCATCACTGCCACCGACGCTGGCGCCTGCCTGACTCGGATGCTGAGGTGGCGACAGTCAATCACCATATGCGCGCACCATGCAAGCTCAGGAGGAAGGAAGAACTCATAACTGAAGGAGAGAAAGGCTCTACAACTATTTAAGAACTCTTTTTATATTTTGATAAATAAACTTTAGTAATTCTTTAAACGGAGTTTGAGATTATTGTGTATTTTCCTTTCTGATGTGTCTTCCTAGTTCCGTATATAATGAAAGGGATCTATATTTAGTAATATTTTTTTACTCTCTGTTTAACAATTAGATTTTCTGCATTTATTATGCGAGATAGCAATATTGGAGTCGGATGAATAATTTAAAAAATAAGCAACTGTTCATCAATGGCCGAGTTATTTCTGACAATATTTAACATTTCAATTGGCTCAAATTAGCATCATACAAAGCAAGTTAACTATACATTTTTCAAAACCCAAAAACCACAAAGCTACAAAAGTTCAAGGATTTTCTGAAATATTCACAAAAAATATATATAGGATCCAGATCTGCTTGGCAAATATGGATATATGGATCCCACAAAAAATCCCGAGTCAAATTGTGGAGACACATTTATTGCTGATTTGCAAAGAGTAAGAAGTAAGAAATAAGGGGACCAAATGACAAAATTTTGTGAGGAAGAAAATTATTTTCTATCTTCTTCTTGAAAATCAGATTACAATGTCTCCTATATGTTCTGATTTTGCTATATGGAAATATTCCTAAATCTAATTACATATCAAAGCCAGCATATCAAATCTAACTATACAAGGAAATTAAATATATCACAATATAGAAACATATCTATCTATATATGCGCAGCATATCTCCATACTCCCCCTCAAGTTGGAGCATGTAAGTCACAAATGCCCAACTTGCCAAGTAGATAAAGAAACTGTTGTTTGCCAAGTGACTTAGTAAATATGTCTGCTAACTGATCTGAGGAACGAATATAAGAAGTTGTAATCAATCCTGCACAGACTTGATCACGAATATAATGACAATCAATTTCTATATGTTTTGTTCTTTCATGAAACACTGGATTTGCAGCTATATGTAAGGCGGCTTGGCTGTCACAGAAAAGCTTCACTGGTTCTTGATGAGAGACTCCTAAAAATTTAAGGAGTGAACGAAGCCAGGTAAGTTCACAAGCCGCTGCAGCCATGGAGCGGTATTCTGCCTCAGCAGATGATCGAGAAACAATATGTTGTTTCTTTGTCTTCCAAGAAATAGGAGAGCAACCCAACAAAATAAAATAGCCAGTCAAAGAGCGACGAGTTAAAGGATAAGCTGCCCAATCTGAATCACAATAGGCATACAGCTTAAGATCATTATCAGCTCGAAGAAGAAGGCCCTGCCCTGGACTATTTTTTAGATACCTCAACACTCGAAGGGCTGCATCATAGTGAGCACGAAGTGGGTCTTGCATGAACTGAGCGAAAATATGTACTGAATAGCTCAATTCGGGACGAGTGATAGTGAGGTAAATAAGTTTTCCAACTAGCCGCCTATACTTCTCAGGGTCTGGCATGCGCTCTCCCTTTAGAGCTGACATATTGTGGTTTTGCTCAAGCGGTGTTGCTGCGGGTTTAGAACCAAGCAATCCATACTCGGCCAATAAATCAAGTGCATACTTGCGCTGAGACAAAACCAAACCGGTTGAATTTCGAGCAAACTCGATGCCAAGAAAATGTTTAAGCACCCCTAAATCTTTCATGGAGAAAGCACCACTCAAATAACTCTTAAAGTTGCGTATTGCATCATTATTGTTTCCTGCAACAACTAGATCATCAACATACACCAAAATTGTGATGAAAATGCCACCATTTTGATAAGAAAACAGTGAGTAATCAGCTTTAGATTGAATAAATCCATAAGCTTCAAGTGCTGCTACAAGCTTTGAAAACCACATGCGTGGAGCTTGTCTCAAACCATAAAGTGATTTTCGAAGACGGCAGACCTTCCCTGGATGTGAGGATGCAAAACCTGGAGGCAATTTCATGTACACTTTCTCGTTCAAATCACCATGCAAAAAGGCATTATGCACGTCCATTTGGTGTATTTCCCAACCCTTGGCTACAGCTACTGCTAGAAATGTGCGCACACTCACCATTTTAGCAACATGAGCAAACGTTTCATTGAAGTCAACTCCTTCCTTTTGCCGATTTCCAAGCACCACTAAACGTGCTTTGTATCTTTCCACTCTTCCATCTGAATGATACTTAATTCTATAAACCCATTTGCATCCAATTGCTGTTTTTCCTTTGGGCAATTCTTCAATGGTCCAAGTGTTGTTTCTTTCTAGTGCATCAATTTCAGTTTGCATTGCTTCTCTCCACTGTTTTTGTTTCATGGCTTCTCCATAAAAATCAGGTTCCTTTTCCTTTGTAACAGCCGCCAAGAATTTTCTGTGTCCAATAGAAAATTTGTTGCATGTTACATGATCAGTTATAGGATAAAGACTACCTGAGATGTGAACAGGTGTGGAGGGAGCATGTGATGTGTCACAACGCGCAGTGTAGCATATATAATCCTGCAGCCTTGCTGGAGATTTTCTGACCCGCTTTTCAGGGCCAATTACTTTTGTTGGCAGTGCAGGTGCATCTCTTTCACTGGGTGCAGGTGCACCTCTCACACTGGGTGCAGGTGCATCTCTCACTCCAGGTGCAAGTGCATCAGATACAGCTTCGGATCTTGCCACATCGGGTGCAGGTGCATCTCTTACAGTTACACCGGATGCAGGTGAAGATGCAGGTGCATCGCTACCACCAGTTACAACTGCATCTGTTACTGTGTTCGTCGCAAGTGCATTGCTAGCATCAGATGCAGGTGCATCAGGTACAATCTCAGGTGCACTTTCACTGGCATTATACACAAACATGTCATCATAACTCCCCCTTGCTTGCAACTCCTTCGAAACAATGGTGTTTGAAATAGTGTTGTCTTTGCCAAATGGAAATTCCATCTCACAGAACACAACATCACGCGAAACAAGAAATTCTCCTGTGTCCAAATCATAAACACGCCATCTTTTCTTTCCAAATGAATACCCAACAAAGATGCATTTTCTGGTTTTACTTGCAAATTTGTCAGATAATGGTGATCTATTTGAGACATAACACAAGCATCCAAAATTTTTCACAGGTGCATAAGATGGTGGTTTGCCAAACAATAGTTCATAAGGTGTTTTATTGTCCAAAAGAGGAGTAGGTGTTCTGTTAATCAAATAAGCAGCTGTTAAGATGCATTCTCCCCAAAATTCAATGGGCAACTTTGACTGAAATCTCAAGGCTCGCGCCACATTAAGGATATGGCGGTGTTTTCGTTCTACCCGCCCATTTTGTTGAGGTGTACCCACACATGAAGTTTGATGCAAAACACCATTGTCACTATAAAAAGTTTGCATTTCTTGTGACTTAAATTCTGGTCCATTGTCACTTCTGATACACTTAACCAATTTGGTAAATTGTGTGTGAACCATTTTACAAAATGACCTGAGCATACTTCCAGCTTCTCCTTTATCCAACAACAAATAAACCCAAACAGCACAACTGAAATCATCAACAATTGTTAAAAAATAACGTGCACCACAATGAGAGGAGATTTTATAAGGCCCCCAAATATCACAATGAATCAGCTCAAATGGTTCAACCGATTTATTCAAACTGACAGAAAAAACATCTCTTGTTTGCTTAGCTCTTAAACAAATATCACATACATCTCTTAAGCTACTACTATCAAATTGTACACCAGGCAATAAGGATGTTACTTTAGTAGAAGGATGTCCCATCCTTTGATGCCACAATTCATAATTCTCAAACTTGTTGGTATGACAAACTTTAGCTGATGCTACTGAATGATAGTAGTAAATTCCATCTCTCATTTCACCCACACCAATAACCATCCTTGAGGTACAATCCTGGATGACGCATAGCGCATCAGTAAATGTAACGACATATCCGTTATCTTTAATCAATGTTCCAACAGAGATTAGGTTACAACTTAGAGATGGTACATATAAAACATTCTTGAGTACAAGTCCTTCATTCAATTTTATTGAACCTTCACATTCTGCCACTGTGGTAGTCCCATTGGGCAATTCAACAGGTACTTTCATAATCTTGCAAATATCAAACATGTAATCAAAATTTCCGGACATATGGTGAGATGCACCACTATCAAGTATCCAGTTTAGACTCTTACCATGCATTCGCTTATTGGATGCACCTGAATTTGAAGTGTTGAAATTAGACATAACTGTCATGACTTGTGGTTGTCTTTCCCTTTTTACTTCAGCCACAGCCTGCACTGCAGCATTCGGGTGCACTGTCCCCTGCATCACATGAGTCATTGCTGGCACTTGTTTGTGTCCCCTATCGCTACTATCTCTGTCTCCATGGCCACTACATCTTTGAGTGCTCCATCTTTCTGGATATCTAGTCACCTTTGACTGCATCTTCCAAGAATTGTTAGACAAATCAATTTGGTGTTGATTTTCAGCCATGGAGAAAACACGACACGGTTAGGGTTTTATAGCCGCCCCAACCTGGCTCTCTGATACCATGACAAAATTTTGTGAGGAAGAAAATTATTTTCTATCTTCTTCTTGAAAATCAGATTACAATGTCTCCTATATGTTCTGATTTTGCTATATGGAAATATTCCTAAATCTAATTACATATCAAAGCCAGCATATCAAATCTAACTATACAAGGAAATTAAATATATCACAATATAGAAACATATCTATCTATATATGCGCAGCATATCTCCATAACCTGACCCCCCCCCCTCTTTGGATTAATTGACTATATTTTTGTGTCAGGAACTGGTTTGTCGGGTGGGTTATTGATTTGTCAAATAAAAAAAAAGCAAAAATAGGAAAAGAAAATTATCTCTTCCGGCAGCAAAAAATAGGAAAAGCACATATATATCTTATCTTATTATGAATGGATCTTGGACCAGGGGCCAAGACCAATCCCTATCTTATGTCTTTATAATAATTCAAAATTTTGCTGCAATTAATTCTCCGTCAAAAACCAAGTCAATCCAAAATCTAATTTGAAAGAAGAGAAGCAATGACTATGGTTTAGTTTTCCTCCTTGGAGCAGCGTTCGACAACTGTCTTAATTGTGATCGTAAACAGGTGCAGTACCAGTACCACCGCCACTACTGGTACTGGCGGCCGCCTTACCCAAATGCAGAAGTGGTAACTACCAATCAGCATGCGCAGCCACCGTTGCAAGCTCAGGATGAAGGAAGAACCGAAAATTGAAGGAGAGCAAAGATCTAGAACTACTTAAGAATTTTTGTTATATTTACTACATGACAGTATACTTTTTTTCATGGGATGTATCTTCCTTAGTGGAAGGGACTGATGTTTAGTGGTATTTGTTGCTCTATGTTTAACAATTAGCTTTTTCTGTATTTATTCTGTGGGAGAGTAATATTTAAGTTGGATGATTAATTTAAAACATGAAAATTGAGCATCAATAGCCGAGATCTATGGCAATATTTAACATTTTACTTTTCATTTGGCTCAAATTTGGGTTATATATAGTATTTTTTTTATAAATATTTCAGAATCCAGAACATAAAAAGATACAATCTGTTAATGTTGTAAAAAATAACAATTTATAAGTTATTAGAAGATAAACATGGTAATTTTTAGATTGTCTACTGACTTTTGCTTCTGCTCTAACCCCAAAAGAAAAATCTATAACGCTACAGAGACGATGCTGGGGAATCACACGGAGATACATTTTCCATTTTGGTAGCACCTTTGGCATATACCGGGCGCAGAATTACCGGTCTAGTTGCAGTTTAAAATATGCAAAATATTTCATTTTTATTCTGCTAGTTTGCATCTTTAAATTCTCTATGCTTCTAGTTCTGGTTTAAGTCCGAGTTGTTTTAAGTGATACAAAGCTTAAAGATGTGGGTTTGGGCCAGAAGAAACCGTGGAGCCTTATGGTAATTGGAATTTTTTATCAAACAGGCTTCATGATTCATCTTCATCAATCATCACCGAAAAATTTAAAAATAATATTAAATTAATATAATATATTAAAAATAATATCAACATAATAATATTTTTTTAAATAGTATCACAAGATCGGAATCTGGAATTCCGACCGCAATTACGGAATCCTGGATTCCGATCTTAGAATTTCCCATTTTTTTCGGCTGAGTCCCTTTTGGCCTTTTATTTGCACTTTAATGTTTCTTTTTCGTATTATGTTGTTTTTTATTTTACTTTTGTTTATTTTGTTTTACCGTGTTTTCGTTTGAATGTTTTATTTGTTTTTTATTTTACTTAATGTCCTTTCTTTTTTCGTTTTATTTTGTTTTTCATTTTACTTTTGTTTATTTCATGATTTTTTTTTATATATATATATAATTAATATTTTTAAATGGTTCAATTTTAGTTGTATGTAGGGTTCTTCAAAATGGACACGACACAGCACGAGTACGAAATTGGCACGACACGATCGTGTTGGTAATCTTGAAAAATTAATACAATTTGACACGGCACGACTAACACGCAAGTACAGTTAATTTGAATTTTAATATAAAATCAATTTAAATAATTTGAAAGAAAGTACAGTTATAATTTGAATTTTAATATAAAATCAATTTAAATAATTTATTTAGAAAAACAATTTAAAAGAAGAGTACTATAGTCATTGAATCAAGAGTACTATTATCATTATATATTTTTATCATTGAATCAAGTTGGTCATTGATAAATCATTCGTATTAGCATAGTACTATAGTCAGTTATCTGAATTATAATTCTATTAAGCTGAATTGGTTTAGTCGGACTATTCCAAATATCTTCCTATTAATATTATTATTTTTATTTTGATTCCTTAATTAGTATAAAAGTTCCAGTTAGCACTGGCTAGTTCAATAACTAACAGTGAATTTTATGTCATTTTTTTTATGTAATAAGTCTTATGTCATTAATTGAATCATAAATTCATAACTTAAAGACGATAGTAATGATGATGATTAACATGTGGGCAACTTTTTCAATTGTAATACACACTAAGGTTTCACCTAATAGCTTAATATTAATAGCTTAATATGAAACATTCTGAGCAGTAAACTTTAGATGGTAATATATATTCAGATAAAAAAAAATAAATTTCAGCTAATTTCTAGTGTAAAATGAAATAAATTAATATAATCCAAGAAACTTGAGCTATGGAACAATAAATACATCGATACTTTATTTTATTCACTAGAAAAATTATCTCAATGTAAACAAATTAATTAATTGTTCCATTGCCCAAAATTGTTGAATACAGCTAACAATTTGTAACTAAAATAAAATTGAACAAATTGTTTGATCAACCGAATTATAAATTGAATCACATATATCATGTTAGTATTAAAATTTTAATCTAGCATTAATGATAAAAATACTTAATTATGTAATAATATATGAATTTATATGTGCATTACACATGCTGTCTTCCACCGGAGCAACAGAAAATCTGCATCCTATTAACCCGAAAGTGCAAATCGTATTTAGTCATTTAGACCGAAATGAGGTAATAACCCAAAGTGCAAATCATATATGAATTTAAAATTTTAAACGCTCTTACGGGATGGGAAAATGTTTCAAAAAATATGAATTAAAACTGTACTTTTACAAACAAAGCCAAGTTAGGTTGCCAGTACTAGATTGAATCGTCTCTTATACAACGGAGATACGTTCTACAAGTTAGGCCAAAGGGAAAAGACCAAAAGGGACAGCCGAAAAAAATGGAAAATTCTAAGATCGGAATCCCCGATTCCGTAATTGCGGTCGGAATTCTAGATTCCGATCTTGTGATACTATTTAAAAAAATATTATTATATTGATATTATTTTTAATATATTATATTAATTTAATATTATTTTTAAATTTTTCGGCAGTCAACATGTATGGTTTAAATCTAGGATTGGGCTTTAAGCTTTCAATATAGGCTAAATATCTTCTCTGTCTTGGTCCCTCAATCTACGATTTGGGCCGATATTTATGAACTCAAAGAAGAGAATTACACACCCATGCCGAACTGCTGCCGACTGCGGACTTATTATTGAAAACAACATCATGCAACAAATGAGCTGTGACTTGTGACACACCTGCTGACGAGGCAGCAACTGGAGTCATAAGTCTGCAGTTATTATTGCTCTTTTACTTTTTCAGTACATGTTTGTGGTCCGAGATTGCAACTGTAGAGAAAAAAGAAAAATAAAGGTAAGCACTAAATATGCAGCTTGTTTTCTGTCTGAGAAGTGAGATCCAAGAAAGAAGCAAGCATTTTTAGTGGAATAAATTAGTTTTTCACAGTGACACTGTGTGACACTAATATTTAAGTAAATCAGGTGCCCAAGTTTATGTGCAATCCTTTTAGGCAGGCTTCTGATGTTGGGTTTACTAAAAGGATCCCACGTATAAAATGAAATGGTTTCTGGAATTCTGGCATCAAGAATTTTTTCCTCACCTTCAAAAGGAGTGGCACGTATATAAAGGAGATGCGCAGAATAAAAGATGAAAACAGATATTTCGTGATATCTTCATGCGATAAAAAAAAATTAGGAACGAAAATTAGCCTACAACATTTTGAGAAAAGTGCCATATCAACCTTGCAAAATAGCAAATCTGATAAAAGATGATGCAATTTAAGAAAAACAACAATTAGGAACGAAATTAACCTACAAAATTTTGAGAAAAGTGCCATATCAACCTTGTAAAATAGCAAATCTCACAATTTATCTCAGTAAGAATTACACATGAGAAACAAATAGCTAAACACTCCATGTAAGTAGAAATATCAATGGCCATGTTTGGAAAGAGCTTAAATCATTCTTAAGTGACTTTAAACAAACGTGTCTTGAATTAGATTCTTAACTTTAATAAGTGACGACTCGAATTTAGTTTTTAAACTGATGTGGAATCTTAAATATCTAATGTGCCATCTTAAGTTAAGAATTCTTGAGAACCAGTTCTTGGTCTAGTGGCAAAAAGCAATGTACTTTGACTCCTTGAATAAAAGGTCGTAGGTTCGAAATCCGGCTGAGGGATGTCTTTCATAGACATTTAATTTAAAAATAAGAGGTGATTTAGACCTTCAATTTATATAAAAAAAAAGTAAAAAATTCTTGACTCTCTTGTCTAATTTACGCTAGTACCCTCTTTTAAAAAGGAAAACCGCTCCTTCCTAATATTTAGTAAAAATACATTTTTTCCGTATCAGACCTAGCGGTACCTCACTTTTAAGTTTCGAACAATCACAATTTTTTCCCTGTACCATTCAAAGTTATTTCGTTGGCACATGCCAGCCATAAAAAAAAGGATCGGAATTTGTTGTCCGTAACATTTTTTTATTTCTCTTCTTTAATCTTTGATTGGCCTATATAATAAATTCTTCAGGTTTGACTTTCTTTTCAATTTGACCTTGCATTTTGATCTGATCTAATTTTACTTCGACTAGTATCTACGAAGAATTACATACATTTGCTCCGTTTTGCCACCATATAGAAACAAAGGACGTGCGCAATTCAAGGATATAAATTTGTAAAATATGTGAAAATTGTGCAATTCAAGAATATAATTTTTAAAATACATGGAATTATGTGTCATTAGCTTTTTTTTTTCCCACTTTGTTTGCTGCCTCCTTGTGCTCCGTTTATGTTCGATGTTTCTTTTAAGTTTGCAATCTGACAATCCAACCTATTTTTGATAAGCTACAAGTATTGCTCGTTATATAACATTAACAGTGTTAGATATTGAAATAAATTCGTGAAAAGACTAGTAATAATTACTAGATGTTGGAGAAAACTTTACGTCGAAATAGAAAATACCTGATCACAATATAGTTAACCAAGATACTGTAGGGCCATTCTCAAAAAAAAAAAAAAAAAAAAAAAAAAAAAAGAAGAAGAAGATACTGTAGGGCTAAAAAAAAAAAGATAACTCAAGTATTAAGTTAGTGCTAGCAGAATGCATCTGTCATTTTAAACTTATCATAAATTAGATGCGGGCATTTTGGTCTTTTCATAAAAAATAACTCAAATATTAATAAAAAATAATTATTTTATGTCTTACTAATTCTTAAATTGTCTACCTAACACAACTTAACTTTAGAGGATGACTTAACTAGTTACAAATTCTTAACTTACAACACAACTAAAGTTCCTGCCAAACATGGCCATATACGACTTATATAATGTACTAGAGTACAACATGATAAAAACGAAGTTTCCATCTCATCTTTTTTTTTTTTTTATGTTCTCCTTATGATGTATCCAACTAAGGCACCAAGGAGACCCACCACAAGGAGAAACTTGAAAGAGAACCCACTGCTGCTTTTGGTTCTCTTTTTACGCAAAAGCTCCTGATTGTTGTTGATAAAAAAATGAGTAATTGCCACAAAAATCAATTGTAAATTAAATTACTAGTTGACAGAATAAATGTTTGTACCAGCTCTTGTCTTAGCTTCTCATTTTGCTGAAGTACGTAAGTTCTCTCTTCTGTCAGCTTGATGATTCGGACCTTTTTGGGAAAAAATTATGCAAAGGAAAAACAAATCAATTTAAAGGAAAAAAGAACAATAGTTAAAATGGTCAATGTTTAAGAGCAACAAGATACCTTAGGATCCTCCTTTGACCTCTCATCAAAAGAGTTGGATACCTGAAAATCATTTAAGAAAAAGGGCCTCAGCTTGTATTGGGTTAACATTCAAAAACTTCATATAAATAGGAGAGGGCTTCTGCACCCTTATATCTTGACATGTACAGGTGAAGTTGGAAGTCGCAAACTTACAGAATCAAACATGGCAGGAGTACGATTTCCATTTTCAACATTTGAGGAACGTGGAGATGTGCCTTCTTCTGGCTCCTCTGACACCGGCGATGGGTGGTTTGTGGGCACATAAACAACCCGTAATTTGCACTCTTCTATGACCTTTCCTGGTTCCTTGCTAAACTGTAAATTATTTTAATTGCAGTCAGCATTAACTGCTCTTAATAAACTGAGGGTAATAGCATGGCACATATGTGGATCAGATAATATACCATAGGATGTGTCATCAACGGCTGACTCTGCATTTTTTTCCCTATTTTCCAGCTCTTTTTTCTCTTTTCTTTATTTTCAGCATTTTCAATGTTTTGCTAATTCAGTTGTGAGTTGTGAAAAACTACGTACCAGTTCAGCAGTTACATCCTTGGTTGTTGAACCATCTTTTGTAACAACACTCTGTATCAGAAACTTGTCTTTGCAATGCATGTCCAGTGGGGCCTCCTTTTGTGCTTGCATAGTAACTGTTTAAGATTTTTTTTACATTACCAGAAAGTAAAACATCTTAGAAACTTAGAATCTAGCTGAAAGCTGTTAGTTTGATATAATCAGGGTCTTAGTTAACCACCATTGTGCTAAAGTGAACGCTTCTACTATGAACAATATGTAGCATATTTATTTATTATATGTTAGCAATTAGAAGGGGAAAATCAGAATGTATTGCAAGGTTGAAATAACATTATCCAACTTATGATCTCTTCAATTGA
Source organism: Rhynchospora pubera (assembly GCA_028095005.1). Lineage (NCBI taxonomy): Eukaryota > Viridiplantae > Streptophyta > Magnoliopsida > Poales > Cyperaceae > Rhynchospora > Rhynchospora pubera. Next base: position 105,079,342 of record CM051461.1, on the reverse strand, counting down.
CAAGTTAATTAGCTTTTCCATTCTTTGTATGATATAAACAAATCTCAACTAATTTACAATATGTAAAGATTGAAAAAGGTGACCAAAATGAGACCAGTACAAGGGGTCTAGACTTGCATTCTATAATGCATCAGAACTATCCATTAAATTGATGTTTATACATTGCCAGCAGTACACAGGATATGAAAAAGGCTTATATTAGCGGGCATATGCAAATACTTGTAATAATAATTTTAAGAGGCTATACCTGTTACATCACATGTAGATCCTGGTTGCACAATCCCAATGTTTGGCCGCACACAGTACTGCTTAGGATTTGTTGTTTTAACCTATAATTGAATCAGTAATATAAATAACCAATTATCATATGTGAAAAAAGTACCGAATGAGTTGGCTGATTTGATGTAATGGTGCATTTTTAACAAAAATCATGAAATGAGAGTCACAAACCTTAAAAGCCATAAATTGATCACTTTTATTGGTGAATTGCATAGTACATGTGCTTTGCTTCTTTACTTCAACTACAGAAACAAAAATAGAAGCAAAAATAGCCACATTTTAGTATATTTGACTTCAGTTTTCATCAATATGATGTCAAATGGTAACATGCAAAAAAAGAAAAGCACACAAATTTTTGATACAAAATAAACAAATTAGAATTACATAGAAAAAGATCCCTCCTTTCATTTATCCCGATCAAGATCAAGATAAGAGCCAGGTACAAAAGAACTGATCCGTCTTAAATTGAAATGTGCTTTGAATAAATTCACTATTTATTAACAGGATGTTCAAAACTTCAGTTAAATTAGATAAATCAAGTCGAAATCTTAAAGGAGGGAAATGACAACTGACAAACAGTTCTTCTAGGCACAATTACCTCTCTGAACCTTAGATTTGTCTAGATCCAACAACAAAAGAACTATAAAATGCGATTCAAGGTGAACCCAGATCAACAAATCCGATCAAACAATAAAGAAAATATCCGATCGGTGAAGTGTTCCCTACATGCCTTACCACATTTTCCTCGCAAAATAACTCCACAACGGAACAGAAACAAATTACGAAAACAAAAAAAGAAAAATTCTAAACCCAAAAAAGATGCAAAGATTTCAACTTACAAGGAAATGAAAGCTCGGAGGGTTGGATCTCGAGTGAGCCACTAGCCATTTTCAGCCTCTTGAACTCGACTCAATCGAGCACAAACGGAACAATGTCTGACTAAATCTGGCTTTGTTGGTTCAAATTAGCAAGAGGCGAAATGTCGAATGAGGAAAGGGTTTGAATTTTGCGTTGGTTTGAAACGATGTGTTCTTTTTTTTTGTATTTTTATTTTGGTTCGTTCCTCTTCGCTCGGATCCCTTCGTCTAATGTAGTTGGTATTTTTTCTAAATACGTCCTTCAAACATGATTTGTTTTGAGATACACCTTTTATAGCCAAGGGACGTGGGACGTGCTTCAAGATAGTGGTAAACTTCAATATATAATTTTTGAAGGGTGTATCGGAAAATGTTACTCCGAAGTTCAAACTTGTGTGCATAAATTTGGCCTTGAAAGTAATTAAAAAGAGTTGGCTTGGTAGTTACCGGCAATGATGATGGTTAGGCATGTGACAAAATTACCCCGATCTAATACGAAGAGCGCCGCGCTCAGTGGAGGGTAAAATGGGAAGATCAGTTGAGTTAAGTTTGGTAGCTAGCCTGGAGTGAAGAAGCTTTTACAGCTGGCGGTCCAGTGATGTCAGCTGGCAGAGGCAACAGTAAAAAAGAGAAGATGCTTTTTCAGAGAACATGATTTACCACACAGATAGGACCGCATCGGATCCGAGATTCATTCGCAAGTTGATCTCCATTCTCCACTCTCCAGCCCATTTGTCGAAACAGATCTGAGTAACCGTGACAATCGTCCGGGTCTGACATATTGTACCAAGAGATCTCGTGGCAATAAATCGTTCAAGTATAGATTATTTTCTTTTCTTTTTTTTTATTTTTTTGACGTCGGTGTCAGAGCATAGATCAGAGGAAGCAAAAACATATGCAAAAGAAAGGAAAGTGTAGATTAAATAAATTCCTTTTGGACTTGAGAAAAAATAATTTCTATGGGATAATGAATTACGAATCGTTCCAGTTAAATAGCTAACTTTTATTTATTATATTATATTATAGTCAAATTATTCCATTATTTTTCGGTCAAAAGGTTAACATATCACCAAAAGTTTTTCAATTAAAATATTTTTTCTCATTCAAAACTTTTTTTTTTAAAACATATCAGTATTCAGTATTCAGTATTATAAATAAAAACTCGTGGGAGTCGGTGATTGTTTTGTCAAATATAATTCAGACACGACAGTCATATTCGCTTTTGTGATTATTCATTTTCCCGATTTCTACAACATTAAAGTCTGTAATTATATGTGTACCGAATACTATCGCTAATGAAATTGACCCGGTTCAGCAATAGACTATTTGTTAGCGCATTATTTTGGCTTTTATTTTTGCGACCCTTTCTATGTTGATATCCAGTGTCTCCATCTCTATTTTGTGCTGGTCGGAGAGACGGAGATCCTCTTCTCCTCCATCGATAGCACTGCCTCACCTCCTCCTCCTCCGGTAGCGCAGCCTCACCGTCATATCCAGGTTTATCTCCTTGCAATTAGTGTTGAGCCTCTTCCGTTTTGTTTGGCGACACAACAATTAATATTGGGCCTTTCGCTTCGTTCTCTACGTCCGACACGATATTAATATTAATTAATTATACCGACAGTTTCTCTTCTCTTCTTCTTTGATAATTAAGCCTCTCCGTAACGTACTTGCCTCTCCCCTCCCCCCTGCGATCGACTCGGAACAAGAGGATGGGCGATGGAAGCTGTCGTCGATGTCCGCTATTACCTTCGATGTAAGGACCCCTCCTTTTCCAGTAATCACTTTATTTCTTTTGATTTTTTAAAATGTTTATTCTATAAAAATGTCTCTAACTCTTATCTCCTAAAATCTAGCAGAGCGCACGACTGTAAATACAGAAGGCGTCCCCACCACAAAAAAATTATGGTGTTCGGAGAGTGCGTGCTAAGTTTCTCAAGTTTTTTTCATTTGTCTTACTTCTCTATTTATTTTCAATATATCCTTTGGTTTTTTGTATTCTTTAGTTTCGTTCCCCTCTCCTCTAAACCCTTCGCAACACCTAATTGAGCTCCTTACATTAAATTGCATCATTTCTTTCTTCGTTTTTTTTTTTTTTTTTTTGCTAAAACTCAAGTAGGTCGCATTGAATTGTTCCAACCTCATCTAACCTTATTAAGCTTTTTACTATCAAGCACGATTTTTCTTTCTTTCTTCCTCTATAAGTATTTAGATAAGTTACTTTCATGGAGTAAAGAAGCGATTAGGGGTTACTGAGATTTACTGATAATATCGATAAGAAGATTTACTGAGTATTACTGATAATATCTATAAGAAGATTGCCTTTTGACATTGTTGTGTTGCAATTTGTTGGGTAATCAGAAAACAGAATTAAGTATATATAGTAATTTATTGTATAAGTTTGACATTTTGTGTCATGACAATAATTAATTTTCTGTTTAAATTCTTATTTTTTATTTATATTGTTCATTCAGTTGCATATGTTAGAGATATGTCCTAGAAGCCAATCATATTTGGCTACTTCTATGGTTTTATGTTATGGATGATTTTATATCATTTGTTCCTTGATTTATGTGTTGACAGTTCATTCAGGTTGAGGATCTGAATTATAGATCACTGTGTTTCATTTAGTAGTAAATGACAACAATAAATCTAAAGCGTCCATAATCTTGATAATTAACAAGGAACATTAATTATCAATAAGATTAGTATGCAAGTTAAGTGTTGATTAAGTTCTATAAATCACAGGTTAAGAGTAACCAACTTAATTGCATATGTTTATGTTAATTGAACATAGTACAGGACATGACCCAACGAAATAAATATATGGATTGTGTTATGTGTCATTATTTATTTCGTTATGATTTTGATTCTAAGTTTGAGATATTTATCTTTTCCACATGAGGATAGGTTCAATAAATATCGTCTACCGCTGATTCCCGATAAGGGCTGCTATACGGACGTTATTTATGTTCTCTTGAATTGTGCGGGGAAAAGCTAAATAGTCAAGAAAACCGTATGTCCCTCATTAATTCACTTAGTGAGTGACGATATCTGTTTGGGCCCCTTGATGGAGATAGATTGTTTGCTAGCAACTGATACAATTATCTCTAGATCAAGAAACGTATAATCTGCAAGAATGACACATTCCTATCTTAGATTATACGATGATATCGTGAGACATAGGAATCAAAATAGAGATATACCTTTATTCTCTTATGCAGGATTGAAATTTTGTAGCTGTACACTATTTATGCGAATTGGGAATCATAACGTGTTGCTAGATACCGCTTATGATTATTGGAATTAAATAGCGATTTAACTCCATGTCCAACGTAGCATAAATCCTCAAAGGGTCACACAAAATTGGTGTTTTAACCATGCTTGCATTATTTATTTATTTGCAATAATTGGTATTGCAAAATATGATAAGTTGATTAATTAATTAAATAGCGTTGTAGACCGTTATAATTAATTAAATCAAAGGGATCATATAGAAATAAATTAATGCATTATCTAATCCCTAAATAATTATTATTAATTATTTATTTCAACACATATGCATATTATAGGGCTTTAATTAAATAGTTAATTAAAGGTCCAATAGGGATCCAAATTGAGAGCAACAAGAGATGCCATTTAATGATTGATTAAGTGGACCCATGAGGCAATGCAATTGGCCCATAAAGGCCTTTATTGTGGCCGGCCATGCATGGAGGTAGGTGAGGTGGCAATTTGGTAAATAGTTAGTGTGAGGTAGGTAGGGTTTGCACACTATATAAAGAGGTGTATGGTTGCAAATCCCCCTCTCTCTCTCTCCCACTAATCCTAGCCGCCACCCTCCCTCCTTGTGAGGCGCCTCCCATCTCTTCTCTCCCTATTGCTCATGTGTTGAGCCCCATTCTTCCACAAATCAATTAGTTCATTTGCTAGAAGAACGGGAAAGCTAGGGATTAGTCATCTCCTCCAAGTTACTAGCATAGCTTGTTGAGGATTTGGTTAATACCAAGTGGACTCGAGGAGCTTTCGACAAGGAGGCCGAAAGAGCAAGCACCACCTTCATCCTAGCCGCGGTTCAAATCCCCTTGGTTACGATATCAAGGGAGGTACATCTTTGAACCCTTTCTCTTGTGCGAATGGCTTAATACTAGTTCCTATGTGTGTGCATACTTAATTATGGGTAATTAATAGTAATTATCCTTGAAAAATTAAAATTGTGCACTTAACTAACAGTATATAGTACCAAGTTTTACATAGGGTGTTAGGAGATGGTGGTATAGCCAGATCCTACTGTAAGTAACTACCAAGATTTCAATTTTGGCAGGTATATAGCGTTGCTTGATGTCAGACAATCTGTTTGATATAGTCTTGCATACAATGAGGATATTCTATTACAAATATTTTTTTTTGTTTATTTTTCTATTCTTGCTTGATTGATTGTATTTTTTTTTGTTTATTTATTTTGAAGGCTGCTAATGGGAAAGGAAACGCAAAGGATCAACTGATGTTGACTCTGAGTCAATTATTAAGCTTGAGAGATGTGAAAGAGGCTTTGCAAGACAAGTAATTGCTTATGTATTAATTTTTATACTGCCACATTGTCGCACTGCTACCAGTATGAGAAAGGCATTCTGAATATTTGCATTAGTTTTTTTTTCCAATCATATTCTCACAATTGGCATTCTTTCTGTTGAAGGATATCAGACTTGGAGCTGAAAATGACGCAAGAATTGCAGATTGAGAGAGATAACAATAGAGTTTTAACTGAACAGGTATGTGTATTTGCATCCATTCTATCTTGAAAAGTACAATTTTAGTGTTGTGTCAATTTCAAGTCTAACTTGGTAGGCTTAGTTTCTTTTCTCTGCCACTTCAACTGATAGGAGAAGCAAATCAATGTATGTTTGGAACAATTTAGACTAATATAAATATGTATAGATAAATGAATAAATAAGCAAGCAAACTTACGGCCAAGTGAGAAATAAAGAAAATGTCGTAATGTACATACATACATCTTACAACTGCTATGGTGTTTGAAAATGATAATTGGAAAAGGTTCGAAGGAAGCTAGAAAAGATGAAGAAAGGATCCGTCGTGATAAGGATGAGGAGAACTTGCGAAAAAAAAATTAAGGTATTCATATTGATACCAATACACATGGTGCTCAGCAGCCATGTGTGACACTCACGTTTTGACACAAATGTTGCAAACGATAATGTTTATTTTGAGTTTGAAATAGTTACTTTGTTTATTTACTTGCTTTGGTATAGTGTAGTTAGACTAATGCAAAAAATTCCAACAAAATTCCAACAACGAAAGTGTAAATAGATTCATGTGGAGCGTCAAATCATGTACTATTTATTATTTACTACAAAGGAACGTGAAAGACATGAAAAAAATAATAACAAAAAAAAAGATTTAAGTATTTTTTTTATTTTGTTGAGTAGATCAGGTTACAAATTTAAATGTTAGGGGCTCCAACTTAGAGATTTTGCTTTTCTTTTTTTGGTTCCTAAGTTTTTGTAATGTAATCTAATTGGTCATTAATTAAAAAAATGCCATTATATTTCATAGATTATGAATAAGGTTTATGCATTCTTTTAATTTTGTTGAGTAGATCAAGTTACAAATTTAAATGTTAAGGGCTCCTACATGGAAATTTTCTTTTTCTTTTTTGATTCCTAAGTTTTGTTATGTTATCTAATTGGTCATTAATTATAAAAAATTATGCCATTATATTTCATAAATTAGGAATTTTTTTTTAAAATATATTAATAAAAAACTCAAAGATCGAGCGAAGCTCGATGACTCCATCTAGTATTAACAAATAATGTTCAAGGGCAACATATTTTGGCTAAGAAAGAATTGAAATTAAATCTGACCATTAGATTAAAAAATGCAAGAAAAATATGAAAAAAAATTAACATAATAAAATTTACCTTTTTATAACAAATCTTATAAGCATAATGGGAAAAAAGTTGTAATACCAAAGGCTTAGAGAATATCCCCTCTACTGACTTGTAACACATCATGTGCTAAAATGCTAGGTAAACGAAAACTCATGCACACTCCTATTTTTGATATCACAAATTTTGTGTTATCAGTATTAATATTCTTTAATGAATTGTTACGAGTTCTAATATGGTTTTTTTTTTTTTGTATTCATTTTTTCGAAAAGTACTCGACTAGCGATGAATCGGGAAAAAAAATAGCGAAGAGGAGTGTGTAAATTTGATTGATCATTATACATCGAAAGAACCAAATTATTACAATTTTCTAAGATGGAAAAAAAAACTTTTTATGCCGATTCCTGCATCATATGGTTTTTGGCGGAGCTGTAATAAAAAATTATTGGTAAGTTGAAAGAACTTAAACAGTGTACAAATTCCAATTCCAAGAATAGTTAGCTCTTGGACTTGCGTAAAGAAGTCCATGTCCAAGAAAGTTCAGCTGTCCAATAGCACCATATTGAGTTTCATTTAGATATCGACCGTTCATCAAATTAGAGTAGACAGTTCAGATTAATTTAACCATAAATTATCAAAATCGGATATCATGGAGAATTAAATTTAATGCGAAGTGTCCAATAAGAAAGACTTGGGAAAGTAAGCCAAGGATGTAGAAAATTCTTGCATTCTCAAATGTTGAACACAGAAAAAAGCAGCAAAATGCTTGTAGTTTACCTGATAATACATTTGTATCAGAAATTTCATTTTCTTCTTGAATATTTGCGCTAAGGGTCTACTGGAGATGAAGCCATAAATTTTTTTGAGGTAAGATCCATGTTTACCTTCTCATCTCTCTTTGAATTTCTTGCTTTCTGTTTAATCTGAATTCTGAAGACTCTAAAACCCACTAAGTTTTGTAACTTAACTCTGGTTGGGGAAGTACAAGTTACCAAGAGGCACACCTCTCCAATTGTACAAAGATCAGATAATCTAGATTGGTCAGGTGAATAGCAGTATGATACCTTTTACATCGTCGGAATTTAGGCAGAGGGGTTAGATCCGACTCGACCATGTGATTTGAACATCTGATAGGAAATTAACAGTTCAAACTAACTTGAAACATTCCATGAATTATATACTGCTGAAGAGGAATAAAAAATGGTTGGCTCAGAATCATCTCAATGGTTTTGTTGTTTAGGATTTGATTAGCTTCAGCTTGCATATTGTTCAGACTTCTTTATTTCGGTACAGATAATTTCATGTCTAAAATCAATTATATAAACTCATATTTCAGCTCTTAATCTAGACTACCGATTCAGGTTGGGGTGAAGTTTGGGTTCAGGTTATTCGAGAATTCTGTGTTATTTCTGACGGGAAAATTGATTTCGAATTATTTTGGAGTGTATCAGGAGTCAGGACAGATGAGAGTTTTGTCAGGTCGAGTGGGTTCAGGTTACAGATTCTCTGATTTTTGAATCTGTCAGATTGAGTGCGGGTTAGGCAGATGTAATGAAGAACACACTAGCCAACTCCGTAAATAATACTAAAATAATTGGATCACATTATTCACATATGTTTTATCTTGGGACACTTTTTCTACATATTGCACACATATAATGCTTTGTTGAGTTTGCTATACACATTAATTTAACTATTTGTACTTGTAGGTCAGCTATCTCCCTGGTTCAACAATGGTTTAATAACTGAAATGCTGTTAGGAACACAATCTAACGAATTTACCAAAGTGCATTTCTAAAAACATCCAATGGAAAATTTGCATGTAAACCATACAAATTTGGCAAATTTAGATGTTACCTTGGGATACATAAGCCAGATACTTTTTGAAGAAAGCCAAAATAGAAATATGGATGAATGTTTTGACGCACAAGGTTTACAGGGCATTGAAAATTCCTTTTATAATGTTCTTGAAGAGAACCATCGACCTTCACAACTAAACTTACAACAACCATGCCAGTTTGGAGCCTATCCAATGGGCTTGAATCAAATTTCGGGTTTCATTGATAATGAAAGACAAGTTGACAGCATAACTGCTGTGGAGTATAAGAAAGGAATGGAGGAAGGAATGAAATTCCTTGCTGGGACCAATATCAATAGACTGGAGGTTTATCCAAAAGGTACAATGCTTTGGCTTCCTTCTCAACTTACTGATGAGCCTAATTTGGCTGAAAAATTACAAGAGGAGAAGCGCAAAAAGAAAGCAAATAGTATGGCATTGTCATTGCTTGAGGAGCAAAAGTATAAAATTCCTATGTTTTATAATAGAAGTCTTGTCAGAGATGAGATGTTTGACAAAGTATTGCTATGGCATGGAGAAAATTATGAAGTAATGTGTCCACGTGATAAAAAAATTAATAATAAGGAAATAAATGAGGAATCAGTTCATCTAAGAGCTCTCCTTCTCCAGTGTTCACAAGCAATAGCAATGAATGAGTACCACAGAGCTAATGGACTCGTTAAAGAGATAAAAAAGCATTGTTCTCCCGACGGAGATGGTGCACAAAGGTTAGCCCATATCCTTGTCGGTGGGCTTGATGCTCGCTTAGCCGGGACTGGTAATGAGCTCTATAATAATCTGGTACCTACATTTTCTCCTATAAGGGACATTTTAAATGCACATTGTTTACTTCAATCAGCAAGCCCTTTCATAAGGGCGTCTTTTTATTTTGCCAACTATGCAATTATTGAGGCAGTCCAGAAGGCACCAAAATTGCATTTAATTGATTTTGGAATTGACTGTGGCTTTCAGTGGCCATCTCTGATGCAAGGTCTATCACAGATGAAAGGAGGGCCTCCCAAACTGCGCATCACAGGTATCGGTATTCCCCGCCCAGGCTTCAGCTCTATTAATGAAGAGACAGGATGGAGATTGCAAGATTATGCTAGGAGCTTCAGTGTTCCCTTTGAGTACAATGGTATTTTAGGGGTCAAATGGGAATCTATTTGCATCGAGGATCTCAACATTAAGAGAGATGAAATGCTCGTAGTTAACAGCCTGTATCAGTTTGAGAATTATCGCAGCGAAACTGATGGCATAGAATGCTCAAGAAATGAAGTTCTTGATATCATTCGAAAGATAAGGCCGCATATTTTCGTGCATGGAATTATAAACGGGTCATTTGGTGATGCTCTCTTTGTCACCCGCTTTAGACCGGTGCTTCTTCACTATTCAACAATGTTTGATTTTCTAGACAGTATTGTCCCAAAGGAAAACAAGCAGAGGCAGTTTATTGAACAGGTGATGTGGGCCCATGAAGCTGTTAATGCGATAGCGTGCGAGGGTTCAAAAAGAATCAAACGACCAGAGACATACAAGAAATGGCATCAGAGGAATTTGGCAGCAGGTTTTGAACAGCTACCTTTGAATCCTGCAATAATTAAGAGAATCAAGAATAGAGTGAGTGCAGTTTTCAATAATGGCTTTTTATGTTGAAGATGATCATCAATGGCTTCTCCTGGGATGGAAGGGAAGGATAATACATGGTATTTCAACATGGCGGCCAAAACAAACTCAAATGTAATATTTGTGCATTTTAAATTTATATTGAGCAGCTCAATCAATTACGATTAGATCTTGAAATTGTCTTGTGACATATGCTGTAACTGAGTACAAAAGTTTTATTATTATATATATTTATATTTTTTTTCCCTTCTATTAACGTTCGCGTCATTGCTTTTGAACAAAGTCCAAATAGTTTTACAACTGGACCGTATGCTTTGATTCTATTCAGATAGCCCACGAACTCCCAGTAAATAATCTGCCCTTAATATCGTTACCTAGCAAATGAAACAAGATATATATTGCAGCAGATAACTAAAAACGCAATTCTCCTCCCACTTAGCCACAAAATACTTTACTCCGCAGCAGATACGCTGGTACTTCTATCTTTAGCAAAAACAAAACCAGCAAAGCATCAAAACACACAGCATACCAACACATAAATGTCACACGCACAAATAAAAATTGTGAGCTTGCATTTCCATCTAACGCACATAAAGTTTTTTTTCCTCCCATGTCTATTAATTACACAGTATTAATTAATCTAATAAACCTGGCTCACGAATAAAACTTTCATGGTTGGATTAAGCTTAGACACTCGTATCATCCATCTGGATCATACAGTAAGACAGAAGAAAAATGGTATGCTTCTTACAATGCGTCTCTATAACATTCAATTTGAAGAATACAACATTACCATAGCAAGCAAAATTTTCACATCAAAAGATGTACAATCCCTATTGGCACAACTAAATTTATAATAAAAGAAGAAATACATCTTTATAGCAAACCATTTTCAAGCACCAAGTACATTTCTTTTCTTGGCTGTGTTCATGTAAGGCCGTGTCACGTACTCATTTTGTGCTTCTTTTTGATCCAGCGTACCTAGCTTGATCTGACAGGACAACCAGCAGTGTGAAGTTCATTCATATTCTTTGCAGATTAATCACAACCTACTGAAAGAAAAATGGGTGTAGACCATTACCTGGAAAAGCTGCAATTCAAAGCGAGGTCCCACCTCCTTCAAGTCAATTGATTTTGGACCGCCATGCTTTTCATATACATGATGCCTTACAATTTGCAAATTAAAAGATTAACCATAGAAGTTGAATCGTAAAGTGTATCGTGTATCGTAGTATTTAGAATCGTATCGTGTATCGTATCGAATCGTTTAAGATACGCTATGCTACTCTTAAAAGCAAGTAAAATAAGTATCCAACATATATATTGAACTATTTTCATTAAAAGAAAGCCCTAATATCACACTCTATCATTATAATCACTCGGTAACTCTAGCATTGTTAGATGTAGTGTATGAATATTAGCTATCTTAAATATCATGATGTATAATCTGTAAAAATTATTAATAATTGCATATTATAATATTATACTACATAATCTGCATAAATTATACTCATTTTTAATTATTATAATGTGTAATATATTTATTTATTTATGTATAAATTATTAATTATTATAATTTATAATTTTATAATGCATTTTTATAAGAGAAAGGATTCAATCAAAGCGCTTTGACCGGAGTCCCGGTTAAACCCCGTCAGTTCTCAATTTTGAAAGTTCAAATAACCGATCCGAACCGTCAAATATGATCTCCATATTGAAATCTCCTTGCCGACCAAATTTTTCATTTTTTTGAAATTTTTAAGTATTCTTTTCGGATTTTCAAAAACAGCAATTTTTGTAGGGTTCAGAACTAATTAGATTAACGATTTTTGAAAATTCGAAAAAAATACTTAAAAAATTCAAAAAAATGAAAATTTTGGTCTGTAAGGAGAATTCAATATGGAGATCATATTTGACGGTTTGGATCGGTCATTTGAATTTTGAAAATTGAGATTTGACGGGGTTTAACCGAGACTCCGGTCAAACCGCTTTGATTGAAGGGTTTCTCTTTTTATAATATTATAATTTATAATTTGTATAAATTTTAGTTATTATATTGTATAACCAGTATTAATTATTATTATGATAATAATGAAATATATAATCTATGAAGAATTATTATCATTACATTGTGTAATGAAGAATTTGTACCAACTATTATTATTATTATTATTATACTAATAATATTTATACTTTATATGATGTATAATTAGTATAATTAGTATAATTTATTATTGTATTTATTATTAAAAATTATTTTTTAATATTAACTAATTGTTTACTTAATTTTACAAAAAATATTAATGTGCAATATATGAAATTTTTTTAGCAGCGATACTTAATAAAAATATAATACTGTATAAAAAATAGAATATAAAATTAGATGGGGTTATAAAAGACGAGGAAAAATCGAATTTGTCTTCTGTTTCCATATCTTCTCTCTCTTCTTTAATCATGGACCCACGTGTCAGTTTTGTCTCCCCCACTTTCCGTCCCTTATGCCATCAAATAACATATCAATGGCTAATAAAATAAAATAAACTCTCAAATCGAATTGTCGAGGAAATAATTCGCATTCTGATTGGTCATTAGCGAATCGGAAGAATCGTTCCGATACGATACGATACGAGTATCGTGCGATCGTATCGTTCGATTCGCACGATACACTGGCGATGCGATATATGGTCACGATATGCATCGCTAGGCTGATATATCGTAACGACTCGTACGATTCGTATCGTGAATCGTACGATTCCAACTTCTATGAGATTAACATTTGCAAAGTACTCAATATCAAGAGATGTTTTCTCCAAAAATAATCGGAAAACAAAATACAAACCTGAAAGAGATATAATCCGATTGATTTGCAAAAGTAATAATCCGCTTGGAGTCGGGCTTTGGAACTGGAAATAGATGCTTAAGAATATTTGCTGTCCTTTCCCCAACCTACAATTTTTAAATTTGACTCTTAAAATATGCAAGAAGTTTCGTACATGCTAGATATTTGTGTGCAACTTAAGAGATCATAATAACTGAGTTGACATAATATATGCCAGATATTTATAGTGCTAAATCAGGTCCTGCTGAAAAGATATAGTGAAGTGTTTCAGATATCTCATACTCAGCTGGATTCAAGTTTCTTTTGCACTTGCATTAGACTCCTATCCATATATCTTGCGTTGGTGTTGGTGGTATTTAAATATAGTCAACAGACTTCATTGAGTCCCATACTAGTTCACCTGTCCCCACTTGTAAGCATAGGTTAATTTTGGAAAGGCAACGAAACTCTGAATATTGTAAGGTTTGCAATGTAATTCTCATTTTTCAATCACAGCAAAACTCCAATTTCTGGTCCAGTAGATGTTTAACATAATTCCATATGTTTTTGTCAGACTATTAGTTGAAATTGCTCTTGAAATGGCTGCTGTTCAGGGTACAAAGCAATTTTGAGGGCTAGCTTTTTTTTTTTCTAGTTATCTGGGATACTTCACTTTTTAAAAATGTTTCCATTGCTATATTAACAATTGAACTTAACATATTAAAAGAAAAATAAATAAAAGAAAACCTTAGTAGTGAAGTTATTAAATATCAAATGCGGATAAGCCTCTGACATTGTCCCCATCGCCTTCCTGTCCTTTATATCATGCCTTGTTACCTATAACAAACATAAGTTAGCAATCAATTTAATAAAACCAGAGTGCAACACTGTACCATAGTATAACAAAAAAAGCCAACTTACCACATTGAGTAAACTAAAAAAAGCAGTAGGACCAAATGGCAAATGGGAAACTATCAAACCATCAGGCACACCACGATGCTCATGCACCAATATTACATCAGTATACTCATGGGCACGGCAGGATTCTATGATCTCTGAAAGCACCTACAAAGAAGAAAAAATTATCAATATATGATATACAATTGTAACAAAGAAATCACACTTCACACATTGAAAATGAAAACAATTTCTTTGTATTACCAGGTGTCTTAGAGGCCAAAATCCACATATAATCATAAACACTCCTTATTTCATTTTTTTTTTTGATAATCACACTTCACACATATTGAAAATGAAAACAACTTCTTTGTATTACCAGGTGTCTTAGAGGTCAAAACCCACATATAATCATAAACACTTCTTATTTCATTATTTTTTTTTATAATCACACTTCTATTTCATAATGTAAAAGGATTAGTGCATGACTGTAACTAGGTCATTACTTAAATTTGATAGCTATTGTCATACAAAAAACCACACAGCACAGACCCAACTCCACCACTACCACAAAAGAAGAAAAACCAAAGATGTACAGAACCCCATAAACAAAACAAAATCAATTACAATGAAGAATCACAAACAGCAACAAAAAGCCATAAACCATGAGAGGAATAATCCATACCTGACCACCGCGATTCATCCTGATAGAGTTGGGGAAAACAATTTTCAACTCCTGATCACAAGAAAATAATCATATATGTATAAGCAAACCAACTCACAAAACAAAGCAGAAATATATCTGAAGCAAGCAGTTTTACCTTAACAAACTGAGTCAAAGGTGCACTGGGGTTTCGAGATGTGGTCAACATTATCTTGGGGTCGCTCATGGTAGCATTTGCATACTCATCATCTATCAAACTTCTCGGGACTTCTCTCACAGCAAAGATAGACAAATTAGTTAAAAATCATTAGGACAAGAATCAAGCAAACCGTATAGAAAATACAATACTCTTATTAGCTACTTGCACCTCACATTATTTACATCCGGATAAACTTCCCGGTTGATAATAGACAACAAATAAACCACAATAACCCCGAATTTGAAACAAATTAAACCAACCCAAATATAAACTAATGGTGGTACCAACAATCACATACAATGGGGCTAACAGTTATTTAATAGAAGTAATAAATTAAGTAGAGAGTGACCGACTAGCAGTTTGTTCATCTTCGAGGTCGATCTCGCGGCGGAGAGTAGACTCCTCGTTGCGAAGTTCGGTGGGGATTGGTTTGCCCTCCTCCAGAGCCTGCCTAATCTTGCGCTTTTTCTCGTAGTACTCTCTCTCCTTCCCCTCTAGACTCTTCCTGTAGAGGTACTCCCTCCTCATCCTCGTATTTCTTCTCAACATCTTTTTCTCTCTCGGTTAAGCTTAAACCCTAGCTGCGAGCGACTACTCTCTCTCGCTCTCTCTCGCTCTAAAACCCTAGACGGAGGCTGAAAAAGCTTCACAGTTGAATTGAAGATAGTTCGATAGAGCAGCTCGAGAGAATCGACGGTCCCGAGTATTCGTTCAGTTAATTGTACCTGTTTGAGTCCTTCTAAAATGGGCCGTCATCCAGCCCAATAAGAAAAAATCTGAACCCAATAAGCCCATTAAATTGATCTCGAGTCGAGAGAATGATGTCTGGGAGATGCGCGTTTAGACCCTAACACCCTGATCGGAATGGACTACAAATAGAATTTGGTTTGATTTGATTGGATTGGAGTTGATTGGAGAGGAATTCTAATGAAAATTTGGTGATCGGCACATTACAAGAAGAATTGACGTCAATTGAAGTTTGAAGATCAAAATCCATATAAATATACAAAGGAAATGATTTGAACTGTTGGCATTTTACCATTTTGTCCTTGCCCACGATTTGAGGAAAGCTCAGATTTTAACTCATAGGCTCCGTTTAGATGGTATGCGAATAAGAGGAATAAGGGAAGAAGTATTGGGAAGTGTGTAACTTTATGAAAAGTTTGGATTGTTTATAATAAATTTAGAGTAGGAAGAAACTATTTCCTTATTATTGCACCTATCCAAACGAAGCCATAAAAAATAGTTTGGTGGCCATCTGAACAAAAAAAAAATGGGAAAATTAGATATTTGCCACCTTAAAATAAAAAAATTAGAAATTTGCCACTCCAAAGTAAAGTTTTTGAAAATTGCCACCACAAATTCAATTTACTTAGAAAATTGCCACTTTTCAATTCCAACTTTTCATATTGACAAATATACCCTCTGTTGTTGATATAACCCTGCCTTAGGGTTCTATCTACCGATTAGCAAAAAGAAAAAACATCACCACATGCTTATCTCTACTACTATTAGTTTACACTTATTTAGACCCAAATTAGAGTCGAACAACAGTTTCATATTAATTTAGAAAAAAAAACGAAATTAATATTTTGAGTTACTTGGCCACATGACTTGGTTGCTTACTTGCTTCACATATTTAACCTCTTTCCCAGTCCCACTTATTTGCAATAAGTTAGGAATACACATGCAATTTTTACACCGACCGATATAAAAGGGTTGAAAGTTCACTCTTTCGTGCGCAATTTGCCCATCTTTATTTCACAAGGATGTGCTTCGCAAAATGCCGATAAAAAATCCCTAATAATTACCAATTACCTGTTTTCACTTCTAAAATTAATATTCAAATTCACTTTTTTGTAATCTGTAAACTCCCTAGGCATAGGCGATTTCAACAATATTTTTTTCAAATCTAAGGTGAAACATATTGGTTTATATTCACTTTTTTTAATCGGTAGAATGCATAGATGATTTCCAGCATGAGGGAGACAAAGAATAGGGTATTTTGGTCAATATGAAAAATTAGAAATTAAAAGTGGCAATTTTCTAAGTAAATTTAATTTAAGGTGGCAATTTTCAAAAGTTAAATTTTAGAGTGGCAAATTTCTAATTTTTTAACTTTGAGGTGGCAAATATCTAATTTTCCCAAAAAAAATGGGTGATCATTAGTTATGGTTGCTTGGCAGTTGGGATAGTATAACCTGTCCAAAGAAGGAAAGGGGCTTTTTGGGGTGCTCACTTCGCGGCAATGAACATGGGATTGCTTGCCAAATGGTTATGGAAATGGATCTCGGATGATAAATCGGTTTGAAACGATTCAATTGTGAACCTACGAAACAACTCTTCAGATCTACGTCCGATTATAAGCCCCTTGTTTCCGTCTTTTAGAATAATTCTGCCTCTTTTTTCGGTGGTGACAATGATTAAGCGGAGTTTCGACAATAGTGTATAGTGATCTTTTCTCTTAGGGTGCGTTTGGATAGGTGTGGGAAGAAGGGAAGAAGGGAAGAAGTGGGAAGAAGTATTGGGAAGTGTGTAACTTTGTGAAGAGTTTGGATTGTTTATAAATTTTTTTCTTCTTCTTCCTTCTTCTTTTTCTTTCTTCCAACGATCCAAACGCACCCTTAAGCACTTGATGAGAAAATTACTTTTAGAGACTTCTCTGTCAGGTTACAACACGGTGAGCCACTCTTTCTCTCGGTGCTTACTTCCTCTCTCTTTCTCTCATGCAACAGCTTCGTTCACTTATTACAAACTGGCATAAAGTCAGCTGGTACCCAAATCAGCAAGGTATATACATGAATACATTTGGAAATTCTCTCCATACGCATACCCAAAAATTGACTTTGAACTTTGTCCAACTTGATCATTGAAAACTCCCGTGAGAATGAGAATTTTTTATTGTAGATTTGCTCTAAACAATGTTGCAACTATAGACAACCTCAAGAAAAAGGTACGGATGTTGAACAATCGGTGCTGCCTTTGCAAAACCAATGAGGAAACAGCATGTCATCTCTTTATTGATGATAGCAAACGTGGCTAATTTCTTTACTGGTTTAGTGGTTCTGATCATATCTTGGATAAATCGTTGGATAAGGATAAAAGGAAACTTCCTGCCACTCTTTGCTTTGTAATCTGGCGAAAGAGATGTTCCAGCATATTTGCAAATTCAATCAAACCTCCGGATGATACGGGCCGTCCGATTTAGTTTCGACAGTTAAATTTTTCAAACTTACAATCTGATCATAATCACGAAGCATTCATTATTGATCAGACATACGAGATCAAAGCAGTCCACTGGACTGCAGTCCAGAGGATTTCGTTCGCTCTGCCCTGCACGACTTTCCTCTGAAATAAAAAAAAAAAACGTACAAACGAGTAAACTTTGGATTCCGGCCGAAAACATAAGTTCATCTCAGGTCCTCAGATCTGGAAGAAAGAATTTCACCAAATTGTTTCGGGAGATTTAGGAGTATGTACGCATGAAACTTTGAGCTGTTTATTTTTTCTCTAGTTTTTGTTTTGCTAGGGTATGTACGCATGCTTTCAAGATTACAACTTGATTCATTTAATTGGTGTCTTCATAAGATTTGTCGTATCTAACTTTTTTATGTATTTTATTTTCAATCTCGCATATGTTTTCTGTTACCATGGACGGAATGCCTATGTTATGCTGAAAATACTCTCTGATGGAAAAATACATTAAGATGCTTCTGTTATGTCGAGAATCCATTTTAGTTTTAAAAACAAGGGGAAAGTTAAAGGTTGTGATTACAAAGCACAACAAAATTGAACAAACTTTTCAAAGAAATTTCAAATACCATAATCAATTAGAAATTTGAGGCATAAAGTTATTTCCTCCAACTAAATTAACACAATTCTCCCTTTTTAGATTTTTGTTATTTGAATAAATACAAGTGTTGTAATTAAAGGAAATTGTAGGGTTTTGCGCAAAATGACAATGTTCCTCTTTCTCTGCAATCACTGATCTGATTTAAATTGAAGTTCTACAAGTGAATTATCATATTGGGGCCATTTGGATCGCTTAGGAATAAGAGGAATAGTCTATTCCTAAACGGAAAATATTAGGAAGTGTGTAACTTTGTAAAAAGTTTAGATTGTTAGGAATAAATTTTCGCCTAGGAAAGGCTATTCCTCTTATTCTTAAGCGATCCAAACGGACCCATTGTATTTAGTAAGAAATTGTAGAAATTTAAGGATTGGATTGCAAAAGTTACAATCAAGCTTTGTCAGGGATGTGAATACTGCAGCATTTGAGATATCCATAAGATGACAGGACACTCATTTTAACTTGATGAATATGCTTAATCCTATATAAATGAATGTCATTGGTGCAAGCTGGTTATGTATATGGAGTGCTCACTAAAATTTGAGTCAAATATTCCCTTTCTGTAATAATTATCACAACCATATATGATGGTACTAAGGTAGCATGGAATAACTCATGCCTTCTTCTTAACGTGTACCATACATGATGGTACTAAAAAGATCCTTGGTACATAATGTGCAAGAAAATTCCATTTTTACCAAATCTTCATTTACTGGTTTCAACATCCTTCCTCAATTCTCATTGTATCAAACCCATAGACATGCTCTCTCTATTGCTCCAATGCTAAAGGTTCCCTCTCTAGTACAATTCCATCCTCCTAAAACCTATAAGTACCATTCTCCAGACATGGATCGTACCAGGTAGCAGTACCCCCACCAAACCAAGCAGACATGCCTCAAACTAACCTCATAATCAAGCTATCCTCTCTCCTACGGTGCTAATAAGCCTAATCTTGCGGCTTCTGGTGGTCAGACATGGCCGGAGGTGCTTAACAGGTCCATACCGGAAAACACAGCTTTGCTAAGATAAAAAAAAAAAAAACCGTCTGAAATCAAGCAGAGAGGGAGAAGCAGGCAGGGCTGTTATTAATGTTTTTTCCCGTTAACGAAAATCCCACCCTTATTTTTAATCCAATGAAGATTATTGATCCACTGCAGAAGGCAGCGATTTAGCGATTTTATGCTCTGCAGAGGATACGATTCCGAAAGTGGCCATTACTTCAGTTTGTAAAGGTGGGCTAAGAATTACTTTTAGGGTTGTATGGCTGAAGAAATGCTCTTCTATCCTCTCATCCTATGTTGGCTGGGCATAGCTTCTACCTTCTCATTATGGAAACGGATAATTTACTAAATATACAATAAAGTAGTACCAAGTAATTACGTACTAAGGAAAAAAAAATGGCAACAATAATCATTTCCACAAATCTTAAAAAGAAAATGATTTCCAGACATATTTAAATGTTACCATAAGCAAGCCTACGTACTTAACTCAAAACGGTAAAACTTAAGCCTAATTTCAAAATATAAACCGTTAGGTAGTAAAATAACTGATAGAAGATATCTTTTGGAGATTACTTAAATTGGATATCCTTTAAGAATTAAGATTGAAGGATACCCTTCAATAGCTGGTGAACTCCGTCACTGGATGCCGCAACTTCTAGAAACTCAGGAGAGGCCAAGAACCTTAGGCATTCTGCTTTAAGTTGATTGCAATTATGTTTTTCTGCCAAAATTAATGTACTCACCACCATGTTCACATCCAGATTCTTACATAAAAAATCTTCACACATCAACTTCAACCTCTCCAAATCATACCTACATCAGAGATTAGTTTTAAATATCAAAACAATACACAACCTAAAAAACTTCAAAAAGTGACCAAAAAAAAAAGTGAAATTATAAAAGAAAAGTTGTATGCATATAGTTTTTTCTTTTGTTTTTTGGAATATGGTCGGTACATATTTACCTATCTGCAGCGACGAGCAAATGCTGAGCCATCAACCTCAAATCTTGCTCTTCACCATTATTATCATCACTTTTTCCCTCAAGATCGGGAAGTGAATCAGAATAAATGAAGAAGAGCATGGACTTGAAAACTGGAGGTTCAATATCATCAACTGTTATGGTGTCTGCCCACTTCTCCCTCATGCAACCAAAAAGCTCAGCGTTAAAGACAGCTGATTGGGCCGCAAGCATAAATCGATGAGCCTTAAACCTCTCACCCTTCACTACAAATGTGACATCTGCCCCAGCTTCGCTCTCTAGTAGGCGTACTAGACGTTCGTTCAAGTTTGAAGGTGGAATGGGAACTCCTTGAGTAGTTCTTTGGACAAGAGTTCTTTTCAGTACGGTAATTGTACACTTGATTGTGAAGGCATCATTCTTTAGACATTCTGATGCCTCCAATTTACTTCTTTCTACAAATTTATGCCAACCCCAAAATCTGTTGGTATTGTTGAAAGTTTGTACACTTGATGCAGCACTTATATCAGAGTGTACACCATTCTGTTGAACTATAGTGCATGTAAATTTTGCCCTCACATCAATAGCAACGCTATCAAGCTTAAGATAAAGGGACATAAAATCTTTAGCCTCGGTGGTTTCTCCATCGGGATAGAATTTAATTAGCCAACTATAACCGCCAATTGTGAAAACATCAGAGGAAATGAATTGTCCAATGCCAATCCCTTTTGTGAGGGAATATCCAAAGACCTTAAACAGGTGAGATCCTGTTTCGGCCTCGGCTCGAATTGCGGAGGTTGTCATTGAAGAACCCATATGGAATATCTTGCACTGAAGGTGTGTGCGACTGTGCGTGAAATAGAATCTTTTCTCGTGATAGAAGAGGCTCTCAGGATACCTATATAGTAATTGAGGGGGAGTTTTTATTGTTAAATACCAATTGACTTATTGCATAATTCAGGGAAGTTTAATTAGTATCACCTGATATTTAAATAGTGATAGCACAACAAGCGAAATGATCTATATTAATTTATGTTACATGGCAAATTACATAATGTGAAACATATGTCTGATAGTATCCTTTATAATCGCTGCCTTCTACCCTAATTTCCTCTAAAGAAAAGGGCTCTAAAATTCAAATTAAAAGCGAGTCTGAAGGGGAAAGTGAGAACACATTATAAATATTGAAAAATTAGCGATTGATGTTACATAGTCGAAAGCTTCAACATAAGAAAAAAGAGGAAAGAGGCTGATTTACTCGCCTGGCTAGGTTTCCGAAAGTGTTTCCGCGTCTGACAGGGGCCGCTAGGTTTACACCACTGGCTAGGTTTTAAGCATCTGAGCAAAAGAGATATTACATGCCTGATCCGATGAATAAGGAGGGGAGCAATCGCTGGAGTCAGTCAGGGAGGGGGGGCGGTGAAGGTTATCTTTTGGGAAAAGAGAAAGGGGTTTGATGGGGGAATTATTGGACCCCCCCATTTGCAAAACACATCATTTTTTAAATGAAAAGATCATCATATTTTTATTAAAAAAAAATAGCTTTTGTGTCTTAGTGTTTTTCAAAATGACACAATACGAATGTGTTAGTACGACACATGCGTGTTGACACGACACAACACGTTTATAAAATTAACACGACACATGCGACAAGCGTGCCATGTTAGAGATTTCCAAACTTTGACTCAACTTAATACGACATGAGTTGACACGTGACACGAGTTGACGGATAAAATTATTATTATTTAGAATTTATTAAATTATATTGAGCTTATATTTTAAATTTAATAATTTTATTTATTCATAATCTTTTTATTCAATCATTAATTTTTATTTTAATATATGAAACTTCAATAATTTATTAGATTTTTATATTTTTAAAAGTTTTTAATGATTTTTTATTGAATAAATAATATGGCTCGACTCATTTAACATGTTGACACGACACGTCACGTCATGTTAGACTTGTCGTGTTAACCAATTTCTTCATCTAACACGACACGTTGAAAATATTAACTCATGTCGACACGACATAATACGCGCTCTAACACGCGCGTGTTTGATACGACACAACACGTTGGCAATACCCTACCTTTGCTTCATTCAGGATTTTATTAGAAGGTTGTGGAATGAAATGGGATGTAATGAAATGAAAGTTAAATGAATGGTGGAAAATATATGAAGGTTAAAAAATTAATCACCTCCATTGTAATATATAAAATGACTGCATTATCCATTTTCAAAATGTTTCAAAAGTGATTTAACACCTATATTCACGAGAAATTTCATGGATCATATTGAAATAAAAAGAATTTCTCCATTTCTATTATTTACACTCCAAAATGTGACGATTTCCTCGTCAGAGGATAACCATTCTCGTAAAACCATAAGACAAAAGTGTGTATATATGGAAAATTCTACAATTTCTGAATTGAATTTTGATGGCAACTGATAATCCTAATTCTAGCTCTTTAGGTATTTCAACGAGAAAAATAAAAAGAAGAAAATAAAAAATATGTATTTTATTGATTCTTGAGTATTTGAATACAAATCTTTTAGAGAGTAATAGATGCAGAAAATCTAACCCCCTCTCTCATGATAGGGGTGTCTATTTATAGTAAATATATCTGAGGGAATTAGGATCTGATGTGGCCATAAAGCTAGTGGCGTTCGGTGAGGCTTCGTGGTAGTTCACCCTTCTATATACCTTGCCCCCGTGGGAGGGACTGGACGAAGTTTTTTTTTTTTGAAGTTGTAACGCCCGTAGGCTTCAAATTATAAAAAATAGCAAGCCATAACGGCTACCAGTTTACAGATACAGTACTGACAACACCACAATTTCCAAAACCCCTGGCTTTAAGCAGAAACAAAGCAAACTAAAATAGCCTAACAAGTAGGGAAACAAAGAAGAAACAAATAAAGCAAAAATTCACTACTACTAGCTAAGTGTTAGGAAACTGCTCAATTTTAATTTTGTGACTAATTACCCTTAATTAATCCAATTAAACAAAGAGCAAGAGAGATCTAGTACATAGCCATTCGACACAAGAGATAGATGGAAAAATCAATACCTCATCCAATATCGTAATTGGATGGCTCGACCTAGGCATTGATATCGATGGGGTGCTCTCCTTCGCCTCCTCCATGTTTGGCCTCGAGTCCACCACGAAATTAATCAAGACCTACAAGCTTTGCTAGAAGCTACAAGGTCTAGGCTAATCCCAAGCGTTCTCGCCTTCTTAATTCTCTTTAATTAAGTGGAGAGATTATGGTGCTCAACACATGAGCTAAGGTGGATGAGAGGGGAGAGAGGTGGCGGCCAAAGAGAGGGAGAGAGAGGATGGTGGCGGCTCAAAGAAGGGAAGAGAGAGAGAGGAGCAAGGAGCCTCCACAAGGGTCCTTTTATAATGCTCAAACCCTAGCAATAAGTTTCCTTTATTTACCATCATGCCACCTACCTACCATCCCTCTTGTGGCCGGCCATATATGGGCCCAAATGGGCTTTGCAAGCTCTCCAAATTGATTATCAAATCAACCCATTCAATCCACTATTTAGTGCTCTTCATTTGGGCTATTTATTCTATAATAAATATCGGCTTTTTAATTTAATATAACTATTTATATTAAATTGTATTGTGTTGAATAATTATTAACTAATTAATAATTACCATGGGATTAGCTTATGCATTAAATCATTTCGATATGAACCATTTGAATTAATTAATTATATCGACATATAATCAATTAATCAACTTATCATATTTTCGCAAAAGCACACTGATGCAAATAAACGATTAATGCACCGTTTGGTTGTATTTCGATCTGTGTGACCCTTTGAGGATTTATGCTAAGTTGGACATGGAATTAAATCGTCATTTAATTCCAATAATCATAAGCGGTATCTAGCAACACGTTATAATTCTCAATTCGCATAAATAATGTACTGCTACAGTATTTAAATCCTACATAAGAGAATAAAAATATATCTCTATTTTGATTCTTATGTCTCACGATATCATCGTATAATCCAAGATAGGAATGTGTCATTCTTGCAGATTATACGTTTCTTGATCTAGAGTTGATTGTTTAGTTGCGCGCATACGATCCAACTCCATCAAGGGGCCCAAACTGATATCGTCACTCACTAAGTGAATTAATGAGGGACATACGATTTTCTTGATGATTAGCTTTTCCCCGCACAATTCAAGAGAACGTAAATCAAGTCCGTATAGAAGCCCTTAACGGGAATCAGCGGTAGACGAGATTTATAGAACCTATCCTCATGTGGAAAAAATAATCATCTCAAACTTAGAACCAAAATCATAACGAAATAAACAATGACACATAACACAATCCATATGTTTATTTCGTTGGGTCAAGTCCTGTACTATGTTCCATAACATATACATATGCAATTAAGTTGGTAACTCTTTACCTATGATTTGTAGAACTTAATCATCACTTAACTTGCATACTAATCTTATATGATAATTAATGTTCCTTGTTAATTATCAAGATTATGGACCGTTTAGATTTATTATTGTCATTCTAAAGAATGATCCATAGAGATCTACAATTCAGATCCTCAACCTGAATGATCTGTCAATAATAAACCTAGGAACAGATGATAAAATATCATCCAAAACATAAACTAATAATTAAGTCATTAAATTATTGACTTCTAGGACATAACTCTAACACTAAGAACCAGAAAAGAAAAAGAAAAAAAAAACTACAAGCAAAGCCAGGTGGGGAAAACTGTAAACTAGATCAAGGTGGATTGAATTGTGGGCCATTGGATCGCTTCAAAACTAAATAGCTTGAAAAAACTAAATAGCTTGAAAAACCTGCCATCCAAGCTATCTTCTATCTCAGCCTCCACCTGCTGCCAGCCCCTTGGTGGGCCATTGTAAGCAATCCCAGTTGTCCTTGCCAAATTTGCCAAAGTGTGTGCCTGGTGGACTGCCTCCCTTCTGACATGGCTTACCAAAATTCTATTTCCAAAATGATGCATAAGCTGTATGACCTCCAAAGTTTCCTGCAATGCCCTCCAATTTGGCACTTCTTGAACATCCTCCTCATTAATAATTTCCACCAGCACTTTACAATCTGTGTAAACTTGGGCCTCCTGATACATCCCTAACTTACTCCTTAATTTGAGAAGAGCTTCTTTCAGGGCCCACACCTCAGCGTGATATGGATCTTGAAGAGTATTATATGCATACCCAATTTCTACAATTTGTCCTTCATAGAACATCACAAAGGCTCCTCCCACCCTATTTCTCACATCCCATGACCCATCTACTATGATCTGGTACCCTTCCTGGTTAAAGAAATATACCTCTTTCTGCAATGCATTCCCTGTGTTCTCTGGTAGTACCAATCCTGCTCCTTGTTCATTGTCCTTTTCCATCCAGTACTCCACCTTTTTTAAGATTTGAACAGGATCAAACCTTTTCTGTTGCATCACAAAATCATTCCTTGCAATCCAAATTTTCCATAGGGTGTAACAGAACCTCCTGATTTCCTCTTCAGATTTTTCTTCAGTACACTGCTGAATTGTTGCAGATACATTTAGGGGTAGATCTTGTGTCCTTAGGCCTAAAAAACTCCCAAACCAAACCCCCCTTGATCCTTGACAATAGAAAAAACAGTGCATTTCAAACTCATTTTCCTCATTGCATCTCTGGCACATTGGTGAAATTCTTGAAATTCTTCTATGCACATTGTTGGAGAGCATTAAACCTTTTGAAATAAGCCTCCACAGGAACACTTTAACTTTTGGCACCACCCCATGCCATGACTGAATTCTTTGCCAAAGAAAAGCTCCTTGTCCACCCTCATTCTGATTTTGCTGCCTGATCATGACTTTGTAGCCCTCTTTAACAGTGTAACATTCTTTCTTTGTTTCCTCCCAAATTAATCTATCCTTTGAGAGATTGCCTGCCTGGGATATGAGATTTAAGGTCAAAATTTCACTCACTTGATCAGGGTTGAACATGAGTCTGAGTTGTTGTTCCCTTCACTGGTTGTTGTTAAAATCATATAGCTCACTCACCATCAGTTTTTTGCAATGATGTGGGACCCCCTGCTGGTTCTCCCAGCTATCAAACCAAGGCTGACCAAAAGCCTGAACAGAAGTAGCATCCCCCAATTTCCATTTTACTTTGCTCTGGAAAAAATGCCTTTTATTTAGGATGTCCCTCCACATCTTACTGCTATGGGAGTTAACTTTTGCCTGCCAGAAACCAATCTGAGGACAGTACTTTGCCTTACAGATTTGCACCCATCTTTTATTCTCATCAGAAGCCATTGACCACACCAACTTCATGAACAGTGCTTCCCCAAACATACTGATGTCCTTTACTCCCAATCCCCCTCCTTCTATTGGTTTGGAGATAGTGTCCCATACTACAGGAGCCATGTATCTATGTTGATTGGTTTTACCCCAGAAGAACTTAGCCATGAGGCTCTTCATCTGTTTGATAATGGTCTTTGGGACACACTCAACAAACATAGAGTAAACTGGCAGAGACATCAGTACTGATTTGATCAATACTAGCCTGCCAGCATGAGTTAACATGTTCACTCTCCAACCAGATAACTTTTTTCTAAAACGCTCAAGTAGCATTTTACCAGTTTTCATAGCAGTGCTTCCACCTTGTTTCATGGCTCCTAAGTACTTCTCTTCACCATCAGCCATTACTGCTTGCAGGGAGATTTGTACTCTATTAATTGTCTGTTGGTCACAGCTCTTTGCAAACCACATTTTTGATTTGTCAGGGTTCATCTCCAGCCCAGAGGATTGAGCAAACTACTTCAGGATATACATTAGATTTTTCACTTCTCTTTGGGCCGAATGGCCCACCAACACCAGGTCATCTGCATACATTAAGTGTGTTAACACAGGACTTGTGTAAGCCAATTTTATTCCTTCCAACAATCCCAATATGAGATCCTTTGTTATCCTCCTAGATAGCATCTCCATGGCCATGATAAAGCAATATGGGGACATGGGGCATCCCTGCCT
Source organism: Rhynchospora pubera (assembly GCA_028095005.1). Lineage (NCBI taxonomy): Eukaryota > Viridiplantae > Streptophyta > Magnoliopsida > Poales > Cyperaceae > Rhynchospora > Rhynchospora pubera. The sequence goes on along the minus strand of CM051461.1, from coordinate 105,051,418 downwards.
GAGTCCCCTGGTTGGGCTAATATAGCCATCTCTCTTGCCATTGATACTGATTGTTATCTGAGCTCTTTGGTAGGAGGATATTATGAGGTTAATTAATTTGGGGGGGACATTAAGATACATCATTGCCTTGGTGAGGAAGCCCCAATCCAACTTATCAAAGGCTTTGGATATATCAGCTTTAAGTAGGAAAGCTGGTTGCTTGAAATTGGACTGTTTGAAAGAATGAAGGATCTCTCTCACTAGGATTACATTATCAGTGATATTCCTTCCTTTGACAAATGCAGTTTGATCCATAGAGATGATTCCTTTGAAGTGTTTTCTAAGTCTGTTAGCCACCAGCTTCATGAGGAGCCTGTAGGTGACATTCCCAATACTGATGGGCCTATATTGAGCTGGGGTTTCTGGCTCATCAATTTTTGGTATTAAAGTCACTGCACATTGCAGCCACTCATCTGGCACCTTTTCTTCCTGGAAAATTTTTCTTATCAATTGTACCATATCATCTCCAAATATATTCCAATTCTGCTGGTAAAACCTGGCTGTAATGTCATCTGGCCCTGGGCACTTATCTGGACCCATTTGCATCAGAGTCTTTCTAATTTCTTGGTGGTCTGGCATCCTTACTAGGGGCACGTGAGCATCTGATGTTATTTTGGGGCCTTCTTCCTCTCCCAGTAGCTGCCAAAAATCTGGCGCTTGTAACTGCATTTCTATACCAGCACTAGTCCCACTTGTATCGAGCTGTACCTCTGGACTATACAACTGTTTGAAATATCCCACAAATTTGTTTCTAATCACATTTTCGTTGCCAGTTAGCAGCCCCTGATCATCCTTCACCATTGTAATGAGATTGTGCCTTCTTCTGTTTGTTGCCACTGTGTGAAAATATCTTGTATTTCTATCCCCCATGTTATGCCACTCCACCCTGGATCGCGGCCTCCAGTACTGTTCATTCTGGTCCTCAACTTGTTCATACTCAGTTATCAGTTTTTCCTCCAAGCTGTGGTCCCTGTAGGAAGGGTGTATCATCTGAACCTGCAACAGTTTTTGTGCAATCTCTTCCATCCTTTTCTTTGGGGTTGGGTTTTTTGCTGCCCAGTTCTTCATACATCTTTTCAAGGATACCCATCTCTCCTGCCATCCCTTGCCATCTGTACACTGCCAGTCCTCTTTCCACTTTTCATGGAAGTTTTGGTGCATGAGCCACCAGTTCTCCATTCTGAAAACCATTGATCTATCTGGGGGTTTCTTGATTCTGAGGAGGATTGGGCAGTGATCACTATGTATCATTGGCAGATGGTTGACATAGGCATTGGGGTAATTTTATACCCAAGTGGTGGTGACCAGCACTCTATCCAACCTTTGATAGATTGCTTCAGACATATCTCTTTTATTAGTCCAGGTGTATGCAGGACCCTTGTAACCAATATCCACCAGACCATTCTCAAACACAAAGTTCTGAAAATCAACAGTATTTGGTTTCAACCTTGAAGAGCCCCCAAACTTCTCCTCCTCACTGAGAATCTCATTGAAATCTCCTATTAGACAGACATTCAAGTGAGTATTAATAACCCCCGACAAGTTCTCCCACAACAGTTTATTTGCGTAGTGCCTGGGATCACCATCCACACCCACTAGTATCCAAGGGGGCTTATCTTTCTCTGTAATATGGGCACAAATATGATTTTGAGAGGCATGCAGGATCTGTACCGCCAAGTTGTCTTTCCAGGCCAAACACAAACCCCCAGAGAGCCCTCTTGCTGGGATGATATGACAACTATATCCCCTGATTCCTCTCATGAATCGAGAGACTCTTCTGTAGGAGGCTTTAGTTTCGGACAAAAATACAAAGCAGGCCTTTGTAGCATTAATAGAGTCTTTAAGGAATTGTTTTCTCCGTGAGCCTCCCAAGACACGGCAATTCCAAGAGATAACATTCATTGGGAACTTGGAGACGAGTTTGGGATCGTCTCCCTGGCCCTTTTGTAGTTTAAATGGTTCTGGTATCCCTCCTCCTGGTTATCCTGAACTGGGGTATCCCCCTCAATGAGCAGCACATTCATTCCTTCGACATTTAAATCCACTGGTCTTTTTTGTTTTCTATCGGTTTTTGATTTGTGCCTCTCTGTTGATGAGTTTCCTTCACTAGTAGCCCCTACTCCTACCCCAGCACTTGGCGTTGGTAGTGCTGAATCATCATTTCTTGGCACCATTGTTCTATCAGTTATCCACTTTCCTACCTGTGTTTCTGGTATGGGTTTCCCTGCTAACTGGTCCTTATACTGTTCCTCCTGTTGCATTTGAATCAGTCTGAACCTAACTGGGCACACCATACTTTCATGTCCGATTCTAGCGCAAAAACGGCACACATTTGCCATGTTCTCATACACCACATAAACCCAGGAGAACCTATCTCCCGATTGTTTCAAAGGCAATTTAGGTTTGAGAGGTTTGATTATGTTCACCTTCATTTTCCGTCTATAGTACCCTTCTGTTTGCTAGGAGAAAGGTCGATACCTCTGTGATTGGTGAACCCAGCTGGCGTAAGAGGGACTGCACCACTTCCCGATCCCAAGATTCAGGCGGTATGCTGTGCAACTCCACCCAACACTCAGCTTCCTCTATAGATGGTTGACTCAGATCAGTCTGCCCTCTTTCCTGCCTTGTGACCACCATATCCCCTTTACTCAGCCTCCACACTCCTTTGGCCATGATTCTCAGCATCTCCATCTTGACGAGGAATTGAACTAAGAAGTAGTTCGATCCCAGGCCTTCCACCACCGTCTCAGGGTGCACATTCCACGATTTCCGAAGCGCCACCGAGAAAGCGCCTTTAGTAATCACATTCTGGGAGGTTACTCTCATCAGCAGACAATCCTCCCACCTCCTACTTCGAGCTGGTTGCTGCGGTGTGGTACTGATGACATGGGTGTTATTCTCATCAGCACTGAGAGCCGCAAACTGTGCTAGGAGTTCTTCATCAGAGAAATCCATTTCTATAGGGAGTAATTGTGAGTATTGAGCCTGTGTATTTTGGGTTGTGCTGTGGTTTGCAATAGGGGCTAGTCCTTGGGGGGATTTACCCAGCACAAGCTGGCAAAAAACTTTTTGGGTGGTTGCATTAATAATGGGCCCATTAAAATCACAGCCCACCACATTCAATTCCTTATTTCTGTGGCAGGCCTGCTCTTCATAAAAAACAGGATTTTGATTCACCAAAAACCCCTTTTGCCTTTACTGTCACCCATTTCCTCTCTGCAGTTTTTCCTTATTTTCCTTTCCTCTCGGTAGCAGTGAGCATGCGTACTGTATTTTTGTGCCCCACTCTCTTCGTTTTCACCCGAAACTGAGCCCTGTCCCTCCTGCAGTTGATCAGTAGTTTTGATTCCTTCCAAATGTGTAAAAGAATCCTTTGACCATTGGGACACTCCTTGCCTGCTTGATTGGCTCACATTTCTAGAATCAATAAATCTGGGAACTGCTGAGCCCGGTCCAGGCGCTGCATCTGTGAACCGCAGCCTCGGAGGCACTCTTGTGCCGGCCCAGTTGTTGCCGCCGTCGGCCACCCCGTACCTTCCTGTGAGATACCTACTGTGCGCATTTTGCAGAGATTGATACACAGTTTGCCGCTCTGGCGAAGTATTGTCTGCCACCGGCGCCAGGGCCCTCTGGTTCCTGCGTCTAACCCCTTGCTGAACTGAAAACGGTGGAAACACATTCATATTCCAACTATCTACCTCAATTTTGCATTCACACCAGACTCTCTAGAAATCAAAGATCAGATATTCAGGGATTTCAAACGGATCTCTACACTCAATCCACAGTTTGAGGGTACCTCTTGGCACCAACCCCCGTTCATCATTCTGCACCACCTGAACTAGGCTCCCAAAACCAGAAATCACCCATGCGAAAAAACCTTCATTCCAATATTCTAGAGGATAGTCTAGAATTTTTATTCTGACTCTATAAATCGAGAAGGGAAAGGATCTCCAAGTATTTTTATATCTCCTCAAAAGCATGCCACCCCTCTCGCCCAGTCTCGCAATTGCAGCATTACCTCCAGGGGTTCCAGCCGGTACGGTAGCTGGATAAGGTAAGTGGAATCCGACTGCTTGTACACTGTGTAATCTTCTGGATGTCCGCCATATCGGCCAGTTAGCTGCTGTTGTATCTGGTCGGTGGTGAGAACAAAAGAACGGCCATCAGCCGGCCTCTCCGTTAACACCAGCGTACGGTATGGGTCCTCATTTGCACTATCAAAAGTATCATCGACAGGCAGATTAATATGTAGATATTTTCTTCTTCTTGCACGAAATGGGTACTCTTCTTGCAAGGTAGGGTCACCGGGTGTGAAATCTTCTTGCATGGTGTGTAGGAAGGTGGTGAGGGGAAAGTGGTGGGGAAGAACTGGAGAAGACAGTAAACAGTGGAAAAGAGGGGTTAATAAGGAAATGGGTGAGAAAGAGAGGTGAGAGGGAAGAACCATGATATCTCATTTTTATATGCGTATTTTGACCATACTTAGCACCAAAATAACACTCAAACCAATATAAATTGTCTCATAATTAACTGTGATTTTCAGGATATTTGGTACTGCCGCCGCTTCTTTGTTCTTTTGTAGAATTCTCGTGAAGATTGAAGACTAGACACGCAAACAAGACAAATAGGAGCTTAGGTCACTGCCAGACGTCTCATTCCTGGCCCACAGACGCATGAAATGGACTAGAGAAGGCCTACAAAGCACCATGCCAAGCCTGGATCTCACATGAATGCTCAGACCCCAATTATCAGCCCAGACCAGCAGAATTTCGGTCCGAAATTTCATGTATGGAAAGTTTTTTTATGGCAGTTCGAAAAGAAGGAAACCTCTCTCTTGCCCTAGCCACCTCTGGGATTTTTCCAGGGTATTTAAATGCGTCTTTCTTGACCAGAAGGCATCCATTATTCGCTCTAGATTATTTTCCATTATTTGTACTTGTGTTCTTGGCTCTTTTCACGGGATTGAGGATTAGGTCAGAAGTTGGACAAGGCGGCAGCACGTCCAGAGTTTCTCTCATCGATTCCTTAGCCTTGGGGCAGCGATATTCGCATCGGATAATTCGGTTTACTCTTTTATGCTTATGTTTCGTTGTTTTATGGCTTGTATCGTACTTATTTGCATGATATTTATTGTTTCAGTTATAAACATGTTAGGCTAGACTTTATTATGATGTTCTAGGGATAGCTAGTAGATTAATTTGGTGATATGTTATGACTTGATCATTTATGCTATGTTATGTGATGAGTTTTGTTGAGATTGATCTCTTGCTTAGTTAGTTTGATTAATTGTTTTATTGTCTACCTATTGATGTCTGCAGCACCGTTAGGGCATTAGTCAAAATCAATTAATTGAATAGTTAAGTATATGAAATAAACCAACGCTCGAAAGAGGAGGTTAGATGCGACCGATAGGTGCACCTTTTATTGATCTGACAGGACCTTAAATATTTCTAGAACCCTCACTTAACTCACTTAAACAATCAGTTTAGGACGAAAGTACACGTTGGTTGTTTACGAGGCGAAAACCAAGTTCCAAACCAAGTTAAAATCGAAATCGTGAAAACTGAGATTATAACTTAGGTCTGGTTGTTAAGTACCCTTTACATAACATCGTCTAGAGATATCAAGTCGAAATATTCATTCTAAAGCAATTTCTGTCCAAAGTAGTAAGAATTTCGGACCGAAATCCTTATATTTCGGACCGAAATTTGCCTCTGTCTAGACCATAATCGAAGATTTGGGTGCTTTAGAGCCAAATTAATTGAACACTAAACCCCTAGGACATCTCTTGCATTTATTTGAACATCTAAAAACACAAAATCAAACCTTAAATTATTTTATAATTATTTTATTAGTTCTCAATTATTATTCAGTAGATTCCTTAAGTTTATTCACCATAATTTTTATTGTCTAGCTTTTAATAAAAATTAAGTCCGGTACTCTTTTCACCGTCTCTTGGGTTCGACCCTTAGCTTTACCAGAACGATTAGTAAGGTAGAACGAGGTTATAAATTCATTTGACCTAGATTTTAATTCCCTTATCAAACCACTTTTCAGCCAGGTAGGTGGCTAAGAGCATTAAGTCCTCCGAAGAAGCATTTACTATTCATTCGTCAGACATCAATCAATTCCTATCCAGCCGGCCGTACGCCTAGCTTAAAGGAGGAGAAAGTTTGGACTGGACGAAGTTGGGCGAAGTTCTGAAGGATCAGGGGCCAGGGGGCCCTCTTCTAAGCGAGGCCCACCCTCTTTTTCTTGCAAGAGGGGTCCTCTAATAGTTATAACTAACTCTGACAGAGGAGACAACACGACAATCCGTACATTTTCGTTATATTCATTGGGTGGGTCCCACGTTCTATGAGATTATGGCCTCATAACAGCTAACCCAGATCTTGGGCTTAAGCCGTCCATGTTCTTAGACTTTCTAGGCCCTATGAGGAAACCAAGGAGACTATCAGCAACCGTTCGCGAGTACTGATAAATTAATCTTTCATGAAAATGAACGATTTAAATCCTTCAAACGAACAAATGTTTCAACATGTAATTTTATTTATGAAGGAAAGAGAAAGATATACTAGTATAAAAATAGAGATAAAAGAGAGAAAAAGAGATTAATCGAAAAGTAGAGATGAGATGAGAGGACATGAGAGGACACAAGATGAGGGTGCATGAAAAGAGAAAAGGATATTTAATATGTATAACACACAAATATTTTATATAATAATCCAAATTTAATAATTATAATTGCTTACATATTAAAATATTATTTAGAATTTTATATGTTTAAATATTATTTATATTTTATTAAAATATTTTTGTATTATTTTTTTTCTTCTTTTTACAGGAAAAATACTAAAAATTTCAAAATAAAATAATATATGCAACATATTGCATAACCAAAATAATATTAAGTAAAATAATGCAACTTATGAAAAATAGACATCAACGATACAAAACCATACAAATATTAAAATTATATAGAAAAACCTATTTAAAATATTAAAATCATAAAAATATATTAACAAAATATTAAAAGTATGTATAAAAATGGAGAAGGGCCAACTAGCTAATATAATCCAATTTTACATTGAAACCCAAAAAATTTACTCAGGCCCTTTGTAGAAACATTTGGATTAAAATGTCATTACTTTATCAATGAGACTATGAGGGAGTCGTGTAAAATGAGAAAAATAACAAAAAAGAATAAGCAAAATAGATAGATTCAGGATTACAGACCCGCGAATCCTTCTATTTCCTTCCCGCCATTTTTCACTTCTTCCTGTTTCCTCCTTACCACACCACAACACCGTGTACAATTCGAAACCCTAATTGTTGTTTCGACCAACCTCTCCAGTCCAAACGAGCAATGGCTCAGTCGGAGGATGAGACCATGGATTCGCCAGAGGAGGAATTCCTGGTGTGGAAGAAGAACACCCCTTTCTTGTACGATCTCGTCATCTCCCACCCGCTCGAGTGGCCTTCCCTCACTGTCCAGTGGGCCCCACTTCCGACCCACCCCAACTCCCTGCTCTTGGGGACCCACACATCAGAGGACTCTCCCAACTCCCTTATGCTAGCCCATGCCTGCCTCTCTCCTTCGCCTCCCGATATCCCGCTCCCAGGCGTCCAGATTAGCAAAAGGGTCCCGCATGAAGGTGAAGTCAATCGCGCGAGGTACATGCCGCAGAATCCACTGAAGGTGGCCACCAAGAGCTGTCACTCAGAGGTTAATGTATTTGATTTGGGGTTGGAGAATGGTGGTGGGATTGAGGTGGTTCTTACTGGACACGAGACAGAGGGCTACGGGCTTTCCTGGAACAGCTTGAAGGAGGGATTTCTATTGAGTGGGTCGTATGATTCTAAGATTTGTTTGTGGGATGTGGGAGCTGCTAAAGGTGAAAAGACTCTTGATGCACACCAGGTGTTCGAGGTAATGTCTCAGTGAGATCTGGTCCTTTTGATAAACTATTAAAGTATTGTTTAATTAGTGGCTCAATAAATTCCAGCTTATGCCACAAATCTTCATTTAAATATTCCATACCAGCTTGTATGCTGTGGCTACAGGCTAGAGGTGTTTATTAAAGCAGCATAAAAAATATTTCAAGGATAGGTGATTAATGTTTGTTTTTTAATTTTCTTTATTCTCAAAATAGAAAGTGTGAATTAAAATCTATATCTAGTATGATAGTACATTTTGAAATATGTGTGGCTGCAGGGTCATAAAGATGTGGTGGAAGATGTGGCTTGGCACATAAAGAATGAGAACGTTTTTGGTTCTGCTGGAGATGACCACAAACTTATGATTTGGGATGTGCGCTCCTCTTCTTCTGATAAGCCTGTTGAGTCTATCATTGCACATGAATTGGAGGTCAAGTACTCTCTGCTGTGTTCTAAAATTGTGAATAAATAGTATACCATTGGTGTAACGGTCGTGCATTTCATTTTCTGATTTCACTTAAAGAGGTTTTATTAACTATTTATATTTTGATTTGTGATGTATACTGCAGGTGAATTCCTTGTCATTCAATCCATTCAATGAATGGATATTGGCTACCGCATCAAAAGACACAACTGTAAAACTTTTTGATCTCAGAAAGATTGGCACCAGCTTGCATACCTTTTCCAGTCATACGTTAGCTCTCTCTCTCTGTCTCTCCCTCCCCCCCCCCCCCCCCCACCCCCACCCCCACCAACACACACGCATATCTGATATTTTTTAAATCCAGAGACCATCAATAGCCAAATATTTTTGCATTTATAATATGCTTTGTTGGATGTGATTTGCAGGGATGAGGTGCTTCAGGTAGAATGGAGCCCGAACCATGAAACTATTCTGGCTTCCTCTTCTGCTGATAGACGTGTCAATGTCTGGGACCTTTTGAGGTGCAGTTTTCTCTTTGAATACTTTTGTTATATTTATGTATTTGATAGACTTGTTGGCTGTTGCCTCCGTTATTTTCAATAGATGCATAGCTATTTTTCTGTTACTTAGCAAGTCGACTACATATTTAAAAATTTACAGAGTGATCCCTGATATCTTTTCTATTATAAGCAATCTGGTCGCAATTTCAAATTTACAAACTGGTCCTTCATGGTTTCTCAAATTACAATTTCGCTATAGGATTGGAGATGAGCAGTGGGAAGAAGATGCAGATGATGGCCCACCAGAGTTGTTATTTGGACATGGAGGCCATACGGCAAAGATCTCTGAGTTCTCTTGGAACCCTAATGAGAAATGGGTTATTGCTAGTGTTGCAGAGGATAACATTCTGCACATATGGCAGATGGCCAAGAGTATATATTCGTGATGATTATATTACTGCTATGTAAGACTTGCCATCATGTAATTTAGGGATAATTTCTATTTCTTTTTGCAACTTTTGGAATCTTTATGACATGATTGCTTTATGATTAAATCCAATACAAAGCATTTGAGGTTTCTAGTTGTAGCAAGAGACGGTGATTTAATTTGTTTTTACTAGATTAATATTGAAAAGAGAAAAGGTCTCCAGGTATGTTCTCACGGATCTGTTGGTTTACTTTTATAGCCTTCTTAACGAACTGAGTCAAAGAAATTTGCTGATTCGGTCTAAGTTTATCTTGGGGTTCATTTCTGTAGCAATTGAGTAAGCATCTGTCAATCGTTGTATGATAGATCATTTACGATATCAGAGTTTGCAAATCCACAATTCTTTTAAATTATCCTGATTTCAACCCCGCATGACATAGCTACAAAAGTTTCAATGCAAAATAGTTATAATTCATAAATTCTTTAGTATACAAGTTGTTTGTATTTGAATAACTGTGTGTTTTGTTGAGCATCAGACTTGTGTGCGAGGCAACGTCTGTAGTTTTGCTTAGTGGGTAAAGGACTAAAGGTTTTACTAATAGATGAGTTGGGGTGTCAGGCGTCAGGTGGGTGTTAGTTTTGATTTGATGATGCCTTTGTTGGTCGTGTACTGGTTCTTTTCGTGTTAAATGAAAAGAGGTGGGGGTGTTACCCCACTAGTTTCCAAAAAAAAAAAAAAATGCGTACCATCGATTTAATCATAATCCATAAAGTCCCAATTTTCTTGTCAGGAAATTAATCATTAAGATAAATTATCTCATTTTATCCTTTCGGATACAGAGAAAAATAAATTATCTGGTCTGTACATCCTCCCACCGTTAACCATCGTTATATCTAGGCCTTTTTTTTTTATTTTCGGGCTAGTGAGGACAGAAATTAGGACTCACTAATTTCAAATTGTCTCACACAATTCATGCTTAAACCTTATTTCAATTGAAAGATCAAAGAATTAAAAGCAAAATCATATAAAAATCATTGAAAACAGGGTTCGTGCCAATTAAATGAAACATCGGAAAAGTACTGCATCAAACAGACTATTCATTTAAAAGCATTCCCACAAAATAAGCAGCCTAATTTATTCGTCACATAGCCTAAAAATTATACAAATTGGATGAAACCTCACACAACCTTTTATAAGAGCAACTGAGCAACTTAATTCATATTTAATATTAATAATTTGTAGAATGCTAGCAGTGCCATGTTTGAAACCTCACTTTAAATTATTGGAATAAGATATTGGAGAAAGCTAATGAAAAGGTATTTATAAACTAAATTCCTTCTCGTCATTGTTTTGTTTAGATTTATGTTTGGAGTAGAAAATGGTTATGGCCTCTATAATAACAAAAAAGATAATTTTACTAGATATTTTAATAGTCTTATTATGTGTCTGGTCATGTCTTTTCACTGATATTGATTCTGGTCATGAAATATTTGAACAGTAAGCAACTTTCTACATGTTACAAAATATTGGGAGTCTTACGAAAAATATTTATATATTTCTTGGTATAGTAATTGACATTGAAATGAGTTCCAAACGAGTTAAAAAAACCAATAAATCTTTATATAATGTATTTCATGATTATTTAAAGAATTAGTTCTTCATTTTACAAAATTAATTTAATTCTGTCATGAACTTCCTAAAAAGGAAAGAACTTTTGCATTGAAGCATACAATGCCATCGTTATGCGACTTTGTTGTCTATCATGTGTGTGTGTGTGTGTTTTTCACGTTTTTTACTTTGTTTGTAGAAATTTCCTTCACTTCTTCTGATTTAATTAAGATCTACCCTTATTACAGCATTTATAGGTAGCCTACATTGGAGTGTTGTCCAAGACTGCAGTTAGACATGTTTTGGTCGGTCTCTCCTTGAATACGATTGTTTCCATTATCCTTGGAGGTTCTGAGCGTAATTCTATCCTTGGTCGGCTCTCACGAACTCAGGTTTGATGCCACCTTCATTTCTTCAATGAGGATTAATTATTATTAGCATGCAAGTAGGTTTGGCAGCTCACCGGATCCAAGTACTCTCCACTAGTTCCATAAAGGGGGTCATGCAAAGTCAAAGGTATATTCTCTTCTGAGCATTCAGAAGCATCTTTTTCTTTTTCCAGTTTTACACCCTTTGACAACCTCAATGTCTTAGAGCTCGCAGCCGGCTCTGTTCGATGGTGCTTGATAGTTGATACTGTGAGGCATGTGAGTTGTCTCGTCTTGAGCAGAATTGGAGGAGATGGATGGCTCGATATTTCTCGACCAATAGGAATTTTCTCTATGTATACTTTTGCTAGATTCCTGTATTTGATAGACACGTCGTGCACCTTCATTATGTCTAATGGATGCACAGCTATTTTTCTGTTACATTGCAAGTCAATCTACACATTTTAAATTTACAGAATAATCCCTAATGCGGTTTCTATTAATCTGGCCTATACACATTTCAAATTTACAAAAACCACCCTCAGATATATTGTTTTTTTAAATTCCGTACAATTTCACTATAGGATTGGAGATTAGGTGAAAAGAAGCTGAATTGGAGATGACAGTGACAGTGAGAAATGCTGATAATGGCTGACCACTATATATTTGGACATGAACGCCATAATGCTCAGATGCCAGAGGATAACATTATATGCACTTATGGCAGATGCCCAAGAAAATATATTCGAGATGATTATGTGACTACTATTTAAGAATTGTCTTCATATAGTGTGCGTTTGGATCGTTGGAAGAAAGAAGAAGAAGAAGGAAGAAGAAGAAAAAAAATTATAAACAATCCAAACTCTTCACAAAGTTGCACACTTCCCAATACTTCTTCCCACTTCTTCCCTTCTTCCTTTCTTCCCACACCTATCCAAACGCACCCATAGTAAGATATTTCTTTTTCTTTTTGCAACTTTTGGAATAATTTCGAGGGCATTGTTTTATTGGACAAAACCAATACAAGCATTTGAGGGTTCTAGCTAATACGTTGTTGCAATTGATGATGATTTGAACTTTTTTTTTTTTCTAGATTAATCATTGTGTTCTTAATTTTGAATAGAAAACTCATGAATTTGTAAGTTTACTCTGATAGCCTTCTTAATGAACTGAAACAAAAACACTGGATTTGGAGATGAGGTCAAGTTTTTTTTTTTTGAAACAAGTAGAGCTTTTAGTGCTCTACCACTTTCATTAAAGAAAGTTAAAAAACATACAAAGTCTTACTACAAAATATAGTAGAGTTTAATAGAATAACTCTACCCCAAGTTGCACGGTACTAGTATATGGTATCAATGCCCCCTTTTTATTATCCCCTACCCTTAGCACTTAACCCAACAACCTCATACAGTCATAAACAACAAGCATATAACACAAATAGAGTCTTAAGATATAACAACATAAATAGGCCAAATATTAGCAACATTTTTTATTTTTCGACACCCCTTCTTGCATAGATGTCGCCTCCCATCCACCTTTTATCAAGCTTGATCCAATTGAAGAGGAAGCTCATTGACATCAGGGATCATCCCAAAAACTTGCTCCTTCGATGCAGGTTTCGAGATGAGGTCAAGTTTATATTGTGCACATTTCATTTATGTAATTGAGTAAAATCTGTGAATTCTTGTGTGATAGATCATGTATAATATCATAGTTTGCAAATCCGTAATTCTTGTATGATGCGAGTACCCCATGACATAGCAGCAAATGTCCAAAGCAAAATTAGTTATAATCCACAAATGAAGCCACAAATGTAAGCCATTGGAAAAAAAAATTGATTTTTCTTACTCAGGTTCAACCAAATTGAACGAATAATGATAATAGCAAACACTAGTGAAAAACACGTCTTTGCGTGTCTAAAACAATTCTGACTTTTATATATGTTACTATTTTGGTGTCTAAAACAAAGGATTGTTGGTAATGGTGCTAATATAAGATTTTGGTCAGACAAATGACATGGACAGTTTATTAATAAAAGGATTGTTGGTAATGGTGCTAATATAAGATTTTGGTCAGACAAATGACATGGACAGTTTGTTTTGTCCTCTATGTTTCCTGAAGATTATAGAAAAACCAAAAAGCTTTCTGCTTCCTTGGCAGATGTTTGGGGCAAAGGTAGAATGAACCTTTTTCTTACAAGAGGAGTTACTCTTCTTCTTAAACAAGAAAAATTGGATATTCAGCTTTTACTCAACAATACTTCCCTCTCTAATTTTAGGGATAGTGCTTCTTGGTTGTGGCATTCTTCTAGAAAATATACTGTTAGGTCAGTTTATGATTTCTTAAACAATGGATGTATAATTACTAGGAAATGTGATTCAGTTTGGATTCTTCCTGTTCCCCTCAAGGTCAAGTTATTTTTTTGGTCAGTCCTTCATAATAAAATTTTAACTCAAGTTAACTTAAATAGGAGGGGTTGGATAGGACCAAATAAATGTTACTTGTGTAATGCTTCTGAATCAACTGATCATTTGTTCCTTTTGTACAAGGAAGCTACCAATTTCTGGTCTTTCTTTAACAATCATAATGACAAGGGTCTAGTTGTCAATTTTACTTGCATTAGGAATTTTTGGAGTTACTGGTTGACTTTAAATAAAACTGACAAGATCTTTTTGGGTTCTCTTTTTGTTGTTAGTAGTTGGGTTCTGTGGCACTTTAGGAATAATGTAGTTTTTAATGAGAAGGAGCCACTTAATTCGATCACAATGGCTCATCAGGTCTTTAATCTTTTTTTCAATTGGACAGGATTTCGCACAGGCTTGGAGTCAAGTTTCTTTCAGAGTGGAACAGGGACTCCCCTTGGAAATATTGTCACTCCAGGACCAAGAGAGGATGGACATGTTTCAGAACCTTCTGAATCTACTGCAACCTAGTTTTACTTTACTTTTTAGTCTTGCTTAGTAGATATGTGGATGTTGGTTGAAAGCTTTCTGTTGTTTCTCTTTTTGGAACCTGATTTTCAGGCTTGTTTCAGACCTTTTTTTGTTCTAATATTGGGCCCCAATTTTGGATGCTTTATTTCAAAAAAAAAATTATATGTTAGTATTTTATACATTTCCGGCCAATCAGCGCTTTCAACATTAGTTTCCGATTTTTATTCTTTTAAAACTGATAAAACTATTCAATGAATACAACACATGTACTAATTATTCATTCTTTTCGAATTCCTTTTTTAATATTACTAATTCTAGTATTATCTATTATTTAATTCATTACAAAGAGTCTACACCAGGAAGCCGTTTATTTTGTGTATCCATTATTTCCTGCTTTTGAAATGAGTTACAATATGTTAAATTAAGTTTATCAGTTTCTGTATGTATCAGAACGTTGGAAAAATTATGTTAATAAAGAAGTTCGATATTTTACCATTATGTATTTGATGAATTTACACCGTAGTTAATTTCATTAAATTTAGATACTATTTTGCTCCAAATTATTCCCAAAATATACTGATCATATGTTGTAAAATCAATTGAAGAACTTTTTTTTTTGAATAGTTTGACAGCGGTTGTCAAACAAAAGAAAAAGAAAGAAAGAAAATTAAAAGAGACAAAACGAAAGAAAATTAGTAAAACTTGCAGAACAAAGTTGACTCCTCTAAAACCCACTGTGCCACCATCTCCACCGTTCTGCTTTTGTTTCTAAAAATCCTGTTGTTACGTTCCAACCAAACTCCCCAAAAGGTGGTGCAAACCAGTGAGGCAAGCCTTGTATCATCAGAGACCTGATTCAACAAGCTAGCAATTGAAGACTGTGTAGAGTCCAGAGGAAGTAAGCCCGACAGTTGCCATGTCTGTTTTAACCTGTTCCAAAGGCTGGAGATGAACGAGCAGTTGAAAAATAAGTGAATGGAGTCTTCTAACTCGTTTGAAAGGCTAGGGAGCAGCCTTGAGTCACCTGGCATCCCCTGCGACTTAGCTGTTGCTGTGTCAGTAGCCGATTATTGTAAAGGAGGAAGGTGAAGAACTGAATCGAAGGAGGCATTTTTAACTTCCAGAAGCTGTAAAACTGAGCAGTATGTTTCCCTGCAGAGGAAAGTGTTACATAAGTAGAAGAGACAGAAATTTCTTGTAGAACTCCATTTCCAGGAGATGTTATTAGGCTGATTGGCAGCAAGTAAAGGCGGCAGCAAAGAGAGCAATGAGTCGAAGTGATAGTCTCTTGGCAGGGGGAGTAAGCGAGTCAAAAGTGGTGCAGCATCCCTAAAAGAGATCTTTGGTCTCAAAGGCGGTTTGGCATGATTCCTTAGGATGGAGAATAATGGTTTTCCTCCCTAATTGTCAATCCAAAATGATGTAGTAGAACCTCCCGCAACTGCCACACAGCTGGAGAATTGAAATAGAAATCGCAAAGAGCACAAATCCCTCCAGAAGAAAGATCCAACCTTGTTCCAGAGTAGAGACTTACATCCTGAAGCTGGGGAGTAGAGACAATGCGCAAGCTTGAACCAGAGGGAGTGGTTATCAGTGTGTAGTTTCCATAACCAGCGTAAAAGCAGTGATTTGTTCTGAAGGTTCAGGTCCAAGAGACCTAATCCTCCATTCTTCTTTGGTAAACAAATCCGGCTCCATGACAAAAGGTGGATTTTCCTTTTACCAGAATCACTGGTTCCCCATAAAAAGCGCCTCCTGACTTTGTCAATGTGTTGAATTAACCAAGTTGGGAGGAGAAAAACTGACATAAAGTAAGAGGGGATAGCCGTCAGTACTGATGAGACAAGTGTGAGTCTCCCTGCCCTTGAAAGTAGTCTACCATGCCAACCTGCTAGTTTACGTTCAATTTTTTCTAAAATTGGTTGGAAGCAAACTCTGTCTGGCCTACCTACTGTTAAGGGAAGGCCAAGATAAGTAATAGGGAGTGCAGTTTTGTTGAACCCAAGAAGCTGTAGTAATAAAGCCTCCAACTAAGGTGGAACATTAAAAGGAACAAATGAAGACTTGTTGGCATTAATAGCTAGACCAGAGGCTCTTTCGAAAAGTTTGATAACCAAGCTGAGTGTACTTATGGTGCGAGGATCGGTCGCAGCAAACACCAAGGTATCGTCCGCGTATTGCAAAAGAAAGTAAGGCATCGGGATTTTTGCTGAGATGGTAGAAGTTAGAGAGGTTGCTGCAGAGGTTAGCATGATCGAGAGTACATCCGCCACCAGAAGAAACAGAAAAGGCGAAAGGGGGTCGCCCTGACGTAAGCCTCTTTTATGCTTAAACACCCGGCCTAAGGAACCATTGACAAGAACTGAGGAAGTAGCTGTGGTGACCAGTAATTTAACCCAGTCAACATATTTCTGTGGAAAGCCTCTATGTAGCATTAAAGAGAACAAAAAATTCCAGTTGACCGAGTCAAATGCCTTGTAAAAGTCGAGCTTGAGTAAAACTCCATTATATTGAGATGAGTTTAGATGATGTACCAACTCTCTTGCCACATTAAAATTATCAGAGATTAGCCTTCCCTTCAGAAATCCCGTTTGTGAAATAGAGATGAGATTAGACAAGAAAGGTTGTAGTCTTAAAGCTAGGACCTTGAAGATCAATTTGGGAATGTAATTGATAACGCTGATCGGCCTAAAATCAGTGACTTGCTCAGCTCCTTCAGTTTTTGGGATGAGAACAAGATGAGCAAAGTTCAATTTATGTAGGTCAAGGCAGGAAGAGAAGAGTTGGGAAAAAATTCTCATAATGGAAGGCTTGAAAACAGGCCAGTAAAGTTTGAACAACTCATTAGGCAGGCCAGTAAAATTTGAACAAATCAATTAAAGAACTTAATTGTTTTTTGTTTTTGTTGTTGTCTTTTTGCTCACTAAATAATCAAGAGAGTGGTGTCACTGGTGTACGAATTGTGAGATTGGATGTGCTAGATGATGTGTTTTCCATTTTATTATCATGGAAGTCACTAAAAGCTTTTTGCTTCACTAAATCCGATTTCTTTGCAAATAATTGATCATCGAGTTGAACTATCTATTTTTATCCTTTTTGAACAGCGAAAAGTGAGACTATTACCACTGTTAATGAGAAAAAGAATGACGTCACTTACACTCTGTAGTCTGTGACTCTGTTCATTTCCACCACTATTTTCAATTTCTCCCAGAATTCAAGAATAACATTTTATTTCAATTGAATGGTCAAAATAAGGACAATGATAATTCGTTAATTCATTGAAAAATCATTACAATTTACAACAAAGTCCATGCCAATTATATGAAACATCACATAAACTACTTTAGGAAACGGACTATTCATCTTAAAAAGTATTTACATAAAAATGAGCAACATAATTTTGTGTCTCATAACCCAATAATCATATAAATTGTATGAAAATCTGAAGTAACCTTCTATATGGCTCCGTTTGGATGGCTTCTTTCCGGAATAAGGAATAAGGAATAATCACTTTTTACCAATAAATTTATTTCTAACCATCCAAACTCTTCACAAAAGTTACACACTTCCCAATAAATTTACCCCTTCTTCCTACCTCATATTCTTAATTTGTAGAAAATAAGCCAGCGACATGTTTGAAACCTTACTAAAATTATTTGAGAATAATATATTGGAGGAAGCTAATAGAAAGGTAATTATACAGAATTGTCTTATTTATTATATATTTAGATTTATGTTGAAAGTATAAAATGGTTATGACAACTATAATAAATTAATAACGGATACAATTATTAATAACACAAATGTAATGTTACTAGATATCTTTTCTTGTCAAAATTATACATTGAATGGACTCCAAACATCAAGTATTCTTGATATCTATATTAGTATCGATCTATTCGAAGTCTAATTAGGGAATTAATCGTTCTTCTTTGTTGTACGTACAAATTAATTCAATTCTTTATTTAGGTTTCTACTTTTTCAATCGATCTTCTGTCATGACCTTACTAAGGAGAAATTATCGTATTGATGCGTACCACCTCTTCCATGTGTGATGTTGTCATCTCCGGTACTCTCAAATAACCTTCACTCATTGCTTAGTGGTCCCATATCTCAGAAACCTTAATTCTCTGTTCTTATTTCTTTGGGACTGATGCACTGTACCGTCATGCAAACTCTCGATACCCGCCTTCATTGTGTCGTGCTTCTCACCCAAGCATCAAGCTAACATGCCAGTCTTGCATAAAAGACAGCAGTTAAGCAAGGTGCATGTCATGAGGGACATGCATGGATCTAACGTTTCAAGCTTTGTTGTTGATGTTCAGGTGTTGTTCAGCGAAATATTAGTTATATAAAATTTGAGAATTAATCAGATATATTTTGTTTATTGATGGCGTCACTGGATACAAATTATTAGTTTTAACTATGATCAAAACATTCTCACACATATGTACATAAAAAATGGTTCGTCCTAATTGAAGTTAACTAGTGTTAATATCGCGCGTTGCGCGATCAAAACAATGACAATTTTCAGATTAATCATCCTCCAAAAATAGAAAGAACTACAACCACTCCTCAATTTTAGGAATATTTCAAAAATTTGAATAGATATCATTCTTCAGATAACCCAATTTAACCTTAGCTGTTTTCTGATTGCATAACGTCTTAGCTTTAGTATTCATGTTAAATAATACAAATCCAAACTAAACTCATCCCAATTTAACATACATACAAACTTGAAATAAAAAGAGATTGTCTGTTATAGTTCAACCTTTTTTTTATAGTTAGGTTTTAAAAAAACTTTTTTTTAATAGTTAGACCTTGTATTCTAAAAGATGACAAATAAGTATTACAGGGTTCAGCTACTGATTTTTTGTTGGTTGTATTTGATGGCCCTTAGCTCCATGTTATTAATGTGCAAAGTCATAAAAGCTCACATGCCATATCTTATCCGAAGCAAAACCTACATTTTTTAGTTGTTTATCAAATAAATACATCATTTAATTACATCACACTATCATAATTATCCACCAATTAGTCATCGATAAGAGTAAGCAGTCTCCAAAAATTGAAATAGAGAAATAACTTTATCATAGTTCCAAAAAAAATAGCATGTCAGCATGATTGAAGATTAGACAAATAAACCAAGCATTGTGTGAGGTTCAAAACTAATGTGACTGTCATAATCGCAAAGAGCTATCTGTCAAAACCAGCTGACTAAATCATAATGATTATTGGAACAGATTTAACTATCTTATCAAACTTAAAAGCAAGTGAACCAATTAAGAGAGAAGATTATCATCAGGATAAATAATAACTCCCAAATTGTGAGCCTTAAAACACATTCAAATAAAATACCTGTAGCAAATCTCATGCAATAGTATATACCGGTAGGCAGCAGTAGATTTAAATGGTATTGGAATCAGCCAGCAACTCCTGTATGGCTGGTCATAGTTGAATTAATTTCAGATCCCGTCTAAAACAAAAACAAAACTATAAAACAATGCAAAAACCTGAGTAAAGAAAAAAAGGAAGCAAGGGCTGGAAGAGGTACAGCAAAGATATTGGCCACAAATTAAACCAGAGATTAATGTTGTCAACCAGAAGGAAGGATTAGATCTTC
This sequence comes from Rhynchospora pubera, assembly GCA_028095005.1. Lineage (NCBI taxonomy): Eukaryota > Viridiplantae > Streptophyta > Magnoliopsida > Poales > Cyperaceae > Rhynchospora > Rhynchospora pubera. Next base: position 105,031,557 of record CM051461.1, on the reverse strand, counting down.
TGGATACCTCTAAATAAATTCATCTAATAAAGAGCAACTTTTTTGAGTTCCCTTAATTGAATTCTTAAGTAAAAGATGACCAAATAACAGAATCAGAAATAACACCCCTTTTCATCATTTTAAGAACATAAGTGAATGCCCTCTCCATCTCCTCCACCTCACAAAGCCCTTGAACCAGAGGTGCATAACTCACCACATTTGGCACACAATCTCTCATAACCATCTCATTCAATAATCTCGAGGCTGTTAAAATGACCTGAGCAAATATATCATGACAAACATCAAAAAAAAAAAAGAAAGAAGGCATGACTTACCCAAATGAGAAAGAATGGAACTGAGGAAGCAAGAGTCAAAGGAGCATCAGAGAAAAAGGCAGCTCTTGGAACAATACAGAAGTATGCTGCTGACTACCAAAAAATGCTGACCTGAACAACACAAAAGTACATCAAGAATAACATAAGAATAATATCTCCATGGTATGGTTCATATTTTCATATTACAGCACAATAGTATATTTTCATCTTATTATGGCACAATAGTTATCAACCATAATCTCTCCCATGATTTCTGACATATGGGCAAAACAGTAATTTAAACCAAACAAAATTTTGCTGATGGAAATAAGACAAAAAATAAGAATAATAAAAAGTACATATAACCTAATCGGTGAGCTTCTAAATCACAATTTGCATCCCTTTGCTGACTTATTCGACCCTGTTATTTGAAAAATAATCATGTTCATAAAATTATTGCTAACATATAACCCTCGCCATCTTTTCATCCCCTAAATAATTACCAGAAATAAGAGTTGAATGAATTTATCCAAGGTATCTGCACTTTCTATATTTGTAGTGGATTAATAACCAGCCTCCACAGCTCTAATTCGATGTACATTTAAGCTAGCTTGTCATGAAGCATGTCGTCACCATCATCTACATATAAAATAAGATGTGATACTTTCAGATTAACATTGCATTGAAAAGAGGAAACAAAAGGAGAAACATATAATTCATATATATTTTTTATATGGTATAAACAAAATACTGATCTTTCTCCAGCTTTACTAACTCACCTTTCATCTTTGGCAACCAAATCCAACTCGTGTCTTCAGGTGTATTCTCAAAAATTTCACATACATGGGCTGAGGGATGGCGGGTGTCGCATAGCAGTAGAGTTGCCCTCGATGTCATTGCTATCTTCTGATGCCTTCATCATTTTATCACTTAACTTATGAAATGATGATGTAAACATAATGGAAGTAATTTTTTTTGTTTCTGGGATCTATGGTACAGTAATTTAGCATTTAAACCCGAGTTCTGTTTTTCCCTTTTCTTGTTGCCTACCTCTCTTTTCTTTTTTCTTTGGAGAACATATTGGCTGTGCTTATTTACACTAATGGATTTATTTACACTTGCAACATTCTCATTAAGATGAAGGCACATCTATGCAAGAAGAAGACAATTCAATAAAAACCCAATATTTATTATAAAATGTGGTAACATAAATTACCTAGCATAATGATGACTCCTTTTGTTGCAGTTACTGATAAGAGATGCTCCGGCAGCTAGTACTACCAACATACCTGCTCCAAAAATAGTATCAACTATCAATTTAATTCAAGCACTCACTGTACTGAGCATTGTTAGTTTGCTGATTAAAGTACAAAAGGATTTGGCACTTGTCAATAATTTTCATCTCTAACAACATTTCAGAACTGATAGACCAACCAATTAATGTATGATGCACAACTTGAAAAAGATAACAGCTGTTATCCGTACTTGTCTAGTGAAGCATCAAAAATGACAAAAAAGTGTTGGAAGGAAGGGGTTAAACATACTGCTGGCGACGGTAAAAGAGAGGAAGCAAAAGACAGACTAAACGAAGATGGGCTGAACGAAAAGGCTTGGTGGTCAATCAGGAGCGGAGGCGGAGAGGGAAAGAAGCAAGTCTCGATACAATCGGAACCGTGACCACCCGCATCCTTCACCAATCACTCCAGGCACCGTCACCCTCTCTCTCTCTCTCTCATTCACCCTAGGTCTGGCCCCTCTTTTCTGTTCTTTATTTTTTCGCTTGTTTTTCTAGTGGAGGAAAGGAGAAACGAACAGAGGTGAACGAAAAATAAAGAAAAGATGTGCAGAGGGAGAAACAAAGCGACCGTCCATCCATCTGCGCGGAGAGATCGAAGAAGAGTAACGCGGAGAAAGCGAAGTATAGCGACGACGGTTTGATGACGTCATTAGAGTTACTGTAGAAAAGGCCCCTGGATTTGGAGTATTTTTTGATATATATCAATTTTTTCTTTACACATTGATATGACGGTAATGCATTTCAACAGTCCTTTGGGCTTGGTAGTTATAATAAATTTATGTATCAAATTGAATTAGCAGAAATTAGTTTTTTTTTTATATATATATGGGTGCGTTTGGATCGTTGGAAGAAAGAAGAAGAAGAAGGAAGAAGAAGAAAAAAAATTATAAACAATCCAAACTCTTAACAAAGTTACACACTTCCCAATATTTCTTCCCACACCTATCCAAACGGAGCCTATAAGAACATGATATCTTCCTTTAATAACAAAAAATGTAATCTAATTGGCTCCGTTTGGATAGGTGTGGGAAGAAGGGAAGAAGGGAAGAAATGAGAAGAAGTATTGGAAAATGTGTAATTTTGTGAAAAACTTAGATTGTTTATAATTTTTTTTCTTCCTTTCTTCCTTCTTCCTACTTCTTCTCAACGTATCCAAACGGAGGCATTGTTAGTTTATGTGATTTTCCTAGGACACCAGCAATCAAAAATTAATATGGTATAAGACCATTTCAGAAATATTTTCGCAGACTAGATTCTTCATTTGATCAATATATACGCGTAGAAAAGTTAAGTTACTGTGCGTCCGTGTAAGGGTGTTCAATCCGTTAATTCGATCCAAATCAAATTATCCTATCAACTGAAATATGGGACGAACCAAATAAACTGAACTTTTTTTTTTTCGAAATATCCGATTAATGAAATTAATCGGTAAAATTAAATTTATAGTTTAATTATGAACTAAATTTCTTCTCGTCATTGTTTTGTTTAGATTTATGTTTAGAGTAAAAATGCCTATGGCCACTATAATAACAAAAATGACTTCGAAAAGACTGCTAAAAAAATGGTTGGTCCAACCTTTCTTGATATAGTAATTGACGTTTAAATGACTTCGAAAAGACTTCAAACAACAACAACTCTTGATATAATGTATTTCATGATTATTTAAAGAATTAGTTGTTCATTTTGCTAAATAATAAAAAATTAATTCAATTCTGCCATCAACTTCCTAAGGCTATGTTTAGTAGAGGAGTAAACCGTAAAGTAGCTTAAGGAGGAGTAAATAGTTAATCCACTTTACTTCTCTAATTTTAAATTATGTTTGGTATGAAAAGATGAAGTAAATGTAGAGTAAGAGTAAATAAAAATGAAAACCATCTCTTAATCTAATGGAGTAACTTTACTTCACCTAAAATGGTGGAGTAATTTTCTCCTCCTTACTCCACACTACTCCACCAAATTTAAATTATGTTTGGAGGAGTAAAAGTGAATTAAATGAGTTACTCCAACTTTAATCCTCTATCAAACATGACCTAAAGAAAAAACTTTTGCATTGAAAGCATACAATGCCTTCGTCTATTCAATTGAAAAAGAATGACGTCACGTACTCACACTCTGTAGTCTGTACATTCCCAACACTATTTTCAATTTCTCCCGGAATTTATGAATAACCTTTTATTTAGGGTTATCAATGAAACCCGTTTACTTTACTCGTACCGTATTCTATAAGGCGAATATAGGTAAGGTTTTATTTTCATTAAACTAACGGATATGGGTACAGGTAAAGAAAAATTTCCGTTAACTTATTGGGTACGGATAAGGGTTATTTAGTACCCCTTATTTAACGAGTAATATTTTATAAACATATATGTATATATAATCATGTTTTTAGCATATTTCGTAAGATATGTTATTAATTTCGATCTTCATCCAAATTTATTTATGATGATGATTTTTCATTCTATATTATATTATATTATAATTTATAATTAGTTCTATAGATTTTTTGAACTCTCAATTAATATGAGAAATAAATTTCATGATTTTTGTTATATCTAAAATATTATCTAAATATTTTACTTTATCTAAATATTTATTTGATATTAATTATTTATCACATTATATATTTTTATTTAATTCATAATATTATTATTACCGTTAATTCTTAATGGAAACGGATATGGTACGGATAAAGTCTTTTTAACGGGTACGGGTACAGGTATGAATAAAGAAATTTTAATAGGTGCGGGTATGAAAATATCTTCTACTATACCGTACCCATTGACAGCCCTACTTTTATTTCAATTGAATGATCGAAAAAAAGGAAATGACAATTCGTCAATTCATTTAAAAATCATTACAACAAAAGTCCATGCCAATTATATGAAACATCACATAAACTACTTTAGGAAACGGACTATTCATCTTAAAAGTATTTACATAAAATGAGCAACATAATTTTGTGTCTCATAACCCAATAATCATATAAATTGTATGAAAATCTGAACTAACCTTCTATAAGAACAAATCAGCTCATATTCATAATTTGTAGAAAATAAGCCAGCGACATGTTTGAAACCTTACTAAAATTATTGAGAATAATATATTGGAGGAAGCTAATAGAAAGGTAATTATATACAGAGTTGTGATCTTATTTATTATTTGTTTAGATTTTTGTTGAAAGTGTAAAATGGTTATGACGACTATAATAAATTAATAACGGATACAATTATTAATAACACAAATGTAATGTTACTGGACTCCAAACATCAAGTATCCTTGATATCTATATTAGTATCTACTCGAAGATTAAATCAATTCTTTATTTAGGTTTCTACTTTTCCAATCGATCTTCTGTCACGACCTTCACTTCCGGGGAATTTTTGTATCGATACGTACCACCTCTTCCATTTGTGACATTGTTATCTCCCAAACTCGCAAACAACCTTCACTCACTGTCTAGTGGGTCCCATATCCCAGAAACCTTAACTCTCTGTTGTTTGGGACTGAAGCACCGGATCGGAACCTGACTAATATGCATCTTTCGCCACTTTGTTGTGCCGTTCTCCTCACCCAAGCATAAGTTAACTTGTCAGTCTTGTATAAAAAACAAGATCAGTCAAGCAACGTACATGTCATGGAAAGTTTTGACGATGGTCGTTAAGAGTTCGGCCGTCAGAGGTGTGTTTATTTAATTCGAGTCTTGATGAATTGAGGGACATGGTCAGCAGGGTTTGCATTTTTCTTTTTGGAGTAGGCTGTAAGATGAGTGCTTTTTTAAGTGGATCTAACGTTCCAAGTTTTGTTGATGGTGTTCAAGGTGTTGTACAAGAGAAATATTAGTTATATTAAATTTGAGAATTAATTAGCTAGATATGTTTTGTTTATTAATGGCGTCACTGGATACAAATTATTAGTTTCAACTACATTATCACACATATGTACATAAAAATGGTTCATCCTAATTGAAGTTAATTTATATCAATTTTTCTTTACACATTAATATGACGATAATGCATTTCAAACATTGATATGCACATAAAAATGGCTCGTCCTAATTAATGTATAAAATTAAATCAGCAGAAATTAGTTTTTTTTTTTTAACATAAGAACATGATATCTTTCCTGTAATAACAAAAAGTGTAAGTTAGTTTATGTGATTGATCGAGGTGTAAACCAGGGTCAAACAAATTAACCTTGTACTCGACTAGTCGTTTATAGCAAAGTAAAGGTGTCGATCCCACAGAGATGGTGATGAATACTAATTCTTATTGGTTCGCTAAAGCTAGATGATAAAAAAAGAGAGAAAAGAAGTTGTGTCACAATCCGAATAAACGAAGGAAAAAAAAACATGATGCAAGTGCAAATATGGATGGAATGCAAAACAATTCAAGTAAATATTTTTTGGATTTTCTAACGGTTTAATATATGATGCGAAAAGTGCCTTAGGGTTCGATTTCACCTAGGTTTGGTCGCAGAGTTGCAAAACATACCACTTTCGTGTCTCTGTTTCACTAATCCGGTCCGGATCGTGGCCAATCCGGTCCGGATTCCACTGCGTGAATGCTGTGATTTACTCAATCGCTGATTTATTCAAGTCAAGGATCCATCTAGCCATACCTAAACTCCCTAACCCTTTGCTGTCACTTATTGGGTACGGTATTTGGTATAGAACCTAGTGTTAACCCTCATCGAATGCATTGCACCCTCAACTTTCGTTTGCCGGTGGACCTATTCGAGTTTAAAATTGGTTTTCTGCGAGATATCTAACTTAGACTTTCGCCTAATTAGAAGTGTTTACTTTTGGTTACTAACTGGTCGACTTTCGCCATTGACCTACCTCGAAATACTAGTGAAAGGTTCAGTTATTATAATGAGTTGATGTCTCAAACAAGTGCGGCCGTACACAAGCAGAGCAACACAAGTAATAATAAACACAAAACACGAGCAAATCAATAAAACTCCCAAAGGTAATTGACTTCTTCCATCAACCAAAAGAGTAAATCAAGCAAACCAAACGCTAAACTACATCTACCCCTAAAGCAAGAAGTTTAGCCTAATATACTAATAAAATCCATGCAAATAACAATAGATGAACAAGAACAAATCAAAGAAAAGAGAAAAATCATGAGATACAACCAATTAGCCAAATTCTCAAAACCCGTCTCTACCGCCATCGCGCTAGGACTCCTTGAGACCTTGGAACTCGTTGTAACAGCATGGTTGAGGCTCCAAGTCGCACCCCCTCCTGCCTTAGTCGCCAAAGATGAGAGAATCGCCTCTCTCCCTCTGCCCATGGGCAGAGAGAGAGCAAAAATCAGATCTGGATCTGAGGAGAGAGAGAAAGATTGCTTGGGAATGAAAGATATCTCCCTTCTATACTTGGAGCACGCCCAAATACCTCCCTTCTGCCTGCCTGGATGTGCTAGGTCACTTTCCATAAGGAGAAAACGCCATAAAGTGCCTTTCCAAAAGAGAAATTGCTTTCAAATCCCGACCAGAAACTTCCAGATATAGCAATCCGGACCGGATTGAGGATAATCCGGACCGGATTGTTCCCACTGGTTTGTTGTTGCACAAAGATCCAGTCCGAATTACATCTAACCCGGACCGGATTGCTGAGGTAGATTGTGGATTGATTGGCTTTGTGCATAGGCGGTGCATCGGGTTGAGTTGAGGCTTGATCTAGGCTAGGAATGAGTCGTCTGGCCATCGAATTTGTCGTTTCCTTGCCATTTTTCAAGATTTCCTATAAAGATAAAACAAAACACAACGACAGTGCCAAATCTAACAAACAAACAGAAGAACAAGATAAAATCATGGTTTTAGTCACAATTTTGATGTAAAGTCTGGTCAAAATAACGATGTAAATATGAGATATCAAATCCCCCCAAACTTAAAACTTGCTTGTCCCCAAGCAAAATCCTAAACTTAGAAGAATAGACTAGACCTAGACTTTAGATCGAAATTAAAATAGGATTAGGAATTTAATCAAGTGCACAGTTCAAATCAATTTCAATTCACGCTTTTCAACAATTATTCAATTGAATTTCTCAAACAAGGGTTAAGATTGTTTCATTCCAATTCATGCAGCTCTTGGCCCTTAGAAAATTTTGATTGACAAGTATGGACCCTAGCTTTTCTTTATTTAATCACAATGCAAACCCAAGTTTATATGCCCGTTCATTTCCATGATTCGCAAAAATTTGTAAAAGAATTTTGCCGAAGTTAGAAATTTTATAATGAACCATTCTCAAAAACAATTTCGATTTTCAACAATTTGAATTATGCAAGTCGAGTCGTGGGGCTTTACACCCTAGAGGATTTGATGCGTATCATTGACCTTGAAAAAGCTACTGGTACATGTCGCACCAGTGAGGTTGGTCTAGTTTTTATGCAATTTTGTTACGGTCCACTATGAAACTAGTTGGAGCTACCCAATCGTCCTCGAGAGCTTTGAGGTACAAATTCCTGACAACTCGCAACTAGTTCCACCCTCCAAGTTTTGCTACTGGTACATGTCGCACCAGGGAGGTCGGTCCGGTTTTTACACAATTTCGCAACTAGCTCCGCCCTCAGATTTTGTGGTTGAGTTGGTGGAAAAAGGTCTCAACGCTCCTCGTTTTCACAACTATTTAGATTTCAGTCAATTTAGGTTTGCTCGTTGGTGATTCAAGCATTAGAAGCAATTTCAAACCAGAAAAAGTTCATCTTATAATTTCAAAAGTCGGCAAATCTCTTTTTTGAACAAAAGTTTACTACTCACAAATCCGTTCACTCGGCAAAAAGTTTCGGTTTTGACTAACTTGTATTTAAACAATTTTAAGCAACCAATTTTCAGATCCAGACAAGTACAATTTCAAAATTCTTCAGTCCATTGGTACACAAATTAGCCTAAAACGTCTTAACAAACAAGAGTTTTTGAAATTCAAATGAACTTTTGTAAAAAGAAAAGAACCACATAATTTTTAGCGTGAAATTCCATCGAGAAAAGTTGATCAATGCACTAAATTAATTTCTAAACCTTGCAAAACTACTGTAACAAGATACCAAACACCAGAGTGGAATCCGGACTGGATTGGCTTGAATTCGGACCGGATTTTTAAAAGCGAGTTGGACAGAGAAAGGAATCCGGTCCGAATACAAGTGAATCCGGTCCGGATTGGAAATCCAGCAGACAAAACAAGTCAAAAATTTCAGATTTTTCGAGTTTTCCACAAAATTTTCAAAGATTTTCGTGTTTGTTTCGTTTTTCCTTCCTCCCCCCCAAACTTAAAGCACAGCATTGTCCTCAATGCAACACAAAGAAAAATAAAGAGAAGGAAAAAGAAAAATAACCGGATCAAAGCATGATTCTCGGCATTAGTTCGGCACTGTTTGGCGTTGGGCAACGACAAAGCAATCGACATACACATCTAATCTTTTTGTGGCATACAACTCGCATGAGGTCGTGTGTGGGTCATGTCTTTCTTTGTTGCTCTACCGTGGTGCTCTAGCGCGAGTTGCAAGTAGGACATCCACAATGAATCAAACCTACATATCCAACAATTAAATCAAACCAACCATGACCTTTTTTTGTTTTTTTTAACAACAAGTAAAGATAGCAAAATATAAAATAATAAAGTGAAAATTTCTTGGGTTGCCTCCCAAGAAGCGCTTGTTTTAGGTCACTAGCTTGACCACCTCTCAATTTCATCTTATCTTCACTTTATGCCCAGTGAACGCATCGTAGTTCTTCCAAAAATGAATGAGCAAGATTCTTGAAACATGCTTGTTGTCTTCCTTCGTGGTTGTGTGCATGGTCGGTCCAACTGTGATGCGATACTTGATTCGCGGGTTGCTACCATTCATCGCATTGGTATTCTCCAAGCATTTCTCAAGTTGAGGGCTCAAGTCGAATTTGGTGAACTCATCATTTGTCACGTCGGATGCCTCGACTTTGAGAGGGTTATCACCATCTTCTTTCTTCTCAGATTCATCAATAATGGAAGCTATTGGAGGATCCTTAAATTCCAACTCATTAGATTTTTCAATGTAAGTTAATCTAAGTGGAATGAAAACAGGAAGGACAATAGGCGAAGGTGATACATACTTTGGTTCTACAATTTTCTCTTGTTTTTCATTTGTTTCAAATTGTATGTCATCATCACTATCAGTCTCATAGCAAATTGCAATTTCTTTTAAGGAACTAAAACTTTCTAATTCTTCATTACCTTGCAATGTCATTTTATCATTTCGGTCATCTTGTGATCTATATGAGGAACACGTTTCGTGGGCAATTTCATTCTCAAGCATCCAAGTTTCTAGTTGTGTGGCATATGTGTCAAGATTGCTGAACTTAGATGCTAGAGAATTCATTCTTCTAACCATTTCCTCATTTTGCTTTGTTTGATTGACCATAAAATCATAAAAAATTAATTCATCACTTGACGTTTGCGAAGGTAATTGAGAACTATAAGTTTCAGAAAAGAAAATTGATCTAGAGTCATGTCGAGATATTGATCTTTCATTATAACAAGAGAAACAAGAGTTATTAGTCAAACCGGAGTTGTATGCACTGTGTGTGGGTCTTGTGCCAAGGCGTTCGGCTTGCCATGTAGTCGAGTGAGCGGCCGAGTGCACACCCAAGTACCTATTTCGTGCGACCGGTGATGCTCTAGCACCTGCATGTCTCGTGTCATAGTGTCCTTCCTCAAGTATTGCGCTTATTTTGTTGTTTACCACATCAACTTGATGTCTTAGTCGAGCCATAGAAAATTCGGATCTCGTCATTTCATGTGGTGCATGTTCCATTTGATAAGTGCAAGGGTCATGGTGCTCACTCCAATTGTCCTCAATATCTTGATCAAATTCCTGAAAAGAGTGAAACATGGTGACACAAGTGATTTTTTTTTTTTTTGATAAAAAAAATCTAGTCTTTAGCTACTAAAATAAGAAACTAATATCATGCCACCATCCCCGGCAACGGCGCCATTTTGATCGAGGTGTAAACCAGGGTCAAACAAATTAACCTTGTACTCGACTAGTCGTTTATAGCAAAGTAAAGGTGTCGATCCCACAGAGATGGTGATGAATACTAATTCTTATTGGTTCGCTAAAGCTAGATGATAAAAAAAGAGAGAAAAGAAGTTGTGTCACAATCCGAATAAACGAAGGAAAAAAAAAACATGATGCAAGTGCAAATATGGATGGAATGCAAAACAATTCAAGTAAATATTTTTTGGATTTTCTAACGGTTTAATATATGATGCGAAAAGTGCCTTAGGGTTCGATTTCACCTAGGTTTGGTCGCAGAGTTGCAAAACATACCACTTCGTGTCTCTGTTTCACTAATCCGGTCCGGATCGTGGCCAATCCGGTCCGGATTCCACTGCGTGAATGCTGTGATTTACTCAATCGCTGATTTATTCAAGTCAAGGATCCATCTAGCCATACCTAAACTCCCTAACCCTTTGCTGTCACTTATTGGGTACGGTATTTGGTATAGAACCTAGTGTTAACCCTCATCGAATGCATTGCACCCTCAACTTTCGTTTGCCGGTGGACCTATTCGAGTTTACAATTGGTTTTCTGCGAGATATCTAACTTAGACTTTCGCCTAATTAGAAGTGTTTACTTTTGGTTACTAACTGGTCGACTTTCGCCATTGACCTACCTCGAAATACTAGTGAAAGGTTCAGTTATTATAATGAGTTGATGTCTCAAACAAGTGCGGCCGTACACAAGCAGAGCAACACAAGTAATAATAAACACAAAACACGAGCAAATCAATAAAACTCCCAAAGGTAATTGACTTCTTCCATCAACCAAAAGAGTAAATCAAGCAAACCAAACGCTAAACTACATCTACCCCTAAAACAAGAAGTTTAGCCTAATATACTAATAAAATCCATGCAAATAACAATAGATGAACAAGAACAAATCAAAGAAAAGAGAAAAATCATGAGATACAACCAATTCCAAATTCTCAAAACCCGTCTCTACCGCCATCGCGCTAGGACTCCTTGAGACCTTGGAACTCGTTGTAACAGCATGGTTGAGGCTCCAAGTCGCACCCCCTCCTGCCTTAGTCGCCAAAGATGAGAGAATCGCCTCTCTCCCTCTGGCCATGGGCAGAGAGAGAGCAAAAATCAGATCTGGATCTGAGGAGAGAGAGAAAGATTGCTTGGGAATGAAAGATATCTCCCTTCTATACTTGGAGCACGCCCAAATACCTCCCTTCTGCCTGCCTGGATGTGCTAGGTCACTTTCCATAAGGAGAAAACGCCATAAAGTGCCTTTCCAAAAGAGAAATTGCTTTCAAATCCCGACCAGAAACTTCCAGATATAGCAATCCGGACCGGATTGAGGATAATCCGGACCGGATTGTTCCCACTGGTTTGTTGTTGCACAAAGATCCAGTCCGAATTACATCTAACCCGGACCGGATTGCTGAGGTAGATTGTGGATTGATTGGCTTTGTGCATAGGCGGTGCATCGGGTTGAGTTGAGGCTTGATCTAGGCTAGGAATGAGTCGTCTAGCCATCGAATTTGTCGTTTCCTTGCCATTTTTCAAGATTTCCTATAAAGATAAAACAAAACACAACGACAGTGCCAAATCTAACAAACAAACAGAAGAACAAGATAAAATCATGGTTTTAGTCACAATTTTGATGTAAAGTCTGGTCAAAATAACGATGTAAATATGAGATATCAGTGATTTTCCTAGAACACCAACAGTCAAAAAATAATATGATATAGGCCCATTTCAGAAATATTTTCGCAGACTAGATTGTTCATTCTATCAATATATATTATATGCGTAGGAAAGTTAAGTTACCGTGCATAAGAGTGTTCAATCCGTTAATTCGATTCAAATCGAATTATCCTATCAACTGAAATATGGACCGAACCAAATAAACTGAACATTTTTTCGAAATATCCAATTTAATGAAATTAATTGGTAAAATTAAATTTATAATGATAATTATATTTATTAAAACGGTTATGCGATTTATGCGATTTGAGGGTTGGATGGTGATTTAGCGTTTATCGGTGATAAAACGGTTATGCGATGATAAAACGGCGATAAAACAGTAAAAATAGAAGTGGGATATGAACCAAAACTAAGATAAAATAACAATAAAACGAAAAAAACTGAGTTTTTAAAAGGTTGATTTATAATGATAATTATATTTATTAAAATGATAAATTATGCATTGACATTTAATACTAAAATACTAACATAATATTAATGAATAGTTCTGTTGATTTTGTTTGTTTGATTTATTTATTTATTAGTTTTCAGTTATCAAAACAGAAATATAAGCCGAAATCCAAATGTTCACAAATTTTAAACCAAACCAAATTATGGAACTATTTTACTTAAATTTGTTTCGGCTAAAGCAAATTTAATTGAACTGTTTTGCGCATGTAGTTAAAAAATAATAAATTTTATATTAAGGCCAAATCTAATTAATTATAGACGTCAACATACATTCAACATGCCCTAATTTCATTATAATGACATAACATATTGAGTCCGAATATATGTGATGTACTCCATCTGAATTAGGGCATCGTTTAAACCTATTGAATATATAATTATAAATATTAATAATAAAAACTATCTTGCGTGTAAAGATCCACCCATGATTAAAATTCGTATATCAAACTTCGAAGTGTAAAACTGTACTCTGTACGCGCTTACCCGCATTATACATGTTACATTATTTTTAATGGGTTACTATTGCGAGTTGAGACAGCTGTACCTGTTTAGGTCGGACAAATCCAGATATGACCGTGACCCGTTATTATAATTCGCTACACGAACTCGCACAACAAATTCTCTCAACCTTCTTCCGACAGCGCCGCTTGTGTGTTTTAATTTTTAAAAATTCATATCCAGACCCCAAAAGGGAAATAAGCGATTTATTCGGGATTATTTCCGCTTATACCTCTTCGGTTCTTGCTTTGGCGCTGCTGTGTTTCGAATTCTCTCTCTTTCAGAAATAAAGAACTGGACACCACTAGAGAAAAGAAAGGTGTGAAATCGAAATGAGCCAAGTTAGGGTTTTCGAACCAATGTCTCCTTCTCTCCTTTCTCCGCCTAGAGCAAAGGCGACTTCTTGCGGCTCTCTCCTCCAAGAACTACAGGTTTAATTCCTCTTTCTTTGTCTGAGATGCTTGATTTTTGAGAAATTATCTTGGGTTTTGTGCGAATTTACCGATTTTCAGTGCTTGAAGTTGAAGTTGGTAATTTCGAGTGTTATAAATAAGTGGGTGTTGAGATTGCATGCCATTTTGTTGGTTCTTGAAACATTTTATTTTAAACTTGTCCAGTTTTTCCCTCTAGTCGTGTCTAAATTGTTGGCTTAGTTTTCTCAAATTTCATATATAAGTAAAAATTACACTCTGACTGGGATTACTCTGTATTGTTTGTTGTTGTATTTTGCTGTTGTCACCTCTCTGATTGTTTCTGGTTTAGACAAATTTGTGCAAATTCTTGAAGTCAGAAGCTTCACAAATAGTTTGCACTGTCTAACCCCTACTGTACCTTTGAATTGCAAGCACTCTTTTGTTATTATAGTCTTTGTTATGAACTTCATTTACTAATTTTAGAAATTTTAATAAATGTGACCAGGATTTGTGGGATGAAATTGGAGAGACAGATGCCGAAAGAGACAGGATGATACTACAGCTTGAACAAGAATGCCTGAATGTCTATCGGAAGAAGGTAGATAATGCAAGAAAAAACAAGGCAGATCTACATCAAGCCTTGGCTAGTGGCAAGGCTGAAATATCTCACCTGATGTCGGCTCTAGGTGAATGCGAGTCCATTGGTCAGGTTTGAAACATATCTCTGAACTATTCTAATAAATATGTGGGTTCTCTTATTTCATGATAGTTTTGATTGGATGTGGTATCAGCCTCCATTGGCTGCTTGGAATTTACATTCTATAAATTGGACAGTTGAATTGGTTTTTGCAGTGTTTAATTGAGGTTCTTGATCTTTAACACACTGGTTTATTTAATGAAAACAGTATTGAGTATTGACAGAGGCATTATACCTTAGGTTCAGTACCGAGATAAAAAATAATACCTTCATTTTTGCATTACTTGATTTGGAAACATATTTGCTTTACTTGATAGCTGATGTTGATTATTTCACTAATGGTGAAAGTAATGAGTTTTTTTTGTCTTTATTATTTCAGTTGGAGAACAAGAGGGGTACTCTTAAGGAGCAAGTGGCCATGATAAAGCCTCTGTTGGATGCTCTGAGAAACAAGAAAGAAGAAAGAATCAAAGAGCTTATGTTGCTTCAGTCCCAAATTACTCTCTTAAGTACAGAGATGGCTGGAAATGTTCATCCCACTAGACCAACACAAGTAGATGAACATGATTTGTCTGTGAAGAAACTAAGTGAGCTGAGCTCTCAGTTGGAGATGTTGCAAAAAGAAAAAGTTGTTTACTTAACCATTAAATCTTTTTTTTCCCCCTCCCTGGCAGATTACCTTGCTAGTGCTTATATTGGTTTTAATTTCAGGATATAAGATTGCGAAAGGTGAATGAATATGTTGCATCAATCCATGAATTGACGAATGTGATGTCGCTTGATCTAAGCAAGACTATTTCAGAAATCCATCCTGGCTTTAATGATGGTAGGAAGTCTATTTCAAGGAGTATCAGCAATGACACACTTACTCGGCTCGAAGCCACTGTCAATGCCTTGAAGCAAGAAAAGAAAGAGAGGCTTCAGAAGGTATATTTGTTTTTAATCAAGCAGCGAGGTAGTTTTTTTATTGGTTCTTCCTATCTTAAGAGGAAGTGTGGCCTACCCCAACTTGTTTGGGACAAAAGGCTTAGTTGTTGTTGTTGTTGTTGTTGTTGTCTGGAGCTGTTGGAAGCAAAATTTTAGTGGGGGCCCTTTCTTTTAACTTAAAACATTATTTATCTACTGTTTACTAGTTCGTTGTTCAATGCTGTGCAGTAACAAAGCAGTAACAAATGTCATCATTTTCATTTTTCTTTGGTGTGAATTTTGTGGGACAAAGGTTTATGGCCCTATCAAGTAGATGCCTTCTTGTTAAATATACTGGCTTGAAGTTTGCATGATATTATATTTATGCAGCTCCAAGGACATGGAAGTGCACTCGTTGAGCTATGGAACATCATAGATATGCCATCTGATGAGCGAAGCAAGTTTGAGCACATCACTCGCTTGATTTCAGTGTCACCTGATGCTGTTTTTGGTCAAGGACGGCTAGGACCTGCAGTCATTGATGAAGTAAATTTATCCTTTTGTTGACAAACATATCAGTTAAATTTGTAGTCTGTGTGCTTTAGAATTTAATATAGCTGCAATACCTTGTATTTGATAGGCTCGGGAAGAGGTCGAGCGATTGAATTTGCTGAAGGCAAGTAAGATGAAGGAGCTTGTATTGAAGAAGCAAGATGAGCTTGAAGAAATCTACAGAGAAGTTCACATGGATATCGAAAGTGAAGCTGAGCGCCAGATACTTATGGATCTCATTGATTCTGGTTTTTATTCATAATCTGCTAAATTTTATTATAAACTTTATCTTATTTTCACTAAAAAACTGCTGCACAATTGTGTAGTGACTTTTATTCTGTTTATTCATTATTCATTGCTTTTTAATTGTCCTGTAGGTACTGTTGATCTATCTGATCTACTGGCTGGAATGGATGGTCGAATTGTAAAGGCGAAAGAACAAGCTATAAGTAGGAAAGATATTCTAGAAAAAGTAGAGAAATGGAAATTTGCTTCAGAGGAAGAAAGCTGGCTTGATGAATATGAAAGGGTATTCCTTTTTTACCCTCAATTTTTGTTAAATTCAGTTGCGGACCTTGGTTTTTGTCGAGTCAATATGCACACACTAAAAAACAAGAAAGAGAGCGAGAACTCAGACATGATATTTTGTGAATCCATCTTTGCAGGATCAAAGTCGTTACAGTGCTGGCCGAGGTGTCCACAAGAACATGAAGCGTGCCGAGAAGGCTAGGATACTGGTCAACAAATTACCAGGTGCCTTTTTTATATTTTGCACCTGCATAACATTAAAAATTTAAAATGCAACATATGATTGTACTCAGTTTTAATTATGTTGTTTATGATGCAATAATGCAGTTCTGGTAGAGACTTTAATGTCCAAAATCAAAGCCTGGGAGAAGGAGAAGGGTATTCCATTTGAGTATGACAAGGTAATATAATATATATCATATACTTTTCAATATTTAGATAATTAATTGTTGAGTCATATTGACTATGATTTATGATTTGCTTCTTACTAGGTAAAATTGCTTGATACGCTTGAAGAGTACATAAGATTTAGAATGCAGAAAGATGAAGAGAAGAAACGCTCAAGGGTTGGTCTTCTTTGTTTCTTACATTCCTTTGGGCTTGTTTATTTAACCATTAATTATTATTTTCTGAAGGTTGAAAGTTCCTTTGATAAAGATTGAAATATTATTTAGTTGGTCCTGTGTGTTAATCAGCCTTCTTACTAGGAGAAGATTTTTGTAAATCAAGAATACGGTAGATTAATTCGAAATATCTTATTTCCATTGCAGGAGCAGAAGAAGCTCCAAGAGCAATTAATGGCTGAGAAGGAGACAATGTTTGGTGCAAAGCCAAGCCCGTTGCGTCAGTTTCCAGTGAAGAAGCCTCTGGGGCAAAGCTCCAACGTCAATGTGGTTACTGGGACCCCAGCAAGTCGTCGCATCTCGACTTCTAGGCATGGTGGTGCCTCTTCTGGTAAAGGGAGAAAGGAGCTTGGTGGAAAAGCAGCTAATGCAGCCATACCACTCAACTTTGTTTCTCTTCCCAAGGATAATTACAGCAATCAATCTCCTTGAGGTTTGTGTAGGTAGCCTTTACTGTCCCTTGGCACAACCTTTGTGCCTTTAACTTATATATAGGAATGCTAAGAGTTGATGTTACTTTGTTGAATTTCGGTTTGCTTTTTTTTTTGTATGCATATATGTGGAGCTTATTTTAGTTGGTATATGTTGCTGATCATGTTTAAATGTAGCACCAGAAATGAATGATATGCTGATGTGCTTTGCTGTTTGACACCTGGGTTTAGGATTCAAATAGATAAACTGTGTTTGGAAGTGCCATGTGAACAAGATGAATAAGCAGTTCAGCAGTTCCCTTGTTCCACCAAAATGGTAGAACAAGAACAAGGAACTGAATAAGCAATTTGGCTTGTTCCGATTCTGTTTGGTTCATGTGAATTGTCAATGTTCGTGAATAACACTAATTGTGGGTGTATCAAACACAGCTATGCAAACTTATGATCAATTCTTTACTTGTTTCTCCTTCTCAGTTTGACACTTCGACATAAAAGACCTGAATTCACTTTAGCAGTTAAAAACCTAGTTCCAAACTTCCAATTATACAAATTATAAGAGATATAGTTGTCAGACTTTCAATGATTCAAGTTACAAGACATCAACAACCAGGAACTCGTGCCATTAATTTTGCAACTCTTTTTTAAGTAGTCTGTGTTATACAATTTCTATTATCAGGGAAAACTTAGTCTTTGCTTCATAGAACAACATTTTTCATTAGGTTATAGGACAACATTTTACAAAAACTTACAAATTATCGTCCAAATTAATACATATATATATATATTTTTTCATATTGGTAGGAACTACATCAAACACAAGGAAAATATGTGGCCGTGTTGTATTAACGATTGCCGTGTTGTATTAACGATTGAAGAACAAATAGCCAATGTCTTAATCAGTTCAAGGCCCAAGTTGGTTTTCAATTGTTAACGGGGAAATGCCAAAATGTAATTTACTTGATGTATCTGTCGATAAATATTCACGAGTCTCTTTTCCTATTCCCCGTGGCGCTCTTAAAAATTCCTTATGATTTCAGAATTCTCTAAAACTGGAACCTCTAACAAAGCAAGCATATTTAGATGCTACACAAATGGGAGTTGGGACTAAAAGGCATCATGACGTCAATTTTATTTTCATGCTTGGAATATAGCCGGCCGAGAAAAGCATAGGAGAACCCATGCCGACCTTAGTTGTTCTTCCACTAAACTTTGTTTCTATGCCTAATTGTTCACTTGATTTGCGGGATCCGAGGCCTTAAAAGAGAAACAAATAAGTTCTAAACAGTGACTGATACGAAATCCACACTACTTGCTGGTCTCCGGTTTGTAATTATCTAGTTAAATTGTTTCTTTCTTAATATATGGTTGAGTTGTCAACTTTTTTCTAATAAATAGTTTATAGACAATGCTAGTAGACCATAGGTCGTATATATGAACCCAAATAAACAACTACGTACAATTGACAAGATTATTTACTTTCCCCTTTTTGTTAGGATACTTTTATGTGGAATCACGTTTCTCACATCCCACCTATATATGGGGACAGAGATGCCCAATTAACGTAAGATTCTTTAGTGTAATCTTATTTCCGGCGAATAAAGCAGCATGAATCATAATTTTTGTTTCCATGTTCCACTTATCAAGTATCAATTTATATTTTACTGAAAATTTAGATATATATTCCACAGTTTCTAACTTCTTTTCTGAACCACAAAATGATGCTCTTCTATTAAAATGGTTGTGGAAATTAAAATTAGAACCACAATCAGTTTGGACGGATAGTGTACTTAGACTTTATGGTACAACAAATATTGTGGGACTGATACATTGTAATCTAACTTCCTATGGCCTCAAGGACATCCTTTGCCTTCAGGAGTTCTTCAATTGCTCTATCAAACAAAACCAAGATAGTAATACCTTTCAATGGAGATGGACATCTGATAATATATTCACGACTAAAAGTGCTTATGAAAAGCTAAGAGACCCGGAAGTTAAATCTCTATATCAAAAGCGACTTTGGAAAATCAAGGCACCACCGAAGGTCAAATTCTTTATATGGCTTGCCCTTTTAAACAAGCTGCTCACGCAGGAAAACCTAGAGAAAAGAGGGTGGCCCACAATTCAAGGGTGTGTTCTCTGTAATGGCTCGGCCAGAGAATCAACTACACACCTTTTTCTACACTGCCCTTTCTTGACCTCTGTTTGGCAAAGAGTAATAACAGTTGCTCCTCCATCAATTTCAATGGATGATATCCCCAAATTCTGATTACAACATCACATAAAAGATTCCTATTGGAAGGATTCAACTTGGGCAGCCACAATGTGGAATATTTGGAAAGCGAGAAATAGTCGTATCTTTGAAGGCAAGAATCAGACGGTTGTTCAGGTTGCTAGGAGAATTGTTCAGGATGTGGTGTTGTGGGAAGTTCATGTATAGTATTGTAGATTTATTAGATCTTTTACTTTTTTCTCTACCGTGATGTAATTTATCAAACTTTAGTTTTTTGTATTTTGTTTTCTTATTAATAAAATTTCCTTAGGACTGTGGCAATCGCCACCCTACCCTCAAAAAAAAAAAAAAAAAAATTTTCTGAACAACTGTCAAATAATCTTTAGTTTAATAGGCTAAAATATAGATTGGAATGGAAATGCACTAACAATGTTTTTAGTGGAATATAATATCAAAAGCTAACAATAAACTTATATATATTTAAAACAACTAAAGGGTGATACATAAGGAGAGCAATAACTCATAAATGGATAGCTCAACAGTATTAACTTTTAAACCTCCAGATCACATCATAAAGCTAGAGACTATAAATATATTATCGAAACTATTAAAAAGGATAAAGAAGCTAAAAGACAAAAAAGGCCTCTGCTTCTTTTCTCCCAGCCAATAAAATTCCTTCCTTGCTCTGTTTTGGATGTGCTCTCTGTTATGTTTCCCACGTCTCCGTTCCATGCAACATATACAACTATATAATATACTTTAAAATTATACATATACACTTATGTACATATAGCTCTTCTAAGTAGGTTCTTAGGACTTCGTTTGATTATCTTTCATTTGTAGGGAGACAGTGATTACTGTCTGATCAATAGGAGAGGTCATTCTATTATTAGCTCTTGCCTTCTCTAACTCAACCTCATCAATATCCACTACCTCAATTATAGCACCGTTTCCTTCAATTGATTTCAAAGCCACCGGTAGATCGATTGCTTCGATCTCCTTCTTCTCTTTGTTCTCCTTGTTTTTACCCCAGAGCACAGCATACAAGCCTATCACAATCAGTACTGAACCAACAATACTGCATTCAAAATAAACCATGTTTAGACAAACTGCTTTTTTAGTTCAAAGCTGAGATGATTTAATTATCTTGCATCAAATTAAAATCATTACCCTCCGAGGTATATCTTTTCTGAAAGAATGAAAGAACCCATGATGGCAACTATAATCATCATCAGAGGACAGAAAGCTGATGCAAAGACTGGACCCTTGATTTGTAGAACTAACCCTTGCACATAGTAGGCAATGCTAGATGTCACTATACCCTGTACATGCAATTATGCAAACATAGATAAACAAAATGTTCAGCACGTAATTACTTCATGTGTTTACTAGTTATGTATTGTTTTCCTTTATTTTGTGGGTAGATACTAACAGCATAAGCAGCAGCAAAGAGGTTCATGTCCCAACCAATGCTCCATACGGATGTTTTGTGCTCCATCACAAATGTCACTACAATTGCTTGAAGGGTTCCCACAAAACAAATGAGGGTAGTGAGAGACAGAGGTGCATCATATCTCTTGATAGTCACAGCCTACACAGATAGCATGACATATACAAATATTATTCTCTTGCATTTCCATCCTATAATGCAATAATCATAGATAGAGAAAGTAAATGTACTTGGAGGATGAAGACAGAAGCCCAAGCAAGAGTGGCAATAATGAGGAAAATGGAACCCTTGAACCAGTCCTGGTCAGTTGGAACGGAAGACGTGTCAGCTGCTGTTTGGTGGCCATGTATGTATTTGGTCCATATCATCTCTATAATTGGTCCTTTATATAAGGTCATAAGCATGGCGCCAGCAACTGTCACCAGTGTACCGACCATCTTAGCTTGGCATCTTAGCTTCTTCAGATGCAGCTTCTCCATTCTGTTTGTTCAGTTTTTATTTATTCTTTAGTACTGTTAATTGTAAAATCATGACTTGCGAATGTGTAAAATTTGTATTGAATTTTGAATATTTAATGTGTTATAAACCTGAAAATCACAGCCATAACAAAAGTCATGGCAGGCAACATGTTGCTCATAGCACAAGAAAAGGTTGGTGAAGTGAACTTCAGGCCAGCATAATAGAAGTTTTGATCAATCACCGGTCTGTTAAGTTAATCGACAAGTCAGATTGATGATAATTTAAATGCATACTGTAAATAGCTATATCGAGAAAAGAAAAAAAAAAAATACAAACCCGAGAAGAGCAAGCACGAAGATTTGCACAAAGACCCAAAATGTCATCTTTGGTCGAACTTTCCTGTATAATTTGATGAACATAAATTATTACTCTTCCATAGAAAAGGAGAAAACTGTATTTACTTCATAAGTTATACTACTTTGTACTACAACCAACACTCACCTTTCAAGAATTAGTGCAAAAGGGGCAATAGACAGAGTAGCAAATGCGTGTCTGTATACAACAAGGACATAATGACTCATTCCATGATTTAGGGAAACCTTTGTTATTATGTTCATGCCAGCATAACCAAACTGGAGAGATATCATGGCCACATAGGGCTTACATCTCCGGAGAAAATTGGCACAGCAGCTTTGTCCTTCCATTTCAAAAAAAGTGAAAATGGAGGAGCTGGTTGTTTACGAGTTGAAAGTTGATTGGAGTAAAGAGGAGGGAGAGCAGAGGAAGAACTCAAGGCTAGTGTGTTCTTTCCTGAGAAGATATGGTTCTATCGGCCTTGTATTTATAAGCAGATTTTCTGTTTCATATTATTATTTTTTTTATCATTTTTTTTTATTGCATAAGCAAAAGCTATTCCTGAAATGTTGGTGGTGGAACTAGTGGCCCACAAGTGGGAGTGTTTGCACATTCCCTGACTCTCACAGGAAGGGTTATCACTATTCCCATACGCTATAAGCTTATAAAAAGTACCAATTATATAATAATTTATATTATGGCATGAACCAATTTTCAGTCCGATGTGAGCTTTATTTTTATTCAATTATAAAGAGTACTAATAATAATAATAATTATTATTATAATATGGCAAGAACCAATTTTTCAATCCGTTGTGAGCCTTATTTTAATTCAATTAATTAATCGCCACTCGTTCATAATGACGACGACGATGATGATAATTTGTTTTTCCTCTGTTTTCTCTCAGTGGAGTGTTTAGAGTGCTGTCATCGTATTCAAGAGTCATTGTTGCAAGATTGAACGATTTGGAGAATTATAAGCACGTTTTGTTCGACACAGATTAAAGAGAAGGGTCAAACTAAGGTCGTTGTAGGCCTCAATTTGCAACCTTCTCTGGTTGAATCTGAAGTGCGTTGGTTCACCCAGAGGCGGAACTAGGATTTTAGTATAGGAGGGGCAGAACTAGGATTTTAGCATGAGTATATGTCTACATTTTGTTTCCTTCAAATCAAATGTACATTTAAATTTAATTTACTCATAGAAATTAAAAGAAAGAAATGTTTTCTTTGTGATTAGTTGTATATCATATGTCAAAATAACTATAAAATTTTAGAAAAAGATCTCATTAGATAAGAAATAATCTTTTTTGATAGAAAGATTGAATTTATTTTTAATTTAGAGTATGCCAAGATATCATTTCATACTAAATTTGACCAAATATTCTTATATTGATTAACAAAAATTCAAATCTTAGCGTGTGCTGAGCACACTTTCCCCACCCCCTAGTTCCGCCCCTGGTTCACCACTCCAGTGAGGTTTGTGGGACGTTGTAGCCACTATCTTTTATCTTTGATGGATTTATATAGTGCCAATATAATTATACCATAATTAGTAATTAGCGACAGTTGGAATGGAACCGATTTCCAAACTAAAACCCAAATTCTATCACCTAATTTTGATTGTTTCTTTTTCCCTTTATCTGGTACTTCTAAATTTTAAGATAGCTCTTCTGCCACTTTAATGTGGCAATTTTTAGCATTCATTCAGGTATTTTTATTAGTGCACATAACAACACTTTTCTTGGTTTTCTTCATTACTGTTCTTCATTTTTTGTTGGTTATTTGGTGTATAATTTTCACCTCAATTGTAGAAAAATAAGTTGCCAGTATCTAGTTCGATGGTTCATAAAGATGGCCCTAAGAAATACTTTTACAAATTTAAATAATCTTGAATAAAGAGAAAAAAATCACCTCTTTTAATCCACAATTCATTCTCGGTCTATGTAAATTTTAAACTTCTTCCTTAGAAGGGCTGTCCATAAAATCCATTTGTCTGTTTATCTTATTTGTACCGTATTCGATAAGATGGATATGGGTAAAATTTTATTTTCGTTACACTAATGAACACGGTTACGGATAAAAAAAAAATTTCGTTAACTTATCGGATCTGGATACAGGTAAGAGTTCTTTCGTACCCATTATCTAATGGGTTAAATTCTACAAATATATATGCATACATGCATATATTGTGTTATTAGCATATTTAGTAAGAAATGGTATTATTTTCAATCTTCATCAAAATTTATTTATGTTGATGAAAAAATTAATTTGCACTCTATTCTATTATAATTTATGATTAGTTATATATATTTTTTGAATGCCAATTAATATGAGAATAAATTTCATGATTTTTGTTATATCTAAAGTATTATCTAAATGTTGTACTTTATCCATATATTTATTTGATGTTATTTATATTTTGCCACATTATGTATTTTTTTATTAAATTAATAATATTATTAATTATTATCCATTATGTATCATTGTCCTATCTTTACCGTTAAACAGGTACGGATAAAATATGAATAAAGTCATTTTTTAACAGGTACAAATAAGATATAGGTAAAAAAAAAATTGACGGATATAAGTATGAAAATATCTTTTGTTGTACACTATCCATTGACAGACCTTAGAACAAAAGCATCGTCTTTGACTAACCATGTTGGATATATATATATTTTCCTTTTTGGAATTGGGCTGCAGATCCTCTAGTAATCTAAAAGAAACGTGTTGCCCATTGATTTAAAAACGAATACCTGTACTTTTTATTTCCAAAATAGAAGAATCATCTAGGAAAATTCATGGAAACAAAAGAACACTAGAAATGCCAAATTGACAATATACCTTGTCCATTGCACAATCCACACGGCCACTGCATAACGCTTTTTTCACTAATGGGCATCATCACTGAATCACTTTATAAATTCCAACATTTTTTTTTTCTTTTCCGTTATTCTTTTCTTTTTCTCTACATATATTTTCTTTTTTGGCAATGAGCAATAACGAGCACGTAGGCTGGAGTGAATTATCCACAAAGTGGGACCAGAGGGAAGAGTTGCAGTCTGCGTGGAAGCAATGAGAGAATTTGTTTACTGGAATTGATTTGTTGCATAGTAGTGGCCAACCAGCCAGCGATGGAGAGAGGCACCAGCACCATTCAAGGGGGGCGTATTTGGCAAGCTAACGACCTCTCTCACTACTCACTATTCATGTGTTTTACTGTTGCAGTGGGACCCACCTGTCAGAGGGCTCAGGCTGCTTACAAGGTTCCTATTTTGCATGATTTGCACGCACTCGCAGCCCCAGCAGTATATATACATAGGTACCAGAAGAAGGGATCTGATTCAATTAATTGATTAATCTTAAAGGTTGAAGTATATATGATCAAATTGGATGCTCTATACAAACACAAAAAATTAGAAATTTTGATAAGAGCCTTTACCGGTCCAAGTAATTATATCCTGAGATTGACTAAAGTATACTCCAACATACAGATAGTCCGTATACTGGAGTTATTTTTCAAAATCTAAAATGCATACAGTCGATCCGAACCTTTCAAATTGTTCTCCATATTGAAATCTCCTAGGAAACAAAAAATTATATTTTTTTCAATTTTTTTTGCTATATATTATGTTATTTTAAAAAAACAATGTAAAGGAGTTGTAAAGGAGTATTTTTGACCCTTCAATTTGAAAATAACATAATATATAGCAAAAAAATTCGAAAAAATATAAAATTTGATCTTGAAATATATTTTTACATAGAGAACAACTTGAACGGTTTGGATCGACTGTTTGAATTTTAGATTTTGAGAAACGACTCTAGCATATGGGTTTGATCCGTGTGCTGGAGTATACTTTAGCCAATCCTAACAGATTTAGTAATATAAATCACACTACATATTTCATTTTATTATTTTTCGGTCTTGTAAGTTGGTTTTATAATATTAAGAAAAAAAATGAAATATATATATATATATATATATATATATTTAATTATAAATTGGATTTATTTTGATTAAAGATTTATCCGCTTACATCAGCGCAACTACTGCTATCAGACTCAGAGAGAAAAAAAATGGCATATATATCGCCCTGTAGAGAGCATCGATCACTTGTCCACTTACAATTATTTAATCAGATCTTTTTCTTCAAAAAATATCTACTGGATGTATAACTTGCTTCTGCATGATATACATATTAACTTCACATCCTTTTTTAACAGCTGAACATATATATATTTTTTTCGGGCATTAGTTGAATTTTCCTGTCGCCTGTTTATTTCGTTTTTCATATTATTCCTTCTATTTTTGCTTCCAATTTTGTAAAAAATTACTCATATAAATAATGCTAGAAACAAATATATTTAATTTATGTTTGTCGAAAATGATTAGATCTCAATGTCAAATTGCAAATGACTGATTCAAATTATCTATTTTTCACCTTAAAATTTAGTTGAAGACTAAATTAATTTGCGCTCTATATTAAAAATTAATTTTTACTATTTTTAAGGTTTCTTTTTAAAAACTACTTGATTAAAAGATTAATTATTTTTTTTTTGAAACAAGTGAGCATAAGCTGCTCACCACTTTTCATTAAACAAAAAAAGCATTCTATTACAACCTCTCTCAACCATTAACCCTAGAGCCTGTCGCACTGGTACAAAAATCTAGAGATACCAGTGCTCCAATGCTATCTCCCTTTATTTTTTATTACATTAATAACCTTATTCATAAAACAAGCAAACAACACAAAATAGATAAGATAAATGTTAGAGTTTGGACGAAATATATCTAAGTACAAAGTTAGATACACCGTTATGCGGAAGCCTTGGACGGTGACCTCTTTCACGTCGAGTTGGACCGCTTGCCCCTCGTCTTCACACAATAGTGAGAATAGACCACGTGGAACACAAGTCTATCTCTGTATCCATAGTACAGATGCCTTGGGCTCGCTGCACAATCACGAGGATAACAGTCGTGACCGTAACATCCCTCTCGAGTGCTTGATTTTGTATTAGATTCACAAAATCAAGATGGTGGAACTCTCCCTCTTTCTGTTGACTCTCTTTCTGGTCTGAGAACACTTAGAACTATCTCAGTACTCTTTAGAAATAGTCTATGACGTCTCTTTTATAAGAGACATTTTGGATTAAACAGATCAGACACTCTTTGCTGAAAAGGTGCTAGTCTATCGACTAAATCAGCGACCCGCTGATGATATAAGCGACTTGCTGAACTAAGTCTCCACCATATATAAAACTAACAACAAATAACAAGTTCTCTCCTTAACCCAAGAGTTAACACAACATAGTCTCTTAGGTCGTCCTTCTTTACTCTTATCAAGCTCAAAGTACTACATGGATCCATGTGTCCTCCTCATTTTCATTGTCCGAGAGCTCGCCTCCAGTAATTTGTAGTGGCATTTTGTTAAGGGAAGGCAGCAACTCCATCACTTTTGTTTTAACCTCCTCCATCCATATCCCTGACCAATAGTTTATCAAAACCAAAATCTGTAAAGATAGATATCTAAATGAATGACAAATTTTATTTTGAAAGCATCTTGTATTTCTATTTTTCCAAACACGCCACAACGCACCACAACATATAATACAAGCGATCTTATTTTTCAAGGGGTCTAAATTGGAAATCCATGTTATCAAGTCTTCAATCGATCTAAAATTTGGTGGCCTTTGAAATTTATCTAATAACCATGCCACATAACTGTCTGTTGGGAACAACCGAAAAAGAGGTGGTCAATCGATTCTAATTTTTGACAATACAAGCATGTAAGGTCAGCCTCCCTCCCTCTTATAGCTAAATTATCTTTGATTAACGATCTTTTTTTACACAACAGCCATATAAAAATTTGTATCTTAAGAGGCACTTTGATTTTCTACATAGGAGCATAAGTATGATCTTGAATACCTCTATTATCTAACCACGTATACATTTTTTTTTATCGAATCAGAAGTGGACCATAAGGTGAAAGAGGAGACTAAATGTTGCAACTCACGTAAATTATCTCCAAGATTGATCTATAATTGTCTATTAAAGTATAAATTTAGTGCCCTTCCTAAAATGATATCAACTGTAGCATCTTTATTAGTGCAAATCTCAAAGAGTGATTTTGTGGGGTAACTAAAAAATTAATTATGAATCGTTCTATAACATTTTTTTCTAAAATAGGAAAATATAATAATTGTTTAAATATAAATTTTGTGGCCAATGAGATTCCAATATGAAAAATTATTGAGCGGTTCAAATCGATAATTTACAACTTGAGGTTTGAGATCTACTCTCATTTGACATGCATGCTCATCTGTGAACCGCGCTTGAATCTACCATTACTCGTTAACCCCACATAATATAGGACATGCATATACCATCCTTTGCCATCTCCATAAATTTATATAAGATATCCACAGCACCACTTGGCACAAGATCGAGAAGCTCGACGGATAAGCAGACCTACTGTTGCTTTCTTA
Source organism: Rhynchospora pubera (assembly GCA_028095005.1). Classification (NCBI taxonomy): domain Eukaryota; kingdom Viridiplantae; phylum Streptophyta; class Magnoliopsida; order Poales; family Cyperaceae; genus Rhynchospora; species Rhynchospora pubera. Next base: position 105,003,137 of record CM051461.1, on the reverse strand, counting down.
GTAGACTAGTAGTAGAACAAAACAGCGTCAATTAATCGCAGCATATGCATGTTTTGAAGCAGTCAAATATAGCATATATTTCTAGACAACTTTCTCTAATAAGAAAAGGATTGATCGAGGTGGTGGTTATGAGGCTGCCACTGCGTGTAATTTGTGAATAAATTTGATAGTGATTTAAGATAGAAACATAGAGCGTATACATGCTTGCTACTTGTTTAGCTGTAGATTCGCACATGTCACTTCATTGAGATGTTAATGCAAAGAATCCATGCATGATGGGGGTCCTCTCATCATATTCTCTTTAGCGTGTTATAAATTAACTTATAATATTCCACCCAAAAAGGGCAAAAAAACGAAAAAAAATTAAGCGCGTTATATAGGCAGGATCTTTTGAAGCACTTATCTTTGTTGGCCACATAAAATCCTACATTTAGAGAATCTAGGTATTTTCCCAACAACTTCGGAGTTTGTAATGTTAAAAAAAGTCACGGGTTTTGTTGCACACCAATATAGCATAGTTTTGGTGTATACTGATTCAAACTTTTTGATCTATTTCAAAATGACAGATTCAAATTGTCCAATATAATCTCCTTGCCAACCAAATTTCGTACTTTTTCAAAAAAATTTACTATTTTTTTTTAAATTTAGAAAATCGCTATTTTAATTTTTTTTTCTGAACGGTTAAAATACAACAGTTTTTAAAAAAATACGAAAAATGTACTTAAGAATTTCGAAAAAAAAAAATTGGCCGGCACGGAGATTTCAATAGGAAGATTATATTGAACGATTTGGATTGATCATTTTGAAGCAGATTGAAAAATTTGAACCAATATACACCGAAAATCCGATATATTATTATGCACCATAAATTTTATTTATTAAAAAGGTTACACACTAGGATATTTCTCCGCCACATTAATTTGTCTATGATTAACAAAGAAAAAAAAAGGAGGAGAGAGAACGAACACAAGAAGAAATAACAAATTTTGGTGTTATTTTCCTCCAAAAGTATTAGGCTTCTCTTTAAAATCTGCTTAAAAATAAAATTTGTGGCTAAATATGGTACTTCGTGTTTCGGTTAGCCTATTGGAAGTTTTTTATTTTAATCTCCTGAAAACGTGAGTAATTAATTTCCACGAATGTTACTTAAAGTAGAGCTCATTTTAAAAAAAAACTTTTATTGTTGTCTCTTAAATTTTAATGCTTTTAAGTTTGTGTGTTGGTTGTTTGACAAGATCCGTTGTGTTTGATGGTTAATTAAATATAATTAGCAAGAAAAATTAAAATTGAACACTTTCTAACATTCAGTACTATACTCTATTTGGTTTAATGCAATAATTCACTTTAGCTAGAATTTCTAATCCTGCAATACTAAAAAGCTGGATAGCTTACTTCCTTTGCACTGTCAGCTCAGCTATCATCAGATTTCAACATACGTACTTTATGTAATCCTTTTGCCTGGCTATTTGATTTAAATTTGTAATCCATTAATATAAGTGGATCGTTTGGTGTTAATCCATCTTACTTTCCTCTTGAATCTAACTACCTAAGCTAACAATTGATAGTTCAAGCAAATTACTAGAAAAATAGACAAATCAAGTATATCCTTATGTCTAGATACTCATACTAACTTTGTATAAATAAATCTTAAGCGGGCAAGAATTAGATATAAACACATATAATGAAAATATTTTAGGGATAGAAAGAATTAAAACAAATATCCATAATAACTAAAATAAATACTTCATTAATCTAAGAAAGAGTAAGAGCTACATCTAATCCTAAACTATTTTAGCTACTCGTAAAACATAAACAAAACAAAATGAGTTTGAACACAAATAACCTCACAAGAGATGAAGAGATAAAGAGCTAAAGATTCAACTAATCTTCTTAGCCTTAATATCTAGGATTGAGTGTTGTAGCCCCTTCTCTTCTTTGTTGTCACTAAGAAAGAGGCAACTGCCGCCTCCAAGAAAGACTAGGGCTTCAGCCCTGGGTCAAAATTTGTCCCAAGAGAGAGAGAGAAAATTGGATATGAAATGTGGAATAGAGTGGAGAATTTCTAGACAGCAGCCCTTCGTTGTCTTTTATGCCAGTTTTCTCATTTTCCTTCTATCAGCCAGGCAAGAAAGAGAGGATTTTGAGAGATTTCAGCTAGTTGTCACTTGAATCTTTTTTCAAATCTGTGTTATGATGCACCCTCAGACATGAAATGCAATAAAAATAAAATGTCAACAGTAAATCTATCTTTCGTGTGAAATGAAAAAAATTAAGCACGATGAACATGAAAAGGGCACAAGTTAGATACATAATTAGACTTAATCAAATTCAAAATACTATGTCATTTTCATGTTCACAGCAATCAATAAAGATTTTATCTCTGTTTCGTGCCCAATAAAAAATTAATCCGTCACATTTAGATAAAAGATAGAACCACGTACTAATCACTTGAACTGCCATATTTAGCAATAATTAATTTTTTTAAGATAAATTGGCGGTCTAAGCCAACCCAATTTATTTTTAAATTAAAATGTCTATGAAAGACCCCCTCAGTCAGGCAGTGGCGAAGCCAGGATAGAGAAATAGCGGGGGCCAAGATAAAGGTCGGAAAAGTGGAGATGCAGTTTCGACATAAGAAGAAGGGTGGTTGCATGGAGCTAGAGCCACATAATATCAGAGCGAGTTGGTGTCACTCAGCGTTGATGGATTTTACTCTCTTAAACTCAAAAACGAATAGAAAAAAAAAGAAAGAAAAAATGTTATGGCCGAAGAGAGATTTGATGATCGGCTTCAAAAATTACATTTGGTTAGTACCGAGGGACCCAAGGAACCAAATTATTAATGGTATTAGTTAAAACTTAATAACTAATTTTACAAAATCTAATTATTAGGGGAGGCCTAGTCTTCGTCAGCCTCCCCCTCCCTTCGCCACTGCAGCCAAGTTTCGAACCTGCGACCTTTCACTCAAGATGTATTACTCTTTGCTACTAGACCAAGACTGATTCTCATTTAACAATAATTAATAATTAACACAATATTTTTTTATTTTTTTTCCTATATAATTTGAAGCAGAGATCCTCTGAAAATCTTGTAAGGCAAAAGAATAAGCAGTGGGGGAGGGCATAAGCGACAAGGTGACATCCCTGCTCCTGCAAATCTAAAACTGTCTCCAATCCTATATCTTGTTTTTCCTTTCCCATTATGTTTTCATGAGAATATGAATATTAGTTCACGCTTGATGGAATATTAATATGATTGTTTTCGTATTGTGGGTTGAGTATTGCATATTACTCTCCACCCATACAATACATTCCGTAAATTTTCTATTTATATAATTGAGCAATGCTGAACACAATAATTACTCAATTGTGAGGTCCAGTATTGCACGTTTGAACCTGATGACGTCCTTTACTCATATCTTAGTTAAATATTTTAATTGCTCAATTGTTCACAAAATCACCTTTGGCCCAATGGTAGGGCTCCTGTTTGTGTAGCATAGTAGTATGGGTTTGATCCCTGGAGGGAGCAAGTTTTGATAAAATTTCTCTCCATCTAACAAATCAAACCAAAATAGTAAAAAAATATAAAATCAGACAGTTCGGTTCAATGGTTCTGCCAAAAATGGAACCGGACCGGCCGGTTCGTTGTGATTCAGAAATAGTCTAAAGTCGAGCCAGTTTGGACTGAACTGGGGTCTGGTTTGTGGTTGAACTAGTCGGTCCGGTCTGATTTTCAAAACATTGATATTTATCTCTTGATGATCGCAATATGGATCTTGCTTAAACGTGTATCATGTGGTTACTTAATTAAGCAATTAGCCTGAATGCCTGATCGATTGAAATTCCGATTCAATTTAATTTGCAAATATTGTTTTAAAAATCGTATGTTCGTCCTTTCTAACTTTCTCATTGTATAACCGAACATCTTCATAATTTAATTTTACTTAGATTAATTTTATAGAAGACAGGTCATCTTTATATATTTCATAAAATAATAAAGGGTGCCTAAAGGAATGTAATTAAAGCATAATCCATCCGGGATTTTTTGAAAAAAAAAGCTGTACTAATTATGTAGTTTGTGAAGGGTATAACGGTATGTTAATTAGCTGCAAAGGCTACTCATTATCCTTATTATTTACAGGAGTGGCTAGTGTCAAACATATATGACACATATACTTGTCCAACATGATAAAATTTTAATTTTTAAAATCAAAATGGCTGATCAAAACCGCTCAAATTGTTCTACGTTATAAATATCTGTGAAAACCAAATTTTATATTTTTTCAAAATTTTTTACTATTTTTTTTAAATTTTTGTATATGCTCAATCTAAAAAGTTATGAGCCGTCCAATTTTGAAAATTCGAAAAAAATAGTTAAAAAATTAAAAAATATATAAAATTTAATTTTTAAGGATATTTTAATATAGAGATCATATTGAGCGGTTTGGATCTACCATTTAAAATTTTAGTGGTCAACATTTGAATCGTGTTTGACATCCTATATGTTTGATTCTAGCATTATTCTATTATTTACTGTGAAACATTACTCCCTATATTTCGAACAAACAAAAGTACGCAGAGAATGCTTTTATATTGAAGTATGTGTTTGGATAGAGGCTGAATAAACATAAGAATAAGGATTGGCACGAGATTCTAGAATTTCTTATTCTTATTCAAATTCTATAGTTTTGTTAGTATAAGAATAAGAGGCCGGATAAGTCCAAATTCATTATTCTTGTGTTGTTTGGGTTGCACAAAAATAAAGAATTTGGGGCTTATTTTTATCCGGATCCTTATTCTTGCGTATCCAAACACACCCTATATATTGTGTTGTTGTTTGCAGGAGATAGGATTGTAGTTTTATTAATTTTGTTTCAATTGTTTTACTTTTAGGTAGTTTTTTGCCCAGTCTTCTGACGCGGCTTTTAATATGACAGCTTGTGTCAAGTATTTCGACAAAAAATCGCAATATTTACGGTCAAAACTCATTAATTCAGTCTATCAGCTCCAGCTTTAATCTTTTCTTTTCCATAAAAGTCTACATATTCTCTTTATAGATATATTTATTTCATGGACACACAAATATTTTGTGCACGCCATTATATTTGCCTTTTGCCTTTTAAAGGGTCCGACTTAAAGCAATGTTTCTCCATTTTGCACCGCACATACATTGGTGCCATCTTTCATCATTCAACTCCTCTCCATTCCAACAGAACTGGAGATATCTGCACAATATCTTGATTTCCATTAAATAAAGTCTATACAACATAACAAGTTTAAATTACATATGCAATGAAATAACATCTGAATATATCATATTCTTAAAAAGACCAGTTTAGACAGTATGTATAAATAAAAAGACCAGCTCTTTTTGACAAGTTTCTTAATATAAGAGATAACTCCATAGACACGAAAAAGAGAACAAGTTAATTCTTTTGTCTTCATGCTAAAAGATATCCCTTTAGTGATGTCACTGCTAATACAATGACCTAATATTATTCTAATAATACTTATATAAAGCCTAAAGAAGATTCAATCTTGGTCAGAGGTTCGTCTCTAGAACCAACGCTGGAATCTTTATGTTCAATTAAAATAATTTGCACTAGAAAGGGGTATTTATTATTTGTTCATTCCAGCTAAAATATTAATTCATATATGTTGTACTAAACGTCTCTAGGTTTGTCGATTATAAAACAATATCATTTAACATTTAACAATCTTTTTTGAGTTTTATGGAAAGAAGATGCAAATTATGAAGATTTGGATAAAAACTTTAGACAAAATCAAGATCAAGTCATTGAAGAGCTTGAAGGCTAGTTTAGACTAGGATAGAATGTTTACTTAGTCCTTAATTATCCTTGAAATGGTCTAGATAGCAGAAAAGCTCAATAAACCAGCAAAATCCTGTTTTTCAGTGACCTAGCATCGTACAACGCTAGATAGTGGCACACAACGCTGAGCAACTTCGTTGTCAGCAAATCCTATTTTCTGTGACCCAGCGTCGTACAACGTTGATTAGCGTCATACAACGCTACAGTTAAAAACTTGAAACTTTTCCTAGTACCATTGTGCAACGCCATATAGCGTTGCACAACGCCACAAAAATCCCAAGTTATCTATGCTGTTCAGACAACGCTGTCCCATGTAAAACCCATGTAAACAGTTGTTTTTACATGCAAAGTTGCAAGCAGCGTTAGCCAACGTCTTTCAGCGTTGGGTAACGTTAGCGTTGTGTGACAGTATATAGTGTTGTACAACGCTCTGTTGATTCTGTCAGAGTTGTTCTCTTTGTCTCCCTCTAACGGTGTGTAACGCTATTCAGTGGCAAGCAACGCTCTGACAATTTCCAACGAAATTGTCCGAGTATTACTTTGGTTATACACTCCTTCATTGTGTAACGGCAAATAGCGTTGCACAACGCTCTGACAGACCAACGACTATATTAACTAGCCGTTAGAATTTACAACGGTCATATTCCAGCGTTGTACAACGCTATTCAGTGGCAAGCAACGCTGAGTATTATTTTTGCTGGTAAACTGCTTTTTTCGAGCCCTTTATATATCCACCCCTTGTTCTCTCTCCAACCAACGAGTTAGAGAGCTTTGCTTTGCAAAATTAGACCAGAATTGAGCCTTTGAGCACAGGGATACTCTCCCACTTGAGCTTTTCATAGCTAGACCATCTTGAGAGATTTAGTAGCCTCAAACACCACCGCCCCGACATTGTCGCTAGGTGTAGGTTGGAATAGGTTGAGAGCTCTTCTCCTTTGAGGCCGTTGTGCCATTCGAGTTAGGCCGATCCGCCTCGAGTGTCCTTGTGACGAGGTGATTCGGTTCGAAGTTGTAGTCCCGTTCTTGTTGGAATTGAACGGAGCGCGCCCTTTCGTGGTAGCGGAACTCCCGGAGACGTACGACTAAGGCTAGCTTCTTCTAGCGGGTCGGAACTCCGTAATCATACCGAGTGTTCAATTTCTCTCTCTCTTTTTCTCTTTATTATCTTGCTACTTGAATTGCTTGTGTGCTTGCTTGTATTGAGTACCAATTGAATTGTGTTAGGATAGTTCATATCAAACCGATCCGAAACCTCAATTGCTTCCGCTAAATCTTAGTTAAGCCGCTTCCTTTAGAGACAACAATATATCTAAGCAAAGCAAAACAAAGCACCACAGTTTAAACTTGCATAAACTCTCTTTATTAGCATACTTTTTAAATTCCTCTGTTACAATAGGTTGGAGTTCCTTAACGCAGCAGCTAACAAGAACAAAAAGTAAAGCCTAGTCACTACACTGCGTTGTCCTGAATTTAGCTTTAAAATAGACCCAAATGCATCGCCAAAACTTTTTGTCTGTATGATTGGTCCAACTTTTGAACAATTAAATGGTCCAAGCATGAATAGGTGAAATCCATCGTCAAACATGATTCATAGAGACAAGACGTACGCCATGATAGAAAGAAGGGTTGAGATCGATCAAAGGTGTTGATTAGAGAAGCCAATTATTTGTCTACATTTTAAAAAAAATCCCAGATGATTACGCAAAAGTAATCTGTATTATGTGATATAAAATTTTAACCTCTTAAAATTCAGCTGAGTTTGCTTTAATAAATCCCTATCAGTAGAAAGGTATTTGAGTCTGGTAAGAATGGCATCACCAGTCATTTTGTGCTATGGGACCAAGTGTTACTGTTATGTACTTGGTGCCCTCGATCAATTTTTGATTGATACAGGTTTATATGCAGTTGCCATTTTTTTTGCAATTTTCTTTTATTTGTCCTCAATTTTACGGTTTTGCAATCTATAATAGTGCTTCCTCGAGATAAATGAACAAATTAGAAAAACCAATTTGAAGAAGAGATTGAAGGAATAAGAAAGAAGCCGCGTCAGAGGTTTGAAACGCAGTCAGTACTTGCATGTGCTTGTCAATTTTATAATCCTTTGTAAGTTGGGTTATTATGTAGTTAGTCTGTTGGTGTCAAAATGTACTTTAATATATGTTATTAAACATTTCTTTCACGTTCTCTAGTGATTGCAATTCAATATATATATATCTACACTATCTAATCCTCTTCGCATTCTGTTTGCTTATTATACGAAGCCTATAACTTTGTAATCTGCTTTAAAATAAGAAGTTTATAAATGTTGATTATCAGCATCAGCACCAACTACAAGTCAATTCAAATTATTCACATAAGTGCTTTCCCAGGGGAAATAAATAAGAAAAAGGCGCAACTTTTAACAAAGCTCTCTTTTTGTTGCAATTGAGTTAATCAGTAGTAGAAAACCCAAACTCTTGAGGGACCTCAACTAAGAAAAGCATGTTTTGTTTGATAGATACATGATTGGTGTATTGTTTAATACAAACTCGCTGCAACAGCGACAGAGGACCACATCAGTACAGTAAAATATGTATCCATCAATACTGTAGTAATTCCATCCTCAATTTTTTTTTTAAAAAAATTTCTTATTAATAATTTATATGTGTTAATTTGGTGATTCAGGTATGAAGAAAATGTATATCTGAATTGGTACTTTAAGTTAAATGTCTAACTAAATTAGTACCTGTAGAACAGGTAATCACCCTGCTACGTTTCTATACAAACACAGAGTGAAAGATTATCAACTTGATCCATAATTCATACTTTACAATAAAATAGGGAAAATAAAATGAATGGGCAAACTTCACTATGTAGCCGTTGACAGTAACTGGTAATAATAACATATGAACTTTTAGTTATATGATTCATTTACTCACTTTTACTAAAGTCAAAACCACCCAACAAGCCCATGGATTAACATTAGTAGATTCTCCTGACAATAACTTGTACCGCAAAACATCAGTAAACAAACTTAATTATAAAAAAGGAAAAGTTTATTTTTCAAATTTCTTAATATACAATTGACACTAGTGGACTACACCTAGATATGGTTCTCTCTATGATAAACATCCAATTCTAGTGCTGAATGATTAATCTTGATTATATATTACATAATTGACTTGTGAAGACTGAACAAAAAAGGCATCTAGTTAATAACTAGTTCTGGATTATTGAGTGATACTGTTGAATTTTTCCCATGTCTCCGTTTATATACAAACATGCAAACCAGGTTTTCCGGAGTGGCTTGAAGCAAAGTAGTTATATGTTTTGACTTGAAAAGTGAAAGTTTTCTTTCATTTTCAAATTTTTACTTCAAAAAATAATTGTTAAAAAAGTGGCTTTATTATGTACCGTTCATTGTATAATAGAAAACCTATCGGGACTAAATTAAATTATATGGTAGGGGCCATATATTTTCGCAAGGAATACAGCTAAAAGACCAGCTATAAGAATTATAATTGTTATGTTACTGTTATTAATAACCTTACTATATGAATTTAAGCACCATCTATACTTATTTCAGTTCATTGCATTTTTGAGCTTCTCAGCTGACACCTGAATTGTGTTTCCGAAAAGATGAAAATCACTGTTGCCACTAGACAGGAAGTAATATTCCAATCTAGAGATTTCCTCATTCTAATATTTGGATTCCAGAGCTTTAATTATTCCTTAAAGTTCTTAATTCATCATGTTATAAATTCTAGATTCCATTATAGGACCTCTAGCCGATGTCTTACTCTTATCTACTTTGTAATTCCTTATAACTGAATGGAAACCTCAATATTACTCTTGTTTTTTTTTTTTATTCTCCAATTGAGCAAGACTAGATAAGCTAGCATTAATTTCTTTGGAAAAGTGGATCTTATTCTGTGGAATAAGCTGATGGATGCTGACAGTGACAGGGACATATTCTAATTTTGTGGATTTTTTTTTTCAGGCAATTTATTGTGGATTCCGGACAAAACATTCCATCATGATAATTGCGTGTTTAAGAGACTTAATTTATCATAGCAATATTAGCAAACTGGTATCTCCTTTTATGGAACACGAAAAAGGTTCCATTTACATCATAATAATAGTTTCTCTGTTTCATGAGCCAATGCAATGATATATATTAATCAAAGTAGGTAGCAATATTTTCACTATAATTGCACACACAAAATAATTAAAGGCTAAAAACATTAATAGACCCTCACTTTCCACAAAGGATTCTAATCTCTGATTCCGAAGAACACATAAGGTCACTACATTTTAGTTTCCTATTTATTAAAATAACTTAGTAAAATAAACTAGGAAGCATATGGCAGTTATCAATAGGAAAACTCTTGTTTGTAAGTGTTCATTTTGATTATCTATATATTTATCTTATCTGTTTTATGTGTTCATTTTGTGTTTAGCGACAGTAAGAGATTGCAAAACTACATATCACAGTTATCAATAGAAAACAAACGGCAGTTATCAATTTAGGAAATCAGGAAATTTTACACACTTCCCGTAAACATTCCCTAGCCCACTCCTTTTAGCTTTAGGGCCTTATTGGGTCTAATAGAGGAAACCTCTCTTTAAGAGCCTGTTTAAAAGGATTTCTTTTTTTTTTTTGGTTGCTAGTCAAACCAAATTAATCTTCTCTGCTAACATCCAAACTAAAAGTTAGGCAATACCATAGTACGTAGTTAGTCCGGATCAAATGCAAGCATAAAAACGAGCTACATATTTTCCTTTCCCGAGGACTTAATGTTAAATATGGTAGAAATGTTGAGTTAGAAATAGCATGGTAAGTAGGTAAATACACAAAGTGTTGGATTCTTTGAACAACCTCAAGATGCATGAAGGAAAGAACTATTTCATGTAGTTGGTTTGAATTCCAACGAATGATAAGAAAGTTTACATTCCTAACTAGCACTCTTATAACTATAGAATTACGTTTCAGCATCTGTCCTTTAATTCTGTACAACAAATCAGAAAGTTGTATTTCCTACTCTGCATTTCTCGAGTATGCACTGGAGAAACTATAATCCTTGTTATAACAGTTTTAGTTATGTATCGCTCAGTGTAGCCTTCTGTTGGAACTACCCCCGTGAACACACATGCATTCCGGAAGTGGATTTGCATGAAAGCTCTCTTCAAACCATGGTGTTTCACCACATTCTCTTTGATATGGCGCTCCAATTCTATTCCGATGTGCATCACGCACTTTATCTTGAAATTTTTGCCATGAAATGTCACCTCCGTCTAGTTGATCAATCAGCTCCACTAATATTTTTCTGCACACACAGCATTTTGTGAGGTAAAATAAAGAAAAAAAAATAATGGTATTAACAGAAACATACAAAATAATTAATACCTGTTAGGGTTTATTGTCTTGAGAAACCCATTGAACCGTCGATGGCCTCACATTGCCTTTTCCATGTTTCCATTATGAGTATATACAAACACATCACTCTCTCGAGCCACAACAAAGTCAATCGCTGCAAGCTTGTTCTGGTAATTTACCAAAGGCTGCAATTCCTCTTTGGTTGACAAAGTGAAATGTGTGTGAAGATTGGGATATACCTCCCTGACCATATTCAATCTATGAGCTCCATAAATCTTACCAGATGCAATATATATGTTAGTTGTAGAAGGATAACCCATTGCTGTGAGAAATAACACGGTCTCTCGTGGAGTTATGGGGCAACGACCTTGTAACCGTCGTTCTGTGCCATTTATCTTCTTGTACCTCCAATGCTGTACTGAATATCTCATGCTTCGCAGTTCTTCTACTTCTGCTGATGTCATGTTATAGTCACATCCAGTGAATGAGAGCATGTCTTTTTCATATCTACAGAAAGTTGCATGTATAAAACATTTAGTCTAGAGGTAGATCAAGTTCTTTCCTTTTTCTTAAGAATACGGTTGTTCAAAGCTCATAATAATAGTTCATGTCTTGTTGGTGGACTTTCAAAGATTTGCTTGTTCAAAATTTGAGCTTAGATAAAATTATGTTTATTAGAAACTGTGGATATATTAATTTAGTAAATCCAACTGAACATTAGCATTATTTCTAACAACAAAGAAGTTAACTACATAATTGAAAGATTGAATTACCTTAAGTGAAGTGCTATGTAGGGTTTGCCTCCTGATCTAAGCCTATTCACTATTATTCTTCCAAGTTCTTCAATATATGGTGTAAATTGAAGTGCCTCAAAGTTGGCACGACACCTGAGCTTTTGGATTGAATGAGGAACATTGTTATTTGAAAGCCGACTGTTTGTATACATAAATTTCACCACCTCATGCTCCTCAAATATTTTGGAAAGTGATCTGTAATAGGAACTCTGTTGTTGTGAAATTAGAGAGGACTCACTTTATGCGAAACTAAAGATATGAGATTTGTTTGAGAATCATACATCAGAAAAGGAGTCGGGTTCAATTTCATATGGCTTAATTCCTGCATATTGCTGTGGCAGGTCCTCCACAATCGCAATGCCATCTCTCAAAGCATCCATGAAAATTTTCATGTCAAATATATCTTTGAACTCACTGTGCAGAGCATTCTATTAGCTTATCTTTTTGTGTAAACCACTCAGAGAATTTTAATAGAAGGTCAAATCCTTCGGCAGATGTAACAAACTAATTAAAGAAAACCTGAGATTAATATGAATTATGAAATGAGAAACTTATTAAAAGGAACAGGGGTGCAGTGTAACGAAACTTCAGGTAATACTAGAGACCTTATATTCTACAAATAAGTTTTTTGTTTATACAAGGGGAAAAAGAAAAAGATTCCTAACGAACGTTGGATCTCTCCAATATGAACTGTTGTCCAAGAAAGGGATTACCAATGTAACATTCATCAGTTTTGCTATTGCAACCATATCGCTAATCTGCATTGAAAGGTGAAATTTAGAAACTTATATTTTTCTATAACTTCCTTTTATTTTTGGACATTGCGTTTACATTTTATATGCTGAATGTGTTAAATTAATGCTGAAATAAAATTTGGTACGTACCCCTAATCTCATCTGATTTAGGCCACCATTGGCATGGACCAGTAGATATCCTTTAGTAGCAGCACCAAATTCTTCAACAAGGAGATGTAAAAACATATTATTTTAGAGGGATTCAAGTATAATATGAAGTTAATAAGGTCAGATAAAAGCAACAAGAGAAAAGAAATTACTGTGACTTCTTCGTTGTTTAACACATTGAGTGTAACCCTCATCCTTTGGATTAGCCCAAATCTCTGATTTTTGTTGAACGTCGAACTGGAGGAGATAATATGTAATTTGCATAAACAAGTTTCATAAGAATTGGCAGATTCCAACAAATGAAAGTTTCTAAAGATTAGTATGAACTTTATTTTTAACCCAATTAGTTTTGAGCTACTCTATATCAATTTTTGGTCCAAAGTCTGAATCTTGTAATGTTAAATGAATAGTCATATCTACCAGTGATCTTCACTTGAATTTTCTTAATTCATTAAGTTCGTATAAAGAATATGACTGTTCATGGGACAGATGGTTTAACTCACAAACGTAGACCATGGAAGCTTGTAATTCCAAACATCATGTCAACCAAAAACTAAAAGAAAAAAACAGAGAGTAGAAAACAAATAATGAACATAATTTTTATGTTTTATAGTATATGAAGTCCCAAGCGAATCATATAAAAATAGAAAGAAAAAAATTATATTCATAAGAAATTAATAAATTTCTTTTGCTAAGTAATGTCTCACAAAGTTCTATGCCTCCATTGATGTCCATAAATCATGTCTGTTTCTGAAATACATGACTAGCAATTTTCTAAGCATTCAGTTTACACTTCTTGATTGTTATCAAAATGAAATTAGAGTTTGTTTACCAAGAGGACATAGATCACATGCAAATTTACTGTTTTATTTTTCCTTCAAAATTGTAATGGAGGCACCAAAAAATAGCAACATCAAAACAAAATGAGTTGCCAACAAAAAATGTGCATCTATTTTCATTTTGTATTATACAGAATATCGTATAATGTGCAACCGGCATTTATAAAAATATGCAAAGATATAAACACTTTGTGATCCATCACAAGGTTGATAATAAAACACACAAAAATGGAAAAACAATTGTTGTAACAGATTTAATTATGATAAGGAGTAAATGAGAAAGAAAGAAGGCATGGAAAACATGACAAATTAACGCACACGTAAACTTGAATGAGTATTAGAAGATGCTTACCAATGAAACCTCGTTTGTCCAGCGTGACACATGAATATCACCCCCTATGGTACGTTGCACCGATTGAATATCAACACTCAGCTGGTCTATTGGCAAGCCAAAATTGAGTAATGTCCATGCCATGCACATCGCAATGAAGACACGTCGCATCAGGAGATGTCCTTTCATCGACATGCTACCGAATTTGCTTCCAGATACCACCAAGAAAACAAATATTAATGTAAAAAAATGTGTGTGATTTGGAGAAGGCGATGAATTCAACAACCTGAAAAGCCTTGATGGTATTGTTATATATAAGAATGGAGAAGTGAACCGCATTATTCAACAAATTTCAAGAAGTGAATCTGCATATTTTGCTGAACAGAAATGATGTCCATACATGAATAGACAGAAAAAGCAAGCATTAAATTTTTGAAGGAATGTTGCTGTTTGAATGATTCATTTAAATTTTCTAATTTTCTCAGAAGATATGCTAAGATTTGTGTTAACATTTATAATCACGAGGAGTGTATTAACAATACAGACCCGCGCAATAAGTTTCTCCAAGACCGTTTACAATGTAAATGCAATAATGCATAGAACTGAGATAGAAATAGCTATATCTTCCAACTCAACTTCATTCATCCATTATATTACAGCACCTTTTATGACGACAATAAAAAAGTATAGAAATTTCGAAACTAAGACAAGTTCATGAAAACAAAACACAGTCATGAATAGTGGAGTTGACCATGAAATTGTGGTATCCATTTTGGTTGTACTCACTAAATGTCTTTTCATGGAAATTGTGGACAACACCATTGGCAACACTGAAACATACAACGTAATTTTCAGCCTTTTAATTAATAGATCATGGGCAATTCATCCCATCTTACATATCGAGCTCATATGTTTTAGCACAGGAAATGTGCAAGTATGAAATTGGTAAATCACCATTCATATATAGAAGGTGATAAGTTCATAACATCTTCCCTCAGATGAAGATAACTCAATAATGTCTTGCAAGACACAGGCAGCTAGAAAATTTGGTTTAATATTAACATCTTCGTCTCTATACACAAGCAGTCAAGAATATAGGTTTACAAATTCTTTTATACTTTAGAGAGCATAATTTCCACCAAAAAGCACTCTGATGCAACCAAAGAGCACTTTATTCCAGTATTCCCAGAGCGAAAAAGCTCGAGCACTGTTACCATTCCAGAAGGCATGCTTTGGACTGTAGACCAGTCTACCAGTAATTCTAGAACAAAGTCTATTCTAGAAATACCAAATGTGAGATAGAAATGCCTGGTTATTGGGTTGTGGACAGCTTTTTAATGTGATCTGATCTCTAAGAGAAGCAAACTGCAACTTGCCAGAGGATAAAAGTTGCTCCAGGTCCAGGCCAAGCTCTTAAACTCCAACATAAGAAGAAAAATCAGAATTTCAAAACTTGGAAGACTATTATTAAAACTGTTACTCCAAAAATAAACTGAATTGGAGTATAATAAATTAATTTTAAAGTAAGCCAGTTTATTTATCTATTGGTCTCCCATTTCGGAAACCTTGGGCTAAAATTTCATTTGATCTTAAGCACGGAACGTTTTTAATTGTCGTTAAAAGTCTAAATCTGCTAATACAATTTGCTATAGCAATGCATTGATATCTCAATGTCTTGTACCACACAACTGTGACAACTCTAACACAAATGACAGATAGAAAGGCAATGTATCATGTAAAAGATATAGCACTAAGCAATTATGCTTCTCATGTTGTTAATTGTCCCTATGTAAATTCAGCATCTCTTCCTTTGTATGATTTCTATGGCTGTCCAGCGTAATATTGCTTGTTGTGTATTTCGTTTTTTTCTTTCAGAATTGTATGCAAATAGGTGAATCTTAGTACAACCTGAAAAAGCCTAATACTAAAACTGGCTTGCTAACCTCTAATCTTTAGACTTTTGAGAGTCTGCAGAGCCTGACTGAAATTTACTATTACTTTATTTACTAAACCAATTTCTGAAAGAGAGAAATAGCAACTTTGACATATCAAATTACCTGATAAGCTTTCTTTAAGGATCTGACGTCTCAAACCAACATATTAGGATTCTGTTCTAATTTTTTTCACATGCCAAGAAAGAATAGCCTAACTTGTGCTCCACCCAGGCAACTTCTGCAAATTGATCCCCTTCATATACTCTCTCACTCTTTTGGACTCATCATACTGGCCAACATCAGAATATAAATTTGCCATGCTCATGTAGCACCCACTGCTTTCTGGGCATGCTATCACTAGTTTGTTTGCAATCCTTTTGGCTGTTTCCATGTCACCATGGATCTGACAAAAAGACAACAAAGCCCGCAATGTTGCCCCATCAGGTTCGAAAGGCATTTCATTTATAAACCTTTCAGCCTCAACTACCCGACCAGCCCTCGCTAAAGCATCTGCTATGCAAGAGTAGTGCTTCAACTCAGGCTCCAATCCTAACTTTCTCATCCTATGAAATAACTCCCATGCCTTCTCAACTAAACCAGCATGTCCACATGCAGAGAGTAAGCCAAGAAATGTAATTGAGTTAGGTTTAACACCTTCAATACACATCTCATCAAACAGACTTAATGCATCATTCACATGTCCATTCAACCCATGTCCAAGAATCAATGTGGTCCATGAAATCACATCTCTGTATTGCATACTGTCAAACATCTTCCTTGCATAATCAAAGGCCCCACACTTAACATACATGTCTATCAGAGCATTTCCCAAAACCAAAGGGAAACTGGGTAATCTACGGATGGCATATGCATGTATATTTCTCCCATAGTTAAGCCAACTTAACTGTGCACAAGCAAGCAACAAACTAACCATGACCACCACATCAAGCACAATTCCTTCATGCACCATCTTGTTAAAAAACGTAAAAGCCAACTCAGGCTTTTCAGACTGCGCATACCCTGACAACATAGAAGTCCAGAGCACAGTATCCCTCTCGGTCATTTCATCGAACACCTTTCTTGCATCTGAAATCTGAGACAGACTATTGTAACACATCACCTGGGCTGAACCAACAAACACATTCCTATCCAAACCCAGTTTTACAGACAACCCATGAGCGGATTTACAGAATTTCAAACATCCAATAACAGCACATGACCTCAGGACAGGTGGGATTGTGAAATTATCCACTTCCACGTCAGCATAACGCATTCGCCTGAAGAACTGAAAGCAGAGGTAAGAAGAACCAGACTTAGAGAGCTCTGAAATGAGCGTGCTCCATGTGAAGGAATTACGACAAGGCATGAGGTGGAAGATGCGGAGAGAGGAGGGAAAGAGACGACCATGGCGGGAGTAGGAAAGGAGCAATTTGGTGGAGAGGAAGGGATCGGAGAAGAGGCCTGAGCGGAGAAGCCGAGCGTGGAGGTGGCGGAGGTGGCGGAGCTCCGGCGACGAGGCAAGGAGATGGAAGTAATGAGAAAGAAGATTGGTGGAGTTGGAGGCAGTGATCGCCGTTTGTTTGTAAACCCCAAACTGGTGCATATCTTCTAAAATCAGATAAAACACTCCAAAATAAATTTCAATGACCAAAATACCCTTGATGTACGTACGATTCGCTTCCTCCCTCAAATCACTAGTCGGACACTCACACTCTGTTCCCCCACACATCCCAATTGAGTAAAAAGTCTCCGTCTCACTCTTTTCCCTATGTATCCCACTTTGCTAAAAATCGCTGCCTCCATCTCACCTCTACGTTTCTCTCAACCCTCTTCTCAAGCCGAATTGGTACAAGCCTCTGCACTAGCATTTTACTAAAATCCTCACCAAAACCAAAAAAAAGGGCGATAATTTGCAATAATTTGTTCGCTAAAATTGTTGCCATTGAGGAAGTCCACGATTTGCAACAATTCCGGCCAATGGCTTCAACTTCTCCATTCCTATTAATGAGGTTTCTAATTGTGTTTTTCTCTTTTTCCATATTTTACGTTGTCCTTTTTTTCTCCTAATTTTTAGAAAATCTAGTTGGGATTAATTGCATCTCGTGACAAATAAACGAAGAATATAATAGGATAGTTTTAAGTACACAACCTGTACTCATGTACACATTATATAATGTAAAAATGGAAACAATTTTATTTATTTATTATTAGTTTTTTTTTTGCTTTCCGTTGAGTTCTATTCTGGTAATTAGTTCTATAATTAAATGCAGTTAACTATTCCAACCAAATAGCTTATTGATTATGTCTCAAAAATCAAACATCAAGGCTTTATAATTGCATGACTAAGAAATATATCTGATGCAAACGGCTTGATTTGAATGCACAAGACGAATTTTTCAGATAACAACACTGACATTGAAAATTTTATTTGAAGTCATTGGCCGGGAAAAAAAAAAGTCTAACACGATTACTATTATTATAAACAAACAAGTTTTAAGGCATCAAGTAGCTGTCCAACATTTCAATATTTTGCTAAAACGTAATATTAGAAATTACATATTTTGATCAATCCAATCTAATACGCCACCATCTGGAATTGATTCAGGAACTGAAAATTCTGTAGTGGATATGTCAATATCCTGGTGCATTTGGTCTAGGGGAGCAACTCTATTGGAAGTACCGATGGCCAGTTGTAGTATCCAAGAGTTTCTTTGAACATTTGTAAAGCCCAACCATAAACTTCATTACACTCTCTTCGTAAATGCAAATGCGTAGTAAAATGATGAATTAAAACTTGTAACTCCAATTATATCAAGCAATGGCATTATGTATTTATTCGTCTTGAATGTACAATCCATTACCAATACATTTGGAAAACTCTTGCTTAATAAAATTGATCGAGTGCTGGTAAAAAACAAATGGGTAATATGGCCAACTTCATCTTGCAAGATGTTAAATTTGAACTCACCTTGCGCAAACTTCTCTAATAATGATTTAATTAATGTTTTTCCTTCTAAATTGTCCTTTCGAATTTTTTGTGTTGCATTGTATATTGTTCTGGATACAATACGTGTGTCTGGATTTTGTTGGCGAAGAGAGGACAAAATTTGCCTAGGTTGAACTCCGCCATTCGTCATAAGTTCTATAAACTTCAATTCATCACCGGTTGCCTTGCGAAATGTGCAATGACTAGAAATATCATTTGAAGAATCATGATTGTGTTCATTATTTCTTATTTCGATTGTCCATGTACCTTCCTTGCTCTTTTTTCAGATAACTGAAATGGACAATTGATTAAACTACTACATGTAAATTTTTTTCTTTGATCCACCGAAATATTGCGAGTATTTCGATAATGGCCTCCTCTATCACATTGTAACAACACAGATTTTTCTACCTTTGAACGAATAATAAATAATGCAATATAGTCTTTTTTGAGTAAAAAGCTCGAAGACAATCAAGTAATTTGTCACGAGTCTCGAACTTGAAGGAAAGTGATTGTTCTTCATTCTTGGGATCCATCTGGATATAAAAAAAAAAAATTACTAAGATACAATACACAAGGGAAACCAATTGAAATAGCATTTATTTCAAACAATCTTATTATAAAATTATATTGACTAATAAAACAGAGCCAAAGTGATGTACACAACGACCCTCCTTTATCTCTCTACTGGCAACAACATAAAATTTGAGATTTCAAATGAAATATGAGGTTTCAATCAATCTAAAATTTTCATGTTTGGCTCCGTTTGAATGAGGTGTAGGAAGAAGGGAAGAAGTGAAAAGAAGTATTGGAAAGTGTGTAACTTTGTGAAGAGTTTGAATTGTTTAATAATAAATTTGGACCCTTCTTTCTTTATTCTCTTCTTCCCACTCCAATCCAAACACAGCCTTACTTAATAGTTCTCGTTACTCCAAGTGAGTGTTTTCATAAACTAAAAAAAGAATACTAGAAAAAAGTTTCGTACCTCTTGCATGTGAAAATTGAGAAAGACAAGTGAGATATTTCTTCCCAGACGGAGTTGCAGTAGTTTTTTTTTTTTTTTTGTATGTTGTTTGGTTTTGTACGATGGTGTTTAAAGTCGGCTAGGTATTTATGGCACTTTTCTTAATAATCAGTGATGGTAAATTTTCTAATGCGTCGAGTGTTTTAATAAAGGATATTTTGGTCATTAAAATTTAATTTGGAGTGTTT
Organism: Rhynchospora pubera; assembly: GCA_028095005.1. Lineage (NCBI taxonomy): Eukaryota > Viridiplantae > Streptophyta > Magnoliopsida > Poales > Cyperaceae > Rhynchospora > Rhynchospora pubera. The sequence continues at coordinate 104,982,953 of CM051461.1, read as the reverse complement.
TATCATTTTAAGGGGTGTGTAAATCAATTCCCATCTTCTCCGCTTAATTTAAATCGGACGGTTAAGATTAGCACTTAATTCTAAGAAATATTTCCTTTACGCGATCTGGACTGTTCGTTTCTAATCCGAAAATATATATTATTGTTATATAAAAGTGGAAGAGTGAAACAGAAAATATAACTCTTTCTCATGCGTTCGTCAATCACAGTCGCACGCGCTTACGTTTTTTTTTTTTTTTTGAATATGACTTTATGTTATACTTTTATCGTTTCTATTCCTTTTGCTTTCATTCATCTTTTTGTCATTAATTTTTATAAAAAAAGAAAAAAAAAACTTTTTCCCATTTCATTTTCCACGTGTGTTTAGCGACTCAGCGGCTCGGCACTTTTTTTCTTTGAACCACGGCCTTTTGGTTTTTTATTTTTATTTTTACAAAATCACACTTCGAACGTTAAAATTTTGCTTTCAGATTTTTTATTTTATACATTTAACATTTGATATTTCGTAATATAAATAACAAAGGTATAAAAATTTATATTTTAAATATTATATAGTTCATGAATTTATTATGTTAAGACCAGAAAATTGAAATATTAAATAATGTATAAATGCCTGACAATTGAAGTACTATCATCGGAAAAAGATAATATTTAAACAGTTGTTATAACACCGAATATTTAATGTATACCCAACTTATACCCTAATTTTGGAGCGCAGGCTTAGAATATAAAAAATAAAAAAAAGTGTAAACATGCGTCACTTTAAATCATATTATCTACTATTTGAATATTAACTTCAGAAACATAAAAATATGACATTGATTTCAGTATTAATATCTGATACAAATGGGATATTAAAATCAAATTGTAGAGTATAACTACCTGTTTATTTGATGTGTGAAATTCTATTATTCAGGATCGCCATAACTGAAGCTTAAGTAGGTAATTTGCAGGCACTAATGTATGTATAAAAGTACCTAAAATTAAAAGTACGAAAACTAATTTATGTATTTCAACAAAAATAATAAATAATTTAGAGGCTGGAAACGGTGTGGATTGAATTATAGTTGGCCTTTCACAAAGAAATTTGCAAAATATTCTTGTCGTCTTATTGAATATCTTTTCTGTTTGTTCATTAATGTAGACATACTTTTCGCTGCATTAGTTAGTCAGAATAAATGCGTCATCTTTTTTCAAGGAGACCGAGTACCGTATTCTTTTCTTTATAATTACGTAATGATCGGACGACAATGTGGTGGATGAGAAGTACTAGGACGACAATGTGGTGGATGAGAAGTACTAGGATTAGGATAGTTCATTTGCTATATATATGTAACTACACAAAATAGAAGGGAAATTTAACGCGCTAAATTACTAATTACTGAATCTATTTAATTTGCCTAACGTTGCTTGTTCCTCTAATTTCATAATTTGTAGATTTCTCAATTTTAACTACTATGGCTCTGTTTGAATAGTCATGAATAAGAGTTATTCTGGACTAAATAGCTAATCGAGATTAAGAAACAATCCAAACAGTCTAGGATTAAGGGCTTATTCTGAATCAGAGTAAGATTAGTTAATCTGACTAGACGTTAGAATAAAAAAGTGAGATTAAAATCTTGGTTTGTTAACGGTCAAAGATAAAACTCATTGTTATTCCTACATCATCCAAACAAAAATTTTTATTCTGAAATTAAGTTTATTCTTAAGAATTTGAGACTAACAATTTTAATTCTGAATAACTAATCCTACTCTTATTCTCATACGATCTAAACAGAGCCAAATCAGTAAACCATTCTGCTGTGGCCTGTGAGCCAGCTTGTCTTGAGAAGTGATAATAATTAAATTCTATCATGTACAACACAAATAAATGTTTTTACTAAAAATTTCACCATGAACTATAAATTAATGATAATCTGCTTATTCCCAACAAAACACATATATATTGTCTTCATAACATAGTCACATTTTGTCAACATCGACAAACCACAGATTGACTAAAAAGATAAATCACAGCATGCATGCAAAACGCTTAAACAGGAGACACCCAATTGAAACTAAATTCAGATCATCAATGGCGCTCGACGAAATCCTTGATGGCTGCAACAAGCTCTCGAGTTCTCTCGCCGGTGGTTGGATCCATGTCGACGGCAAACTTGTTGAGGTAGAAAGAATGGCTAACTCCACGGTTAATTAACACCTCGACCTGCTTCCCGGCCTTTTTCATAGCTTCACAGTACTCAAGGTTCGTGTCATGGATCAGGTCCAGCTCTGCGACTCCGACCAAAAATGGTGGCAGCCTCACTTTCTCCAGGGGTGGTGCTTCCTCCCCCATGGGACACGTGTATGGATGGTCCTTTGTGGCTCCCACAGGCAGTCCTAGTGCTAGGAATTTATCTAGCATATCTAATGTGAAGAACACCGAGTCGGCCTTGATCTCTAGCTCTGACCGGCTCCGGGTTGATCGAACAAAACCGGGATGGAGAGGAATCCCACCGGCCAATTTAAGCGGGGCCCAGAACTCGTCCGTCTCTTCCAACGCCTTGGCTGCTATGACATGAACTAGATTACCACCAGAGCTATCTCCAATCAGAAAAATACGAGAGAAGTCAACGTTGTCAGACAATAGCTCGGAAGCAGGATCATCAACAGGGGAACGGGCAACTGAACGAAGGCGTATGAGAGCTGCAATTCCTGTGTCGATGGCTGCTGGTAGGCGTTGCTCAGGGGCAAGTGGGAGCTCGACTGAGACGACAGCTGCTTGGACCTCACGAGCAATGCGAGCGTAGAATTGGTGGTACATGAGCCAGGAGTGGTGGCTGATGCAAAAACCACCACCTTGCAAGTGGAGGAAAATAGGGAGCTTTTTGCTGGCATCTGATTCGGGCAGGTAGAGCCGAAGATTCGGGCTGCCAGGCAGGTCATGAAGAGTGATGCCATCGTGTGGGACAGTGTATGGTGGGACTGGCTCCATTAAGGGAAGAGCCTCTGGTGGGCCTGTCCAGGTGCGGTCGACGGAGCCATCATCGAAAATCCGAAGCCAACCGGATACCTCGTCGACCACCTTCCTTGTCTTGGGATGAGCTGAGACTGGGGGCTGAGCTGAGACTGCAGTAGTCGACATGGTTTCTAATTAAGTCCTGATCTTTGTCTTAGGTGGGTGATGACCTTTCTCTTATTGGTTGTGTTTGTGTAGTACTTGGGTAGGATAAGTGAATGATTTTGATGGGATTATATAGAAACTTAAGACTCATGTAGCGACAAAAATATGTTGGTGAATGGTCAATCGTTAGGATTTTCTTCACAATTCAGGGCAAATTTCAACAGATGTACGTTTAATTAAATTGCAGTTGATCATGAGCTGCCCATCAAATAATTAATAAGGACATTACATGTGATCACTAACGAACGATGCTTAAAGATCAAAGGTGATCAATTAGTGGTACCCACTGTTACTATCGGATCGAGTCTGAAGCAAATCACGTACGTATTTATTATATATATATATATATGTAATTTGAATGACTAGCCAGTAAATTCTAGTTTTCTTTACCCTCTTCTAATTCTTACCTATTTCGAATTTGTTCCGAACTTTATCTCAACATTTTCTGCACTGTTCAAAACGCATCAGATGCCCACGTTCTTTACCCTCTTCTAATTCTTACCTATTTCGAATTTGTTCCGAATTTGTTCCGAACTTTATACCGAGTCAAAATGCACTCACCAACCTCTAGACAGCTGCTGTCAAGTAAAAAAATAAATAAATAAAATAGTAAAGATCGTAATTGTTCGAAACGCGGCTGGGGGTCTTTCATAGACATTTAATTTAAAAATAAGTTGGGTGGTTTAGACCTCCAATTTATCTTAAAAAAAGTAAAGATCGTAATTAATTATATATTTTCATCTTGCACAGCGGAGTACAACTTCTGTACAAATGACCATAAAGGACTAGGTGATAAATAAATATTTAAAAGAGAACCATAAATCTCAAACAAGCTCCAACCATTTCAATAAAACAAAAAATCCATTCTATCTGACCCAAAAATTATTCAATTGTTAATTTTAAAATCAGGTTGATATGAACATAAGAATTTTGAAACACCAAGTTCGAGAACTACTTCATAATAGAAACCGGAAATCATAAACATGACAGAAAAGGCCGTCACATTAACTTCAATCACCATATATGTAATATAGTCTACTAATTAAGTACTCAGCAGAAGAGGAAAAATAAAAAGTAGAACATATAAGTAATAGTCCAACTAATTATCTTGAGCTATGTTTGCATTGACAGAGGAGGCAACTGAGGCAGTTTTCGCATACATGGAAGCAAGTCTCAGTTATTGCTGTTGTTGCAGTTGTTTCTGTTGCTGTTGTTGCGTAAAACCAAAATCTTGGGCTTGTTGCTGTTGTTGCATGTTTATAATACCTGGGCTATTGACTACTTGTAATATAGTAGATCCTTCCTTGATGTCATAGTCTGCTAGCGTTTTTGAATCCTGAAGCATTTTACCATGATATTGGAGGCTATTGCAAACCAATGAAATTTTTATTTTTCTTCATTTTAACTATCAATCGCTTCAACCAACCGACCGTTTGCGTTCTCTCCACACTACGCGAAATTTCGACTTCGGTAACGGTTAATAAAAGGCATTTGTAATGGTACACGTAACGTTACAGTAGCCCCCGTTACAGAATGTCTAATAACCGTTACAGAAGCCAGTCTTCTGTAACGGTTATTATCTAATAACCGTTATGGTATTGTGGACGGAAATGTGGTTACGGTTTTATGGAGAACATTTGTAACGGTTAATAGATAATAACCGTTACAGAAGACTGGCTTCTGTAACGGTTAATAGATAATAACCGTTACAGAAGACTGGCTTCTATAACGGTTGTTAAATAATAATCGTTATCCTATTATTGACGGAAATTACATTTACTATTTTTTTAGATCCAGTGTAACGGTTATAACCTAATAACCGTTACAGAATCCAGTCTTCTGTAACGGTTATTAAGGAATAACCGTTACAGATATTGTTGATATAAAAAATGAAATTATGAATTCTGTAACGGTTATTCCTTAATAACCGTTACAAAAGACCTTTTTTTTTGGATTTCGCCTGTTTTATTGGCTAGCCCAATTTTGCTAGCCGAATTGGTACCAAATTGGTACCCAATTTACATCATACAATCCAACATGCAGCAGACAAACATATATCATGCATATATCAGATGTCACATATATATACCAAGCACAAAACATATATCAATATGTAGCAAAAATTAACAAAGTAACTATACATAGAGTTAACACCAAATCAAGTCAAAATTCTCCTAAAATAATACCCCATACATGAAGTCCATAACCTCCGAAACGACTGCATCAACGTCTTCGTTTTTATATGGTTGTCCAACCGGCTCGATATACTGCAATTTGATCATTAACAATTGATAAAGTCAAATATTTTGTAAACCCTAAGCCCTAAACCAATAAAAATATGAAATTCTAAAATAATAAATCGGCTTAACATTACCTCAGGGAATTCTCCGACCGTAGTCCAACTACTTAATATTGCCCTCATGTTGAGCATTGTGAAATATCCACACTCTGTGCCGCCCCTTTGTATCGGTCCCTAATTAAGATTCCAATAAAAGAAACACAATCTTTTTTAGTTAATTTCAATTTCACAAACAAATAATATCTTAAACTGATAAGTTCTGTACCTTAATTCGGTACCAATCAAATCCTGTTCTGCTCTTTTGGCTATATCTTTCGGCTTCCACTAAATACCGCTTGTATACCCTGCATGCAATATCATTTAAAACAACAAAATCTAATATTTTTTAATTTGAAAAATCTCATCATGCTTTAACTTAATTCAGAAATGGAAACTTACGAAGATATGAATGGCTTAATATATAACTTTGGATTCTTGCGTTCCAGAGAATCAACAAAGTGAACGGTGCGTTTCTCGACATTAATAACAAGGACAACCCAATGAAACCTGTAATTAATAGAGATTTATTATTTTGGTGGAATTAAAAGAAACTACAAAATTCTTTCATTAGTAGCCATATTGGTTATATTTCTTACTGTTGATTATACGGCAAAACAAGATAGGAGGATGGATTCTCCATGAATGCTCTCGTTAGGTAATTCACCGCACCGAGTTCTTCGTGTTTGAATTTCCACTCAGCCAATAACTCTGGATCCAGTACGGTGATGCACTTGGAGAACTCATTCTCTTCTTGACCTGTTGAAAGTTCTTCCATCCAAAACCTGCAAACATGAATATCAAAGTTCAACAATTTCAATTTTGAATGAATTGAATGAAGAAAAAAATAAACATTAAAGTTGAAAAATTCAAACCAGCAGTAAAATTTCACAATCGATTGAGATAGCTCCTCCCTTTTAAAACATTCGACAATATCGTCGACATTAACGTTGAACTTAACATCGCCATCGTGCGTACCCAAGGATTGCAATTAGGCAGCTCAAAGTTCTTCTCTTCTTCTGGTTGGAGCATCAACAGTCTGTATACTGCTGTCCTAAATGAGACAGATAGTATCCAAAGAGCAGTACTCCCGACCGGGAGTACTATCCGAGATTAATCCCTAATGGATTAATCTCGGACGGGCAATGACCTAAATTCAGTTGAGTTCCGGTATTTGGTTCCTATATGACAATACAAAATCCATGCCTATATATATATATGCAAATTATTAACGAAATGCAAATAATTTAAAAAAAGAGAAGTTCATGAAAATATACTTTCAATTGTGTGCCTTCCGATCCGTTGAATCGTGCGACTTATCCGGCCGATGTAAGATCTTCTCCTATTCAATGAGATCTTAAAATATATAAAAAAACAAAAATAACCATAAATTAATGAAAAAATCGAAATAAATAAGAAAAAAATGTAAAAATAAAAAATACGGTTCAAAATTAATTTTTTTTACCTTAAATCTGCTCTCCTTCTTATTCTCTTTCTAATTATTATTTTTTCAGAATTTTTAGAAAATTTTTGCTATTTTTTTGGAGTGAAGTGGACACCACAAATCGCAATAAATGAGAAGATCAGAAAAGAGTTAAGTGCGGCGCTAGCTGTGAGTTTGTTGGGATGGGGAAGAAGACCTAATTAAATACAGAACTTTTCTGTAACGGTTATTACAAAATAACCGTTACAGAATCATAAAAAAATAAAAAAAAAGCCGTTACAGAATCATAAAATAATTAATAAAATTCGTCCCATATCAGTAACGGTTTTTAGTAAATAACCGTTACAGAATCAATAAAAAATAAAAAAAAAACGTTAACCTTCTGTAACGGTTATTTACTAATAACCGTTACAGAAGATGGTTGATATTTATATATTTCTTTTTTCATATCTGTAACGGTTGTTGGATAATAACCGTTACAGAATATAATAAATCTGTAACGGTTATTATCCAACAACCGTTACAGAAGGTTGATGCATTTTTTTCCTGACCATGACGGAAAATGTTATTACGGTTGTTTCATAATAACCGTTACAGATTTGTGGCGCTAATTTTCCCGCCTAATGCCTCACTATTCTGTAACGGTTATTTCAAAAACCGTTACAGAAGTGTCGTTACAAAAGGTCCTTTTTCCCGTAGTGTTAAGAGCAGAGCCTAATTAACTTGTTATATATGTCTATCAGTAATGTCAATTTTGTAGCTAGATTCTTTCATTTCTGTAGATGAAAACCCTTGACACCTATAATTAATTTGTATTATAATTAGGTACAAACTTTTGCAATATATTTAGTTCTGATTACACTTAGTTTTAATTTTTGAGTTAACATGTGACGTAGACACGTAGTCCCTATGTAAATATTATATATATTAGCACAGTGTTTGTATAGGATGTGATAAGATATTTTAAGTGATTGCTGACATGGCTATTGGCTCATTTATATAGTATCAATGTTAGGTGTGTATTATATTGGCCCTTTCGTCTTCAGACAAATTAGAGCGTAAATGCTCCTTGCGCGTAGGGCCTCGGTATAAATATATATTTATGATAGTCAGAAGACTCAAAACCTCCGTGAGAATATTTTAGAAAAAATAAAACCTTCATGAAAAAAGAAAAAAAAAACCTACGATTTATATACGTTGTCCGAATGAAGGTTCTTAAAGAAATTTACTTTATGTAGATTTATATTTTCTTAAAAATGCTAATAAATTAATAAGTAAATAGATACATGCTAGCTATAAGAAGATTATTTTATGCAAAAATTAAATATGCATGAAGCACCCAGTCAATTTGACATTGCGACGCAGGTAGTTTCTAGTAATTAACTTACAAAAAGGGCTGGTGTGTTTGGAATGAGTTGAATAAGCCTTATTAATGAATTAGCTAATTGTGAAGTGACCCAAACACACAATGGAATAAGAATAATGTCCTATTCACTACCTTATTCTTATTCAAGCCAAAACTAGGAATTAGAATTGGAATGGCTTGGTGATGCTAGGAAAATATTATAATAATAAGTATTTTTATAAATATTTATTATTATTATTATTATGATAAATATTATAATTATTTATGATAAGTATTATCAATTATTATTTCACTGAATTATTAATTATTATTTATTAATGATTCACAAAGCGTTATAATAAGTATTTATTACTAATTAATCATTATTATTTATTAATGATTTTATAATAATAATAATAATAATAATAATAATAATAATTAATATATTGTAATAATAAGTATTATCATAAATATTTATTTATGTTATAGTAATAATATTATTATTATTATTATGATAAATATTATAATTATTTATGATAAGTATTATCAATTATTATTTCACTGAATTATTAATTATTTTATTTATTAATGAATTATTAATTATTATCATTATTATAATAATTATTTATTAAACGTTATAATAATTATCATTTAATAGTAATCATAATAAATATTATAATTAAACGTTATCATTAATATTACTAGTATTATTTTATTCATTTTTTGAATCAATTATTATTATGATAATTATTTAAAAATTTTATTTATTGATTTTAAAATAATAAATATAATAATTATTGTATTTATTAATATTATCTAAATTATTACTTTAATGTTTTTTAATTAATATTTTTATATTATTTTTATTATGAATATAAATTATTATATTATTTTCATCTATTCTTATAATGACAAATTGTTCAAAACAAAATCAAATCTTTATTATATTTCTTTCTTTCTTTAATCTTATTCACAACACACTATCCAAACAACATCTCCTTATTCATGAATAGACAATTCTCCTAATTCTAATTCAAGATTCTTATTCATAAATTTCCTTATTCATTCTTATTCACTCCACTTCCAAACACACTTGTCTAGGTAGGTCCGTACAATTTGATCTTTATCATAAAAAATTGGTCAAATGGACCAATAATTTACTCGTCCGTGTGAGCTACTGAGCTTCACTTTAGTTTCCCATATTTTTATAGAGAATTTCTCCCTGACTACATCCGTTGACCGTGTGAAAGACCATAGATCAAAGTCAATAAGTCATATTAAAAAATTTCCCAGTATTTTGCAGGGTCAGTTGCCATGTCTCGGTCCAAAGCACCAACAAAGGGAATAACAGATCCAAATAGACAAAGAATCAATGGGAAACAGACCAATTTTATTTGCAAGACTTAGCATCGTGCCAAAATGCCTGCACTAAAAATTTGATCTGACTATCAGTTTTAGTTGGAGTCAAGGTAAATTAACTCCACATTTAATTATTATTATTTAATTTAAATAATAAGTACACGCTTTCTCATTTGCAAAATTTCTCCGAAAATCGCACTGCACTTCTCACCAAAACTTTTTTTAGATTTGAATTTTCCGTATGTTTCTGTCCCAGTGTACGGAAATTTTTCAATATATTTTTTTAGAGAAAAAATTCAGGTTTACAGAAAAGTCTAATTCTTTTTTTAAAAAAAGGAGATACGAAACAAGTAAAAAGCTCCACCACTGGCTTTATAAGAGGGGGATTTGGTTGTGATGGATAAATTTGTGGCAGAAGGGGATTGTGGAACAGAAGAATGGGGAAAAAAAACAAAAAGAAAAAACGAAATAACAGAAAGTAGGGCGTAAATGAGTACGGTACCCATTAAAATTTTCTTTATCCACATCTAACTCGTACCCGTTAAAAGATGACTTTACCCATACCATATCTGTACCCGTTAAAAGATGATTTTACCCATACCATATCCGTACCTGTTAAGGATTAACAGTAAGGGTAGAATAACGGTACATAATGGATAATAGTAATATTATTAATTTAGTAAAAAAATATACAATGTACTAAATAAGTTGCATCAAATAAATATATAGATAAGGAACAATATTAAGAAAATACTTTACATATAATAAAAATCATGCAATGCAATTTATTCTCATGACAATTGACACTCAAAAATCTATATAACTAATTATAAGTTATAGTATAATAAAGTGCAAATTAATTTTTTCATCAATATAAATAAATTTCGATATATATTAAAACTAATACCATATCTTACGAAATATGCTATTTACATGATTATATATACATATATGTTTGTAAAAATTTACCCGTTAGATAATGTGTATAAAATAACCCTTATCCGTACCCATATCCGTTAAGTTAATGGAAATTTTTCTTTACCCATATCCATAGTCCAAAAAAAATAAAATCTTACCTATACTCGCCTTATCGAATAAGATACAAATTGACAGTCCTAACAAAAAGACGAAAGTAATCTTGGACTCTTAGTAACCTCTACCAAATCTATCTAAAAAGAAAAAAGAAAAGGACGAAAGGTAAATGTGATGACTAGGATAATTAGGATGATGGGAGTGGTGGACGACGACAACCTCAGCTAAAAGGTAAAATTTTCTGATATATATCCCTTTTTTTTGAAAAAAAAAGAAAACAACTTTTTGTTTTATAATTGAGGTTTCCTTGGTAGCTCCTTCCTCCGGTAGCGCCTTATGCACATGGTTTCGGAATGCTAGTGTACGCAGGGGCGGATCTACCACCGGGGCGGGTGGGGCTAGAGCCCCACCTCACGCCGTCGAGCCCTTGGAGCTCCCCTTTAGCCCCAGCTAATTTTTTCTGTCATTGGAGCACTCAAAAGTGGGGCTGAAGACTTAAACAGAGGTTGTCAGACCCACCTAGATATTTTTTTTAGATCCGCCACTGAGTGTACGTGAAAATTTTCTTTTCCTTTTTGGAAACGGAAATTTAGAAACAAATTCGATCTTAGTTAAAAATGAAACCGATGATTTATTCATGTTACAAACTTACGATATGACAAATGACAAGGTCTGCACAGGTGAACAGCCCACCAGCCGACACACCAAAACTCCAATAATTAAAAATTTTAAATCTACAAGCTGGTCTGGGCCCGACCTAATTTAAGATTTTACTTTTAAGGCTACAATTCTTCTCATTAAATTGCAGGATGGAAATATCGTTCAATTTTCGAGGAAAAATTGACATAGCAACCAATGAAAGTAGTGAATGTAAAAATGCAATTGCATATCTGTAATCAAACATGCGATAAACCATGGGATTATTTTTTTGAGATGTGATAAACCATGGATGACCTTAAGCAAACTCATGTGTTATATATTGTTCTGCATAAGCATAGAATCATTAGTTAGGCTACATGTCTATTTGCATAATTAAAAAAAACTGAACTTAAATGAATCATGCAGATTAAGTTTATTACATATCCCATCTTGCGTTTTCCCATTTTACCCTTCTGCTGCGACCTTCACCTTTTGCTTAAAAGTCATTTTTTTATGTACTAAATTTATGCATATGAATCTGGAACAGTCAAGTAAAGGAGAAAATAGTAGCATTTAACAAAAAGGGAAAGATTTACATTTCATAGCTCATGTTGCAAAAAAAAAAAAAAATTGTCTCCTTTATTGCATTGTAAATGAATTTGCGCTTCTATTGAAAAAACCATATATCATGAATGAAGAATGAACAGTGCCGGGCTTTGTGTACTGTTTCGTATTGGTGTGGTTGTTTATGTGCTGGGTTGTATTGCCTTGAAATAAAGGCTGCGATTAGACTGCTGCATGGATTTTTGTATTTTGGCTGCAATTTTTGATCGAGTTTGGGCAGGGCAGCAATTAGGTTCAATAATTTTGTGGTCTAAGCGTTGTCAGGTTGCCCAACGCCTGGTGTTAATTTCTGTTCATGTGGGCCCAATGCATGTGCAGCCTTGGTTTTAATTGGTGTGCCTTGCCTTACTTGCTTGGATTTGCAGCTCTTTGTTCTAATGTGGCAGAGTTGGCTGTTGGTCTTCCAATGACAGTTAGTCATTTTTTTTGCTTATCAAGATCCGCCACATAGTGTCCCTCTTCACCTCGACCACAGGGTGCTTGATCTTTCGGTTTGAAGAATAGACATGGCCTACATATTACACCTATGCATGCAATGTTGTGCAAAGGATTTTTCCTGTCATGCGGGTCTGGCAGAGATACGGTCCATGGGTTCGGATTGTTCAATGTGTATGCAATACGAAGGATGCACTGCGGTCAAGCTATTATTCTACTTATTTCTCTCGGGCAGTCATGTGCAGAAGAAAGGTTTGTGGGGCCTGCTCCTGTTGCAGCCTGTAATATCCCTGGGCATGTTGTAATGGAGTGTGCCTTCTGTTCTTGTGCGTGCACTGCTGGGTGGAGCCACTGGTTCTATGGTTCATGATATGCTAGATGGGTGGTCTGTGTTTAGGAGTTCCAGTGCCTGCCGCCCAACTGATGTGTATTGGCTGCTTTCTCTGCCATTTTTAACATGTTGTTTCCCCTGGTACAGGCACAACATATTTGTGACACCAATGTGTTGAGATCGGATGTGGGGTCCACGGTCAGCGTGCATTTCGGTCTCTCCTTTTGTGCTCCACTTCCACAAGTAAGCCTATCTTTCTTTGCCATCCCATTGGTCTATTCAAATAATCCTCCATCTCCATCTTTCCTCATATCATCTGTCAGTGTCGGCTTGGTACAGTTGTATTGTTGCAATTAAGGTTAGGTTTTCTTCTGTGTGTTCTTTTGTTGCAAAAATTAAATGCCTGTTATTTCAAATCTAATAATGTGGTGTACCATGTATAAAATTGGTATTAATTTTTGGGTTTTTAGAAAAAAATGCAATGGTGTGCGATTTATTCTGGTCGACAGTTCTCCAAAGTGTGCCTTCCACCTTTCTGGAGCTTTCTTCTTCTCCACCCAAGGTTAGTGCTGTCTTGATTGGAATTTACATTTCTACGTGTAATTGTTTATACTATTACTGTTATTGGACTGTTTGTTATCATGCTGTTGTACAACAGAGAAGAAGCATGGTATTTTTGAAACAGCCACTACAGGAAACAGAATGCAATGTACTTCTCAAAAAAGGACCACGAAAAGAAACTGTGAGAAGCAGTTTCACTGTTAACATGATACAAGTTTCACCTCACTCACATGTTATATCTCTCAAAGCCTTATCTATTTTTGTAAGGTACTATTACAAAATGAGGAAAGTCAAATAAAAATTCCACCTCAACCATTTGTTCCATAAACTGCAAGTTGATCTGTTTCATGCTTTTCAGGTCTTTTTTTTTGGGGCTAATGCTTTTCATGTCTTTACATCATTTCTTTTTACTATTCTCTACACATAAAAAAACGTTTCGTTCAGATGATGTCTGCACTTTGCACTTCACCGATTACTACGTACATATCTTTTATTTTTTTAGAAAAAAACTACGTACATATCGCACTATCTCAACAAAAACATGTTCCCTTTCACACACAGATATTCATGTTTCTATATCCACCAACGAACCGACTTTCATTTACTATACCATTACAAACCCAAAAAAATTAGTCACCACAACAAGAAAAAATTCACCACGCCCACCACGTGCACAACAACGGCACCCAAAAAAAAATATATCAAACATCAGGGAATATAAAAAAAAAAACAACGACAGGTCGCGGCGGAGCCGCGACTTAAGCATCTAGTTGCATATAAAAAGTAATTTGTGTCCATACTTTTAAATGAATTTAATCATTGGTCAACCTCAACCATGAAAGGAAAATTGCATTCACAAGTTCAACCCATGCTTCTAATGAATTTAGATTAATCTTACTGTTATAGTTGACATAAGAAAAAGTAATAATGAAGATTCAGCACAGTAAAGTCTAAGAACTTAATCTCATGCACCTTCCTTTTCTAGCTGTTGTCTATTCCAATAAATAAGTTAGCGTGTTCATGGTATGATAGAATATAGATCATCCTTCTGCACATATTTTTGTCAATTGTATTTGGAGCATAGTAAACAAGTAAAAAAAAAAAAATAGAGAGAAATTAAGAACTTCAACAAAGAAGGTTCAGGGACAAAGGCAAACGCCATGAAATGGAGTGCAAAGCCTGCACTGGCCTCACTAGAACTCTAGAAGTCTCACGATGTTCTCACGATCAGGACCTCAGCCGAAAAGTTCCCCAAAGCTGTCTGAATCGACACTGGTGCCTTATCGGGTCCGTTTGTAGCGGAACAGAATCCGCGATCTGATAACAGATGAGGGAGACGGGTTTTGAGATGAAACCGATTCTAAATGAACGTGGTTCACGATTCTTATTACTAACCGTTGGTCTGCTCAACAAACCAGACTTGAGTCACTCGGTGCATGGATCCCGGTGTGAACCAATCGGTGCAGCCCACACCACCTCAGTGACTCCCTGATTCGCTGTGGCGCACTTCGTGTGAGGACCTTCTGACATTAACCCTGTGTAGCAGTCCGTGTACACAACCATATTGATGACGTGGACCAATGATAAAATGCAGAATCTTTTAAAACTTAAAAAAATACATTAAAAATAGATAGATAATCAGAAAAAAAATTCTCATAAAACATCAAAATATCTAGAAAATTTTGACATCTTATATATTATATCCAAAAACCCAATATAATCGTCACTTTTATTTAAAAACCCCTAAACTATTTAAATATCATAAAAGCTATGATAAATAATGACAAAAATAAACATAAAAATTATAAAAATAACTATAATTTTAATAATAAATATTATTGGATAACAAGTACTATTGGACAACATATAATACTAGATCCTTCAAAAACGTTCAAAAACCAACCAAATCTAAAAATCCAAGAAACCAAAAATTTAATTCCACAACCCAAATAAGCTTACAAATCTCCTATATTCAAAATCTCCAAATTCAAAACCCTAAACTCTAAACCAAATCCAAAGATCCAAATTCAAAACCAACTCCAAAAATAGACAAAACCCATGAGTTGAAATTCCAACACCAAAGATCTAAAACTAACATGTGATACAGGCTTCAAGTCAAATCATATACATTTTTATCATCATTAACCCCCCCCCCCCTAAACACTAGTCACTTATGAAAAAAAAAATTGACTCATTTTGGCCTATTATATCTAATTCCATGATTTTCTTGATCTCATGCTCTTGATTGATTCAGAAGTAATTAAGAATAGGGACTTTCGCCTTCCAGAAAAAAGGACCTACACACAAATAATCAACTCTCGTGATATCCAAAACTACATTAGTAACCCTCATTCTTTTCAGACGGGTACTAGTTTCTGAGTCTTGAGACTTACGAGGGGTATATGATCCACATTTTTTTTCGATAGAGGAACTATTGATCCTTTAAGGGACGGGAAAAAATGCGAGGCAATATGGTTCTATGCATCTCGAACCATAGCTTAGTCTTAAATATCTCAATATCGTATTGGAGATCCAAATATGATCTTTGACAATCACTTGATCTCATAAGATAATGATCAAGAACATATACATAAGAGTATATATATGTATTAGGTCAAAAAACTTAGACAATTTTGCGAATATAGCGAATACTCTAAGATAACTTTACCTTAAGCAGTACACGAGATACACTTTAGCATCCATGCATAATGAACGTATGAGTGACTAATTTTAAGCGTACTACTTTTTTTGAGATTTGAGATGTATATATATATATATATATATATATGACATCGTTCTCAATTCTACATTAATTGGTTAGAGATCATTATTGTAATTGCCTCTGGGCCAAGTGAGAGATTGTTGAAGTTATGTCCTAAAATTCAATATTTTAATGACTTAATTTGGCTTTATATTATTGATGATATTAGATCATTTGTTCCTTGAGTTATTATTGTCAGATCATTCGGATTGTGGATCTGAATTGTAGATCTTTATGGATCATTGATTGGAATGACAATAATATCTCTAAAAGTGTCTATAATCTTGATAATTAATAAGAAACATTAATTATCATAGAAGATTAGTATGCAAGTTAAGTGATGATTAAGTTTTACAAATCATGGGTAAGGAATTAACAACTTAGTTGTATATGTGTATGTTGGCTGAACATAACACATGACTTGACCCAATAAAATAAATATATTGATTGTGTTATCTGTTATTATTTATTTCATTTGAGTTTGATTCTAAGTTTGAGATGGTTCATCTTTTCCATATGAGGGTTGGTTCTATAAATATTGTCTAACGCTAATTCTTGATAAAGGCTGCTATGTAGACTCTATTTAAATTTACATGAATTGCGCGAGGAGAAGTTGTTAATCAAGAAAATCATATGTTTCTGATTAGTAGACCTAATGAGTGATGATGTCTATTGGACTCATTGATGGAGTTGGATTGTTTGCTAGCAACTTGATATAATTAACTCTAGATCAAGAAATGTATAATATGCAAGAATGACAGCTTCATATCTTAAATTATACAGTGATATCATGAACATAAGAATCAGACAAGGGAATTATATATTTCTTAAGCAAGATTGAAATACTATAAAACTATAGTATTTATTTATGTCAATTAAGAATCATAACGTGTTGTAAGATACTGCTTATGATTATTGGGAATAAAAATTGATTTATTTTCATGGCCAACATGACATAAATTCTCTGAGGGTTACACTATACGAAGCTATTAATCAACAATGCATTATATTTAGTTTATTTGTATTGGAGAATACAAAATATGATAAGTTGAATAATTAATTATTTCAAGAGATCATATGAAACTAAATTAATATTAAATCTAATCCATTAAAAATTATCAAGGACATGATATTTAATTTTGTTTCAACACAATTAATATAATTATAGGAATTGTATTAATTAATATGTTATTTTGTAGTATATCAAATTAGGTCTAGTTTTAAATGCAGTAAAAAAAAAGACTAAATAGGACCAAATATAATAGACTCAATGGGCTTTATAAGCTCGTTAAATGGACAACCAATAAAGTGAGGGAGTGATATTTTAAAGTTGGTGGAAAGGTCAATATAAGTACCACTAATTGATGAATTAGGGTACCATTTCTCTCCTCTCTTGGTCTCCCTCTTAGGCCGTAATTTCCATCCAGGATAGAAAAATCCAAATTTGAATTTTGGGTTCTTCTCTTGCATATTTCTTAGGGCTCATGTGTTGAGTATAGTTCTCTTAATTAATTTTAGTGAATTAATTGAAGGAGACAAGCAAAGGATTAGACTATCTTCATTGATTTACTAGCACAAATTAATTTGGAGGTTGGTTAATCTTTGTGAACCTAAAGTGTTTCAAGGAGAAGGAGGTGAGCATGCCACCACCTCCAAAGCCGTTGTTCGAGCCTTTCCGATAGGATTTGAGAAAAGATATGAACTTTTTTTCCATCCCTTTTCGATTTAAGTACGACTTTTGCTTATTATCACTAGATCTTGTGTTGTGATGGTTTTGGTTGTTTGAAAAATTATTTTAGTTTCACAAACCTCACAAAATGAATTTTTAACGATATGAATAATAATACTTGTTATTTTTATTATATCATTAATACGAATGAATAAATTTAGTAAAATAATTATCATCATAATAATAATAATTATTATTCACAAATTATTAAAATAATAAAAATAATAATAAAATATAATACTAATAAGATAACATAACATAATAACAATAACAATTAATATAGTGATTATTGGAATTATAATTATTATTACTATTATCATTATAAATTAATATTACTTAATAAAATAATTTAAAAATTATTATTATTATTATTATTAATTAATACAATATTTTAAATAATTTTATTAATTATTATAATATGTATGTGGGATGATAATAATATTTGTAATAATTAATAATAACTATAATTATAATAATAATTATTATTATTTTAATAATACTTATTACAATATTAACCTTTCGTCTTTTCTCTATTTGTTTGTACTCTATATTTATTTGTCCATCTTAATAGTCCGTTATCAATTTTTAAATTTTCACCATGAAATTTTTTAATATTTTTATGGAATCATGTGCTCCCAATTCGGCTAGTTCTAAAAAATTTGTGTGAGAATTAGAATAAGAAGCCGAATTGACTATTCATGAATTTGGTTGGTTGTTTGGTTTAGATCACAAATTGTTTATTCATCGGCTCCATTTGGATACCTTCAAGAATAAGGGAATAACTCTCTTTCTTATTTCTAACCATCCAAATTTATTATAAACAATTCAAACTCTTCACAAAGTTACATACTATCCAATACTTCTTTTCTTATTTCTCTTATTCTCGCACCATCCAAACGGAACCGAAAAGTGCTTATCCGTGCTCTATCAACCACGCCCCTAGTCTTTGTTGAGAGTTTGGATTTTGAAAGAAAGAGGTGAGTGTATTTGTCACTCCACATGGAATAAGAAGTCATTATTAATATCCAGTTTTCTTTCAAAAGAAAAAATATTAATATCCTGTACATGTCGCAGTTTAACAACACATTTTGTCAGTGTCATGCCATATAGTACTATATATAATGCAACATTTTTTCCCCCCTTGGATTAATGCAACTAATGAGGCGGCATGATAGATTGCGCCAACAAAATAGCTAACTAGGATCGATTAAATTGGAGGTTGGAAATATTGTGCAAATTTCAAGGAGGAAAAATTGACACATCGGCTAAATGTAAAATTAATTGCGTAGCTGGTAGTCAAACATGTCATTTATTTGGACGATCTAGCTGTGAAAAGTGCATGTAATTTATTTGGACGATCTAGCTGTAAAATTAAAACCCAGGTGTGTTTGGAATGTCTCACGAACAGCTAGTTCGTGAACTAGCGCTGTTCGCACGAATCAAACAACCCACGAACAACCGTAGTTCGTGAACTTCTCCCTAGTTCTTAGTTCCTCGATTTTCACGAACTAATTTTGTTCGTGGGCCTATTCGTGGGCCTTTATTCTTCCCCTTATTTATCCCTTGTTCGTGAATCATCCAAACACACCTGTTCTGGTGTGCATAGTCATCCCCGATGGCATCATTGGCATGTATTGGATGCCATTTATGCTTTTAATATAAAGTTACGGGGCTTGACATCTAATTTTCTTCAAAAAGTATTGGTCGCCGTAATCCTTAAATCTCCTTATATTACTGGTATATTATGGCTTATTAGTTACAAGGATCTCGCGCCCCACATGATATTTTTATGAACTATACATTATTTTTTTTATTTATAGTAATAAAAAGTTTAACAACACCGGCATATTATTAGTATTAAATTATTCAATATAAATTCATGTCAACCTCATAAGTATATATATTAATATGTTGACGTAATACATATTCATATAGAAATATATATTCATCTACAAATTAACAATGATAAGAATAAATTTCTTGTTCAGTATATATAAATTAGATAATATATGGGACGGATGAAGTCTATCCAATATAATTGTTCTCACTTTTCAATTTTTAAATGACCGATCCGAACTGTTCAATATATTCTCCATATTAAAAACATATAAAAAATCAAATATAAATTTTCAAATTTTTTACTATTTTTTGGTATTTTAGAAAACCGTTGTTATTGGACAATCCATAATGTTTATATCTTGAATTTTCTAAATTCCAAAAAGAAAAAAAGAAAAAAATATATAAAAATTGGTTCCTTAAATTTTCAAAATAACATATCGAATGGATTGGATCAATCATTTAAAATTTTCAATGCAAGATCGTATGAGATGGAAGCCATCCGTCTCAAATATTGGACTCTAGCATTTCTCTATAAATTATAAATATTCATATTTAAATATATTAAGTAATATTATACTTATTTGTGTGTATTACTATATAAATTCATACATATGTAATTAATCAATATAGCAGTACAATGTGCTTTCCAATAACATTTAAGATTCCGGAAGAACAAAAATGTCTTTCAAACTGCAATTAATACTTTATAATAATAAATATTCTGACTGTATATGAGTCGAATTTGAGTGAGGTGGAGACAACTCAAACTCGACTCAGATGTAATCAAATTGGCTCCAGTCGAGTTAAAAACATATTTGAGTTTTACTAGCTGAAACTCGATTCCTCTCCGACTTGAGTTGACTCATAACTTATGAGCCAGCTTTGAAACAAAAGATTTAATTGTATTCAAAATTTTTCTTACTATATAATAGTAATATAGTAATTGGGTTTCATTTCCATAGAGATGACTGGGATTTTTACGTTGGCTCGCCTAGCCTATCACAACCCTCCTCCTTTTACCCGGGCTTGGGACCGGGCTATACTAAACAATGCAACCAAAGCTTAGGGGTAGGAGCGATGTCATAGGTTTGTAGGTCCCTCTATCAGGTCACGGTCGAGGTTTAGGTTTCTACTATTACTATTATTATTAGAGGTATTATTATTAGTATGGCTAGTCTTACTATTAGTATTTTTTATTTTTTTTTTTTTTTTTTTTTTTTTTTTTTTTTTTTTTTTTATTTTTATTTTTATTTTATTTTTTTATTTTTATTTTATTTTTTTATTTTATTTTTTTTTTTTTTTTTTATTTATTTATTTTTTTTTTTTTTTTTTTTTTTTTTTTATTTTTTTTTTTTTTTTTTTTTTTTTTTCGATGTGTTCTCTTATTGGGTTTCTTTCTAGCCTACCCCAACTTGTTTGGGACAAAAGGCTTAGTTGTTGTTGTTGTTGTTGTTGTTTATATAATAGTAATATATAATTACATTACTTTATCAAACTCGGCTCCTCTCCAACTTCATTATAATAGTAATTATCATTACAGTCATAATTATATTACTTGTTGAATTTTCAATAATTAATTTTGTTAATTAAATACTTAATAATTATAATTTTTTATCTCATATATCTTACTTCCAATTTACTAAGTTAAATTTGAAAAAGCACAATGGCTTAACAATTTACTCATCTTTAAATTAATCTACCACTTATTCCTCTATCAAACATGACCTTATATAAGATTTATATTAAGGACTATTACAAACTTAAAGAATAGAGATATAATAAGATACCTAACACTAAAATCACGTCATGAAGCTCAAAATTAAATTCAGAGCAAAACAGATATTGATATGGAACGGAAAATTGAACCAATTCAGATTCATAAAAGGACTCTAAATGATAAAACTAATAACTGTTACTCTCATATGTAATTATAACAATAATGATTATTTTAAAATAAAACGTTAAATTTTAATGTACAGATTTAAAAACAAATGCTGAACAATATCTTTTCATCTCTACTATTTATAAAAGCATCTATAAAAAAAGTCATGACAATTGCAACTAGGAAGTGTTAACAATTTTTGCATCAAGTAATGGACTATTGATTTGTCTGATTTGATCTGTGATTTAGACGTTGATTTCAAATAAAAGGACAGAAAGAATTGTGGTGTTTAAATATTTGTTTGAAAATACATCTACCTGTATTATTAGAAGATTGAGGCACATATCTTAATTTTCTAATATTATTTTCCTTCCATATTATTTTGTTTGTTTATTTGCCCATACATTGAGGGCATTTTACTGGTATGCATAATAGATGCCAACTAGTGAGTCTGTCTCTGTAAATACTAAATACTCAATCCAGAGACGTAACTTTTTTTTTTCCTTAATTGATCCAGCAAACATAATTATGGAGTCAGCATTACATACATGATTGATCCAGCCAATATAATAAATTAAAATATTTAAACGAGCTAGTGATCACTGATCGATGCATATAGTACATATATTGCGTACATGTGGAAAGTACTTATAAATACACCGCAATTTTGTACCAGAAATGTCAAGTTTCTTAGCATCCAGTTCTTTAATTGTCATCTTATTTCTTGTATGATAAAGTGTACTGTAGCTAATTTAATAATACATCAATGCAAGTAATTCAATAAGTTTTAAACAATAGCATCTAGTAGAGGTGTCTTAGCTCATCTATATATTTATATATTTATGAAGGGCCGTTTGGATTGAAGTGGAAATTTGGGGAATTTTCTATTCCTAGACATAAATTTATTATAAACAATCCAAATTCTTCACAAAGTTACACATTTTCCAATAAATTTATGCTTAGGAATTGAAAATTCTCCAAATTCTCTAAAATTCCTAAGAGATCCAAACGGCCCCGAAATCACGATCTTAATTTGACAGAAATATGGCCACAAATACGTCAAACTTGAGATAATTTGATTTCGGCCATATAACTTATATCCGGATTTCTTAAAAATTACAAACAGGGCGAACTCTAATACTCTGCTCTGGTTTGTCATCTTTTTAGTTTTTAAATGGGAAACCTCATTAAAGTGTGTGTGCCAGCTAAGGCTGTCAACGGAAACCGTTGGACCGTTTTGTCGTGACGTGAAACGGTAAGTGGAAGAGCGAAATGTTACGTTTTCTTAACAAAACGGCAAACGGCATAGGAAATGGAACGGTTTATCGTGTTTTCATGTGTTTTTATACATGCCGTTTAGTAAAATCTGTTTATTAAGTGACATAGTAAACGGCAACAAAATCTGTTTCGTTTGCTTAACGGAACGGCAAACAAAACATCTCGTTCCGTGTCATTTATGAACATTAGACAGCCCTGCCAGCGCGGGGACCTATTTGCTTTAAATATTATTTTATAGTGGTGTCAGATGTAAAATAGGTTCATGTAAGTTGTAAATAGGGGTGTCAACGGCAACCGTTTCGCCGTTATGCCGTCACGTTAATGATAAGTGGAACGGTAAGTGGCAGCGAAAATTGTGACGTTTCGATAATGGAACGGCAAACGGAATAGGTAGTGGAACGGAATAGCACATGCCGTTTATTGAAATCGTATATTTTGTACATGCCGTTTAGCGAAATGGTAAATGGAACGGCAAACGGAACGCCGAAATTGTGCCGTTTCATTTGTGGCACGGCAAACGGAACAGCATGTTCCGTTGCCACATACCACGTTTGACAGGCCTAGTTGTAAAGTCAACAATAACCGCCTTATCATTGGCAAATTGATGATGATTTTGCACCATGAGAAGAACCTAGAGATGCACACAATAGTCAATAGTGTATCAAAAAGTTGCTATTGCAAATTAATTAGACGGCTTAAGTTTATCAAAAAATTAAATATATAATATTAATTCTTGATAGTTAATTAATTAGGCGGCTTATATTTAGTAACATTATATCATTCTCTTAAATGGATCTTTGTTGTTCCATATATATTGGATCCAAATAATTTGACCCTATTCAATTTAATTACAGTTAGGTTACTAATGCATCAGCCTTTGCCATGCATGCATGTGCTTAATGATAAATATACTTTAAAAAAGAAGACACTGTCAACAATTATGTTAGGACGTGTAAACTAAAAATAAAAATAAAAATAAATCGTATAGGATCTTTGTGAATGACATTACACTGGTAAGCACCATCCATTTCTGTCAAATTTGAATGTCAGTACAAAATCAGAGTCAAATCTTCTTTACCCAATTAGGTAGGTTGAATATCCAAAATTTCCGTTAATTAAACGACTCATAATCATTCAAAATACAATAATTATACAGAAACAAGTAATATGACTATTATTCCCGCCTTGGTAAAAAATGTGGTATTCTCCGGTTGACACTAAAGTTTCTATGTCCATGACATAATAAATCCTCTGCAATTGCACCCATTAGCGTTATAAATTGGACCTCCCTCTGTATTTACAGCACAAACATGTCCCTTCCGAGAAACCCAAACAAATCATCATACTAATTAGAGAAGAAATTACAAAAACATGGACTGCTATCAATGGTTCGGTCCAATTTTCCTCTCACTCTCAGCCTTCATTTATGCATTACTGTGCTTCAAATCAAACAAAAGAAAAACATCACCACCTTTTGAACCTAATTCTAATCATGGATTTCCTATCATTGGTCATATCCCACAGTTTATCATCAACCGACACAGGTTCCTTGACTGGACCACCGAGCTGCTAGCCGCTAGCCCGACTAACACCATTACAATTCACCGGCCAATCCAAGGAGTCATCACAGCCAACCCAGCAAATATAGAGTACATCCTTAAAATCAACTGTCAAAACTATCCCAAAGGCTCATTCATAACGTCAACTTTGTGGGATTTCCTTGGTGGCGGCATATTTAACTCCGATGATGAACAATGGAAGGCTCAGCGCAAAGCAGCTAGCTTCGAGTTCAATACCAAGTCGCTACGTGCCTTCGTTGTGGACCATGTTAAACATGAGATAAGTGCAAGGCTGATACCTTTGTTTAAGAACTATGCCAGTACCGGGGAGAGACTGGATTTACAAGATGTGTTTGAGAGGTTTTCTATGGATAGTGTGTGCCGCCTTGTGTTTGGAGAAGACACAGCTTGCCTTGAAGGAGATTCTGATGTGTTGTATTATTCAAGTAGCTTTGCTGATGCTTTCAAGGAAGCTGAGGATCTCAGTGCTGGAAGATTCCATTATGCCCTTCCATGTCTATGGAAACTCAAGAAATTGTTCGATATAGGATCAGAGCATCGCTTACGATGTTCGATAGAGAGGGTGCATGCATATGCCATGGATATAGTAAGGTTAAAAAAGAAGAAGATTGAAGATTCTTTGCTTCATGAATTTGATCTATTGTCACGGTTCATAGCTAGTGGCCAGTACTCTGATGCATACCTTCGAGATGTCATAGTCAACTTTATACTAGCCGGTAGGGAGACCACATCATCGGCGATGACATGGTTTTTCTGGTTGCTGTCGCAAAGACCTGATGTGAAACAAAAGATATTGGACGAAATAAGCTTGGTTAAAGGAGATTTAGGATTTCAAGAGTTGAGAGAAATGAATTATCTGCATGCTGCAATAACGGAGGCTATGCGGCTCTACCCGCCAGTGCCAGTCAACTCCATGATGTGCAGAGAGGATGACACGTTGCCGGATGGCACATTTGTAGGGAAGCAATGGTTAATGTCTTACAATGCATATGCGATGGCCAGGATGGAGACTATATGGGGCAAGGATTGTACAGAATACAAGCCAGAGAGGTGGTTAGCGGATGGAGTTTACCGATCCCAAAGTCCATTCAAATTTTCAGTATTTCACGCAGGGCCGAGAATTTGCTTGGGGAAGGAGATGGCCTACATTCAGATAAAATCAGTGGTTGCTTGCATCTTGGGAAGTTTCGAATTGGAGGTGGTGGAGAAAAATAGGAGGCCTGAGATGGGGCTTTCGTTGACTTTAAGAATGAAGCACGGGCTAGCCGTTCGAGTTGGGTCGCGCCAAGATTAACTAAACTATTTTCATATTCTCTTTGAGTTGCCGTATCAACTTTTTATCTTGAAAAGTATATATATATATATATGTCTAGCTAGTAAATATATCCTTGGACGACTCACATGTACTGCGTGAATCATGAGGTGTGTTAAGTATGCTATATAGTTTTCATGAGGTGTGTTAAGTATATATGCGATATAGTTTTCATGGTACAGGTTTGCTCTGTAAATAATAGATTGAATGAAATCGTCTGTAAAATTTATGGATTACTCTGTAAAAGATATGACGAATAGAAATTGTGATTCTGTATTTGCTAATTAAACAATTGTTGCCGTGAATATTGAATCCTTGATGCATACTTATCAGCATATATATTAATTATTGCTAATTATTGTTGCCCTCTAATAATCCTAAATCTAGCTCATAAGATTTTCAACGAGAAAGTAGATGAACAAGAGAATAGAAACTATGATTTTATTTATCTTTTTGATAATTTGAATACAAGAAGAAAAATAGTAAGAAATGGATATCGAAAGTCTTGTTGGAATAAGCTAGTTGTATCGATTTATTCTCAGAATAAGTCAATTGTGCTTTGAGTTAATTTTACCAGTATTGTTGTTTTAGTAAGTTTCTATTTTTTTGGTAATATGTGAATATAGCATGGTTGGAATTCAGAGGTTATATTTGCATAGTAGATTTAGGTAAGATTTTATTTTTGGAATTGTATCTTAGAATTAAGAATGTATCTTTATTTTTACAGAAAATATAAAAAGGGAAAAACTCAGAAAATGGTGCGGCAATTTTAGCACCACAAAATTGTTTCTTCTCTTGTTCTTTTACTGTTCTATTCTGGTTTTCATTGCTCAGATCTGACATTTGGTATCAGAGCGATTAGCTCGGTGAAGCCATGGTTGACGACAGTGAGACGAAAGAGACGGTGAAGACGCCAAAAGCAATGGCGAGGGGTGTCGTGCCCATCCAGTACCCGATGTTGAACGACACCAACTATGGTTTGTGGGCCATAAAGATGAAGATCATCTTACGTTCCCTTGGTGTATGGGGGGCAGTAGAAGATCAAGGTGAGGTCGAAGAAGACAAAGACCATGGAGCCTTGGCTGCAATTTCTCAGGCCGTACCAGATCCCGTGATGATGGCAATTGCGGAGAAAGATTCGGCAAAGGAAGCATGGGATGCCATTAAAGAGATGAGCGTGGGTGAAGAACGTGTCAGGAAAGCAAGGGCACAAGCATTAAAACGCCAATTTGATTGTATTGTTATGGAAGATACAACTACAATTCAAGAGTTTTCTCAAAGACTCACTAGCATGGCTGGTGAAATTCGATCTCTCGGCGGAGAATTGAAAGACAGTGTGGTTATTGAAAAACTTTTCAGTGCAGTTCCAGATAAATTTCTGCCCATTATTGGTACGATCGAGCAATGGGGAGACTTATCAAGCATGACTATTACAAAGGCTATCGGGCGCTTAAGAGTGTTCGAGGAAAGTCTAAAAGGGCGGCGCCAGAATAAAGAAGAAGTGGAGCAGGTGTTACTTACACGGGCACAATGGGAGGCGCTGTCCATAAAAGAAAAGAAAGGCGCTGAAGGATCTGGTAGTGCACATAATCAAGGCCAAGGGAGTGGGCATGACAAAAAGCCACATAGAAAATTTGATAAATCTAAAATTAGATGTTATAATTATTCTGAATATGGCCACTTTGCATCAGAGTGTCGCAAACCCAAAAAAGAAAAAAACATATGTGGCAGAGAAGGTTGAGGATGAACCTGCCTTGTTGATGCTTGAGGTGTGTGAGCAGAAAGTTTTAAAAAGGGGAAGTGCTTGTCATGAAGATGTACAACTCCATTTAGGGATGAATGAGAATGAGAACCAAAACTTATGGTACCTCGACTCTGGAGCTAGTAACCACATGACCGGGCGCAGAGAAAATTTCACTGAACTTGACACCTCCGTTGCAGGTACAGTTAAATTTGGCGATGGCTCAATGGTGTCAATCTCTGGTCGTGGAACAGTGTTGCTTGAAGGACGGACTGGTGAACATAAAGCTTTGACTGACGTATACTATATTCCAGCACTAACCTGTAACATTATCAGTTTGGGACAACTTGAGGAGCGAGGATGTAGAGTGGTGTTGGAAAATGGCCAGTTGAAAGTATTTGACCGTGAGGAACAGCCTTTGATTCGAGTGAAGAGAACAAGAAACAGACTCTACATACTCAATCTTGATGTTGCAAAGCCCGTATGTTTGATGGCGCACCTAAACAGAGAAGATTGGCGATGGAACGCACGATATGGACATCTTAATTTTCAAGCTTTAAGGAGACTAAGTCAGGAGGATTTGGTTGAAGGATTACCACTTGTCAAACATGTAGAGCAATTGTGCAACGGTTGCCTTGTTGGTAAACAACGCCGCTGCTCATTCCCTCAGGAAGCGATGTACAGAGCAAAGGATGTGCTGGAATTAGTGCATGGTGACTTATGTGGGCCTATAACACCTGCTACATTTGCTGGTAACAGATTCTTCTTACTTCTAGTTGATGATTACAGTAGATACATGTGGCTTGTTCTGCTGAAATCAAAGGATATGGCATTTAAAGCATTTAAAGATATTAAGGTAGCAGTAGAGCTTGAGGCAAATGCAAAGTTAAAGGCATTTCGGACAGACAGAGGAGGTGAGTTCTGATCAAATGAGTTCACGTCTTATTACAAGCATGAAGGTATCAAGAGGTATTTGACGGCACCTTATTCCCCTCAGCAAAATGGTGTAGTCGAGCGAAGAAATCAGACAGTTGCTGGTATGGCACGTAGTATGATGAGAAGTATGAATATGCCTACAAAATTTTGGGGTGAAGCTGTGACAACGGCGGTCTATATTTTGCATCGTGCAGTCACAAAAAGTGTGGTCGGGATGACACCATATGAAGCTTGGCATAAGAAGAAACCAAGTGTGCATCACATGCGCACGTTTGGATGCATAGCTCATGTGAAACAGTTGAATAATCAAAGTGGGAAATTTGCAGCGCGTAGTGCTCCAATGGTATTTGTTGGTTATGAGAGTGGCTCAAAGGCATACCGCATGTATGACCCGGTTATAGGGAAGGTGCAGATATCGCGTGATGCTGTGTTTGAAGAGGAGAAAGCATGGAATTGGGATGTTGCACAGAGTCCAGAAAGAGAACGAGGTCCTGATATGTTTGAGATACATGAAGTTGTTGATTGTGAACAAACAGATGAAATACAGCATGAATCCAACCTGATGCAGCCAGTGACAGAAATTGAAATAGATGAATTCATTGCCCGCAATCCACAAGGTGAATCAGGAACTACAACAAACCAAGACCCAGTTGAGGATGATGTCTCGCCAAGGGAGAATACTACTCGAATGCGCACATTGCAAGATTTGTATGATGCAACCGAGCCAATTGAAGTTGATTACTCTGATATGTGCTTGATAGGGACAGAAGAACCTGTAAATTTTCATGAGGCTAGTAAAGAAGAAAGCTGGAAGAGTGCAATGCAGGATGAACTTGATTCTATTCATAACAACAAAACTTGGAGCTTGGTGGATTGTCCGACTGATCAAAAGGTCATAGGACTGAAGTGGATTTACAAATTAAAGAAAGACTCTAATGGAAGGGTAATAAAGCATAAAGCACGATTAGTAGCGAAGGGATATGTGCAGAAACAAGGGATTGATTTTGAGGAAGTTTTCGCACCAGTCGCAAGGATAGAAACAGTGAGATTGCTCATTGCACTAGCAGCCCATGAAGGATGGAAGTTACATCATATGGATGTCAAATCATCTTTTCTGAATGGAGAACTAGAGGAAGAAGTTTATGTAAGTCAACCTCCTGGTTTTGAGGAGAAGGGAAGTGAGCATAAAGTTTTGAAATTGCACAATGCGCTATATGGATTAAGACAGGCCCCAAGAGCTTGGAACTCTAAGTTGGACAAAACGCTGGTAGCAATTGGTTTTAAAAGGAATTTGGTTGAATATGCGGTTTATAAAAAGGATACCAAAGAAAGTTCTGTTATTGTTGGAGTATATGTGGATGATTTGATAATCACTGGAGCTTGTGAAGGAGAAATTTCTAAGTTTAAAAAGGAGATGAAAGAAATTTTTCAAATGAGTGATTTGGGAATGTTAAGCTATTATCTTGGTATAGAGGTCCATCAATCATCAGATGAGATTACTTTGTGTCAAGAAGCATTTGCTAGAAGAATTCTTCAAAGCTGTGGTTTGGAAGATTGTAACTCGACTCAAGCTCCAATGGAAACTAGACTTAAGTTGAGTAAGAAAAGCACTGCTCCGCCAGTAGACCAAGCTAAATATAGAAGCATCATGGGCAGCTTGAGGTACCTTTTGCACACGAGACCTGATTTAGCCTATTCGGTTGGGATTGTAAGCAGATTCATGGAATCGCCCACGACTGAACACATGAATGCAGTGAAACATATATTGAGGTACATTAAAGGAACAACTGGATTTGGTTGCGTATATGGAAAAGGAAGAGAAGAGGAGCTTAAATTGATAGCATACAGTGACAGTGATTTGGCCGGTGACATAGACGATCGCAAGAGCACCACTGGAGATGTGTTTTTCTTGGGCAGTAATCTAATCAGCTGGGTATCAAGAAAACAAAAGGTGGTTGCACTGTCTTCATGTGAAGCAGAATACATCGCAGCTACTTCTGCAGCATGCCTTGGAGTTTGGTTACATTCTTTGCTCACTGAACTTTTGTGCAAAGAAACAGGTACAATAAAGCTCTACATTGATAATAAGTCAACGATTTCATTGTGTAAGAATCCGGTGTACCATGACAGAACCAAGCACATAGACACTCGGTTTTATTACATAAGAGAATGTGTTGAAGACAAGAAAATTCAGGTTGAGCATATTGGGACGAAAGACCAACTAGCAGATATCCTTACCAAGCCCCTTGGCAGAATCAAGTTCCTGGAGATGAGAGAAAGAATTGGACTGCAGATTGTGAAGAAGATACAACAAGCTTAGGGAAGTGATTGTTGGAATAAGCTAGTTGTATCGATTTATTCTCAGAATAAGTCAATTGTGCTTTGAGTTAATTTTATCAGTATTGTTATTTTAGTAAGTTTCTGTTTTTTGGTAATATGTGAATATAGCATGGTTGGAATTCAGAAACCAGGTTATATTTGCATAGTAGATTTAGGTAAGATTTTATTTTTGGAATTGTATCTTAGAATTAAGAATGTATCTTTATTTTTACAGAAAATATAATAAAGGGAAAAATTCAGAAAATGGTGCGGCAATTTTAGCACCACAAAATTGTTTCTTCTCTTGTTCTTTTACTATTCTATTCTGGTTTTCATTGCTCAAATCTGACAACCCCCTCCCTAATGGTAGGGGATGCCTAGAGCTGTCAAAATTCCGTTCCGCATGGGTGTTCCGTTCTGTTCCGTCCAAACGGAACGTTAAATGAAAGAGATTTCAGTTTTGTTTTAGAAAACGGAACGGAAACGAAACTGAAATTTTTAAACATTTTTGAAACGAAAAACGGAATTCCGCTGAAATCAATGGTAAATAAAGGACGAAACGTTAAACGGAATGGAATTTTGTTACGTTTGACGAAACGGAACATTAAACGAAATTAATTTCTGTTCCGTCGACTGAAATGGAACGGAAGCGGAACAGGTCTGTTCCGTCTTCCGTTTCAACGTTTGACACCCCTAGGGATGCCTACTTATAGTAAGTATAGGTGGGGTCAACTGGGATCTGATGTGGCAGAGAGGCTGCGGACATTTGGTGATGCCCCACAGAGGCTCGCCCTTCTTTTAGGTGCCTTTCCTCCTTGGAGGGAGGGGGCGAAGGAGGGGGTGGGGGGGGATTGGAGGCGCAGCTTTAAGGGATTCGGGGACCATTTCTTGAGTGGGGTCCACCCTCCTTTCCTTGCAGGTATGGCTGTCAATGATATACTGTTTCGTCGTTTTCCGTTCCATTCCATTCCAAGGCAACGGATAACGGTACGAATTTGCATTTCGTTTCCAGAGACTTGATCTTGATTTTTCTTAAAGTTTTTATCCAAGTCTTCATAATTTGCATCTTCTTCCTATAAAACTCAAAGAAGATTGTTAAATGATATTGTTTTGTAATCGACAAACCTAAAGACGTTTAGTATAACAATATATATATATGAGTTTTGTTGGTTAAACATTTTCTCTCGATTTGCCGATTTGCAAAACAACACCGAAACCTTTAAACTAACATCTTTTTTTTTAGTGTTTTATAGCTAAATTTATTGAAGAATGGATTAAAGCAAGTGTGGCACTTAGTTTGGAGCTTCAAGAGATTGTTTTGGTCTAGTTAGAGTCAGTAATTAAGGTTTAATTAAACTCTAAACTAATCTCAATCAATTTGCTGGTAAAATGCTCAGTTTTTCTGTCCAGCGTTATACAACGCCACTTGCCGTTACACAACGCTGAGTTAATTCGATTTTAAATTGCAAAATCTCTGACAAGGTTGGAACAGCGTTACACAACGCTCAGTAGCGTTGTGCAACGCTAGTTCATTTGTTTATAAACCAGTTAAATCTATTATTTTCCCTTGTCAGAACGTTATGCAACGCTAAGTAACGTTACACAACGTTTCCACTCCTATGTTGTGTAACGCTACCCAGCGTTGTACAACGCAGTATGAAACATGCGACTCTGCATTGTTCAGACATCGATCTGCATCGATGCTGCATGCATGCTGCCATGTTCCATGCATTGTAGCGTTGTGTAACGCGCTAAACTTCGCTCAGACTTCGCTTTTTCTCTCTGGTCGCGTAGAGCAACGCTGAATAGCGTTGTGCAACGGCGACGTTGTGTGACGCCAGTCAGCGTCGTATGACGTTCTGACAATGTTGTTTGAGTTTGTCAGTTCTGCCTTATTCGTTTTCTTGACTTCGTTGTGCAACGCTACCAAGCGTTACACAACGCTCTGACAAGTTCCAACGGAACTGTCGAGCTTTTGCTTTGGATTTTTGCTGAAGCGTTGTGCAACGCTATACAGCGTTACACAACGCTCTGACAACTCACAACGTTATTGTCTGTGACCGTTTGATTTTTCAACGGCTATTTAGGCGTTGTACAACGGCATATAGCGTTGTATAACGCCAGAGTCTGTTTTGACTGGTCTTTGGAGCTGTTGGCGCCCTCTATATATATGGGGCCTCTTGGAACTGTTTAGACACTTTTGAAACCTTTGAAACTCCTCCCTTTTGAGCTCCAACCAGTTAGACATTACTCTCTCTTGTGTTTGAGCATTATTTTAGCAAAATCATTGAGATTAGAGTGTGCAATACCAATCCACTAGTGTTAATTGCTAGATTTGTGAGTGATTTGGTTAGAGCCTCAATCCTTTGAGTGTTTGAGCTTGTTTAATTGAGTTAGGCCAATCCACCTTGAGAGTGATTGTAACAAGGTGATTTGGTTCGAAGTTGTAGTTCCGTTCGTGTGGAATTGAACGGAGCGCGCCCATTTCGAGGTTGCGAAACTCCCGGAGACGTACGACTAAGGCTAGCACTTCCTAGCGGGTCGGAACTCCGTAATATATCGCGTGTCACTTCTTTCTCTTCTCTCTTTACTTTTCTTGTATTGTGAATTGATTGTGTTTTGATTGTTTGTGTGAGACCAAGTTTGAATTGAACCAAATATTGACCATACCGGTTTAGAACTTTGTTTTTGTGCCTATTCACCCCCCTCTAGGCCTTAATTTAGGGACAACAAAGTGGTATCAGAGCAGGGGTTATCTTTTGACCATCTTGTTAGGTAGATAACCTCGATTCATGGCCTCTAGAGTGATAGAAAAACCGGACAAATTTGGTTCCACTTGCAAGAACTTCCGTTATTGGAAGAGATGTATGGTTGTATACCTTAACTTGATTGATCTTTGGGAGGTTGTTGATAAGCCATACACACCAATTGTTGATAGTGAAGGTAGAGAAACCCATGCCTCTAAGACCATTAGGACCAAAAATGATAATGCCGTTAATGTCTTGCTAAATTCGGTACATGAGTCCATAGCGGCCATTTTTGTTAGCTCTACTAGTGCACATGAAATGTGGGTTTCTCTCTTGAACCGTTATGAGGGAAATTCTCTAATCAAAAGCTCTCGACAATTTGAGTTAGAGTCTAGATTGGATAATTTCCGCATACGGGAAGGTGAATGCATCGAGGAGATGTATACTCGATTTATACAATTGCTCGATGAATTCACTAACATAGGAGAGTCCTTATCTAATAGTCGTGTTATAGGAAGATTGCTTAGGGCTTTGGTGGGAAGACCTCAATTCGACACTCTCATCTCGACTCTTGAGACACAACAAAGGTCCCACAACAACCTCACACCGGAGATCATCTACACTCATTACCGGTGCGTGGAGGAGAAGCTCAAGCAACTTGGAGAGTTGAAGTATGAGCCCAAGGTCACAAATGAGGTACTTCTAAACTCATTCTCTAGTAGTGATAGCGATTGTGATAATGAGAATGACTTGAGCTTGAATGATGATGCAAACTTGCAATTTGATAGGTTGAATGATTATCTTGATGAGTCTCTTAAGACTATTGCTAGTCAAAAAGAGCAAATTAGTCTTTTGACGACTAAGGTGCATGATCTTGAATCTTTGGTGACAAGGTATAAGGGTATGATTGAAAGTTTTGAAAAACCAAGTGTTTGTGAAAAATGTCAAACTCCTTTGAGTGAGACAAATGTTTTGAAAAATGAAAGGGCTTCAAGTTCGTCTAGTGCTTCTCATAGCACCAAGATAAATCTTGATAAAATGTTTGTGGGACAAAAACCCAATGACAAAACGGGTCTTGGCTTCAAAAAGAGGAATCAATCCTTTTCTAGACCAAGAACCATGTCAAACCCAACACAAAATGAGAGACTTTATCACAAGAGCACCAATGGTAGGAACACACACGGGCAAGGGCAAAAGAATTTTGTTGGCTCTCAAAATGGTGCTCAAAAGAGTTTTGGTAGGAATAGAAATGGGTCTCAAAGACCTCAAAAGAACTTCCAAAACAATCGGGGTCCAAACAACTTGTATTTCAAGGGACCCGATGGGTATTTTCATCCTTTTCAAAACAATGGTGGGAATAGGAATAGAACACACACTAGACCTCAAACCAATGGGGGAAATCAAAAAGTCTCTCAACAAAACAAAAAGAATTTTCAAAAACCAATTTTGAGAAACTCTCAATCATACACTTTCTCTAAGGATCCAAAGATTAGGGCCATGGAGCTTAGGCGTCATTTTGAAACCCATTTTGTTAGAGAAAGCTTACAAGTGAACAAGCCAACTTGTGCTTGTTGCAACTATTGTGGCAAGAATGGCCATGTCACACTAGAATGCAAAGTTAGGAAAACAAATCATACATCCGGTTTAATTAACATGATTTGGGTTCCTAAAGTCACTTCCACATCCATTTTGAATGGTGGAAGTGGTTCGAGTGTGGCTTAGTTAGCCATCTTCTTTCCCCAAGGTTATTCTTGTCAAATCTTAAGGGGGAGAGATTACAAGAATAATATATTAGTTGTTTGTTTCTAACTAATATGTATTCTTGTAGGTTTGTTTGTTATCATCATTCAAGAGAAGTGCTTGGATCATAGATAGTGGTTGTTCACATCACATGACGGGTGATGAATCTTGTTTCAAGACACTTGAACCTTTTGATGGTGGTGAGGTTACTTTTGGTAATAATCTTAGGAAGAGCTCTATTATTGGTATAGGCTCGGTTGGAAACCAAAATTTAACGGTTTTTAATGTTTACCTTGTGGATGGTCTCAACTACAACCTTTTAAGTATGAGCCAATTATGTGATGCGGGATATTATTTGAAGTTTGATCACTCCTCTTGTTTTGTGCATCAAATTTCGGATAATTCTCTTGTTTACACGGGACAAAGGAAAAAGGATGTCTATTACTTGAACTTTGATCACTTCACAAATGGTGAACAATGCTTTAGTGCCATAGCTACCGGTTCATGGTTATGGCATAGAAGACTTGGTCACGTTTCTATAGACTCTATTAAGAAACTTGTGAAATTGAAACTTGTCCGTGGTCTTCCATCACATAAACTAGACTTAAATGGGTTGTGTGAAGCTTGCATGAAAGGCAAGCAAACCAAGTCTAGTTTCAAAACCAAAGAGATCATCTCAACCACTCAACCTTTGCAATTGCTTCATATGGACTTGTTTGGACCAATCAATGTCTTGAGTATTAGTAAGAAAAGGTATGTCTTTGTGGTGGTAGATGACTATAGTCGCTTTACTTGGGTTTTCTTTCTTGCTCACAAGGAAGAAGCATTTGACCATTTTGTTAAATTTAGCAATCGGGTTGAAAACGAAAAAGGGTTGAAAATCTCTAGAATTCGTAGTGACCATGGAAGGGAATTTGAAAATGCTAAATTTGATGAATTGTGCATAGAAAAAGGATATAAACAAGAGTTTTCCGCTCCACGCACCCCTCAACAAAATGGTGTAGTGGAGAGGAAGAACCGAACCTTACAAGAATTAGCACGCACCATGCTACATGAATTTGCCGTATCCAAATTTCTTTGGGCCGAAGCGGTAAATACGGCATGTCATGTAGTAAATCGTGCATGCATTCGTTTTCAACTCAAGAAAACTCCTTTTGAATTATGGTTCGGTCATACTCCCAATATATCCTATTTCCGTGTATTTGGCTCCAAATGTTTTGTCCTTGATGAGTCTCCTAAAGTAACCAAGTTTGATGCCAAGTCTTTGCCCGGTATTTTTGTTGGTTACTCAACCACAAGCAAAGCGTATAGAGTCTATTTGCCAAACACAAAGGTAGTTATTGAGTCTATTAATGTCAAGTTTGATGAAAAAGTCCTTGAGGAATCCAAGGAAGGTAACTCTATTGTAGGTACACAAGTGGAAGAAGCTCCACAAGAAATCGAGTCACAACCTCAAGCACAACCACCGGTGATCATTGAGGAGCCTTTGAACCGGGTTGATGATATTTTGATAGGGGGAGAGACTCATGAGGAGGGCATCTTAGACACAACTCAAAATGAAATGCCTCATGATGATACTCAACCTCAATCGTCTCCCCAACCGGTTCATGAGCCTCCCGAAGTGCTTAGAGAAGTTTCCTCTCATCATCTTACTAATGTCATAGGTGACCCTAGGGAAGGTGTTAGGACTAGGTCTAGTTTGCACCAAACTATTGGTCATTGTGCCTTTGTTTCTCAACTTGAACCAAAATCTTTTAAAGAGGCCAATGTTGACCCAAATTGGATTGTTGCCATGCAAGAAGAGTTGCACCAATTTGAAAGGAATCAAGTTTGGGAACTTGTACCATTACCAAAGGGTAAGCAAGTTATTGGTACCAAATGGGTTTTTAGAAACAAGCTAAGTGAGGATGGTATTGTGGTTAGAAACAAAGCCCGTTTGGTTGCACAAGGTTTCAAGCAACAAGAAGGTATTGATTTTGAAGAGACCTTTGCACCGGTTGCTCGTCTTGAATCCATTAGAATGCTCTTGGCTTTTGCCGCTAACAAAGGCTTTACCCTATTCCAAATGGATGTCAAGAGTGCTTTTCTAAATGGTTGGATAGATGAGGAAGTTTTTTTCCAACAACCACCCGGTTTTGTTGACCATTTTAATCCGGACCATGTGTACAAGCTTCACAAAGCTTTGTATGGTTTAAAGCAAGCTCCTAGAGCTTGGTATGGTAGACTTTGTACCTTTCTTCTAGACAATGGTTTTAGTAGGGGCAAAATGGATACAACTCTTTTCACTAAGAAAAGAGATGACCATTTGCTACTTGTGCAAATTTATGTGGATGATATTATCTTTGGCTCTACTAATGCAACTCTTGCCCAAGAGTTTTCTTCTTTGATGAGTAGTGAATTTGAGATGAGCATGATGGGAGAACTCACTTTCTTCTTGGGGCTTCAAATCAAACAACTCAAGGATGGTATCTTTGTGAACCAAGTCAAATACGCCAAGGAGTTAGTGAAGAAATTCGGTGTTGAAGATAGCAAGAGCTTAGACACACCCATGGGCAAAAGTGCGAATATCGATGCGGATGAGAAAGGCAAGCCTATGGACATAACTCTCTATCGGGGCATGATCGGTAGCCTACTCTATCTCACGGCTAGTAGGCCGGATATTATGTATGCCGTATGTCTATGTGCTAGGTACCAAGCCAATCCTAAGGAGTCTCACCACAAAGCGGTAAAACGTATCTTGCGATACGTCAAGGGTACTCAAAACCTAGGTCTTTGGTATGGTAGACAAACCGAACTAGACTTG
The DNA here is from genome assembly GCA_028095005.1 of Rhynchospora pubera. NCBI lineage: Eukaryota > Viridiplantae > Streptophyta > Magnoliopsida > Poales > Cyperaceae > Rhynchospora > Rhynchospora pubera. The sequence continues at coordinate 104,945,019 of CM051461.1, read as the reverse complement.
TTAGGTTATACCGATGCCGATTTTGCCGGTGACCGTATGGACCGCAAAAGTACTAGTGGAACTTGCCAATTTCTTGGTGGTTCACTTGTGTCTTGGTCTAGTCGCAAGCAATCCTCGGTTGCTCTCTCCACCGCGGAAGCGGAATATGTAGCGGCCGGTAGTTGTTGTACTCAACTTCTTTGGATGATGCAAACCCTTAGGGATTTTGAGTTAGATTTCCAAAAGGTACCAATCTTGTGTGACAATACTAGTGCCATCCTTATATCCAAAAATCCGGTATTGCACTCTAGAACCAAGCACATAGAGATACGACATCATTTTATCCGTGATCATGTTGAGAAAGGTGATGTGGAATTGGTCTATATTGACACAAAGGAGCAAATCGCCGATATCTTCACCAAACCTCTTCCAACACAACAACATCTTGAACTTAGGTTCAAACTTGGTATGCTTGAACTCAAAGATTAAATTTATGCATGTCATGGTGTTGTCTTTGTTGTTTGGAGCTTATTTCAGTTTAAATTGGTTGTATTTCTTTTGAAAACCATGAAAAATAAATTTTTAACTATTTCGGTCTTAATTTTCTGAATTTTCTGGTTTTCTGTTGACTCTGGCGTTACACCACGCCATTCAGCGTCGTGCAACGCAAGAGTAACGTTAGTTTCAAATGAATTTGTGATGAATTTTGAATTCTGTCGAGTTAAACGTTGTACAACGCTGCCTACCGTTGCACAACGCTTGGTTGACTTATTCTTGTAACGTTGCACAACGCTGACTATCGTTGTACAACGCTATCTGTTTTAATTTTAATTTTCCTTTGCTGAATTTTAAAATCTGTCGAGTTCAACGTTATACAACGCTGATCAACGTTGTACAACGCCAGTCTATTTCTTTTTACTTAACGTTGTACAACGCTGTCCACCGTTGTAAGACGTTGTTTTATTTCTTTATTTTATTTATTTTATTTGGCTTTAGTGTTGTACAACGCCCTTTAACGTTGCACAACGCTGGGTTGTAGCGTTACTCATCGCTACTCAGCGTTGTACAACGGAGCAGTCAGTCTCTGCCCAATTTTCGCTGTTTTGATTCCTGCGTTGTACAACGCCCTTTGGCGTTGCTTAACGGTGGACGCGTTTTTAACTGTTACGACCCCACCTCTTCTTCTTCTTCTTCCTTTTCTTTCTCAAATCCGAGCCCCTTCTATTTTTTCTCTCTTTCTCTCCAACTCACACCCTTTCATCTCTCTCTCTCAATACTCTCTCAATTCTCTCTCTCCACTCCAACCAAAACCACCAAATTACTCTCCTCTCTCTCCTCTCCACCCTCATACCCTCAAATCACACACTCTCTCTCTATCTCTCAATCCACCGAAACCCTAGCCACCGCCATCACCGTCAATTTCGGCGATCCGACCGTCGGATTTTCGATCGGCTTCGGTTCTGTGCTCTCCAAGGCCATCTCATCCTCTCCCGCTCTTCAATTCAAAGGTTTAACCTCATCTTTTCTCTCTCAATTTTCAATGGCACCAAAAACCGCTACCAACAAACGGACCAAGCGCAACCCCAAGGGTGCCTCCTCCTCCAACCCACCGGTTCAAACCGATCAAACCGATCAACCGATTCCAATGGAAATACCCCCGGTACCCGTGGATTGGACCCTCTCCTCCTCAAACAATTACCTATTCAAAGACTCGGCCTCGTACATGCATTTTTGCCAATACCGCGATGTCAATCGCGAGTGTTCCGAGTGCTTCTTCTTCGAGCACCCCTATGGTGTCTACCATTTGAATCCAAGGGAATTGACTTGGATCAAAGAAAGGATCGAATATTGGAACATGGCGGGTCTTCTCGCACATTCTCAACCGTACAACCCGTCATTGATCAAGCTCTTCTATGCCAATCTCACAATGACGTGGACCGATGGCCACCCAACCGCCAACTCCTATGTCCTCGGTCGCCACATCTCCATCACCGAGGAAACATTGGCCAACCTCCTTAGCCTCGACAATGACTATTTGGAGATTTACATCCATGCCAATTGGCCCCGCGAATTGCCTCTGTATGACGAGTACCACCGCTTCTTTTATTGTTGGAGGAACTTCAACGTTCGCCAATTCACCGCCACCGAGCTACCGGCCTTGCACCGCCTTCTCTTTCTCTTCATCAATAACATTATCACTCCGAAGGCAACAATCAAGACCAATGTGGAGCAATTCGCCGTGTTTCTCCTTCGCTCCCTCCTTGAGATGAATCAAAAGGTGAATCTCCCTTACATCATGCTTGCTCATATGGCACGGGTCGATTCCTCTTCTCGCTTCTCCTTTCCATATGCCCACATCATTCAATCCATTCTCATTGAAAACGGCATCCCTCTTGACACACCTCTTTGGGGCGAACCCGTGCCCGAGAATGCCATTGCTACTCCCGAAAACCTCATGGCACATCTCAATGTTACCGGATGGACGGCCCAAGACGATAACTCTATTGTGCCCGGTGCATTCCACCGCAACAACTACATCTTCCGGCCCAATGCCACCATAAACCAATATGAAGAGATAGGCAATGAACCATTGCATGTGCCCGGCGGCCGAATGGAGGGTCAAGGCGCACCTCAAGACTTCCATGCTTACCTTGATGCCAAATTCGCCGCCTTGACCACTCACATTGACACGCGGTTCAACACAATTGAAGAAAATTTGACCGCTTACCAAGCCAAGACCGATGCCTCGATCACTCATCTCAAGGATGAGATGATCAACCTTTGGGGAAAGATGGAGCTCCATCTCAAGAGGGGATCCGGTAGTGGTGCGGGTGATGATGATGAGGAGTAGTCGAGCCGAAACCGTCTCCAAGCCTTAGCCCTCTCCTTTCTTTTTATTTTGCTTTTCGTAGTTTCTTTGCCTTTCGTATCTCTTTTGTGATTTCTTGGTGTTTTGAATGCTTAAGTTTGTGCTAAATGGATTTGTTTTGTTTTATGGTTGTTGTATGAATTATGTTATGCTTTAATGAATTATGTTGTGCTAAATGGCTTCGTTTTTAGCTCTTTTTATTTTAATATGCATGCATGGTCTATAATTGTTAGTTTAAGCCCTCATTAAACCTTGTTAGATACCCCTAATCAAATGAACTTAGTGGCCAAATTCTTTTCGAAAGGGGGAGGATCGTTATGGTTTTTATTCAAGGGCGTTTTGGGTATTCTTTTCCCTAATTGCAAAAAGGGGGAGAATTAGGTAATTTGGGTTATTCCGCCTTGTTATATCAAGTCCCAAATATACCTTAGGTGTTGTTTTGCAACTCGGCAAAAGGGGGAGATTGTTGGTTAAACATTTTCTCTCGATTTGCCGATTTGCAAAACAACACCGAAACCTTTAAACTAACATCTTTTTTTTAGTGTTTTATAGCTAAATTTATTGAAGAATGGATTAAAGCAAGTGTGGCACTTAGTTTGGAGCTTCAAGAGATTGCTTTGGTCTAGTTAGAGTCAGTAATTAAGGTTTAATTAAACTCTAAACTAATCTCAATCAATTTGCTGGTAAAATGCTCAGTTTTTCTGTCCAGCGTCATACAACGCCACTTGCCGTTACACAACGCTGAGTTAATTCGATTTTAAATTGCAAAATCTCTTACAAGGTTGGAACAGCGTTACACAACGCTCAGTAGCGTTGTGCAACGCTAGTTCATTTGTTTTTAAACCAGTTAAATCCATTATTTTCCCTTGTCAGAACGTTATGCAACGCTAAGTAACGTTACACAACGTTTCCACTCCTATGTTGTGTAACGCTATCCAGCGTTGTACAACGCAGTATGAAACAGGCGACTCTGCATTGTTCAGACATCGATCTGCATCGATGCTGCATGCATGCTGCCATGTTCCATGCATTGTAGCGTTGTGTAACGCGCTAAACTTCGCTCAGACTTCGCTTTTTCTCTCTGGTCGCGTAGAGCAACGCTGAATAGCGTTGTGCAACGGCGACGTTGTGTGACGCCAGTCAGCGTCGTATGACGTTCTGACAATGTTGTTTGAGTTTGTCAGTTCTGTCTTATTCGTTTTCTTGACTTCGTTGTGCAACGCTACCAAGCGTTACACAACGCTCTGACAAGTTCCAACGGAACTGTCGAGCTTTTGCTTTGGATTTTTGCTAAAGCGTTGTGCAACGCTATACAGCGTTACACAACGCTCTGACAACTCACAACGTTATTGTCTGTGACCGTTTGATTTTTCAACGGCTATTTAGGCGTTGTACAACGGCATATAGCGTTGTATAACGCCAGAGTCTGTTTTGACTGGTCTTTGGAGCTGTTGGCGCCCTCTATATATATGGGGCCTCTTGGAACTGTTTAGACACTTTTGAAACCTTTGAAACTCCTCCCTTTTGAGCTCCAACCAGTTAGACATTACTCTCTCTTGTGTTTGAGCATTATTTTAGCAAAATCATTGAGATTAGAGTGTGCAATACCAATCCACTAGTGTTAATTGCTAGATTTGTGAGTGATTTGGTTAGAGCCTCAATCCTTTGAGTGTTTGAGCTTGTTTAATTGAGTTAGGCCAATCCACCTTGAGAGTGATTGTAACAAGGTGATTTGGTTCGAAGTTGTAGTCCCGTTCGTGTGGAATTGAACGGAGCGCGCCCATTTCGAGGTTGCGAAACTCCCGGAGACGTACGACTAAGGCTAGCACTTCCTAGCGGGTCGGAACTCCGTAATATATCGCGTGTCACTTCTTTCTCTTCTCTCTTTACTTTTCTTGTATTGTGAATTTATTGTGCTTTGATTGTTTGTGTGAGACCAAGTTTGAATTGAACCAAATATTGACCATACCGGTTTAGAACTTTGTTTTTGTGCCTATTCACCCCCCTCTAGGCCTTAATTTAGGGACAACAAGTTTAACTATGGTGAGATGCATCTCACATATTTTGAATCGATTATTTTGAATCAGATTCATGAGTTTTGATCGCATCTCACTGAAGATTTTTGTGATGCATCTCACATAGCTAAACTATATATATATATATATATATATATATATATATATATATATATATAGTTTTGCTATGGTGAGTTGCAACTCACCAAAGCGTCCGTGAGTCGCGCTCAAAATTCCGAAATTAAGTTCAAAACGACCGATCCAAACCGTCTAATACAATCTTCTTATTGAAATCTCCATGCAGACCAAATTTTATATTTTTTCGAAATTTTTAAGTATTTTTTTGAAATTTTGAAAAATCATTAATCTAATTAGTTCTGAACCGTTCAAAAACAGCAGTTTTTAAAAATCCGAAATAAATACTTAAAAATTTCGAAAAAAATGTAAAATTTGGTCTGCATGGAGAATTCAATAGGGAGATCGTATTAGACGGTTTGGATCGGTCATTTTGAACTTAATTTCGGAATTTTGAGCGCGACTCACGGACGCTTTGGTGAGTTGCAACTCACCATAGCAAAACTATATATATATATATATATATATATATATATATATATATATACACACATATATATATATATATAGAGTTTAGCTATGGTGAGATGCATCACAAAAAACCTTCCGTGAGATGCGATCAAAACTCATGAATCTGGTTCAAAATGACCGATCCAAACCGTCTAATATGATCTCTCTATTGAAATCGCCATGCAGACGAAATTTTACATTTTTTCAAAATTTTTAAGTATTTTTTTGAAATTTTAGAAAATTGTTAATCTAATTAGTTATGTATCGTTCAAAAACTGTTATTTTAAAAAATGCGAATAAAATACTTAAAAATTCTAAAAAAATGTAAAAATTGGTCAGCAAGAAGATTTTTATAGCAAGATCATATTGCATGATTTGGATCGATTATTTTGAACCAGATTCATGAGTTTTGATCGCATCTCATGGAATATTTTTTGTGATGCATCTCACCATAGCAAAACTCTATATATATATATATGTGTGTGTGTGTGTTAAATTTAAACTTTAATGATGTTTATTGAAATATTTAATTTAAATTCAATTCGTTATATAGGAGCTTTTTGTTTATATTATACAAATTACATGACTATTGTCTTCGGGGAGTCTTATTATCGCACCAAAATGATTTATTCAACCATATCTATCTAGGGCTGTCATACGAAATAGAAATCTCTTCCGTTTCAGTCGACGAAACAGACATCTTTCGTTTTCATTCCGTTTCAATCAACGAAACAGAAATCTCTTTCATTTCCGTTATGTTTCGTCAAACGAAATAATTTTCTGTTATGTTTAACGCTTCGTCCTTCATTTTCTATTGATTTAAACTTTTTTCCGTGTTCCACTTCGTTTCGCTTCAGTAATGTTTACAAATTTCAATTTCATTTCCGTTTCGTTTTCAGAAACAAAATTAATTTTCTCTTTCGTTTAACGTTCTGTTTGAATAAAACGAAATAAAAACGTTCGACACAGTGGAATATTAACATGCCTAACCGTATATATCAACTGGTCCTAGAAACTCAACCGTATTCCGTATTAATGAACCTAATTCATTCATTATCTGCTCTAGTTTCCACATGGTTTTATATGAGGCTTAGTCTGTCATTTTCAGCCCTTTGTCCATCGAGGCCCACGTTATTTCACTAGTAACGTTTCCACTTTCCCTCAATGTGTCCCACTTCTCAATATTTCTTTTTACTTCTTCACTTCTTTCTTTCTTTCCACAACTTATCCAAACGGAATCCTAGATAGAGGATATCATCCGCCAATTCTCAATGACAACTTTTAAAATAAAAGTTACATTTAAATATTAATTTACGAGGTTGCTGAGTTATTATATTTAAACTAGAGTGCCAATTTCTCTTTTAAAAAAATAATTGGGAGCAAGAAAAGTTACAGAGTTTATAACACGAGAGGCATGACCCTCGAACTTGATGACAAACTCAAGTATTGTTCGTTCAATGTAGGACGGATGCATTTTCAATTTAACAACCGATGTATTTTCATATAATTTTTATAAATTTTGTAGTTCAATTGATACTCGATCAAAAGAATTAAAATAAACGGATCTTATTAACGATGATAGATTAATTCTAATACGTTTATATTTTGATCTCTTGATCGAATACCAAATGAACTTCAAAATTTATAAAAAAAATTATATGAAAATATATCACTTATTAAATTAAACAAGATCAACGGTTTAGATACAAAATAAAAATTTTTAAATTTAAATTTTAAATTTTAAAATATTAATAAAATAGTAAAGTTGTAGCATTTGTGACAACCAAAATATGTGGTAGCAGAAGATTGCTCTTGAAAGTGTATGGAATACTTTGTTCTTAGTCTAAATTAACTCATTTCTTATTTTAATCAAATTTTGGAACTAAAACAAGAACAAACAAGTTTTGTTCTATTTATTTACTTTTTCTTATTTTATACACTTCCAAACAAGATTATAAGAGATCATATAGTTGCTACTCAACTCAACTCAACCTTCGGAGCTTTAGCTGGGGCAGTAACAGTAACAAACAGAAATGGCGAGCTCTCTGTGCTGCTCGAACCCTCCAAATCTGAGCGCCACAAGCGGCGAAGGCACCGTCGTCGACGATTTCGGCGGGATCAAGTCCTACATTGCCGGCTCCGTCGCGTCCAAGCGCGCTGTCATTCTCATCTCTGATGTCTATGGTAATCTCATCGCACTCCACCCTCCTCTTTAGCCCTACCTTTTCTCAATCTACAAACCAATTACTGTGTTCTCTCAATCAGTCAACCCATTACTGTGTTTTGTAGCTTGGTTCATCGACTGGACCCTTGTCACTTGCCACTGAACTGTTCAAAAGAAAAAGAAATTGAGGCCTTCTTTTTTGGGAAAAGAAAAAGAAATTTGAAAATTGCAGTGTCCCAAATTGTGTAATTTAAAAGTCTTGCACACATGCATTGGCTAATTTGATTAATTTGTTTTTTATCTGCCCATGTGAAGCAGAAAAATAATGTGGGACTGGGACATTCTTATGTAGTTTAGTTATGTGTATTTCTCTAATAAGACTCTAACATCCTCCTGTTTTGGTATATTTTTCAGGATTTGAAGCACCCAACTTGAGGTATGTTCATTGTGGTCCTAAATCTTACTTCTTTGGATCAACACAATGCTTTTAGTTCAAATTTTTCCGTAAATGATAATCAAAATGTTTTAAGTCATCTTGCATATTTAATTTTGATGTTTCCTTACAATTCATTATCTGTGTTTGCGTGCATGTTTACTGTTCATGGATCAATTGGATTTTAAGCCCCTCAACTTTGATATTTCTTATGCATTACCAAACAATGCTCTAGTTGCATTAAATTCAATTGGAAGATTCTCAATGTGTCAAACGATGTTCTAATTTTTCCCTTTTCGAAATTATTGCGCATTTCTTTTAAAGTATAAAATGTGCAGTTATTTGTTTCCTACTTTACTTTACCCCCCAGTTGTAACCTTTTGCCTCTAGACCTTTTAAATGCTATTTCTGAAACATAAAATACTGATGCCATGATTTATTTTATAGACTTGTGGTACACTTTCTTTATTTGATATACATGCTTTTAACCAAATCTTTAATAAACTACGTCTCTTTGAAAAGTGGCTGAAGAAAGTTTATCGTCCTTAAAATATTTGTAATTTATACGTCTTGTACTTCTTGAGCTGTTGCAGTGTGCAGTATTATACTTTGCTTTCTGATAAGTTTTATTTATTTTCTTTTATTTTCTGTATGTGATAATTTTCCAGTTTTGCTAAGCAGTAATTGCATTTGTAGGAAAATAGCTGACAAGGTTGCGGCCTGTGGCTATTTTGTGGTGGTCCCAGATTTCATTCATGGTGATCCTTTCAAACTTGATGATTCAACAAGGCCTTTTCCAGTCTGGTTGCAGTCTCATACTACAGTTTGGTTCCTTCTTTTTCTCCACAAGTAAAGTTTAGTGATGTTTTGAGTTCGACAAGTAAAATTTTGCAACTGTAGGAAAAAGGATTTGAGGAAGCAAAGCCTGTAGTAGCAGCTCTAAAAGAGAAAGGGGCTTCTTCAGTGGGCGCTGCTGGGTATTGTTGGGGTGGTATGTGCTCTTGTAAATTAGGTTTTAGATTTTGTTGACTTGACAAAACATATTATTAGACCATTAATCAAAATATTATTGTTACTCTACCATACTCAATACTCAAAACTTATACTACTACAAGTACTATTTACATCTTAGCTAATTACTACATCTCATACATTAATTGAGAATACTTCATCGGTAACTTAGCTTGGAATGCACCCATGTAATTGCTTTTATACTCCTCTTTGTCGGTCATGATATATCTCTAGATTGTTCAATTATTTTTGCTAATTCATTTTATTGCCTTAATTAGTACTATTTCTATTATTCATGCATATTACTAGAGATGTCTAGAAGCTCTGAGCTCCTTGTATGACAAACCAAAAAGTCCCCTCTGGTTCATGGATGTTAGGGAGGGATCAGTAACCATGGATTATCTTGACAGTATACTCTCAAAACATTTAGATAAGATTGAAAACTAACAAATTTCATAGTTATATTGTTTAAAATATATTGTTAAGTGTACCAAACAAATTCTAACAGACCTTAATTTTAAACTATGGAAAAATTCAAATCACTTGGTGAATGGTAAAACTTGCACCTAATCTCATCAATCTTTATAAGCATAGTACATTAGTACTTGGATAGTTCGATTATATTGATTACTCCTATAATGTTGGATTTCAAATTTAAACATCATTTTGAATGTGTCAAGATTATCAAGATCAATACTTGTTAAGTGATCCCTCCCCTATTAATTATCAGGTATTTTGCTATAATTCTCCAATGTTGCACCAAGAGAGAACAAGTGCCAAATTGGGTTCTGATTTCAACAGATTTATTGTTAGAGAACCAAATGAAGAAAGAAGAATTGACTTCCTAAAGAAATTTGACCAAAATATTACTTTAGGAGACAGATAAATGTGCAAACCACAAGGTTTATTATGCGTGCTATGTAGTTTTTAGCTGTGCCATACATTTTCTTTTGGCATTATCAGGGGCGGAGCTATAGGGGTGCGGAAGTGGGCTTTGAACCCCCCACCCCCCCTGTGATTTTAATTTAAGCGTTAATTTGTGGTGATTTAATAGACGTGTGTGCAAGTTATGTTATCCCCCCACCCAAAGCCAAAAGATTACAAATTAGCCCCCCAGTTATTTTTTCCTAGCTCTGCCCCTGTGTATTATGGTTATACTAGAATTTTTGTTGAATTATGTTGAATTATTCCTTAGTTCATTTATCTGTACTTGTACATTTGCAGCTAAGGTCGTTACTGAACTAGCAAAAGCTGCTGAGATCCAAGCTGCTGTTCTGTTGCATCCTTCCCTAGTATCTGTTGATGATATTAGAGGTATTTTTTTTTCTCTTCAGGATATTCATTATCCAAGGAAAAAAAAAAGTGTTCCACTTGTAAACCAACTTAAATTAAGATTGTTCAAAAATAATGTGGAGATGGCGTCTTTCAAGAATTTATAGCTTTTGTGGAGCTGTGCCTGCTGATATGAACCAATGTCAAGAGAAAAAGGCATGAAACCAGACAGCATGAGGCCTCTGGAGAGTGGTGTAAACTGCACCATGCAATGATGCTGCTGCAGACCACACCAGGGGCTAGGTGCGACTATGCTGGCTCTCTTCCCCAGAGTGCAATGCACCTGTCAGGTGCAGTTTGCACCAAAAGAGAAACAGGCGTCTTTATTGTGTTTTCAGCTGTTTATTAAATAAGATTTGTCTGTAGATTCTAGAAGTGTTAGAAAGTGTCTGACAACTTGTTGTGAGTGTTTGGAGAGAGGAACGCCTATCAGTTGTGGTTTATGATTACCAGTCTCATCCTACTCTGCACTTCATGTCTCCAGAGACTTCCCAAGTTTACTTACAAAATCCACCTCGCAAATCAGTCTGAATTTCTCTTATAAAAGTCCCCCAGGTTCAACAAGATATAGGAAGCACAAAATGATACATTGATCCTGCCTCAAGAATACCCCCTCCACCACCCCTCTTATGGTGGCCCCCCTGCATTGTCTCTTCATGTCAACCTCAGGGTCATAGATTTCAACAAGGGCAACAGCCTAGGGGTCAAAATCAGACATCTTACATTATGGCTTTTGCTCTTTATCAAGAATCAAGGTTTCACCGGGTTTGTTTTTTCTTACTGCAGAAGTAAGAAATCTACCATAATATATATCAATTTAGACATCCCAGTATCCCACTAATAAGTTCCATTTAGGAGCTGCTGTGATACATTCTATGTAACAATTGTTTAATCTGCATTTGTTAACTTTACCTGTATCTTATGATTGCTTTTTATCTGATAGATGGATGTGTTCCTTGAAGTTGATAAATATATACATTAAGCAAATTGGTGCACATTGATCAGTTTTCTACATCATTCTGTTCCTTCTTATTAATTGGATACAACTTGACATGAATACAGACGTTAAGTGCCCTATTGCTATACTTGGAGCTGAAACTGATCATCTCTCTCCACCTGAATTGGTGAAGCAATATGAAGAGGCATTAGCTGAAAAATCTGAGGTTGGTTTCCTTGCAAAAATTGTAGCAAATGACAGAATAAACCTTTCAAAAGTCTAAAGTGCTGCTTCTAACAAGATATGGCTTAATATTTATGGTAGGCAACCAGTGGTAGAAAAAACTGTAGATGATATACTGCAATCCTATGCAGGTTGATTACTTTGTTAAGATATTTCCTGGAGTTGCGCATGGATGGGCTGTCAGATACAAGGCTGATGATACAACAGCTGTCCAAAAGGCTGATGAGGCACGCAATGACATGGTGGAATGGTTCAATAAACACTTAGTTTAGACTTAATACTCCTTTGTTGTTTTCTATGTCAATGAATATTGTTAGTCCAACACGGTCTGTCTAGCTCAGTTTGGTGAGACTTTGTTTGTGCAGTCTGGCTGCTTGTACTATGTTTCTTTTAAATTTGATTTTTCATACTGTTGCTTCAACTAAATTCCCCTGATGAGATTCTTTTGTACAAACAAGGATCTTAAGCATGCCTGTTAGTTCCCTGGGATCTATTCCTTCAGCGATGAAAATATTGACATGGTTAATGTAACACCATGATAATGTCATTGGGACCCTAGATGAGTCTGTACGACTGTATCCTCTAGGGTACCCCACAGTTCAGAATGTGAAGATGGGAGTAACCTGACTATCTGATCGAATGCAGTCCAAATGCTATCTATTCCACTAGAGCACTGTACAGTAATGTGTTCAGATACATTATACAACTAGAGAGCTCTAGTATCTAGGACTGTTGTTTAAGAAGGGAGTCTGGATTTTTTTTTATTATTCTTTTTCATCACTTCTCTTTACTATCTATGTAATACTAGTATCACTTGAAGTCTTTCCATCACAAAATTTCTATATTTGTTCCTCATTATTAGAAATAACAAATGATATATCTTTCTAATGTATTTAAAGTACTTTTCAAAACTCATTTTGGGCACATGTATAGCATTTGAAATGATTATGAACTCATTTTAAATCCTTTGATCATGAAAAATCTCTATTGACGCACCAAAGATGGTCGAAAATGAAATTCAAGTCTCACTGTTCGACTCACAAATTTGTAATAATATCAAAGTTGATTGGAGGTCTAGTTTTCATTAGCATCACTGTGAAGATAGTGAACCTAGTTTGTTTATTTTACTTCTCCAAAAAAGAAAAAAAAAACTTAGCAAAGCAACAACATTTTATTATTATGTGATCATTTTCTACACACGATAACAGTACCAATAAGAATTCAAGATTTGGTTGTCTATTTCCTCGTTATTAAGATGTCTTGCTATTGCGTATCAATCTGTTTATGGGACTTAATTTTGTTCGCAAAACATTTATTATGCTGGAGCCGTTAAACAAAACTATATGGTGACAAAAAATACAAAGTATGACAGGAACTATCAAATATAATATTGAAAGAAACATAATACTTTCGGTAGAGATATCACAGAAATTGCTTATAATAATTTATTTGAACTATTGCAAACAGTTCCTTCCTATTTACAACAATCCGCTTGAAGACAAAGTTTCACAATTCAAATTAAAGTATTAAACGAATAGGATCGAAACTATGTCACATCTTAGGAAGGAAAAAAAAAAACATTATATATCTAAAGTTTTTGACCGTACTCAATTATTAGTTGGCATCAATGTAATCATTGCTTTTTTATCTTTACGTGCTATTATGTGAAAATCAGACGTGCTGACGCAACTAGCAGCTCGGTTTGAAGCCAGCAGACACAAAAGTTTGATTGAGCTCAAGAAGGCTACAAGCAACCCGTGATTCTGCTAATATTTTTATATTATTTCAATAATATAATAGGCAGGATATTATAAATTAATATAGCATGAACATATTTATGCCGATCTTTTGTACAAAACGCCAAATTTGACAAAGGTAGTTTCATTCAGTATTTGGCACTATATGACGTCCCTTATATCATGGAAAAAACTAATTAAATTTTTTTGTCAGTTATTTGCTGCGTATAATATGTTGTTTAATTATAATACTGAAATTACTTCTTCCAATTGACAACATCTTGTAAATCAACTAATTAGAAGTTCAAAGATTAAAATTGCTTTGCTTTTTTTTTTTAAATTTGAAAAACATTTTGATGCAGATGACTCGTTCAAAACTTACATTCTTCAAAAGTCTAATTATGAAACTACTGAATGAAAATTTTAGTACATTTTTATATTCATTGAAAGTATAGAATACAAACATGAATTTCCCCTTGCAAAATAACTAAATAAGAAATAATCTGTCCGAAAAAAGTTACAATAAACATCTATTAATGTTCTCAGGAGAAAAAGAGGCATTGTACTACCATCTTCTCTGAAGTATATAATGCTATTTAGTATCTCCAAGTTCGACCTTTTCTTCTCCCCGTTCTTTCTCAATTTCTGCCACCTTTTCACCCTCAGCTGCTTCCAAAGTCTTCATCTTATAATATTTCGAGCACACAAGATAGTACCCAATATTAACTATTTGAATAGCAGTAACTAACCAGTAGTAACTATCCAACTTTCCTTTGTTAAGATCATCTGGAAGCCAATCTACACCTTTTTTTGTACGATTATGCACAATAGTCACCAATGCTGTACCCATATAGTAACCAAGTGAAATACCTAGCCAGAATAATGCTGTGGCGCTACTTCTCATGCTCTCCGGTGCTTGATGATAAACAAACTCCATTTGACCCACTGAGAAAAAGGTCTCAGCGAAGCCATGTATGGCAAACTGAGGCACAAGCCAGAAGACACTAATAGAGACCCCATGTAAATTCATTGCATTTTTCCTCTTTGTTTCGACAAGTGCAGCTGACACGTTGGACAACATAGCAAGGACAAGGCCGATACCCATACGCTGGAAGTAGGTGATTCCAGTTGGCCGTTTGGTATACCGGCGTGCTAAAGGGACCAAAACTCGGTCATAGATTGTCAAACTAGTGAGCATAGATATGACAGTGAAGATAGAGATCGAAGCTGCTGGAAACTGGAAATGACGAGTGATGCGGCGGTCCATTATGCGGCCTTGCTGTATGGCAAAAGTGCCATTGTGCGAAAGAGCCATTATGAGAATTATCCCCATGATCCAGATAGGGAGCATACGCATGATGGCTTTTAATTCCTCTACACGGTGCACTGTCGAGAGGCGCCAGAGGTTGGGACGGCCTGACGGTAGTATGTCGTCATTGGTGACTATAGCGGCTCGGTCAAAGAACCTTTAGTATATTATGACGAGTTAGTTTATTAAATTAAGGAGGTGGAAATTAAAATGATAATTTTTCATTTCCCCAATTTCATGCAGATGGTCACAACATCCAGTGAGCTGGATTCCTAACCCCTATTGCTATAGACAAAACTCTTGCTTAATGATGCATGATCCATGTGCTAGTTTTTTTTTAAATATTCGAAAGCCAATCATAGTTGAAGACAGAGATGCGTCTGACTAAACCATTTATTAAGGACTATTTTTATTATTTATTATAATACGACAGTACCTGCAAGGCTGCAAACCCTTCTATTATAATTCACCAACACATAGTGTTCACCGAAGCCCATGGGAAACAACAAACAATAATACTGAAATGGTACTCTGAATTCTGTTTGAGCACCTTATCACCTGAGTAATTAAAATATCATTCTTAAGTTTAAATTTTGCTTTGATATTTTTTTATGATAAATTTGGGGTCAAAAATTGATTTAATAGTTATAATTCATAACCATTAACAATGACTCCTATCACTCACAATGTTAATCTACACAAATTTTGTACTAAATACAGCAGTTTGGATCCAAGAAATAATTAGTGTATACTTACTTCAGCTGATCAGTGTGCACAAGTCGACCAGTGACCGAGAGATCAGCATCAAGCTCTTTGTCTTGATAGAATAAATTCACATCATCTGGCCTAACTGCATTTCTTTTTCTGATAGCGGCAACCATGACCTGGGTCAACCGAGTCAAGGGGCTGCCAGCTGGCTTAATCCTGATGTAAAACGGGTACCTCACCACAAAAACTATGATAGAGAGAGCCATGACTATGGTTGGGATGCCAAACCCCCATCCCCACCCTACATTATCTTGTATGTACACCACCAGTGTCAGTGCCAGTAATGATATGAACCCCATGCTGAAGAAATACAGGTTGAAGAAGGTAGGCCTGTCACATTACGTTAGCCAAGTTTAATTAGTTTAAAAAATAGACTGATGCATCAGTTAATCTGTACACATGTACATTCATACATGCACTTTGGATAATTTGAGCATAATATTTAAAAATTAGTTCTTTAGTCTCTGTATGCTGGTCTTGGAATTGATTATTCATCTATATAACATTCTAAATGTAAGCAGTTCACTATAGGTAATTATTTCAAAGTATTCCTAACAGGTTTTTGGGAACAATCAAGTAATTTAATTTATGCTGTCAAAATAAATACTGTGATTTCATACCCTTTCTTAGCAGCTGCATGTGTGCCCTTGAGTTCAAGCTGATCAGCTCCAAAAGGAACAACACAAGGTCGGATACCACCAGAACCAATTGCTGTCAAAAGCAGTGAAGTATACAAAATGAAAAACTGCCCTGATGTTGCCTTTTGGCATTGTTGATGCTCTGCACAAGGTGGTGGGTGGAGAGATGGAGCAACAGCTGAAATAGTTAGACTGATCATGCCAATCAGGTAAATTATTAAACCAACAGTTATGGACCAAAAGCGTCCAGCAAAGGAATCAGCAATTAAGGCACCGATGATAGGGGTCAGACTTGAAGTGCCACTGAAATTTGTTAGCACATTGGAGGCTTCAACCATTGGCATGTGCATTATCTGGGTCAGGTATGTGATCAAATTGGCATTGAAACCAGTGCTGGCAAACCGATCGCAGATCTCATTTCCTATACATATGGGTAAGCAAAAATTATCAGTATCCCGTTATTGTGATTTATATTATTGCTGAAATAATTTGTTTTTGTAAATAAAATTGTAATTTTCTTATCTTCTCATCAGATTTGACAGTGCTCAGAAAGTTAGTCTAAAGCAAATAAATCTTACCCAGTATAAGGGGCATGGTCTTGAAACCACCCTGCTTTTTATTCTCCTCTCTTCCATCTTCAGACATTTCTGAGAAGCAAACCGATTTAGTTTTCTCTCGTACTTATGTGTTAATGGTTTTTAAGAGGCAGAAGTGCACAAACCTCTTTCAGTTGAGGGAAAGGGGAATGAATTGGATTTGGTTAGTTTGGTTCAATCCGACCACTTTATGCCCATGGCAGAGATGGATTAATCAGTATAAATAAACACATGCTCACCGACTCAACTATTTGATAACAATTTCTGGCACATGAATCTGCAATATCAAGTGAAGAGACAATATTTTAAGCAAAGTTGACCTCTGTAATCTGTATATATGTGAACCAACAAATAAGCCAAGAACTGTTATACTGTGAAACTGACTGAGGTTTCTGTTTTTAGACCTGTATTAAATTTTGTTATTTTCTTTAACTAAGTTTCTAGAGTACCACTAATTTTAAATTAAAGAAAAGCTCATGGTCTTGATTGGTCTAATGGCAAAGAGCAAATCACTTTAAATGGAGATCATGCGTTCGAAACCCAGCTGGGGTCCTATGTGATATTTAATTTTGAAATGAGTTAGACTTCATCCCCGCATGCATCTTTAATTTAAAAAAAAAAATTGGATGGTAAAAATTTCTCTCTTTCTTCAAAAAAAATGAGTTGGACCCCATCTTCTCTTCAAAAAAGTTAAAGAAAAGCTGTGCCCGCTATCTGAATAAAATAAAGAGATTTTCTGATTTTGGCATATTAATTTGATCTAGTCTGAGCTACTAACTGCCCCTGTAAAACAGGATATCAATTTACCAGCAATTAGACCCAAATTTCCACCATTACATCCCGTTTTTATGTATTCTTACTGTACTATATTTTAGTTTTTCCATAAGAACTAGTAAAGATGGATGAAAGCCAACTATCATTATATTTTTATTTGGGTAAGATAAGATGATTTTTTATTAGATATAACCCTAAAAAGAATATATTTTTATCAGATATGATTTTGGGACAAATTCAGACTTATTTCATTAATTTCCAGTTGATGTAACTATAAGGGCATGTAGGCCTGTCAAATATGAAAACTTAAGACGGAAATGGGATGTTCCATGATATCTGGTTTTATATTATTATTTTGACCAGACTTTACATCGAAATCGTGATTAAAACTTTGATTTATTGATGTTTTTGCTTTTCCTTGTCAGATTTGGCACTACCTTTTGCACTTTGCTCTTATTTGTAGGAATCCAAGAAAATCAGCAAGGAAAGCAGCGATTCAAATGGCTAGATGACTCATTCCTAGTCTAGATCAAATCCCGACTCGACCAGTGGGTGCACGCGAATCAGCACATTCCTCAGCCAGCCCCAACAATTCGGACCGAATTGCACTGAATTCGATCCGAATTACCAAGCAGCCTCATTCCAGCAAGACCAATTCGGTCCGAATTGCTATACAGGGAAGGTATTTAGCTGAAGTTCTGGAGCGATTTCTCTTTATGGAAGACCCGGATTTCGGCCTAGATGGAGGGAAAACGCGTGCCAACCTGTCTGACAGCCAAAGGAGAGGATATAGGCGCCTTCCATCTTTGGGGAAGGCCATCTTTCATTCCACTTTCAGCCATTCTCTCTCCAGGAGATCTGGATCTGGTTCTTGGCACTTTTCTCTTTACTTAGGCAACTTGGACAGAGTTAGGAGGCGACATTGGTACTATTGCTTGCTATTCCAACGCTTTCCGAAGGATTCTCCATTCTCTCTAGTGCATTTGGCAGTGATTTGTGTCTCGAAACTTGGTCTATTTGTGTATCTCTAATATTTGTTCTCTATTTTCTGGATTTATGGCTTGCTTAGACTTATCTACTGTTATTTGCATGATTTCTATTAGCATCTTAGGCTAAAAACTTGTTGCTTTAGGTATAGGTGTAGCCTAGATTTAGGTTTTGTTTGGTTTGCTTGTTTTGTTGATGGACGAAACTAGTTACCTTTGGAGTTTTTATTGAATTGTTCGTGTTTGAATCGTTTATTACTTGTGTTGCTCGACATTTGTACGCTCGTATTTGTTGGAAACTTCGACCCATTATAATAACCGAGTCCTGTACAAGTATTTCGAGGTAGTTCAAGGGCGAAAGTCGACCAATTAATAACCAAAAGTCAACGTTTCTAGTTAGACGAAATTCTAATTAGATACCTCGTAGAAAACCATTGGTAAACTCGAGTAAGTTCACCGAACAACGAAAGTTGGCGGTGAAATGCATTCGATGAAGGTTATTTAACACTAGATCCCATTCCAAATACCGTACCCAATAGGCGAAAGCGGAGGGTTAGGGAGTTAAGTATGGCTAGATGGACTTTTGGCTTGAATAAATCAATAAAAGAGTAAACCACAACATTTACACAGTGGAATTCGGTTCGGAATTCGAACCGAATTATCAAGGCTGAATACGACAGTGCTAAGTCTTGTGACTCTGTGACCAGATCTAGGTGAAATCAAACCCGAAGGCACATTTATTATCATATAAAACCGTTAGAAAACCCCAAAAATATTTACTTGAATTGTTTTGTATTATCTTTATTACTTGCAATTGTATTCTTTTATTTCTCTTTAATTTGTTCTATTTGTGACACTAATCCTCTTCTCGATTTTTATTATCTAGATTAAACGAAATAATAAGAATAATACTCATACCCATCTCTGTGGGATCGACATCTTTACTCTACTATAAACGACTAGTCGAGTACAAGGGTTATTTGTTTGACCTTGGTTTACACCTCGATCATTCCACTTCCGTTCCGTTCCAGTCGACGGAACAGAAATCTTCAAACAGAACATATTTTTGTTCCGTTTAACGTTCTGTCCTCCATTTTCTATTGATTTCAGCCCATTTCCGTCCATTTCTGTGTTCTGTTTACGTTCCGTTCGTTTTCTTCATTTCTATTTCCGTTCCATTTTCAGAAACGAAATTAATTTTCTATTTCGTTTAACGTTCCGTTCGGACGGAACGGAACTAAACACCATGGCGGAACGGAATTTTGACAAGCCTAAGGGTATGTTTGCTTGGAGGTGAAGTTAGAAAAGTTACAGGTCCAAGTTAGTATTTTTGAAGGTTGTGGTTGAAGTTAGGGAAGTTAGAGATTGTGAAAAGTTAGTACTAACTTGAGTTTAGAAAATGATGTTTGATGTGATATAGTGGGGTTAGAGATAGAAGAAAATAATAAAATATTAATTTAGTTATTTTTTCTTTTATAGCTAATTACATTTACACTAATAAATGTTATATTAATTATCATAATATTATTATTATTATTATTATACCAATAATATTATAATAACTACATTATAATATTAATTATTATGTTTTTTTATAACTATAATTATCAATCATTATATAATTATATTTATTATTGTAATTTTAAGCCGAATTAATGTTATAATTATTACTAAATAATAATAATAATAATAATAATAATAATAATAATAATAATAATAATAATAACAATAATAACAATAATAGTTATTAATATTATAGTAATTTGATTAAAATATAACAACGACAGCAATAATTTGTTATTAGTATTTAATATTATAACTATAATTAGTAGGTATAATTAATATGAAGTAGTACACTAATAATAATAATAATAATAACAATAATAATAATAATAATAATTATTATTATTATTATTATTATTATTGTAATATTATATTATGTTTTTAATAATTTATAATTGCAATTATAATTATAATTAATGTTATGTTACTAAATTATTATTATTATTGTTGTTGTTATTTTAATATTATAATTATAATTCATATAATAATTACTACAATATATATGATAATAATAATTATATTGATTTTTTGAGTTGGTCATGACTCATGACAACAAACTGCTCTAACTCAACATTTTGCCAAGTTAGAGAAGTAGAATGAAGTTAGCACTAACGTCACTAACTTTGAGTGCGTTTGATTGGTGAGGATTGAAAAGTTAGAGCTCTAACTTCAAATCTGCTAACTTTCCAAACATAGCAAAAAAATTCCTTTATCAAAGATTCACTAAAATGATATAGACCCACTAACATTTGTAAAACTTGCTAGATCTATAAATATTCATTTACTTATTTATTATTTTTTGAAAAAGTGCTAGTGGTCACATAAGCAAAGTGTATCTAAGTTTTACTTTCTAAGGTTCCGTTTGGATGGTGTGAGAATAAGAAGAATAAGTAAAGAAGTGAGAAGAAATATTAGAAAGTGTGTAACTTTGTAAAGAATTTAGATTGTTTATAATAAATTTATTCTCTTATTTTCACACCTCATTCAAACGGAGCCTAAGTGAAAAGCATAAAGGTTCCAGGCTTCCAGCCAATCGCTGCAACTTGTAATTTCCACTAGCATAAAGGTTCCAGGCTTCCAGCCAATCATGGGGCTTCACATTTTGATGCACAGCATATGTAATCCATGAAGGAACAGTGATGGATACAAGAGTCTGAAGTCTCCTCAGTGTGAACTGGGAATGTCCATGAGATTCATCTTCCCCACAAGGCACAAGGCAGTGTCAATATGTCATGCCAAAATTAATAGGGAAAAAACAAAACAATCAACTATGGTAGTCCATAGCACGGTTATACAAAATAAGCAAAAAAAAACAAATTTATCCTTGTCTCTAGCTAGTAGCTACTCTCTAGATAACATGCACAACTTATACAACAACAACAACAACAACAACAACAACAACAACAACTAAGCCTTTTGTCCCAAACAAATTAGGGTAGGCTAGAAAGAAACCCAACAAGAGAACACATCCAAGAATAAAAAAAAAAAATAAAATAAAACATAAAAATACTAATAGTAAGACTAGCCATACTAATAATAATACCTCTAATAAAAATAGTAATAGTAGAAACCTAGACCTCGACCGTGACCTAATAGAGGGACCTACAAACCTATGGCATCGCTCCTACCCCTAAGTTCCTACGTCATGGCTCCGGTAATGAATTGCTAACTTCCAAGCGCTCCTATCGATCGCCAACTCCTTGGAGACGTTCCATTCTTTAAGGTCTCTTTTCATCGCTTCTTTCCATGTCAATCTTGGTCTCCCTCTCCCCCTCCGGGTGTTCTCGAAATGATTAAGAATTCCGATACGTACCGGTGCCTCTGGAGGTCTGCGTTGGATATGTCCAAACCATCTCAAACGATGTTGGATCAACTTCTCCTCTATTGGTGCGACCCCAACCATATCTCGTATGTCATCATTTCTAATTCGATCTTTCCTCGTGTGACCGCAGATCCACCTCAACATACGCATCTTAGCTACACTCATCTTCTGGACATGTCGTCTTTTAGTAGCCCAACATTCTGCGCCATACAACATCGCAGGTCTAATCGCTGTCCTGTAGAACTTGCCTTTTAGCTTCTGCGGGACTTTCTTATCGCATAGGACGCCTGATGCTTGTCGCCATTTCACCCACCCCGCTCTTATCCTGTGACTAACATCTTCATCTATCTCGCCATCGCTCTGCAGCATCGACCCTAAATATCGAAAAGTATCTTTCGTAGGTACTACCTGCCCGTCTAGACAGACATCTCCGTCCACTGGTCGTATCCCACTAAACTCACACCCCATATACTCCGTCTTAGTTCTACTAAGCCTAAACCCTTTGGACTCTAGAGTTCGTCTCCACAATTCCAATTTCCTATCGACCTCCGTCCTACTCTCATCGACTAACACCACATCGTCCGCAAAGAGCATACACCAATGAATCTCTCCCTGTATATCCTTCGTGATCTCATCCATCACTAAGACAAAAATATACGGGCTCAAAGCTGATCCCTGATGTAGTCCTATTTTAATAGAAAAGTCACTAGTTACACTATCACATGTCCTGATGCAAGTAACAGCACCATCATACATGTCTTGGATGAGGGTAACATACTTTGTGGGGACTTTCTTCTTTTCTAGTGCCCACCACATAACTTTCCTTGGCACTTTGTCGTATGCTTTCTCCAAATCAATGAAAACCATATATAGATCCTTCTTTCGCTCCCGATTTACCACACAACTTATAGTAAATAAAAATTTACCACAGTTTGGTTTGCCTTTACCTTTCTACTTTCTAGTTCTGTACTATTCCAATCGGGTTTGGATTTGTCAACAAATGAATCAGATTTGGATTATTCTGCTCCATTTCAGTCCGTTTTACCATGTTTGACTTTAGTTGACTCGGTCAAACCACCATTTTTGTTCATTCCCACTTTCCCAGCCTCGTTCTTTCTTCCGATTTTTGCTCAAAGCAGCGCACCGGGATAATGCAAACACAGTGCCAGGCTGTCTGATCCGCCTCGCACCACCACAGCAGCTTTCCAGCCATCGCCGCCTCAGGATGCCACCAAAGAATGTTATATGAAACGTGTTGTCGTGTTGATTATTGTCTTTTGCTTATATTTGTGAATGGTTAATAAACGATATGAAAGATGTTATTTTATGATTTTTTTATTTATAAATATAGCTTAGAAATCTCTATCTCTACTAGTATAGTTATAAACGCACGTCCGTAGAGGCATTACACGCTAGATCTAGCATGTAAACATGTATTTTTGTCTTCGATCGATTTGATCTGTGGTCGGATATTAATCGCCATACGAAGTAACAGTATTTTTTTATTTTTCGTCTAATAAAGAAACAAATTAAATAACATATCTATTTGTATCGATGCTAGATTAAGCAATATATTTTATTATCTAATATTAATTTGTTTCTTTATTCGTCCACGTATGAGTGCATCTTAAACTAGTATTAAATAATACACGAACATCTGATTTTTCTAAATAATAAAGATAATTAATTTTGAATTTTAATTAAAGGAATTTTGAAGTCAATTTTTAAATAATAAAAATAAATAATAGAAAAAAGGACAATTTATTTTGTCCGCTTCTATTTTCTTTGGAATGAAATCCCGTATAAAAAACATTTTGATCAGGGACTAAGGAAAAGAAAATATGTTTAGTTTGTCCCAAATCTGAAGACGCTAATCATATTTCTTTCGTTTGGCAAATGAAGCCCTTAGGCGCACTCTCTTTTTTTTTCCCCTGTGACATCTTGCTATTCAATAAGAAAAAACAATACATATATATCCTCTTCCTGTTTATGAGAAAAAAAAAATCTCTGATATGTCTCCTCAAATTTGCTACGGATGAAATCTTCCAATTGTTTTTTAAGAAAAATAAATAAATATTACTCTTCCATTTCCATTATAATTTCTTGCATATTTTGTGTCGGAGAAAATGAAAAAAGTTGGAATATATATATTTGGAGTACCTAAAAGATGTTTTTAAAAAAATATTTTTAAAAAAAAAAATAATCCCCCGAGGAAAAAAATATTCTGCAAAATTTTTAACAGGTTTGCGGAAAAAGGAAGCTATTTCATTAATATGGATATTTTTTTTTTTTCTGAAGCCAATAAAAAATATCTTTTCCATTAGCAGAAGGGCATGTATTTAAACCCTTTACAGATGCAATGAACTTACATGTGAATTTTGAGCAATACTTTTGATTATTTTCATTTAAAAAATAATGGTCGGTGGAGAACAAATACAATATTTGAATTACACCGAATTGTTTTTCTTGGTAGCTCCAAGTTCTACCTCTTCTTTTACACCTTGTGTATCAGTTATTTTGGGTGCGTCTACATCCCCAGTTGCTTCCAAAGGCTTCATTGTATAATACTTTGCACACAAAACATAGATCCCTAAGTTGAATATCTGAAGAGTCACAACTAACCAGTAATAACTATCCAATTTGGCCTTGTTTAGATCATCTTGGAGCCAATCTACTCTCTTCTTTGTACTGTTATGCACAATTGTCACAAGTGCTGTCCCCAAATAGTTCCCCAGTGAAATTGAGAGCCAAAACAATGCTGTCGCACTACTGCGCATGCTTTCTGGTGCCTGATCATAACAAAATTCCATGTGACCCACAGAATAAAAAGCCTCAGACAAGCCATGTATGGCAAACTGAGGCACTAGCCAGAACACACTGATCGTATCACCATGTAAGTTCATTGCATCCTTTCGTTTCCTCTCAACTAGAGCTGCCGACACATTACCTAACATGTTTATAGTAAGACCGATTCCCATGCGCATGAAGTAGTTGATTCCCGAAGGATGTTTTGTAAATCGGCGAACAAGGGGCACGAAAAGCCGGTCGTAAATTATTAAACCAAGGAGCATGACTGTAACAGTGAAAATTGAGATGGACGCAGCCGGGAACTGGAAATGCTTGGTGAGGCGACGGTCCATTATACGCGCTTGTTGTATAGCAAAGGTGCCATTATGAGATGACGAGGTTGTGAGAATGATTCCCATGGCCCAGATTGGAAGCAACCGCATCAGGGATTTAAGTTCTTCTACACGGTGAACAGTCGATAATCGCCAGAGGTTTGGTTTTCCCGGGGCCAGCATATCCCCCTCCGTCACTATGGCGGCACGGTCAAAAAACCTTAAATCAACAGAAATATGAACAGAACAAGAGAGCTTTAAATTTAATAAATATCACACTAATTAAATTACGTTTAGCTAGGTTGGATGCATGGGAGGTTTGCACTTTGCAACACATGTGACAAAATACCCATACGCTATTTGCAGTATCCTATGTTTGGACCACAAAGCTTAATTACTCAAATAAATGTACCATGTTCCATGTTCATATATTTTTATGTCTTTTAAAGCCCAGTCAGGTCATTGATGACGGAAAAAGATCTCTGGACCAGATACGGTAAAGTAAAGGCCCTTTTTTTTAAGGTCACTTATCAGATACAGTCTAGTGAAATTGACTTCTTTGTAATTTGTAAGACACTAGTACGGAATAATAATTCATATAATTTTGCGATGAAACTTCCATAAGTTCTTTCCTTTAGAGGCACAGAAAAATAAATTTATATTATATATATTTTTCCTCTGGATCCTCTTGACCTCTACCATAGGCAAAATACTAATTAATGACAGATCAACCAATATACAACTTTAATACTCTCAGTCTCACATCATCACCTAAGAGTAGTCTAACTAACACATATATCTCAAAATAAGAAAAACCAATGACCTACACTTACTTGAGCTCGTCAGTGTGGAGAAGTCGACCAGTGAGTGAGAGGTCAGCATCTAGATCCTTATCCTGATACAACAAGCTCGCATCATCCGGCGGAACTGCACTTCGTTTCTTGAAAGCAGCAACCACGACCTGGCATAGCCGGGTTAAAGGGCTCCCACCCGGCAGCACATTGATATAGAGAGGGTACCCCACGACAAAGACTACCACAGAGAGCCCCATTACGACGGCCGGGATGCCGAATCCCAATCCCCATCCCACATTGTCTTGTATGTACACCATTAACGTTAATGCCAGCAACGAAGTGAGCCCATTGGCGAAGAAGTACAAGTTGAAGAAATTCCATCTAACACAAATCATAACATCTAAAATTGTCACATGCATGGTTTAATACAATATTTATTTAGGTTGGGGTAAACCATTTAAAATGTTTTTTTTTTTGGTTTACTATTTTGAACTGATTGATTGTTTATCATTTAGCAATATATAAATTATGGATACAAGTTATTTTTGAATTTGTCACTGGATCCGACTGACAAATTAGTTACATGGTGCTATGAAAGTATACCCCTTTTTAGCTGTGGTCTGGGTCCCATTGAACTCGAACTGATCAGCTCCAAAGGGCACAACACACGACCGAATACCACCTGAACCAATCGCCGTGAACAGCAAAGAAATATACAGAATGAAAAGCTGGCCATTAGATGCCTGACGGCACTGTTGATGTGCCGCACAAGGTGGTGGGTGGAGCGATGGAACTACAGCTGAAACAGTCAGAGTTATCATGCCAAATAAGTAAAGTATCGACCCTACAGTTATGCCCCAAAACCGTCCCGCAAATGAGTCTGCCATTATGCCTCCGATTATAGGGGTCAGGCTCGAGGTGCCGCTAAAATTTGTTATAGTGTTGGATGCTTGGACCATCGGCATATGTATTTGCCTAGTTAGATATGTGATCATGTTAGCGTTGAAGCCGGTGGTGGCAAACCGATCACAGATGTCACATGCTGTTTGAGTTAAGATAACGTTAGTTGGAAGTTTCAATTTGTTGAGTTGGTGACAAAATAACAACAAAATTTGATAAATTAAATTTGAGCTCAAATTTTGATGCAAAAACTACTAGATCGAGCTTACCAAGTATGAAAGGCATAGTCCTGAAACCACCTTGTTTTCTCTTCTTCTCCACTCCATCTTCACCCATTGCTAGATAACAATTTCAAATTTTTGTTGAATTCAGTTTAAGATAAGGAATGCTTATGCAAATTCTCAAAAGGAGAATGGCCAATGATTGTGGGAAGTGATAAGTTTAAGGCCAGTTCATTCCCTAACTGTGTGCACTAGGCTCTGAGGATCTTTTTGTTTTGGTAGGCAACTGTGTATCGTCCGTATATGTATACAGAGAAATCTCGTCACCTAGGTTCCATGTAACAATTTAAAATGTAGTGGTCTTATAATAGGCGTAAAACTAGAGACAAATAGAAGCCAGGCGAGCAGAGCACCTCTTTGGGGCAGGCCGGACCAGGCCAATTGTAGCACGGTACTGGGGTAGTTCGGAACTGGGGTTTTTCATAACTAATAGGGTTAATTAGATTCATGTCACTGTAAAAATTGAAAATTTAGAGATATGTCATCTTTACCGACAAATTATTTTTATACCATCACTAAATGATAAAATTAGATTTATACCACCGGATAATTAATATGTCATTATAAAATAATATAATTAAAAATATGTCACTGTAAAATATTAAAATTAGAAATATGTCACTATTAAGTAAATAAGTGATTTTACACCATCAACAAAAGAAATAAAATTTCAAAATTTAAAACCTCAATATATAGTTGAAATTTAAAAATTTTAAATTCAAATTGAAAAATTTGAAGTTCGAAATTTTGGAATTCAAAATTTTAAAAATTTCAAAAATTTTGAAATTTGAAAGTTCGAAATTTTTTTTTACATCCAAAATTGGAAAATTGAAAATTTGTAAATCTGAAATTTCAAAATTTAAAATTTAATTCATGTCAATAAATTTCTTTTTCATTTCTTAATGAGAGGATATTTTGGACATTTTTAAAAAGTTAGAGTGGTATTTCTCTAATTTGAGTGGCATATCTCTAATTTTTACAGAAAATAATGGCATAAAACTAATTTTAACCATTTTATGGTGGCATAAAACTAATTTACAATTTAAGAGTGGTATATCTCTAATTATCAATTTTTTCATAGTGGCATATATCTAATTATTCCTAACTAGTAAGCTTTAGTTCCTATAGGATTTTTGGAAGCTTTGATTTCCTACACCGAATTTTTAATATAATATATATAAATATATAATTTAAATCTAAAATAATGGGTACCTATTCAAATTTAAATAAAAATATAAAAATATTAGAAAAGACAGTCTTTCCAGAAGTTTTGAGTTAGCTTAAAACTTTTATAGAAAGAAATGTTAATATGAAGAAAATCAGAACTTATATATTGGATAACAATTTTTCTAATTAAGAGAAATGAAGTCTACAACTTCCCATATTTTCGAAATTAACAATCAACAAAAAAATTCCCAAATCAAATTTCACTCAAAATGTGTCGTCTTTTGATACTAGATCAATAATTAGTTTTTATAAAGATGGGGTCCTGAACCTCATTTTTGCCTCAAAAAAAATTTAGTTTTTCTGAATTACAAATATTAATGCAAACATTGCTTTTTCCTGTCTGGAGTTGGCTTGATATCTTTTTTTTCGCCAATTAGAGAAACCGAGAGAATTTTAGTTAAGCGCCTCCATTGCAATATTATAATTATTAAACATTCCAAATTACGGTATAGTGTCCTTTTCTGAGTTTTCTCTCGGACAAATGGTTTGGTCGTGGAACTGCCTAGCTTGAACTAAAGCAGTAAAGTTTCAAATCGAGTTGCTTCGAAGAAT
The DNA here is from genome assembly GCA_028095005.1 of Rhynchospora pubera. Taxonomy (NCBI): domain Eukaryota; kingdom Viridiplantae; phylum Streptophyta; class Magnoliopsida; order Poales; family Cyperaceae; genus Rhynchospora; species Rhynchospora pubera. Next base: position 104,916,386 of record CM051461.1, on the reverse strand, counting down.
CGTGTAATGTCAATATCGTGAGAAAGTCTGGATTGATATTTCGTGCTAATTTACTTATAATTGTTCTATGAAAAAAATTAGATCGTCATGTACAAAATTAATCACTGATTACTTTTTAAAGTTTTCATATTGAACAAAACTAGCAAAATTATTCAGAATACAAAAAATAATTTGTATGTAGTGACATATGCAGAGATAGTAGCGAAATAAAGAGGATTGCTAAAATGCTATGCATAGCACGGATGCCTTCGTGCTATGGATTCGTTCTTGAATTTCATGCTTCAAACAACCGATCCAAACCGTTCATTATCTTCTTCATATTGAAATCTCATTGGAAATCAAATTTTACATTTTTTTGAATTTTTTTACTATTTTTCTCAGATTTTTTAAAATCACTGTTATTGAAGGGTCCATAATTTATTAGATTAAGTATTTTAAAAAATCTGAGAAAAATAGTAAAAAAATTAAAAAAATGTAAAATTTGGTTTCTAATAAGATTTCAATATGTAGAAGATAATGAACGGTTTGGATCGGTTATTTGAAACATGAAATGTAAGAACGAATCCATAGTACGAAGGTCATCTGTGCTATGCATAGCATTTTAGCAATCCTCGCAAAATAAATATAGCCTCGTCACAAATTTTCTTGATATATGAACCAATAATAATGCATAGAGCTGTGATTTTCTGAAAGAAACAACTCGGGTAATTTCAATGAAAATGACCGAGATAAAATGGAAAACCAACAGACAATAGACAAGTAGTACAATTGTTAACTCAACTTCTATTCTAGGAACCTGATGGTTCCAGCCACCTTTCCAAAAGAAAAAAGAAATGAAAGATTTTTTGCAAGCCTTGTCTGGCTTTCTTATCTCCACAAGGAATGGAAGGAGAAATGAGGCGCGTGTGAAGAACTAAGGCTCTGTTTGGATAAGATGTGGGAAGAAAGTAAGAAGAGAAGAAGGGAATAAATTTATTATAAACAATTCAAACTCTTCACAAAGTTATACACTTTTGAAATCTGCTTTAGATGAGATTCAATTCAAATTAAATAATGATGCTAAATTTTTGAAAAAAGAACAAGAAAAAGAGGCCAATTAGATTATATCTTGGCCAGGGTTCAACAAAATTACTCATGATTAGTGTCCTAAACTGGAATATTAGGGGAATGAATAAGGGGGTTAAAAGAAGACACCTGAAGGATTTGATTAAAAATAATAGAGCAGAGCTGGTTTGTTTGCAAGAATCAAAAAGACAAAACTTCTCTACTAGATTTTTTAGATCTTTTATTCCTAGCAATTTTGGTTATATTCATTTACCTGCCATTGGGACGGCAGGAGGGATTTTCATAGGTTTCAATGAGGATAGGTTTATTTTAGTTGGCAGCTTTAAAACTCATTACAGTGTGTCAGTTGTCTTGAGAGATAGAAAAGACAATTTCATTTTTGAATTTACTGGAGTTTATGCACCAACTAAATATTCTCTTAAAAAACTTTTTGTGAAAGAGATCATTGATTTGAGAGATATGTGGTCTGGTCCTTGGGTGATGTGTGGGGATTTCAATATGGTCAGATATAGACATGAAAAAAACAATAATAATTTCAATATTGTCGGGGCAAAAATTTTCAATAATCTGATTGATAAGTTAGAATTAATGGAGCTTCCTCTTGTTGGCCAGAAATATACCTGGTCCAATCAAAGATTACCGCCGTCTATGGCTTTGTTAGACACATTTCTTTGTTCCTTTGATTGGTACTCACACTATTCTGAATCTTGGGTGAGTGCCCTGACTGGATACAAATCTGACCACTCCCCTTTATTTTTAAATTCAGATAAGATAGAAGGGGAGACTCATATTTTTAGATATGAGTCCAAGTGGGCTGAGGAAGATGATTTCTCTCATTTAGTACCACAATGACGGAAAAAGTTAAGCGCTGGTCAAGATAAAAAAATCAGTTGGCAGAAAAATATCAAAGGTATGAGAAAAAAAATGAAAGGTTGGACAAAAAATTTCTATGGTAAGATGAACAAATTTAAAAAACAAAAACTTGATGTTATCTCTTATCTCCAGAAAATACAGGAAGAGAGAGAATGGTCTCAAGAGGAAAATCTGGAATATTTAGATGTTAAACAATCTCTTGATGACATTTATGATGATAAACAAAATTATTGGAACATTAGATCAAAAGTTGACTGGCTACTTAAGGGAGGTAATAATACTAGATATTTCCAACAAATAGCCACTCAACATAAAAGAAGAAATCTGATTTTAGGGATGAAAATTGATGGGAATCACACTAATGATCTGTCCCTAATTGAACATCATATAATGGACTTTTATAAACTTCTGTTTGGGGTTGAAGGTGATATTTTTGCATCACTGGATGCAACATTTTGGAGGGATGCACCTCAGCTGTCACAAGGAGATATAGCAAAGTTGATTCAACCTTTCTCAGAGTTGGAAATTAAAGAGGCACTCTTTTCCTCTGAAGGAGAGAAATCTCCTGGACCAGATGGTATCTCTTTTTCATTTTATCAACAGTTTTGGCCAGCTATTAAAGATGATATTATGACCTTGTTCAGAGATTTCTTTGTGTTGGCTAAACATTTTCTCTCGATTTGTCGATTTGCAAAACAACACCGAAACCCTTAAAACTAACATCTCTTCTTAGTGCTTTATAGCTAGATTTTTTGAAGAATGGATTAACGCAAGTGTGGCACTTAGTTTGGAGCTTCAAGAGATTGCTTTGGTCTAGTTAGATTCAGTAATTAAGGTTTAATTAAACTCTAAACTAATCTCAATCAATTTGCTGGTAAAATGCTCAGTTTTTCTGTCCAGCGTCATACAACGCCAGTTGCCGTTACATAACGCAGCGTTAATTCGCTCTTAAATTGCAAAATCTCTGACAAGGTTGGAACAGCGTTACACAACGCTCAGTAGCGTTGTGCAACGTTAGTTCATTTGCTTTTAAACCTGTTAAATCCATTATTTCCCCTTGTCAGAACGTTGTGCAACGCTAAGTAACGTTACACAACATTTTCGCTCCTATGTTGTGTAACGCTATTCAGCGTTGTACAACGTAGTATGAAGCAGGCGACTCTGCATTGCTCAGATATCGATTTGCATTGATGTTGCATGCATGCTGCCATGTTCCATGCATCGTAGCGTTGTGTAACGCTCTAAACTTCGCTCAGACTTCGCTCAGTCGCTCTGGACGCGTAGTGCAACGCTGAATAGCGTCGTGCAACGGCGACGTTGTGTGACGCCAGTCAGCGTCGTATGACGTTCTGACAATATTGTTTGAGTTTGTCAGTTCTGCCTTGATTCTTTTCTTGACTTCGTTGTGCAACGCTACCAAGCGTTACACAACGCTCTGACAAGTTCCAACGGAACTGTCGAGCTTCTGCTTTGGATTTTTGCTGAAGCGTTGTGCAACGCTATACAATGTTACACAACGCTCTGACAACTCACAACGTTATTGTCTGTGACCGTTTGATTTTTCAACGGCTATTTCTGCGTTGTACAACGGCATATAGCGTTGTATAACGGTAGAGTCTGTTTTGACTGGTCTTTGGAGCTGTTGGCGCCCTCTATAAATATGGGACCTCTTGGAACTGTTTAGACACTTTTGAAACCTTTGAAACTCCTCCCTTTTGAGCTCCAACCAGTTAGACATTACTCTCTTGTGTTTGAGCATTATTTTAGCAAAATCATTGAGATTAGAGTGTGCAAAACCAATCCACTAGTGTTAATTGCTAGATTTGTTGAGTGATTTGGTTAGAGCCTCAATCCTTTGAGTGTTTGAGCTTGTTTAATTGAGTTAGGCCAATCCACCTTGAGAGTGATTGTAACAAGGTGATTTGGTTCGAATTTGTAGTCCCGTTCGTGTGGAATTGAACGGAGCGCGCCCATTTCGAGATTGCGGAACTCCCGGAGACGTACGACTAAGGCTAGCACTTCCTAGCGGGTCGGAACTCCGTAATATATCGCGTGTCACTTCTTCTCTTCTCTCTTTACCTTTCTTGAATTGTGAATTGCTTGTGATTTGATTGTTTTTGTTAGAACAAGTTTGAATTGAACCAAATATTGACCATACCGGTTTAGAACTTTGTTTTTGTGCCTATTCACCCCCCTCTAGGCCTTTAAATTAGGGACAACACTTTGAACATAAACTCAATATTTCTAGGTTAAACAGGTCTATGATTTGCTTAATTCCTAAGAAATTAAATGCTGATGAGATAAAATATTACAGGCCTATATCTTTGATTAATTGTAGTTACAAGTTAGTGACAAAAGTATTGACCAATAGACTTAAACCGATAGTGAACAAATTATTAGATAACACTCAAGGTGCATTTTTTAAGGGCAGATATATACTTGATAATGTAGCTTGTACCTCTGAAATTGTCCATGATACCAAATCTAGTAAACATGAGGGTGTGGTGTTCAAAATTGATATGGAGAAAGCCTATGACAGAGTTAACTGGCAATTTCTCATTGATATGTTAAATGCAAAAGGTTTTCCCTGTAAATGGATCACTTGGATTCATTCTTTATTGCAAGGGGGGTATACATGTATAAATATTAATGGTAAGTTAAGCCCATATTTTGAAATCAAGAGAGGCCTTAAACAAGGAGATTCTCTATCTCCTATATTGTTCAACCTAGTAGCTGATACATTAAATCAATTGTTTAAAAAAGTTAGGGGAGCAGGATACATTTCAGGGTTGGGACCTCCAGTAGATGAAGGAAGGCAAATCACAAACCTTCACTATGCAGATGATACGATCATCTTCTGCAAGGCTGACCCACAGGCAGTGCAAGTGATGAAATGGACATTTATCGCCTTTGCGGCATTATCAAGTATGAAGGTTAACTATAATAAATGTGAGGCTTTTCCTATAAATATTGAGGATGCTAAAGCTCGGCAACTAGCGGATCAGTTTGGTTGTAATATAGCTCAGTGGCCTATGTTGTACCTTGGGATACCCATCCATTGGAGGAAAACCAAACAATCTGATTGGGATCAGATTATAGAACGATGTTATAAGAGACTTCAGGGGTGGGTTGGGAATTTGCTATCATATGGAGGAAAATTGACTTTGATTAATAGCATTTTATCTGCCCTCCCTACCTACATGATGTCTTTCCATATGCTACCTACTAGGGTTAGGAAAAAATTAGATCAAATTAGGGCTAATTTTCTTTGGAACTCTGGTACAATTAAAAAAATACACCTCCATAATTGGGAGGGGGTGTGTAGACCTAAGGAAAGAGGGGGTTTGGGAATTACCAACCTTAAAAATTTCAATACTGCTTTGTTATGCAAGTGGGTTTGGAGATTATTAGATCCATCCTGTGATGGCTGGTGGAAAAAAATTCTTTTACACAAATACCTCAATAGATGTAATCAACAAAAATGGTCCCCTTTCTGGAGGACTATTAACAAACTTAAGCTTATTGTGAAAGTGGGAAATGGTAAGCATGCCCTATTTTGGGAGGATACCTGGCATCAAGATGTCCCTCTAAAAGTTTCTCATCATCATTTGTATGACATATGTGCTAATAAAAAGCTTACTGTGGAGACAGCTTTTGCAAATAATTTTAAAAATATCACCTTTCAGAGGCAGCTGTCCTTTGTGCAACATAGAGATTTTCTTTACTTGCTGCAAGATATCTCTTGTTATTTACCTCTTACAGAGGAAGATGATCGGGTGATGTGGCAAGGGGGGGTCTAAAAATATCTTCTCAACCAAAGATATGTACCTCTGGCTTGATGACAGAGGGATTAATAGTGACTTTTACAATAATATTTGGAAATTAAAAGTACCATTGAAAATTCAGATCTTTTTGTGGTTATTATGTAAAGACAAATTGTTAACCAGAGTGAATCTGAGAAACAAAGGTTGGGAAGGAGATATTCATTGTATGTACTGCCCTGACATTGAAAATTTAAACCATTTGTTCTTTGGCTGTCCATATGAGCAATCTGTGTGGCATTGGTTATGTAGAAACCTTAGGTTAAATCCACCTAAATCTCTTGAACAATTTTTAGTTGCAACTGATACAGTGCCTGAGATAGCTAAAATGGCATTTAAATTGTGTAGTGCTGCTACTTTGTGGGTGTGCTGGCTACAAAGAAATGAGATATGCTTCAAAAATTCCAGCCAGAACACAATATTAGTGTATCTAACCAAAATTAAAAACTTGTTGATTTACTGGTCAGGATTATGGCAACAAGATGTGAAACAGCAGGTGTTAGACATGATTGGTGAAGTGAGCACAGGAAATTCAAAGAGAGTAGCAAGAACAAAAGAGTATGCCTTGTGGGGCCAGGGTGACCACTCTCAGGATGTGATGATGCTAGGTGGGCCACATGATCAGCTTAGAGGAGAGCTAACCTGGGACGACACGATTTGGAGTGGCTAATTCTACACTCAAGAGACATGAAGAGCCAGTAACAAGAGAACTGGACCTTTAGAATAACTATGTTGATTCTATTGTTAAACTGTTGTTTACTGCTTTGAAGCATTAATAAATGCAACCTGTATTTGATTTGGGAGTGAGGTTTGTAATAATTGGTTGATTAGGCGGGTAGTAAGAATTGGCATTAGGGGGCCAGTTTACTCATGCAAGCTAGGTGGTACCAATAGGGAGGTTTGGTTTCGGTACCAGTGAGAAGACTTCTTATTGTTCTTCTAGTTTCAGCTGTACTTTTCGGCTGAGGTTGGAGTGGTAGTTGTAATGTTGTTTTATTTTGATTAGTTGTTGGATGCTCTTCACTAAATCTAAAGAGTGGTGGGCGCTCCCCACTTTATTCCAAAAAAAAAAGTTATACACTTTTCAATACTTTTTCTTATTTATTTTCTTCGTCCCACACATTATCCAAACGGAGCTTAAGAAAGAAGAAATTTTCCGTTAGGCATTGCGTTGGTACATAATAAGGGAACAATTTAATCGATAATTAATTAGTTTTAGAATAATGCATGGAATGAAAAGTGATTTCTTACTCCAAAGTCCAAACCAACAAACAGTAACAGCGTGAACAGACAGCGACGTATGGATAATGGATTTTGGAGCCCGAATTAGTTTTGGATTTACCTCCACGGCCCGGGATCTAAGAAGATAATCATTGCAAAATACAAAACTGCTCAAAGTACATTGTTTTTGAACAAATTAGTTATAAGGTTCCAACACTTTCATTGTTTTCAAAACCTGCACACACATATAGTTTGACAAAAGAAGCATGGTCCTGAACTTTTATGTACTTTTTTCTTCTTTCTTGAATTTTGCGCGGATATAATTATATATCAACAGTTAGCAATATTTTAAAAATGTAGTCATTTTATGGCCTACCTTTATCGCAAACTGTGGCCAGATTGGCTGTAGTCTGTACCTGTCTGATTCAACTTATTTCTGCGTGACTGCGTCCCCTTTCGATAACAATTTTAAAACGTCAAAACCTAATTGGGAATGAAACCCGAATTATTTATTCTAATTTTGTTTTATTAATTTACTTATACTTTTTAGGAATAGAGGGCTTGTTTGGATGGTATGGGAATTTGGAGAATTTCTAATTTCTAGACATAAATTTATTATAAACAATCCAAATTCTTCACAAAGTTACACACTTTCCAATAAATTTATGTCTAGAAATTGAAAATTTCTCAAATTCTCCAAATTCCTAAGCGATCCAAACGGCCCCAGAAACCCGAATTATTCCGAAAGCCAATCAGCCTAAAAGATGAATTTTAATTGTTAATGAATTCCCATCCAAATTGGAAAACTACATTTGCATCAGTATCCTCTAAAAAGTTTCTATATTTGTTAAATATATATTCATATATGGATTCAGATAGAATGGATAATATATGATCTGTTTACACCCTATACTCATAAGGACAATATTTGATGCATGAAGCTCTATATAAGCTATACCGTAGTAATCATGCCGCTGACCATTGTTTACAATGCTCTGCATTATTTTATGGTTCGGTCTGAAAATGATGCATGACAGATACTTTCATCCCTGCAAAGCGTAGGTCTTGCTTGCATGATTAATCAATGAGCAGTACTATAGAACTATAGATCGATCATGACATAATTGCCAAAAAAAAAAATAAGGCATGATTAATATAAATGAGCAATCAGTGCAGATTGGTCATGATATAATTAATTGTCAAAAAAAATAAAAATAAATAAGGTCTTTCTAGAAGTTTCCTAACATGTGATAGTACTACATACTAACAAATTAAGAAATAGGATATACCAAAATCTATCCATATATAGCCTATTTATTTTTCATACATTGTCCCAGATTAATGAAAATCTTTTATTTTCGAATGAACACCTTCTACATGTATGTAGGGTGTCAAAAGGATTCCGTTCGGAACATTTTCGTTCCGTTCCGTCCGGACGGAACAACTAACGAAACACCAATTGGTTTTCGTTTCTGAAAACGGAACTGGTACCAATAAAGGTTAGTGTTCCGTTTACCAAAAAGTAGGCTGAAGTCAATGAAAAATGACTGAAATCAATAGAAAATGGAGAACGGAACGGAAAACTGTTCCGTTTTATGAAGCAAAACAGAAATGAAACTGATATGAGTTATGCTACCAGAAACGGAACACCCTTGTTTCGCTTCTGTTTCGCACGTTTGACACCCCTACATGTATGAACCCGCATGGGCCCATCAAAAGCAACGAGCTTATAATCAGATAATCGTTTCAAAATGTAAATATATATATGCAAGTACAACGTTATTTTTTTTTAACAAAAAGTACAACGTTATTTATTCAATCAAAAGTAAATTGGTCGAACTAAGTGTTAGATTATATATGTAACTAGATATATGTGAGGGAGTAAAACGTCAAAGCTAAATTAATGTAAGTAGAACGTTTTAATTTAGCTTTGCGCGCGCGCACAATACACCAGATATATGTGCATAAATAGTAGTATAGATCACATTTTCCAAATGTTAGATTATATATAATTATAAGTTATTCTTAATGTGTGATTGTCGAACTAACTAGTTATCAATCAACTTCCACCCAAATTGAAAACCGCATTTGGATTCGGGTAGAGATAGATACTATCCTATCCTGCACTTATGGTTCGGTATGTAAATGCTGCATGCATGCTATAGCACCGTATCGGATCAGAAATACTTGTAAACTATTTTCGTATCTTCGCAACATAGGCTTGCATAATCAACCAATGAGCAATCAATGTAGATCGATCATGATATAATTGTCAAAAAATAAGGCACGATTATTAATTAATATTAATAAGCAATCAGTGCAGATCGATCATGATATAATGAAGAAATATAAAGTCTCTTTCTACGAAATTTCTTGACATTTGATAGAACTACATAATAATAGAGAAACAGGACATATGCCAAAAGCTGTCCATAACCTTTTTTTAATATACAACTGTCCCAGATTAATAAAATTATTTTTTATTTTCCAATGAATACCTTCTACATGTATGATGTATGAAACCACATGGGCCCTTCAAAAGCGATAAGCATATAAACAGAAAATATGAAGATATTGGAAGCTGGTAGGATTAGATCAGACAGGTTAGCGTGATGAAGTACTTTTGATATTGTTCCTGATATATATAAGAGGAGAGTCTTTTATTATTCACTTTTAAAAAGCGACATGCCACCTTATAGTGAGTGATAAGTGTACCTAGTTAATCATGAGTGTTAGGCCCAGCCGTCCAAGCACTAAACTAGGCTAATCCAGGCCCACGGGCCTTGTAATAAAGGTAAAAAGGTAGTGGGGTTCAGAGTTTCTGATTTTTAATGGAAATGTAGGAGTTGACCATGCATTAAACTTGGCTGTTTTCTTGATTAATTAATTAGTAATTACTTTGTTTCATAATCTTTACTTCTAATTTCATGATATATATAGTTGAATTGCCAAAACATTAATGAACTAATTTGGTGGATAATTATTTCTTTCGGAGGAAGATGTAATCAATCATGCAATAGCTGCGGCATTTGATGAAATTATAACATATACATGTGAGTACATATATAGTAAGCTACTGGAATGATTTCTTAATGATATAAGTTCAGTTCTCAGTGCACAAATCATGGATTTGAGTCTTTTTACATTATATTTGATAGAAATAGAAGGGGGGGGGGGGGGCGGGGGGTTCATTTTGATATCCATCATACTGCATTGCTATCATGAAATAACAGCATGTAATTGTTGTGGTACTGATATCTACTAGTAAAATCTCTAGCTATAATACATAACAACAAAACATATCCTAAATTTATACCAAATTGCCTCCATTCTTAGCTGATCCAAGTTCTACCTCTTGTTTAGTACCTACTATCTTACTTCCTTTCATATCCTTATCATCCTCCAGCACTTCCAATGGCTTCATAGTATAATACTTTGCACACAGAATATAGTAACCAAGATTGAGCACTTGAAGCGCAGTAACTAGCCAGTAATAATTGTCTAGTTTAGCCTTATTAAGGTCATCTTGAAGCCAATCCCCACTATTCTTTGTATAATTATGCACAATTGTCACCAATGCTGTGCCTAGATAGTTCCCAATCGAAGCTGCTAGCCAGAACAATGCTGTGGCAGTGCTTCTCATGCTTTCTGGCGACTGGTCATAGCAAAACTCCATGTGACCCACTGACATGAATGTCTCAGCCAACCCATGTATAGCATATTGAGGCACTAACCAAAACACGCTGATCGAAACGCCATGTAAATTCATTGCATTTCTTCTTCTTCTTTCAACAAGTGCTGCTGACACGTTGGATAACATGGCAATACAAAGACCGATGCCCATGCGCTGGAAGTAGGTTATTCCAGAAGGCCGTTTCGTAAACCGGCTTGCTAGGGGGACAAAAAACCGGTCATAGATTGCTAGACTAATAAGCATGCCCAAAACGGTGAAAATTGAGAGGGTTGCAGCTGGGATTTGGAAGTGGCGGGACATGTGACGGTCCATGATATGTGCCTGTTGTATGGCAAATGTGTAATTGTGAGAAAGGGAGGTTATGAGGAGTATACCGACGGCCCAGATAGGAAGCATCCGGATTATGGATTTTAATTCCTCTACTCGATGAACGGTGGATAAACGCCAAGGGTTTGGATAGCCAGAGGGCAGCATATCTCCCTCAGTAACTATGGCTGCTCGGTCAAAGAACCTTACATGTCATATATAAGAGAGGAAAAAGAAAATTTAGGACGTTCCAAATTAAACCATATTGAGATGTTTTGTCTATTAGCTTCCACAAGCCAAGTTTATTATAACTCTCTTTGTGAATCAATATTTTATTATTAAAAAAAATTACCATTAAATCTAATAGAATCAAGGTTCATCACTGCGTTTTCTTTTGGACTAAGCAATTGTAGGGTTATGGAACATCTAGTATATATTTAATAACAAATTAATGTCTATATAGTGCCAACTTCCACCCCATTATTCAATTACCAAGTATTATCAACTCCTACGCTATTAATTATATATATTCAATTGCTGGGTATTAGAGATGCCTTATTATTTTGGACCGAAATAACCAATTTACACTTACTCAAGCTGGTTTGTGTGGTGAAGGCGGCCTCCAACAGAGATGTCGGCATCAAGCTCCTTGTCTTGATATAGCACGTTCCAATCATCAGGCGGAACCACGTTTTTTTTCTTAAAAGCAGCAACTACGACCTGAGTCAGCCGGGTCAAAGGGCTCCCACCGGGCTTCATCTTGACATAGAGCGGGTACCCAACAATGAAGGCTATGACAGAGAAGAACATAGCGATTGTCGGGATACCGAACCCCCATCCCCACCCCACATTGTCTTGCACATACACAACCACCGTCAAGGCCAGGAGTACTGCCAGCCCCATGCTGAAGAAATACAGATTGAAGAAATTCCATCTGTCACATAAAATTGGCCCGTTAATTATGTGTTAATATTTAATTAAATGTGATTCTAATTACTATGGTTTTTTTTATATTGAGTTGCACTAAAAGAGAAAGTGTGGTCCATGTTTTTTTCTGGAGTCTAAAGTTCATGGAGCATATATGTCATCTGCACAGGGTCAATTATTTGGTGAAATTACCCGTTAGGTTATACTTGTACTTAATTCCATGTGTTTCCAACAGTTAAATCTTTGTTTGAGTGACCAGGCATACGTGTGTTTTGGTGGTTGAGATGCTGTTCTCTTAGGTAGTACGGTGCTTAAATTAATTTTGGCTTGGATTATTTTATGTTTGGGAGGTATGCAACCACTGAGTATGCATTACTTATGTCGCTAACTGTAGATCACAGTAACCTTCAAAAAAAAAAAAAAAAAAAACTGTAGATCACAGTTAGAGTAAAGTGAGTGGTAGAATGTGTATTAAATGCAGCTCACTATATGATTTTGTGGACCTAATCATTGTATGATGTGTTACTAATTGTTATTATAATGACTGATTGATTTGGATACCCTTTCTGAGCAGTAGGTTGTGTTCCATTCAGACCGAACTGATCGGCTCCAAATGGTACAACACAGGGCCGGATCCCACCTGAGCCAATTGCAGTGAAGAGCAATGAAGCATATAAAATAAATAATTGCCACCCTGATGCCTTCTGACAAGTCTCGTGCGAAATGCATTGTGATGGGTGAAGGGATGGAATCACAACTGAAAGGGTTAGACTAATCATGCCAAGCTGGTAGAAGATTGAACCAGCAGCAATGGTCCAAAAGCGACCGGCAAAGGAGTCGGCTATCAAGGCCCCGATTATAGGGGTCAGGCTTGCGGTGCCACCAAAATTTGTTAATGTGTTAGAGGCTTCAACCAGTGGCATGTGCATCTGCTGTGTTAGGTACGTGATCATGTTGGCATTGAAACCAGTTGTGGCGAACCGGTCGCAGACCTCATTTGCTGTACAATTAAAAGACAAAGTATAACTAATTTCAAGACAAAAGGTATTTTTTTGATAATTTGATATATTGTCATGAGAAAGCTGGCTAACTGAACTTGTGCACTGTATGTGTTCTAAACTGCTAATGCTACACTCATTTTCTTTCTTTTTTTAATTATTAGTAGAAAAATTAAAAGAGCTTTTGATAATTTATCAATGTAAAGTGTACACTAATAATATAACATCAAGAACAGTAAAAAAAAATTAAAACATACTGTCAAAATTAGTGAACCATCAAAATCTAACCATCCTTCAATTTGATCTTTATTATATACATTTAACTCCCATTATCAATGCTTAGAAAAAGCAAATAAGTAGACCTGATTTCCCAGTTACTGATCATGATGAACTGAATATATAATTTCCAAAATACGGAGATGGAAATTTAGATCAAAGAGCTTCATTCTGAGGCAAATGTCACTCTAAAATAAAACTAACTACAATATTCTCAAAGAATGAATTCTGTTCTTTTTTGAGAAAAATATAAAATCGTTGAAATTGATCTGACCTAAAATGAAAGGCATGGTTTTAAAACCACCCTGTTTTCTCTGCTTCTCTTTTTCTCCCTCCGCCATGAATGTAAATGTGTCTGAAGCTCTCCAATGGAATTGTTGGGAAATTAACCAATATGGTTTGGTTTTGGGGGCACTACAACACTGGCTGTCCGGTGCATTTGAGAGGAATGATCATGGTACCATATATATACACTCCACTAGTAAGGAATAACCACAGGCCTAACCTTTTTTACTATCCCTGGGACAGGTAGATGCATTTTAGACAATGTTTTGGCGTCATTGACAAGTGGGCTCACGCACTAAGTTAAAAAAAAAAAGTAAAATAAATAAATAAATTAATTAATTAATATGCATGTTATATGTACAAAAAAACACAACAGTACAAGTGATTCGTCAAACCGTATATATGGGTCCTCTTTTGTTTTGCTTTATAAAATGTTTGCTGCCGATCTTGGCACTTTATGCATGACAACTTGACAAGTAATGGGTTATCATAGGGTTAGGACCACAGCCAAAACTCTTTAAAATCTACAGTCAGTGCAAAGAATTAATCAGAACCGTACATAGAAACTCAATTTGGACTGTTCCATATCAAAATCAACGGTGTGGATTTGTAATTTATGATGGTATGGACCTACTTTCGGCTCAATTGAGTATTTTAATACTCCACGTAAAGGTTATTTTAAAAAAAAATATGTAAAAGAAAGGTGAATTGTTTCTGCGAGCAATTACTTGGTTTTGAATAATTTCATGGAGCAATTACTGTGAGCCTGTGACTCTGTGAGTAGTACTATTTACATGATTGGACCAAAAGGTCCTTTAATTTGTGCCTTTTGTTTTGCATTGCATGGATCAATGGATGTATTAAAAATGGGATAAGGCTTGGGTTCCATTAAATGCACCCAATACTAGCTACAGATAATTATCGCTCTTAACATATAACAAAAAAGATGATAATTGCTCTGACCAAGAATGGTAAGTCTCTGAAACAGCTTCATCAGCTGATGCTTCATTGAGGGAAATGCAGTTATTGGAGGAATATTAGGCGTGCTATTAAATATAGCAAAATAATTAATGTAATTTGACAATATTAGCAATTAATGTAATTGAACTGGATCAACAGACCGATAATTTTCTTTCGACTTTAAATCGCATTACTGCATTTTCCTCCTTCCACCAATCTCTCTATACTCTCTCATGCTTTTTTGGTTTATCTTCTCTAGTGTACCGATGCCTCCTTTCCATCACCTTTTCAATGTAACCTCTAACAGAGGGGAAGATTTACATAGCAAACGCATCTCTCATTGCGTATGACTTTGTCATCAATCATCATCGATTAGCGACGGATTCAGATTTTCAATATGTGTAGGAACAATATCTAAGTTCAGTATCATAATCAAATCTAAGTACAAATAAATTTGGACAATTATTATTAACAACTTTGTTTAATTAAGCTGGGTGGCGAGATGCCAGCCAGTGTATTCATTTCGAGCAAAAATGGATTTCATTATTAAATTTCTGTGTGCTTTATTATTTTATATTTCAAAGTCTGTGTACCGTCAGATTTCCGAAATTATTTTATTTAAGAATTTGTACAGTAAAAATTTTAATACACAGAATTAATTTATTTTTTTTAATAAGAAGAAAGTTCGTACGCGTTTTATAGAAGCGTACATTATCTCTCTTTCCTACCCATTTATAAAACATGCTCGAAGGCTTCGAACGCATTTTATAAACGGGTAGGAAGGGGAATAAATTCACCACTTCAGTTATGCCTTTTGAGGCTGGTCAGACCTTCGTACCCGTTTATAAAACGAGTTCGGAGCCTTCGAGCGCGTTTTACAAACGGGTAGGAAGTAGGGATGAAAACGGAGCGGATGTTGGTCTTCCCATATCCGCATCCATATTTTTTTCAGATACGAATACGAATACGAATGTTTTCGGATACGGATACGGTTCGGATATTAAATGGATACAGATACGGTTCGGATGTTTTCAGATACGGAGTCGAATACAAATATATTTTCCCGGATACGGATAACATTTTAATCTTTTTTATTTATTTACAATAGCAGTTTCTCTAAATATAATATTATTCAATATACTCAGTGTTTATATTAGTATTTCGTCAATATCAGTTGTAGTACATGCGAATGAATATCTACTATTTTTCCATAGTTTGAGCCAAATGAGTATTTCTTTAAAATATGAAAGTTAATTCTAATACATTGCCTTCAATTACAATGTACAGCTTTAGAAGTGAACTTCTTTAAAATCAAAGTAAGCAAATTTATTTGTTGGGTTTCAACTTTTAACACATAAATAAAAGGCCAAAAGTGAAAGCAAATAAGAGACCTTCTAAAATTGCAAACACCACATAAGTACAAATCTAATAGAATTAATCAATAAATTCAGTCTTTCCACAATTTGAATTCTAACAGTATATTTAACTATTCAATGTCAAATCATATCATGTTACCTTAAATGTCATCCTACATTAAAAATATATATTAATCATATGTAATCAACATGATTAGAGAAAAAAAAATAATTTTAGTATTGTTATCATATATAATCGTCCCAATAATAAAAAAATAATTTTATGTTACTAATCCAAATAAAAATATTACTATAAGAGAACTTATCTAATAAAAATTAAGTATTATATAATTAAAAGTATTCTCTAATGTAGATAAGTAATTATATTAATATGGATAAATGGATTAATATCTATCGGATTAACATGTTAAAAATACGGATAAACGGATTAATATCTATCGGATACGGATAATATCCATGTCGGATACGAATACGGATCGGATATTGTCAAAAAACTCAAAACCATATCTGCATCCATATTTTTTTACGGATATGTTCGGATACGGATACGGATCGGATGTTGTGCGCATTTTTCGGATTCGGATACAGAGCGGACTTTATCCGCTCAGTTTTCATCCCTAGTAGGAAGGTCTAAATTTTTCGAAATGGAGTTATTACCTTTTTTTTCAAAATTAATGTGAAAATTAAAGTTAAATTTATTTTTATTACAATTTAGGTTAAATTTACAATTTTAAAAAAATCACATTTAATTTAATACTAATTTTATTTAAAAATGACATTCGAATATTAATTTTGACATTAATTTCTTTCACATTAATTTTATTTAAAATTCATATTTCAATATTCATTTTCATAATAATTTTTGTATTAATTTAAAAATGCTATTGGATTATTAATTTTTAAATTAATTTTCGCGTTAATTTTATTTAAAATTCATATTAGAATATTTATTTTCAGAATAATTTTATTTAAAAATGAAAATTGGAAAGTTCATATTAGGAAGGCGTAAATTTTTCGAAATGGAGTTATTACCGTTTTTTTTTCAAAATTAATAGGAAAATTATTGTGAAAATTTAGGTTAAATTTATTTTTATTACAATTTAGGTTAAATTTACAATTTTTAAAATATCACATTTAATTTCATATCAATTTTATTTAAAAATGACATTCAAATATTAATTTTGACATTAATTTTTTTTGCTTTAATTTTATTTAAAATTCATATTTCAATATTCAATTTCATAATAATTTTCGTATTAATTTAAAAGTGCTATTGGATTATTAATTTTTACATTAATCTTCGCATTAATTTTATTTAAAATTCATATTAGAATATTTATTTTCAGAATAGTTTTATTTAAAAATGGTATTGGAAAATTAATTTTCACATTAATTTACCTATTAATTTCGGAAAAAAAACGATAATAACTCCATTTCGAAAAATCTACGCCTTCCTACCCGTTTATAAAACGCGCTCAAAGGCTCCGAACGCTTTTTATAAACGGGTACGAAGGCCTGACCAGTCTCAAAAGGCGTAACTGAAGCGGTGAATTTATTTTCCTTCCTACCCGTTTATAAAATGCGTTCGAAGTCTTCGAGCGCATTTTATAAACGGGTAGGAAGGAGAGATAATGTACGCTTTTATAAAACGCGTACGTACTTTCTTCTTATTAAAAAAAATTTAATTCTTTGTATTAAAAATTTTTACTGTACAAATTCTTAAATAAATAATTTTGGGTCAGATTTTATTATTTCTTGTGATTGTCTTGTAATTTAAATTTATTGATTTTTAATTCATTTTGAGCACTTTTATTATTTACTTTGATTACTTATTTTTATTATTTATGTTAGTGTTTTATTTTTTTCACTTCTATTGTTTGACTATTCATTTTAGTTGTTGTATTATTTAATTTTAACCGATTTTGATAGATGTTTCATGTTTGTAACGAGTAAAATTAAATGTGAATAACGAATGCGAGCAATAATTGGTTCTTTAAATGACTGAAATTTACGGAAAGTGAAAGCATCAACAGCAATCGCACTTTCAATTTTATCTTTATCCTTTTTTTTAATATGAAATTATAAACTCAACGATAACATATTTAGTTGAAAAGTCATAGGTTCGAAACCCGGTTGAAGGATCTTTCATACAGAATTAATTTAAAAATAAATTGATTGGCTTAGACCCCAATTTATCTTCAAATAAAAACCACAACATGATTCGTGTCATTTCAGCGAGGAAAGATAAGTCACTAAGTATTGGGATCATGTTAAAAGTCCAGATGTATACTCGCGTTTGGATTGCTTAGGATTAAGAGGAATAGCTTATTCTTAGGCGGAATGCATTGGGAATTGTGTAACTTTGTGAAGAGTTTGAATTGTTTATAATAAATTTACGCCTAGGAAAAAACTATTCCTCATATTCTCATACGATCCAAACGGGGCGAAGGCTACGAAAAAGGCCGAGTGACATAAATCTGATAAATTTAGATTATTTGACAATTGTTAATTTTTTATAAAAAAAAAGATCGATTATTTATTTATTTAGAGAAAATATGGTCCACTGTATATGAAATCACAGTTTATCAGATATTAGTGAGAATTTTATCTACCTAAAAATTCAAACAGAGTCATTGAACCATGTGTGCTGAACTCCATGTTCTTTTTTTACCATTATTATATGGTACACGCGAGAATGTTTTATTGAAGTTCCCGCATAAGTTAACCAATAGATAATTATTGATAACAATATTTGCTTGAATGTTGATGAACAATTACACATTAATATATTATTGATAAATGAAAGTCTTCTAATTAATTTTTTTAAAGTCTTCTAATTAATTTTTTTTTTAAAAGTCTTCTAAATGTATTGATATGATTATAGTAGCTAAGTTGTTCCTCGTCCTTTATTCAATAAATTTTGGGTGCAACTAAATATAATTTTCCAAATACTAAATAGCATGATTAATCGTACCAGTATTGCTTTAAGAGTTATACCAAAAGCATAAATTAAATATAAGACAAAAAAATAATTATAAATTTAGATTTTTAATATTTACATATAAGTTATAAATACATAAATAACAATAATTATAATAGACGACGTACAATTTTCCTTTAAAACCAAAATACCTCAATAAGCAAAGATGTTGAAAAAATCTAATAGAAACCTCCATATATAAGTTTGATCAGCCCTCATTATATTGAGTATCTGCTGTATAACGAAGTATTACTTGTTGGGATATTTCATTTTAGTTTCGAATATTATTTAGCATTTAATTATATTGTATGTATTATTCTGAAAAATATTTATATTTATTTTTTAAATAATATTCCTACTTTTTTAAAAAAAATATTTATAATTATTTTAAGTTTGAATTACGTTCTAACATGGTCAACCTAAACTCGTCATTCAAAGACTCACAACCCCGTACATTCTAAAAACTTATCTTTTCATTCCGTACCGACCTGCCCAAACATCTTTTTTGTACGTGCAAAGATAACTATTACCAAAAATCCGCCGGGTGGAACCCGCCCCGCTCCAAATCCGTTCCATGGACCGGACCGCTCCGGATCGTCCATGGACCGCGATGGACCGAAGGGTTAGAACGGGACGGGTCTTCGACGGGTTTGAAATGCCCTTTCTAAAAATACCCGTGTTAACCCGTTCCGTCTTAACCCGTGGACCGAACCGCCCTGCCCAGTCAACCCGTCCAAAATCCGTACTAATCCCGAAAAAAAGGAGGAGGATAACTTTATATAATTATATTCAAATTTTTTCGTCTAATAAAAAAATTACAAATCAAATGTAAAAAAACAAAAAAATAAAAACAGAAAAGATAAGTAAAAAAAATAAAGGAAAAACGTAAAAGTAAAAAATAAAAGTAATTATCGAAAAATAAAAAACAGAAAAAAATATTGAAAAAACAAAAAAAAAGTATTGAAAAAATAACACAAAAAACAGAAAAAAAACGTTATAGTGATTATATATGTAGTTTAATACTAACGAAAAATAAAAAAAATAGTAATAAAATAAATAAAAATCCGCGGAGCGGACCGGACCGGACCGTCATAACCCGTGCGGGTTACATGGGGCGGGTTTAAGAAGGATTAGGACCAAAATTTTTAAGATGGACCGTCCTAACCCGCCCCGTCTTAACCCGTGGACCGTCCTAACCCACACCGCCCTAACCCGTGGACCACCGCGGATTGGATCGCCCCGCCCCGCTCCGTCTCGTTTGGTAAACACTAAACTTTTTTTTTTTTTGAGGGATTTTTTTTTTTTTAGGGAAACACTAAAACTCAAATACCACAAATAGAGACCATATCTTGCAAACTTTTTGAAAACTTCTGGAGAGGATATGAATTTGCATATCTTCCAAACCCAAAAATAAATAAATAAATAAATAGCACGAAGAAAGGCAGCTTTACATTGGCCGTACTCAAAATTGGACGACGTTGGTGGATGCACTGTAGTTTTACTCCTCGAAATTTCTCCCTATTTTTGCTATTGTAGTTTCCTTTTTCCATTTATTGAGCGTTCAAAAAGTCTTCGGAGTCTTTCATTTTTTTTTCTTTTTACCTTTTTTCCAGCTTAGACTTTTTTTTAAACCATGTGTAATTTTTTTATTTAGTTTGTGAAAATCTGTTGAGAAAAAAATGAAGTCAGCAAAAAAAATAAAAATACATAAATTGTAAATTTCGGAAAAGGAGACTTCACCTTGACCATTAATTAACGTTAGGCACAGTTTCCAATGTATCAACAGTATCAACGGTACACTAGAATACTAGATCAACCATCGATATAAAGACTTGCAAGATAATACTATCGTATCAACGGTGCACTAGATCACCCATCAATAAACTTACAAATATGCTTTGAGATAAAATAATACAATACTGAGTCTTATTTTATTACAAAATCTAGTAGATCCTGTGCCTACTGCATTTAGAAAATTTTGTTGTAAAAAAAATTGTAGCAAGGGTGGTACTGAAATTATTTTGCAACTCATGACTTTAATATATGAATAGATACAAAATATTTTCTAATTTGTTATCAGTCTCTCTCACCAAAAAATAAAAAATAAAATGAATAAATAAATAGAGAATGCAGCTGGTCCAAATCACAAACGTCTTTTTCTAAGCACTAGAGCAAACTAAATATGCCAAGAGCATGACATCAAAAAGGCGTATGATCTGGCAATACATAACAAATTTTATTTTTGGCTCAGCTCCTCCCAACAGTATGGAAATCACTGGATACACTGTTGAATTTAAGTGCATTTCCAGATCACACGAGGAAGTCCATTTTTTTTTATCAATATAAAAATGTCGAGAACAATATGGATTTATACTGTCATAACTGGTCCGAATCATTCAATCTGAAACGGAGTGATAAGGATTATTTCCGATATTCACTATTTTTATCATTCTATCAGTTATTAAAAGCGTTTTTTATTTTTGGCTCTACGTGTTTTCTATTTTTAGCTATCATTCTCCGTTTCTCTTTTCTTTTTCGCTCTTCTGCTTTCCTCCTTCTCGCGTACGTGTACGCTGTCTCTCCCACCCTTTCCCCACCTCCCTCTCCATTCCACGTATGTTGTCTCACCCATCTCTCTCCCTCCCCCCTCTCCCCTCCCTCACACTTCATAACAGTTGAAATTACTATACATAAATGTTTAAGTTAATATCGTAATTGTTGAATTTAAATGGATAACTGTTAAAGTCAATATATACAAGTGTTGAAATTATTATCGTAACTGTTGTATATTAACTTCAACAATTAGGATATCAACCTCAATAGTTATATATATATTAACTATAACAGTTATATATATTTGTTAGAGATATATCCTAGAAGCCAAACATATCTGGCTACTTCTATGGTCTTATGTCATTGATGATTTTATATCATTTGTTCCTTGATTTATTTGTTGGCAGATCATTCAGGTTGAGGATCTGAATTATAGATCTCTATTTTTCATTTAGTAGTAAATGACAACAATAAATCTAAAAGGTCCATAATCTTGATAATCACCAAGAAACATTAATTATCAATAAAATTAGTATGCAAGTTAAGTGATGATTAAGTTCTATAAATCATAGGTTAAGAGTAACCAACTTAATTGCATATGTTTATGTTAACTGAACATAGTACAGGACATGACCCAATGAAATAAATATATGGATTGTGTTATGTATCATTATTTATTTCGTTATGATTTTGATTCTAAGTTTGAGATGTTTATCTTTTCCACATGAGGATAGGTTCAATAAATATCGTCTACCACTGATTCCCGATAAGGGCTGTTATACGGACTTTATTTATGTTCTCTTGAATTGTGCGGGGAAAAGTTAATCATCAAGATAACTGTATGTCCCTCATTAATTAACTTAATGAGTGATGATATCTGTTTGGGCCCCTTGATGGAGATAGATTGTTTGCTAGCAACTGATACAATTATCTCTAGATCAAGAAACGTATAATCTTCAAGAATGACACATTCCTATCTTAGATTATACGATGATATCGTGTGACATAAGAATCAAAATAGAGAAATACTTTTATTCTCTTATGCGGGATTTAAATACTGTAGCAGTACACTATTTATGAGAATTGGAAATCATAACATGTTGCTAGATACCGCTTATGATTATTGGAATTAAATAACGATTTAATTCCATGTCCAACTTAGCATAAATCCTCAAAGGGTCACACAAAATAGGTGTTTAACCATACATGCATTAATTGTTTATTTGCAATAGTGATTTTTACAAAAGTATGATACGTTGACTAATTAATTATGTACCGTTATGAACCGTAATAATTAATTAAGTCAAATAGATCATATTGAAACAAATTAATGGATTGTCTAATCTCTAAATAATTATTATTAAGTTAATAATTATTTATAAACAACACACTTAATTATTTAAGTTGATTGGGCTTTTATTTAATTGTAAATGAAAATCCAATTAAATAACAATTGAATGGGGCCTTTAATTAATAGAATTGAGGACCAAATGGAGATGAGCAAATGGCCTATCTAGGCCCATACAAGGCCGGCCACAAGAGGGTGGTAGGTGGGATGGCACACTATGTAATTTGTGTGAACTTTGTGCTAGGGTTTGAAGCCTATATAAGGACCTATGTGGAGGCTCCTTGGCTCTTGCTCTTTCTTCCAACCCTAGCCACCCCTAACACCATCGGCACCGGCCCTCTCTCTCTCTTCTCTCCACTCAATTGCTCATGTGTTGAGCTCTTGATTCCATTAAATTAATTGGTGAATTAATTGAAGAAGGAAAAATCTTTGGGATTAGACTTCTTATTCTCATCGCTAGCACGATTTGAGAATAACTTGGTTAATACCTTAGTGGACTCGAGATGGTCGTCTTGGAGGAGGTTGGAGAGCACCCCACCGATTTCTAAGCCGTATGAACGAGCCTCCTAATTATCATATTAGGAGAGGTAATGAAACTTCCTACTTTCTCTTGTGTTGAATTGGACTTTTGCACTAGATCCTTTCTTGCTTGATGTTTAATTGGATTAATTAAGTGTAATTAGTCGAAAAATTAAAATTGAGCAAAAACTAAAAATATTAACTTCAACAGTTACGATAATAATTTCAACAATTGTATATATTGAATTCAACAGTTATGAAGTGTGTGGGAGGGGGTGGAGAGGGACAACGTATGCGGGAGGGAGGAGGGAGGAAGGGGGAGGGGGATAGCATATGCGGGAGGAGGGAGGGGGGAGAGGGGGGAGGGGGACAGCGTATGATGAAAAGAGTTAGTTTAGCGCTGGATAACACGGGAATGATGGGAATAAAGAATATGAAATGATAGTCTATTTTTTTTTTTAAAAAAAAAGAAGAAAGAATCATTTTATTTGAACGGGAGATCATTTTTATTCCATTGTATTCGGGCACTTTTGGAGAAAAAAAAAAGATTAAATAAGAGGAAAGAAATGTTGCATCTTATTTGTTCACGCCAATTTTATTGCGGGGTTCATGTGTGAGGCCTGTTTTTGCCTTTTCTGATATGGAGAATTGATCAAAGTTCAAAAGACTCGCAGCATCAATGCCTCAATAGTAGGGTTGTTGATGAAAATTCCGAATCTGGTAACGCGATCTACAATGATTTGTGTATATTTATTTCATAAATAGTTTATAAATGAGTTCAATAATTGAACGAATTTTCATGTGGATTTTAAAAATAAAAACAACTTATTTAACTTTCTCAATTCGTATTTAAATTTTTAAATCTAATTCAAATAAATATTTTAACTTGATAGGAGAACTAGCTCTTAGTCTAGTGGCAAAGAGCAATGCGATCGTGAGTTTGAAATCCGGCCGGAGAATTCTTTGTGAAATTTAATTTTAAAATACATTGTAGATCGAGCTCGACTTCCATCTTATCTTCAAAAAAAAAGTAAACAAATAAAACTTGATAGATAATTTATAGTCCCAAATAGTTTTACTATTACAAAATTATTTTTATGTCATAATATCATTTAAATTAGAGTTGTATAATCAAATTGCACATTCATAATGCAAAAAGATTGCTTATCGATTCAAGTCATGAATGCAATTTATTATGATTCATGTTTGATATAAAATTTACGAAATAATGGATGTGAATTCGTATTTACTATTTAGAATTTTTTATTTAATTTTATATATAAATTTTATTTATTTTAATAGATTTGAATTTGGATATGCTAATATCCTATTCGAATTTAATTCGTTAACGGCTCTACTCAATGTTTTTTAGTTGGGCTCATGACCACCACGATCAGTCAACACGGTTGACATACCATCTTGTTGTGGCTAAAAATTAAAATTAAATTCGATTTTGGAGTTTTAATTTTGTTTATTTTCTACTAAGAATCGGTGGAGAAAAGGTACTTCTTTTGCTCCATATATATATATAGTTTAGCTACGGTGAGTCGCGACTCACGGACCCTCCGGTGAGTCGCGACCAAAACTCCTAGATCTAGATCAAAATGACCGATCCAAACCGTCTAATATGATCTCCCTATTGAAATCTCCGTGCAAACCAAATTTTTTATTTTTTCGAAATTTTTAAATATTTTTTTCGGATTTTTAAAAACTGATGTTTTTGAATGGTTCAGAACCAATTAGATTAACGATTTTTTAAAATTTCAAAAAAATACTTAAAAATTTCGAAAAAATAAAAAATTCGGTCTACATGGAGATTTCAATAGGGAGATCATATTGGACGGTTTGGATCGGTCATTTTGATCTAAATCTAGGAGTTTTGGTCGCGACCCACCGGAGGGTCCGTGAGTCGCGACCCACCGGAGGGTCCGTGAGTCGCAACTCACCGCAGCTAAACTATATATATATATATATATATATATATATATATATATATATATATATATATATATATATATATATATATATATATATATATCTTAAATATGTAAAACAAAAATATTGAATACGTACGTCAAGCAATCAAACGGTAGAGGATATAATTAATTGCCAATTGGTTTCATATTGCTAAAACTTCTAAAACCACATAGGCACATAGGTTCTGAACAGTTACTATTTATTTGTTCTAATGCTAACATTTTGGTTGTTCTCAAATATCAACATTCTATTATTTAGTTACTTTTTCAAAATTTAAAATAGCAACATCAAATTTAAACTGCTCATCTTATTTAACTTAACAACCGATGTGTTTTTATATAACTTTCGTAAATTTTAGAGTTCATTTGATACTCCATCAAGAGATAGAAAAATAAACTAACATTATTAATTATGATAGATTCATTCTAATACGTTCATGTTTTAGCCTTTGATGGAATATCAAATAACTCTAAAATTTACAAAACTTATATGAAAACGCATGGGTGATTAAATTAAATAAGATGAGCAGTTTGGATTTGATGTTGCTATTTTAAATTTTGAAAAAATAATTAAATAATGAAATGTTAGCTAACTAAAATATTAGCATTGGAACCTTATTCTTATTTTTAAAAAAAAATAAAATGTGCTCATATATGTGGTTCTGAACAGGTATTATTTACTCTTTTTTTTTTAAGTGATCATATCGGCCGTCACCTGTTGCAGAGTTTATAATCAGTATTATATTTCTTTCTAGATAAGATAGCCCATCACTGTCCGCTGATATAGACCAGTAATCAGTGCGTGCACTATCCTGTTTTAAAATATTATTTATTTATTATTAACCAGTACACTATTTTTCTTTCTGGATAGTCCAACTTTGAATAAGAGCAATCAATCCAAGTTCGGTAGCTATGTGCCCATGTGCCTCAAAAATATGAGATCATTCAGTCTCTCCAGATATAGGCAGTTTTTGATGTTGGAGTGTATATATATTGTGTTATTTTATTATAGTTATTATATTATATGTTAGAGTGCATTCTTCAGATACTTAACTCAAATGGGCAACATTCAGATTGTGCAATCGATGCATAAATAATTTTGTGCAAATATAATAAGTTTCTCAATACAAACAAATGACTTGAATGATGTTTATTTTGGTGGGGTAATTTATGTGGATGCAAATTGGGGTACAGCTGGGCAGCTGACCTAGGAAAATTGGAGATGTCCAGTGCTTAACTCTCCCACTCCAGTCGTTGCTTTTCTTTCTGTTACTTCCAAAGTAGCTGCTTCAGCTTCAGCCACACGAATTTTCGATATTCCTTTTTATTTCTCATCAAACGAATGGCATCTTCTTCTCGAAATCCTAGTTGTTCTTAGCATGATATTGGAGAATCTCATTGCTATTACTCAAACAAACATGAAACGTATGCTTGCATATTCGTCCACCGGTCAGATCGGATTTTTAGCCTGACTTACACGATAATCCAGTTCAAGTATATATATTTGGCACATTCTAGAAGAAAATAATACACATTTTTATGAAATTATATTATAATAATCGGAAAGAAATAAAGTTATGTATATGATAATGCATACAATTAAAAATCAGTCTATGATTTATTTAGTAGTTGAATGCAACGCTAACATACATTGAGTGAAGATTGTAAGTTCGAAATCTGATTGAGATTTTTTTTATATAAATATAAATTTAAATTAATAGATTTTCAACTTGTTTTTTTTAAAAAATAAAACTTGAAACTATTGCAAGACATTTTAGAAAGCTAAAATTTATATTGGAGGGTTATGCAAAGAAGGAAAAAAAATCGTTTTTTAACTTAAGATGCGTTGTCATATTTCACTTTTTTTCTCAATTTACATTAATTTTTATAATTGTCGACAATGTGAACTAATTTAACTTGATATTCTCTGCCAAATATTTCGATAAAACAATGTGAACTAATTGCTATTAGTTATCATGTAAGATGTACTCAAACTCGGATTCTCATCTACAAATCAGCCATCACCTTTTTTGATTTTGCCATAGTGCTAACTAACACCTGTCTATCAGGACAAGCCGTCCAAATGCCAAACTAAAGCAACTCAACTGTCACAGTGTCACTGATCAATTCTCTCATTATCTGTAATATCCATGTATGTGTTTGAGAAAATGCCAGTTGGTTTTATAGACGTACATGGGCAACAAAATGCCATTCAGGGAAACAAGTTCTCGTGGTACAGATCCAATGATAATAAAGGTAACAGGTACAAAATTGATGGCGTTTGAGATGACATCAATGGTAGTGGGGGGTAGGCAAAAATAAAGAACATGATACTTTTTTCACTTCAGACAAGATCAATTTTTGGATCCCATTTATTGCATTATTAATGGCGTCAATTGAGAAGGTGAGAGTCTGAGACCAATGCTTGATTTTGTTTTTGTCGTTACTGAAAAATCCTTTATTTTGCGTTTTTTGGGGTGGATATATATATATATGAAACTTTCATTTTGTGGTCAAACTTTGATCAAATAAAATATTTTATAGGAAATGATTGGGTTTATTAGGAGATATTATCATCCTGACTCGTCTGCTAGTGAAATACTATCATTTTAGTATGCAACATAATAAGTTAGAACTATAAATTCTATATTAATAATTTGTAAAAAATTTATTTATCTCTGGAAAATGCTCTATATTTACATTTAATTTGTACAAAATTTACATCCTGATGATAAATCGAGGGTAAAACTTTCAACCCCATTTTTGTGTGCCACGTAGCCAGAAACAAAAATAGAAAAATCACATACGATAGTATTGATATGATAAAGAAAGTACCAAACAAATAGGCATGCTATGTCGGAGGAGAGGAAAAGTTTCGAATAGATTTTGCAATGGAAAAGGAAGCTACCTAAATCATTCCAACAAGATTGTTTTTTGGCATCAGGCGCAAACACAGCAATGCGGCTAAACATATATAATTTGTTTTCTCTTTCCAAATTTCCTTGGCTATCTTTATTGAATTGAAATCATGATAAATTTGATTCGACCAGTGCCTAAGGATTAATAAAGTTGTTTTATTTAATCGAATTATGACAGTAGCATGTCCATCAAGGTGTTTGGATAACTTTAGTATAAGGTGTTATAGTATTACTATATTTTTTATGTTGTGAAAGGTCTAGACGGTGGAAGATATGATTGGTGAAAAGTAGATGGTTGTTGGGAAATGGTAGAAAGGCTATCACATTAGTTATAATGTGATCAGTAAAAAGAATAAATAATTTAAAAAAGTTACCGGTGTACCATTTTCAATTAATTCAAATCTGTTTTTACAAAACTTATAAACCAATCAATTAATACCTTTACACCCCAACCCGCCCACCCCACAAACCACACCCACACCGAAAGAACATCTAACCTCAGATGAGCAGAGACCTCAAGTAATTTCTCAAACATTATATTACAGAAACAAAGTAAAAGCAACTAAAACAACCAACTCTATCA
The DNA here is from genome assembly GCA_028095005.1 of Rhynchospora pubera. Classification (NCBI taxonomy): domain Eukaryota; kingdom Viridiplantae; phylum Streptophyta; class Magnoliopsida; order Poales; family Cyperaceae; genus Rhynchospora; species Rhynchospora pubera. The sequence continues at coordinate 104,887,707 of CM051461.1, read as the reverse complement.
GAACTCAAAGGCATATAGTTAGACACAAATTTCATTCTGATCATCCTTATAGCTTCAAACGGGAAAAAAAATTTCCTTCAACACTAATGGTCTCCATGTTTGGTGGCTAACCCAAACCAAAACCACCTCAATCAATGTTTTTTTCTTCTTTTTCACCTTTCTTATAAGGTCAGGTTGCGAATCACTATAGGCAAATGCACTTCACTAAACCAAATTTAAATGTTCAAGGAAATGTCTATATTTTGCCCACAAAAAATACACTCAATTTCATTGAGAGGTATACGATTTTTTACGTACTGAAGAGTAAACTACATACAAGTACATTTCACGGATTTTTGATGTTTCAGAAATATGAATTTATTCTTAATGAAAATTAAAAAATGAACTATGCACAATTTCAGAAGGTAAATTATCTACAAAATTTAGACCAATTTTGAATTGTCTATAATGTATTAGCATGAATATATGCATCGAAAATTTGAACTATATACAAAATTAAATGCAACTCATATAAATTTCGTATATGAGATGCATTAAAAACTGCCAGCAATTGTTTACAACATTACTATATTAGAATTGCATTATATTGTCATTAGGATAGCTTGCTTGCTCGGCAGTACCGGTTCACTTGCACTAGTTACCCTCCTCAACCAGTGTCACTTGACTGATATATCATTTTAACAGTACCTGGCAAAATCTCCAGCATCATACTATCACAAAATATTACCGCATAGAGTTCTCTAGTAATAGAGACCTCACTAATAGCATGCCAAATTTTCAGGGATTGTATTGAAATTTATTATAAAAAAACAATTGTTACAATTAACCAAATAGTAGCATACCAATCTACACAAACGATGATACAAGAAAAGGTGAGCACTTGGTTATTACTTTAACAACAATGATACTCGCCATTTCATCTTGTTTTTTATCCACATGTTGTCAGTTTGTCTTATATAACATATCACTAAACAACATTGGCCTTAAGTTAAAAGGAGAATCTAACTAATTGTTTATTTTCTTTCCTAAAATTCAGGCACTCCTACAGGGAAGGGCCTTCATATAACAGGTACGCATTGCGCTATGTTCTGATGTACAATTAAAGTATCATATGTTATCCAAAATTTTCTAAGCTTCCTACAAATAATATCAAATTCCTCACTTCCTGAGCAAAGATTCATTGCTAATTCAATACTTGACAAAGCCTGTTTGTTTTTGTGCTTTCCTAAGAACCAGCTCCACATCACCCCTATAAAGAGAAAGTTCTTTTGCTAAAGCAAAACCACAAAACATGCCATCCACGGCTGCACTTACAATACCGCCAGCGTAACCCGCTCCTTCTCCAATTGGATACAAACCTTTTAAAGATGTGCTTTCACAAGTGTCGGCCTGGCGTGAAATCTGCACAGGAGAACTTGTCCTTGTCTGTACAAATAACGGAGTATTAGAAAAATAAAGGTGTCAGTAATGGAACTGTTAGTTGTTTGTCATTTTAGTTTTAATAATTAATTAATGCATAGGTATTCTTCTTATCAATAATCTAACTAAACCACACAGAACTGCATGTTAATTTTCTTAATACTTCAAGATCCATAGACTTCCATTAGAAATGGGAAATTTTAAAAGGAAAACTACCTCCACACCATGAAGCAGTGCATCTGTTGTAATAAAGCCTGGAAGCTGAAATTTACAAAATATGAATCAACAAACATTTAACAAATCTTCAATACTCAAAGAGAACAAGCATTTGGTAATTGAAAATAGTGCAAGACATTGTGTTGGAAAAAAGAAAAGTGTTTATATTTTAGGCACCTCTTTGTCAAACATTTCTATGGAACATTGTAAAGCTTTTGTTATGTGTGCCGGAAACAAATTGTGTAGTCTGGATGCTTTCACCCCCAATCTGTAACTTGATGCTGGCAGGGACGTACCTGATATGTGGAAAGTGTTCCATCCAATAAAAACAACAAAGTATTATCAATACGATATTTCTCGCAAAGGAAAAATTGTAGGCGCTCCCTACTTATTTTTAAACAAAAAAAAAAAGAGAAACATTTCTCGCACTGAATTGAAGCAAATTTGAAAGAGAAAGATAATAAAATAATCATACCTGATAATGTCTCAGCAAGAAAATCAGTCACTCTTTGTGCAGGGACAACAAAATTTCCTCCCCCCATCTCAGCTGCTCTTCTTTCAAACTCTCTCTGTAACACAATGATAATTAGGAATAAACAACTGCATCAGGTTGTCAGGATTGTTACCATACAGGCAGGTATGGTACAGAACCTGTAGAAGGCCTGACTGATTCAGTACCAGCAGGTACACAGTCAAGGCTAACCTGTATCATCATAATAAGACCCTGTATTGCGAAGATGGCAAAAGTAACCAAATTTGAAAAATACTTTCCTTTCAAATGGTCCTTGCAAATAACACAACATTTCTTATAAATTTGAATACAACATACCACGGACTCGGAAACTCTTACCATTTCCTGAGATTAAATTGAGACAAAAATTAAGCAATATGGACTTGAATATTTGGGTTTCAACTAAATTAGAACCGCATATAAATTAATTTCATTGAGATGATATGCAAAGATAAAGTAAAATTAGGCGGACTTTTTCTTCAAACTAGTTTCAACAGGGGGTGTTATTTGTAAACAATGGGAAATACTGGGTTCTAAAGGCAAAATACCTGGAATTCGACACCAGCAAGGGGGCCATGGGATCTAAATGAGTCAAACTCATCAGAAGAAACAGTGACGACCAAAGCCGAATTAGCCCATTTTGACGCTCGACGAGAAAAAGACATGCCATTGATGCAAAGTTCTGATGGATTTGTACTCGTTAACACAACCTGGCAGTAATTGAAGTGACATACATCACATTACACTATTAAAATATTGTTTTCTCCTGTTCTTCAACTTAATTTAATTTAATTATTCTTGTAAAAACACCTTCAAAATTGTTTAGTTGGCATGAAGCAAAATGCGCAATTTGAACCAAAATTTGAATGAACTCCTTATTGGACTGAAATGCACAAAGAAGAACACAGTGACTTATTGTCTTGTTTCTATTATTATTAACCCGGTGTTAGTTCTTTTGTCTTTCTTTCTGAATTCTGCTAGGTTCCAAGTGCTAACAGTAAACGCTATTTCTGGTTGAGTCTTGAAAGCAAATAAGAAGACAAAACCAGATTCAGTAACCAAAATATGTGCATATGGATATATTTTTACTGCCTACCCCAACTTCAGTTGAGTCTTGGATGTTTTTTCTTTTGGGTTTCTTTTCTAGCCTACCCCAACTTGTTTGGGTAAAAGGCTGAGTTGTTGTTGTTGTTGTTGGATATATTTTGACTGCAGTTTTATTAACCAAACAAAGTCGAAGCCACATGCTTGACTGACCCAACCAAGAAGTATCATGTCAGATATCAGAACAGCACTCTTAATATAAAAACTTAGGACTTGATTGAAATATCAAAAGGACCAAACAGAGTCACCTTTGAGTCATACCTGACCACCCGGACACATGCAAAAAGAGTAACAGCTTCGGTTTTCTACCCCCGACTCAAAGCTGCTCTCGGTGTTAAAATCATCACCGCCAACATACTTTGCAACTTTGTAATCAGCAACTGGTATTCTTCCTCGTCCACCTTGTACTTCATTAGCCAATTCAGAGTACTGTACATTGATTTACATCATAGTTGTATGATGATTAGTTTTTTTCTGAATAAAATACAAAGTTGAGGAATGGTAGGAATCTTACAAAGAAGAAAGGAGATTAAACACCTACAGTTTGCAGCAATTGATAGAAACACTTATTACTATATGAATGAACCTAGAAAGGATACATAATCCTGCTATACCCTCAATTCAATAATCGCAACATGCTCTCAGAATCTATTTGTATATAGACCAATGAAACAGATCTGCTCCTTTTAATCAATTTTGTACCAGTTTTTTGTTCTCTCATTCGCACAGTTGATATAGTATTATCTTTTTTCCTAAAAAGAACTTAAATTCTTAGGTACTTACTTGAATACTGTTTATCAGTTCTTGTGGGTGTTCAATTCGCAACCCAACCTGCATTGTTTCAAATACTATTTATTTTTCTTGATAGAAGCATATGAAACAACTTCTCATCTTCATAGGTTAAAACAAATTAACTTAAATAGAAATATAAATGCTCGATTGTACCGCGAAATTCTTCGGAACCATCTCAATATTATGTTGCAGTAGCATGCTATAAACATCTCGAGCCGAGTGGCCAACAGCTAGTACAACAGCATCAAACAATAATTTCTCTTGATCAGAATTGCAACCTGGCTCATTTTTGGCATTGGAAACCACAACACCTTTAACCTGCCCGTTTTCAACTACAAGGTTGTCTAATCTTGTGTTGAACTTAATGTCAACCTTGATACAGCAAACAATTGAGAGAAAAGGCATCAGCTAACAGAAGCAATAAAGATGGAAAAAGACCTTTACATTTACAAACTGAAAATTTCCAACAAGGCAACAATAAAAAACTTACTCCCAAGTCTAGTAAGTAATGCCGAAAATTTCGGAGCAATGGAACAAGCTTATCTGTACCGAGGTGAGGTTTTCCATCCACTAGAATGTTTGGTGGGGCTCCAAATTGAACTAATGTCTTCAGAACCTGAAATAAGAACACTAGTATAAGAAAACAATGTGTATTTTTCATTTGAACCCTTTTTTTTAATGAGCAAAAACTTTGGCAAATCCATGCTGTTCAAAGGACTCAAAAACAAAAGAGTCCACAAAGACCAATGTGTTGGCCCCAATTTTCCTTCTATAAAGGAACAAAGTTCCAATGATTTAGATAAACTTGGGTCCCCTCAAGCTAGGAGCTAGGGTCCCAACTGCAAACATAGCCCTGAATTCACCTTTTTTGAGCACACTAACCTAATATGTCAGGTATTAATATTATTAAAAAAAAAAGGATGTAAAATACTTACAAAATGTCATCATTGCAAGAACGAAAAATAGTATATAATAGAAAGGACTTACAGCTTGGACACTATCGCTATTTCTTCCAATTCTTGTCACGAGCTTGCCATCACTCCACGTACCTGCACCACCCTGGTTTGGTTAAGAGGCTTTTAATTATAACAAACAAGCAATAAAATCGAATGAGAGAAACTTTTAAACTCCATATTATTCAAGTACAAAAAGACGTCTGTAAAATTTGTCCATAATTTGCATTACACTGCTAACAATGCGATAACAATGAGATGATAAGGAGCGTTAATGCAATATTGTCAACTTCTAGCGCAAGACAATTTAAACCTACTTTCCTTAAAGCGCTAAGGGAATATAAATCAAAAGTTCTTTTTTAAACTAGATTCATTGTTGTCCTTATATTATTCGCAATGCATTATTAGCAGTATAATGCTAAACAGGGGTTTTCAAAACTATCTCAAGACTGACAGATTTGTTTTCTTTAGTTATAGATAAATAAGGTCGTATTTGAAATTACCTGAAAATTAGGGGTTTGGTGCAATACCCTGATGACCTGGGGCCCTTATCAATTTTTATACAGAGGGCTTTTCAACATTTAATGTGTAAAATGGAAAAGGAGAACATACCTCTCCAAAACAGAAATTACTCTCGGATGAAAGTATTTTTCGGACAACTAAAGCACCAATATCACGACCTCTTTGTTCAACTGGTTGACCCCTCTCGATCAAAGTGACATCAGCACCAATCTCGCCTAAAACAAGAGCAGCAAATAGGCCTGATGGGCCACTTCCTACAACAGCCACTCTTGGCCTTTTTTCAGAATAGGTAAAGCCATTAAATGGGTTAGACCCGTCAACCTTGACCTTGCCTTTGTCTAGAATATCAACTAAATCAGTCGGGGCATTTTCGTCCTCCCTATATTCAACGAAGCCAAGTTTTGGTTCCAAATAGGAGATGAAGTCCCAGGTTCTTGGTTCGAGGTGTAGAAGTTTCTTTACATCCATGTCTACAGTGTAAACAAATGCTGGTTCCTTCAATACCTGATTAATGTTTAGTTCACAGTAGCCAGCGTTAAAGTTTACAGTGACACCAAAATATGCATTGTATGCTTTCAATTTCCCAGAAACATACGATAGTTATATCTCTAATTTTTCAAATCTTCAGCAAATTAATTATTCTTATGACTTAATTAGCTGAGAGCAGTCTTCAATTACTAAACCAGTTTATCTGAATTCTACTATTCTTTTGTGTCCCTTTGATCCAAATACTCAAAGAACATAACTGAGGCTAACTTTAATCAAATTGGTTCTGACGGAACACAACAAAACCAAATAAACTAAAAGTAATGCAACACTTAGCAATACTATTTTGATTCATTTTCCCTATCCAAATATGCCATCTACAAATACACATTTGAACTTTATTTAATAGATATTATATTCTGAATCATCAGCTCTAATCATAGTTCACCGTACCTTTCTTGCATCAAAGGATTTCCTCACAACTGTGAAGGCTTCTTCAGGAAGCATTGGAGCAACCTAAATTAACAAAAGCCCTCCATTATTAACATTTCATTCAGTTTAATGATTAGTTGAAAGTTTCTTTTTTTAAACAAAAAAATATTATGCTAACATTTGCAAATAAAACCAGTAATTCATTTCTTTGAAAAATTGGCAGCTTCAAAATGTTCTGCACTCAGGAAATTACGTAAATCCAGTCACTAAACTTTTAATTACAAATTTCACCTACAAAGTAATTTGATGGGAAAACATTCAACTAACAGCAACCATTTCATCTCTATTTGTAAATTGTAATGTAGCTGTATTGTGCATTTCATCCATGTCAATAATCAAGCTAAAATTTAACAAAACAACATTCATATGTTATGTTCCAACTTCTAAGATTTCAATTTATAGTTACAAAACAATTCAGTTGGGTCAAGACAACAAAATCAGGAGCAATTTAGTCGGTTTTGCTATTTGCAATGACACCAAACATTAAACCATAAACCTTAATAAACCTATTGGGTACAAGTAATAATTCATTGCAAACTTCCATTTGAACAATAATAACTTACAGGGAACTTGAGAACTTTAGCAATGGCTTCAAGCAATGGAAGTGAAACGCCGATGAAGTCCTTGCCGGGGTCCTTGTGAGCCGGCACGCTGAGCTTAGACAGCCTCCAGTACCCTTCCTCCCGGTTGCGTATCTCCGTCTTTAGGAGCTCCTTCTTTATCTTCTCCAGTTTCTTCTTCTCCGACGGGTACCTCCGCTTCCCCGTTCGCCTGGCGCATGTAGTGAGTAGTGCTTTGCGAGGCGCGAAGGGAATAGTGTGTAGGTGGATTCTGCGTGTGGTGATTGTTGGAGAGAAATGGAGAGGATGGTAAGTGGGTGTTGAAATCGCCGTTGGAGTATGGAGTTGAAGCTAGGAGGGAACAGTGGATAGTGGATAGACTGAGACTTCGCACGAACAGATAGGATGCCATATATGATATGAGTGGTGACGTGAGGTCTCACAGAGCCCAATATAGAAAATCTTGGCCCAGTATGTAGATTCGGCCTAATAACTTTTGAGGTGGCATCAACCTAATTTTCCCATTATTATTTTGTGAGAGTCCAATATCCGAGTCATTACTCATTATCATTTCTGGTAGAGATTTCCACAAGTTGACAAGTTCTCTCACTTAACCTATTGCTGCTTTTTGGTCCTGACTATCGTATATATGAAGTTGTTCGTTTCATTCAATTTTATGTGCCGCAAAACTGCTAAGTTTATATCATTATATGATTGAGTGTCACTGTAATATAATATTACATTTGACTAAACACCATTATGTAATAAAAATACATTAAGAAGGTTAATGGGTATGCCAGCGTGGAATATTCAGCTGATTAATGAGACCATTCAGGTTTTAAAGAAAGACGCTATAATTTCTTCGTAGGATTTCTTATTCATTTTGATGAGTTTGTTTTTCTTTCTTTCTTTCTTTCTCCTTTTTACTATTATAGAAAAAGACAATGTTTTTTTAGGGCCAAAAATTTTTTTAGGGCCTAAAAAAAAGACAATGTTGTTCCTTTGACTAAATTTTTGTAAATTATAATGATAGGAGAACCGGTTAAAAGCAGATGCATTCATAAACACGATTTCTTTTACAGGAAAAGCATCTATTGAAACCCAATTTTAACAATTACGTCAAATTTTAAAATTACGAACTTTAAAATCATAGAAACGTCATGGTTTTTATTATTTGCATAAGAATTAAGAACTCTATATATATGATGAAATCGTAAAACTACTTGGGTTCTTATTATTTATTGGAATACCAAACAAATTGAGTTGTTAATTTCCAAATTGCTCACCGACTGCCTTTATGCCTGGTCCAGTGTCAAACGAAGCTGAATTTTTGTGTACAGCATCTTTAAGTCACCGAGAACATAGTACATCATAAACTTACGTTTTTCGATTTTGAGAGGTGTTGTTTTAGTTAGCATGGCTGTTAACATGGTTGTTTGTTATCAATTTTAAATTTTTTATAATATCCAATGTAACAGCATCAGTTATACTATACATTTTAATCCGAGTAATCACAATTCACAACATGCATCTCAGCTTGCGCGCAGGAAAAATGACTGGTAAGTATTTACAGACCAGCCGGCCTATTAATCAAAGCTAAAGCACTATCATCATCAATCAAGATTCAAGCAGAGAATACTATCATCATCAATCAAGATTCAAGCAGAATTCTCTATCTATTAACCAAAATTGGCCGTCAGTGCAAAAGAATCAGCAAGTAAGATCGAGAGTTGCACTGTAAAACCCACGAATTTTAATTTATTATATTCCTCTAAATTAAGAGCTATATCAAATTCATTACAATTAACGGTCTAACACAAAGCACATAAACAACAGTTCTAGCTATCAGAAAATAGGCCGGAAACACAAATATCTACAAGAGGTGTTAGTATGCGAGAAGAAACTCCGCTCAAAAATATAGAAGCAACTCCAAATGTAAGATACTTCTCCGCCTGGTCTCCTGATCAATAGTTAACTAAATGGTGTGCAGCGCTTTTGAAAGGGAGAACACAGGAGTATGTGACATACTTGATGCCGTCCAAAAGCACGACAATAAAAACTCGAGAAAGAGACTTAGGTGAGACACTATCTCCATCCCCAGCCAAATCCCTTGGATCAGCTAAAACTGAGACCACCACTTTCGAGGCGGGCTTCTTATCGCCATCTGAATTTTCAAAACTGTTGGTGTTGGTGTTGGTGTTGTTGTTGTCGAGTGTTTTTCCAGGAAGAGGGATGGCATTGTTGTACATGACTCTCCTGCTCCATTTCTTTTTGTTACGGACGTGAGAGCGAGGGAGGTTTTTCCCAGTCAAGTTGACAACTGAGTTGGTTATGTTGTCAGTTTTAGTGGCAGGAACAATACCACCACTTATGTTGGAGGAGACATCAAATTGGAAGACTTCAGTGCACATTCCAGAGCTCAGAACTGAACCTGTTGAAATAAATCACTTCATTGTTACAATAAATAAAGAACAAGAAACAAAAAACTGCGCAAATTTTAATCACTATTTATTCTGTCATTTCACTTCGCTTAAAACATCACGTAAAACATGTTATCCCTCGAACTTTCTATAATAATCAAAACCCCAAATAAGCCAACATTTGTACCTTCCATTCAGAATCATCAAAAGTAAATGCTTCAATTATTGAGTTAACATAAAGCTATGGACAAGTTTAAGCTTCTAAAAATTACTAGAAGAATAAATGCTGCAGGTTATTCAGCAACACTACACATCTGATAAACTGATACTACAATTGAGATCTTCTAATGATAGTAAGCAAACCAACAACAAACACAAATCTGATGAGAGCATTAAAGGTGTGTTACTGACATCAAGTCATAATCACATTTGATATAGCTATCTAATATATATGTTCTCTTATCTAAGTTTTCAAGGTGAATACAATACTCAGATTTAGTAGTAAGAGGGTGACAATATGATTTAGTGAGAAAACATTTACAAGGTTGCTTTTCAATTATTTGTGGTCTGGGGAGAGTTTTGAATATCTAGCCTTCCGAATTCAGAAAAAGTGACCCTGGGTCCTACATATGTGTATGCCAGAGTGCATATTAAGCCAAATGATCAGTATAAAATCTCCATTTACCTGTCATCCCTTCACGGAACCATTGTGGGACTGGCCCATCAGGCAAAGAAGACTTAGAATTCTCTCCATAATTCTTTGGTTGTGGACCAAAATACCCAGCCACAGCCAAACTAGTTTCCCCTTTTTCTTCCTCGACAGGCTTCTGTTTATTAGCCATTGCTCTTTCACTTGCAAGAACCGAGTGTATTATCAAATTCCCATCTATCTGCACATGCTTCCCATTTCTTGGTACATATAACATTGCCGGGAGAGTTTCACTTGAATTATTTGAAAAAACTGACTCCCCAGTACTGTTTGAAACACTATGAGAATTAGTAATGGCCTTTTTACCAAAGTTGGTACCTTCATCTCCTAACCTGGTAGTAAAAGCTGGGAAAATTGCTCCAAAAAACATCATGACAAAGATCAAACCCAAAATACTAATACTAGCTACTTTCTTTGCTTTCTTATTCTCACTCTTCTTAGGTTTCTTTGCTGGTGCAGGGCTTTGAGGTTTCAACTTAGGTATAGGTACAAGTGGTACAGGTGCACCATGCGGTCTCAATGCATAACCAGGGATCCAAGGGAAGTGCATGCCAGGTGGAGGATACACGCCCGGCTGAGCCAAATTACCTCCACCAAGTTGCTGCCTCAAACTAGCATTCTCTGCCATCATATAGGAAATCCTGGAATTCAAATCGTTGATCACGGAGTGCATCGATTTGACCTTATCCTCTAATTCCTCCACATATTTCTTCTTCCTTTGCCTTGAAAGTTGCGCACTTTCGCGATTTCGCATCAACCGAGCCTTCTTCTTCTCGTCATCATCCTCTCCCTTAGGGTTTTGCGACTCGGTCGTCTCTTCACTCCGGGTCTTTCTTTTCAAGCTCCAATCAAGCTTACTCTCATCCTCTTGCTTCACATCAGGTGACGTCACCGCCGATTCGTGCGAGGATCCGCCAGAATCAGGAGATTCTACTCTAGCGGGTTCCATCGAGTGTGGGGATCCATCATCGCACGATCCGTTGCCCGAATGCTCCGGCGATCGGAGAAACTCATCAATTGAGAAATCTACATCGACATCGAGATTGAAATCGCCGAAATCGGTGGGGATAGGGAGATCGTCGGGGAGGAAACACGGATCGGAGTAGAAGTTGAATGAATCGACGAGGGTTGGCTCCGCCATGGCAATTGAGATTTCGCGATTCGCCTTTCTAGGGTTTTCGCATCGAAGAAGAAATATTAGAAGAGAAGAAAGAAAAGAGAACTTAAAAAAGAGAAGTGGTTTGAGAAGAGGTCTTTCCGTTGACGAACGGATTTGCCGTGCTACTTACCAGTACGGATTTCATGTGGCCATTTCTCTGTTTCCATTCTGTTACTTTCTTTAGTATATGGTGATGTCAGGAGGTTTTAACAAGTGATCTATAGGGAAAAGAATACAGGGGATCCGTACCCGTTTGATTTGGGAAGTTTCTGGGTTCTGGGGTTTTCCGACCAGATCTGGACAGTGGTTAATTATAGGATTAAGTGAGGATCGTACGGATATTATTGTCGGAAATTAAACCTCAGCACGAATCTTAACGGAGTTGGGTGGGGTTTGGTTTATTTTGGATGATTCTCGAAATAGCGACTAATTCCCCACACATGTGAGTCCAATGGGAGAAACGGCATGAGTGATGAGTGCCGCATACTCCAACGTCTGTTTTGAAAAATGATAATTTAATGCCTAAGCTTAAAAAAGGGCTGCTAAGGACCACCGCACATTGAATACATCCAGCGCTATAAATATAAATTTATTACTTGATTGGATCCAGCACATTGAATAAATTTAATACTTGATTGAATACATCCAGCGCTATAAAAAAGGGCTGTTTTTTCACTCTCTCCGCATGTAAAACTTATTTCAATGTAAGTTCTATAATTATAACTAACGTTATATGTAAAATGAGGAGGATTTCGGTGCCACAAAATGCCACAACTTTACTTTTTCATTAATATTTTAAAATTTAAAATGTAAATGTCCAATTTAAACCGTTGATCTTCTTCATTTTAACAAGTGATGCATTTTCATATAAGTTTTTTTATAAAATTTAAAATTGGATAACAATAGGATTGATTTGTTTTGTTTCTTTCCTACAATGTGCGCACAAATTAAGAAAGAATAATTTCGAAAACAACCATCCAGCGTCTTCACCCATTTATGTAAAAGGACCGTACATCAGATCAATGGTCTATAATGATGTTAACAAATATTTTAACCCCTTTCTGTAAAGGAGTCACTTGACCTTGTTTTGAGTGCGTTTATAAATAGTAGAGATCAGCCCAAGAGCGCAAACAATTAAACAAGTGTTGTAAACAAATTCCAAATCATGACAAATATGGCTCATTCATTTTTAAAATCTTATTTGATTGATGGTGTAGATGATAATCTCAGGTGAAAAAAATTGACTCTTCATTTAAAATAGAAAGAATAAATTATTAATTTTATAATATCTTTGTTGCCTAATATGTGCTCTCCTGTATAAAACAAAAAAGAAAAATTCTACCATGAGAATTAATTTTTGAATCGGGTTTTAATCTCAGTCGCATATTTTCAAGAAAGATAAATTTATTAGCACTCATGAACGATTGCAGTTAAAATCCGATTAAAAATTTATTCCCAAGACAGAATTTTTCAACAAAAAATATTAATCATTTTGTTTACTTATTTGTCCATATTTTGGGGGAATTTTATAACGAAGGATTTAAAGAGCATAATATGACGGCGGTAGCGGAAAAAAATGAAGAGTCCGTCTAACCCTTTATTGATAAATATTTTTACTTTGGTATACACCTTTTGTGGCCAATATCAAATCAAATTTAATAATCGCTATATTTCTTTTAGGGAAATCCAACTTGCTGACCCTCGGTGTTATTCAATTTATTTCAATTTTCTTTTCAACAATTATGCTTCGATCATGCGCAAGACCTGTCCTTTTTTGAAGCGTAGAAGCAACGTTGAATCTGGGCCTACTTATCCATCCACTTTTAAATATAAGAACTTTTCTTTTTACCTTTTACGCCGTTCTCTTTTTATTTCGGCATCATTCATTCATTCCTGACCTGGTTTAGTACAATTTTGGGCTATTTAACTATTTCTAATCCCGGACTCAGCCTTTTTGGATATTTGCTTGGTTGCTCCGTTAATTTGTTATGTTCGATTTTTTTTGCGAGGGATGTGTGTGATTTACCCTTAAGGCCTAAGCATAATTTCTCCCCTAATTATAGTTTGGTTTCATAAGAAAAATTAATGAATACATGCCATTGAAAATAGAATTGCAAAACTAGCTCTACTCATAATCACATGCGACCAGGCTGTAGTTTATTTTAAACATACTGATACTAGCCAGAGGCTGACTAGTGACTAGGACGACCAGGCTGTAGTTTGGTTGACATAGATTAGATTATATTTTTGAAACCAAGCCAAGGTAGAATTACTCAGATGGAAATTTATTTTGGAAACAGCGGCTACCTTGCGCGTTGAAGGACACGCGCATGAAAACTAAAGAAAAAGAATATTAAATCTATAGTTGAAACGATTTTTTTTTTGTTGCAATTTTTAATTCCAGAAATATTAAAGTCATCGACTTCAGCTTAAATAAAATGATCTTACTTTTCTGTTTTCTATCTGACAAAAGAAAACAGGGAAGGCAAACCTCACCTTACGTAATTATGCACGATAATAGCGACACATACCTGAATAACTTAAATATATTATAAACGATGTGCTTAGTGGGTTGTTCAACGACAAATTGTAGATCTCGTGTAAGGAATAGGAAATAAGAAAAACTAGCTTTAGATTCGCGCTTCGCGCGATGAGGAGAGTTTTAAGGCTAACTTATAATTTTTATAAAGGCTAGAATTATGATTGTAAATATTTGATTAAATACCAAATTATCTTACAATTGATCTTTTGATTGTAATTAATTGCATAGTTTTGTATGTGTGCCATTTATAATATATTTATCATTTTTATCGGAACTATTGTTTTTGGAGATTTTTAATTTCAAGAGATCTTAATTGTCTCTATCATTTTTAATATATAGAAAGTGAAGGGTGACATGTAATCATTAAATGTTTACATGGATAAATTGAAAAAGCAAATTTTCATGTCTTCTGTATTATTAATAGCATTTTAATGCACACATGTGTAGTTTTTTCCTTTCCTGATGAGAGTAAAAAAGTAGAAAAAAAAGAACAAACATATTAAAAACAAAGCAAGCACATAAAAAAAACTGCCCCTCGAAATTCCGCTATATGACATCATAATTGAACACACCCATAATTGTTTGATTCTCCTGTTTCGAAGGCAAACTTTGCAAAATTAAGTTGGACAAATGACCAATAAATACAATTGAAGATAATAACGATTGATAGTTGGTAAATCTTACCAGCTTTGCACGAAAGAATTTTTGGTAGTTGATAGTCGGTATAATACTAATTAGATTTGGTACTAAAATTGGATAGTAAAATATATCTTTCTTTGTTATTAATTTTTGAATCATGCAAAATGAGAATTGCTTCACTGAAGTACAAAAGCGACTCAGTTTTACCTCTGTAATAAACTTAGCCAAAAACCTAATTATCACTCATGCAATAAATTCATGGAAAAAATTTCATATAAGAACCCTGTGATATGACTAAATTACTCAAAATTTGTTTTATAATTTGCAATGGGAACCTCTTTCTTACCAAAATGTGTAACCCAACTATAAATTGTATAAAAGAATTCAATTGTCACCTTACGAGAGTAAACTCAGTTTCTTTCCACCAAAATAATTGATCGAGGGTGTGAACCAAGGTCAAACAAATAAATCCTTGTACTCGACTAGACGTTTGTAGTAAAGTAAAGGTGTCGAACCCACAGAGATGGATATGAATATTATTCTTATTATTTCCTTAAAGCTAGACGATAAAGATCGAGAAAAGAATTGAAGTCACCAATAGAACAAAACAAAGAGAAATATAGGAATGCAATTGCAAATAACAAGAATATGCAAAACAATTGAAATAAATATTTTTGGGGTTTTCTAACGGTTTGAAATAAGATGATAAATGTGCCTTAGGGTTCGATTTCACTTAGAACTGGCCACAGAGTCGCAAGACCTAGCACTTTCGTATTCGGCCTTGCTAATCCACTGTGTAAATGCTATGGTTTACCGTTTCGTTGATTTATTCAAGCCAAGGATCCATCTAGCCAAACCTAACTCCCTAACCCTCCGCTTTCGCCTATCGGGTACGGTATTTGGAATGGGATCTAGTGTTGAATAACCCTCATCGAGTGTATTGCACCCCCAACTTTCGTTGTTCGGTGGACTTACTCGAGTTTACCAATGGTGTTCTACGAGGTATCTAGTTAGATTTTCGCCTAACTAGAAACGTTTACTTTTGGTTAATAATTGGTCGACTTTCGCCATTGACCTACCTCGAAATACTTGCACAGGACTCGATTAATATAATGTAAAGAAGTTCCCAACAAATGCGCGCGTACAAAAGTCGAGCAATACAAGTAGTAAACAGTCCAAACACAAGCAATTTCAATTAAAATCCCAAGGGTAATTGACTTCATCCATCAACAAAACAAATAAACCAAGCAAAACCTAGATCTAAGCTACATCGTTCCCTAAAGCAAAGAGTTTTTAGCCTAACATACTAAGAGTAACAATGCAAATAACAGAATATAGAACTAAACAATCCATAAAACCAGAAAATAGAGGAATCAGTACTAGAAATGCACAAATAAACCAGTTTCTGAGATAAAACTACTGCCAAATGCACAAGAGAAGGTAGGGAATCCGTCGGAGCAGCAAGCAACAGCTCTTACTTCGTCTATGTCCCCTGTCTCAGTCGCACAAGCCAAGGAAAGGAGCCAAAAACCAGATCCAGATCTGCTGGGGAGGAAGGAGAGAGAGAATGGAATGAAGAATGGCCCCTCTATACAAGGAAGGCGCCTATGACATCCCCCAGCAGCTGTCACAATCAATTTCCCTCCATTTGGGCGGAAATCGAGGCTTCCAAATGGAGAAAACGCCTCCAGAATGCTGCCAGAACGCTTTCCATCTATAGCAATTTGGTCCGAATTAGGAGGAATTCGGACCGAATTGATGTCGCTGGATTTCAGAGGATCAGTCTGCACAGGAATTCGGTCCGAATTCAGGGGAATTCGGTCCGAATTGCAGGGTCTGGTTCGCGAAATACCTCGATTCGAGCGGGGCTACTTCATTGGGCTGAGTCGGGGCTTGGTCTAGGCTAGGCATGAGTCATCTAGCACCTGAATTGCTGCTTTCCTTGCTGGTTTCCTTGGATTCCTACAAATAAGATCAAAGTGCAAAAGGCAGTGCCAAAACTGGCAAAGAAAGGCAAAAACAGCAATAAATCAAAGCTTTAGTCACGATTTCGATGTAAAGTCCGGTCAAAATAGCAATATAAATATGAGATATCAAATCCCCCCAAACTTAAAACTTGCTTGTCCTCAAGCAAAACTCTAAACTTAGAAGAAATGACAAGACTTAGGCTTACGATCGAAATTGACATTTGGAGTTTGGAAATTGATTTAGTGCACAGTTCAGTTTGATTTCGATTCACGCTTTTCGAGAAATGCTCAATTGGGGTTCTCAAACTAAGGTCAAATTGTTTTGATTCTGTTCAGGCAACTCTCGGTCCTAAGGAAACCTTCACCGAGGGCTAAGGGTCCTAGCTTCTATCCATTTAATCACAATGCAAACCCGAGCTTATTCACCCGTTCATTCCCATGACCCGAAAGGTTTTGCAAAAGAATTTTTGTTCTAATTAGAAATCTTATAGTGGCTCCCTTCTCAAAACAATTTTCGATCTTTCACCAATTTTTTTATTCTGCAAGTCGAGTCGTGGGGCTTTGCACCCTAGAGGATTAAGCGCGAATCATTGACTTCGAGTGAGCTACTGGCACATGTCGCACCAGTGGGTTTGGTCTAGTTTCTTTTGCAATTTATTTGCTACGGTCCACTATGAGACTAGCAGGGACTACCCAATCGTCCTCGAGAGCTTTGAGGTATCGATTCCTGACAGCCCGCAACTAGCCCCACCCTCCAAGCTTATCTACTGGCACATGTCGCACCAGGGAGGTCGGTCCGGTTTTTACACAATTTTTGCTACTAGCCCCGCCCCCAGAGTTTGTGGTTAAGTTGGTGTAAAGAAGTCTCATCGCTCCTCGTTTTCACAACTATTTTAAATTGTCCAATTTGAGGTTGCTTGTTGGTGATTCAAGCCTTAAAGCAATTTCATTCACGAGACAGGGTTCACTTTGCAATTTCTAAGGATAACAAAGTCTTTCTTCAAAAACAAGCGGTTTCACAAGTCCGTTCACTCGGCGAAAGTTTTCAGTTTTGACTAACTCATGTTCAAATGATTCTTAAGCAACCATGTTTTGGACCCAAATACCCTTAGTTTTGAAATCCCTCGGCCCATTGGTACTTGGACAAACCCAAAACGCCTCAACAACGAGAGTTTTTGAAATCCAAGTTAAGATTTGAGAAAAGAAGTCAAAAACCAAGTTTTTGCAATGAATCAGTATCAAGAAGAGCTTAGCTATGCTTAAAATCAAGTTCTTAACCCTCAGAAACAGTTTAAAAACGATCGTGACTCACTTCAGAGAAAACAAGGAAGAATTCGGACCGAATTCAGATGAATTCGGACCGAATTGGACGTTCTGTTAAAATTCAGCATAGCAATTCGGACCGAATTCATCTGAATTCGGACCGAATTCGAGGTTCTGTCCAAAAATTTCTCAACACGCACAGGAATTCGGTCCGAATTCAAATGAATTCGGTCCGAATTAAGGTTTCTGTTTTGCGAAAATTTTTCAGAAAACAAGCAATTTGACGAATTTTTCAAGAGAATAAGGGCTTGTTTCGTTTTTCCTCCCCCCCCCCAAACTTAAATAAGGCATTGTCCCCAATGCAACACAGAGAAAAATAAAATAGGAGGGAAAAAGGAAACCAACCGGATCAGAAGAAAGAGAAATCATGCCCGCCTGAGGTGCGCGCGGGCTCATCATCCGAGTAGTGAGGAGGGTTGGTGAAGATGTCGTAGGGGTCGATGTCTTGCTCTGGATAGTACGGCTGCGGGGCATTGTCTTGCCAATAGCCGTGCTCGTAGCGAAAATTCCATTCGGCTTGATTTTGTTCGATGACATCAACACGCTCGTTGAGACGAGCGATTCCCTCGGCATTTTCTGCTGCTAGGCGTCTTGCCTCACGTGCATCCTCTCTAGTGGAGATAGAGAGGTTCATGAATTGAGAGAACCAAGCCGGTTGGTCCTGAGGCATGCCGTGTGGATGGGGCATTTGTGGTGCAGCTTGCGGTTCTTCCTCCATGGGCATGGGCCCTTGTGCTGCGGCTTGATCTGCCGGTATATGGTGGGGTGGGAGGAGCCAAGTTTCAGGCCGGTAATCAACCGGCGCACCGTAGGGTAAATCGAGGTCGGGGCGACCTTCCATTTGCAACTTGTATTGTATATCTCCGTCCTCCCTCACTATTCTTATGAAATGGACATCCGAGAACCATTTCAAATTCATGAGACGGGGTCCAGAACACGTCTCCGTGGTATTAATCTCAATCCCCTTTTCTTTAGCAATCAAAGTGACATACGCCCCCATTGTAATGCTCCCCCCGGTCCTTCCCTTGTCCCGTACATTACCCCAATGCATAGCCATTATCATGGAGAGATAAGGCTTGACGGGGTTTGGCCTCAACATGTGGTCAATGAGACGACCCTCGTCATCATTCAATTGGTTGGAGGACTCACCTCGCGCAAAAATTGTTTGGGCTAGAACCCTCTGTAGGATGCGGATGGAGGGGTGTTGGATGAACCGTGCCTTGTATCGCAGCGGCAGTTGCTGCCCGGTGATTGCCTTCCACAAGTCCATCTTGCCCTGAGGCCATTCGTTTCGGTAGAGAGGGGCCTCGTCCACGGAGTCGGCATCGAATCCCATGATAACATCCAATTCATCGGAGAAAATGCGGTGGGTCTCATTTGAGAGTCGGAACTTGATGTAATTGCATTTCTCCGTCTCGTCGTACTTGAGCCTTAGAGAGGAGAGGAACTCAAGAGTCGGAAGACGATAGGTTTGGAAATTGTGGTGCCAAAATTTTGTGCTAAAACCAATGGAGCCAGTGAGTTGCACCAAGTCTTCGGCCACACCCAATGTCTCTAAGGTGTTGAGACAAACGAGACGGGTGTTTTCAATGGCCCGGTCTAGAAGAGCTTGGAGGTAGTGGAGCATGCGGCGGGTGGGTATGGAGAAGCCAAGTTGCCGCTCGAGAGGGCGTGCCTCTGGATCATAGTGGCTGTTCTCGTCCTCCGGGTCGGAGTCGTAATCGACTTGGAGAGAGGGTCGCGGTTTCGGTTGCTTGGATGGGGTGCGGCGGGAGGACTCGCCTTGGGCTTGTTTCCTCTTGCCTTTGTCCTTCCCGGAGCTGGATGAACCGCGGGTGACTCGGCCCGACATGTTGTATTGAGGTTGGGAGGTGCGAACGGGTCAAGCGGGTCGGCTTTGTTAGGGTTGAAAGAGAGAGAGATAGGGGGAGTGAAGGGTACCACGAGAGAGAGAGTGAAGAGGAGAGGAGAAAGGTGGTCCGATCTAGCGGAGCGGTTGGGTGTAGGGGTGGCGCGGCTAGGAGGAGCGGCGGCGAGAGAGGGAGGTTTTAGGAGAGGGGTTTTGATTTGTGTTGGGTTCGGTCGAATGGAAGAGAGGGAGGGGACGAAGGGAGAAAAGAGGGGGGGGAACGGGTCGGGTCTGGGTCGGATCCGAAATTTTTTTTTTTTTTTTTTTTTTTTTTTTTTTGGGCCTGGGCTTGCCTTTGCTTGTTGCTGGGCCTTTGTTGGGCCCCCCCCCCAAACTTGAATTTTCCATTGTCCTCAATGGTATTCTAGGGCTGTCCTTAATGGAATTGTAGAGATTTGAGATTCAAGACTTCGATTCGGACTGGATTCAATCGAATTCGGACCGAATTCGCCCCCCTTCTCTGAAAATCGGAAAATAAGATTGGCATTAGTTTCGGATGTCTTGGCAGGAAACCCAAGCTAAATAAGTGTACTATATTAAGCGTTAGAGAAAAAAGATAAATAAGAGATAAACGTTAGCGTTAGAGAAATCTAATAAATAATTTAAGATGCGAAGAAATTTGAAATAATGAAATTAAAACAAAGAGAGAGGAAGTGAGAGAAAATCTTGGGTTGCCTCCCAAGTAGCGCTTCTTTAAGGTCATTAGCTTGACCCTTAGTCGACTCAAAATTCGGGTGGATCGAGAAGCGAAACGACTCTTGCTTCTCCTATTTCGTGATTGGCGATGTAGTGCTTCAGGCGCTGTCCGTTGACCTTGAAAGGTTCGCAATTCTTGTCGCATATGTCCACCGCTCCAAAAGGATAAACTTTCGCGACTCGGAATGGTCCGGACCATCTTGATTTGAGCTTTCCAGGGAAGAGCTTGAGTCTCGAATTGAACAGCAACACTAGATCGCCTTCCTTGAATTCCCGCCTTGAGATATTCCTATCATGCAACAACTTCGTTTTTTCTTTATACAATTTTGCATTTTCATAGGAATGGAAACGTACCTCATCTAGCTCATGTAAGTCCAGGATTCTCTTTTGGCCTGCTGCATGCAAGTCCATATTGAGGGTACGGATCGCCCAAAGCGCTTTGTGTTCGATCTCAACCGGTAAGTGGCAGGGCTTGCCATACACCAATTTGAAAGGGCTCATGCCGATCGGGGTTTTGAAAGCGGTTCTGTATGCCCAAAGTGCATCGTCGAGCTTTATGGCCCAATCCTTTCGTGTTCGCGTTACCGTCTTTTCGAGAATACTCTTGATCTCACGGTTTGAAATTTCGACTTGACCACTCGTTTGCGGGTGGTAGGGAGTTGCCACCTTGTGTGTAACCCCGTGTCTCTTTAAGAGGTTGTCGAATTGACGGTTGATGAAGTGCTTGCCTCCATCGCTTATCACGGCCCTGGGGACACCAAAATGAGGAAAAATTATCCTTGAAAAGAGTTTAATTACCGCTTTTGAGTCGGCTGCCTTGCATGCGATCGCCTCGACCCATTTGGATACGTAGTCCACCGCCACCAAGATGTACTCATTTCCGTAGGAGGAAGGGAAGGGTCCCATAAAGTCGACGCCCCAAACGTCAAAGACTTCCACCTCTTGAATCGGGTTGAGAGGCATCTCGCTCCGCTTGGATATGTTTCCCGTCCTTTGACACTGATCACAAGACAAAACAAAGGAACGAGCATCTTTAAACAAAGTGGGCCAGTAGAGACCAGATTGCAATACCTTAGCGGCCGTCTTGGAGAAAGAGGCATGTCCGCCATAAGCTGAGGAATGGCAGTGAGCGAGAACGGGTCGGACTTCCTCGTAAGGAACGCATCTGCGGTAGACATCATCGATGCCCAACTTGAACAGGTAGGGTTCCTCCCAAAAATAGTACTTGGAGTCCGATTTGAGCTTCTTTCTTTGTTGGTAAGTCATTTCGGGAGGCAGCGCACCGCTAGCCAAGTAATTGGCCAAATCTGCGTACCAGGGTGCCCTGAATTCGGACCGAATTGGCTGGAATTCGGTCCGAATTCCAGGCTGAGAAATCCTGTCGGCAGCTCCAGAGGAAGGAATTCGGTCCGAATTAGGTGGAATTCGGTCCGAATTCTGGCATGAGAAAATTTCTGAAAATCCAGAGGCTTCAATTCGGTCCGAATTAGCTGGAATTCGGTCCGAATTACAATGAATCATCATCAGATGTTCGTCTGGGAACGATTCGTTGATCGGTAGCTCTTTCCCTTCGCCATTTTCAACATGTAATCGCGACAAATGGTCGGCCACCGAGTTTTCTGAGCCCTTTTTGTCCCTTATTTCGAGGTCAAATTCTTGAAGGAGTAGAATCCACCTTATTAGCCTCGGTTTCGCATCCTTTTTGCCCAAAAGATAACGGATTGCAGCATGGTCTGTGAACACTATCACTTTTGATCCCACAAGGTAGGATCTGAATTTGTCGAGGGCAAAGACGATGGCAAGCAACTCCTTTTCCGTGGTGGTATAGTTCAGTTGAGCTGGGTCGAGCACCTTACTCGCGTAGTAAATCGCCACGGGTTTCTTGTCTCGCCTCTGACCGAGAACGGCTCCCACCGCATAATCACTGGCGTCACACATGAGCTCAAAAGGCATGGACCAGTCCGGAGGTTGCAAAATTGGTGCGGTGATAAGAGCTTTCTTCAGTTCCTGAAAAGCATGGAGACAATCATCATTGACAACAAAATCGATATCTTTTATCAATAGATTAGTAAGAGGTTTAGCAATTTTTGAGAAATCTTTGATAAAGCGACGGTAGAAGCCGGCATGTCCCAAGAAACTTCGCACGTCCTTTACGTTGGATGGCATTCCGAGCTTTTCGATCACTTGAACTTTCGCTTTGTCGACCTCGATTCCGTTTGCCGTGACCACGTGTCCTAGCACGACTCCCGTCTGTACCATGAAATGGCATTTTTCCCAGTTCAAGACAAGATTGACTTCTTCACAACGCTGCAAAACTTTAGAGAGGTTAGTCAAACAAACGTCAAACGAAGTACCATAGACGGAAAAATCGTCCATGAATACCTCCATAACATTTTCAATCAAATCAGAAAATATGGCCATCATGGCACGTTGGAAAGTTGCTGGTGCATTGCACAGTCCAAAAGGCATTCTCCTATAAGCAAATGTACCGTATGGACAAGTGAATGTGGTCTTTTCTTGGTCATCAGGGTGGATGGGTATTTGGAAGAAACCAGAATAACCATCTAGGTAGCAAAAATAAGAGTGAGAAGCAAGTCTTTCGAGAAGTTGGTCGATGAATGGCAAGGGAAAATGATCCTTGCGAGTGGCAGCATTGAGTTTACGGTAGTCGATGCACATGCGCCATCCTGTCACCACTCGGGTTTGGATCAGCTCGTTTTTCTCATTTTTCACCACGGTCGTCCCGCCCTTCTTTGGAACGACATGGACTGGGCTGACCCACTTGCTGTCCGAGATCGGGTAGATAACTCCAGCATCGAGGAGCTTGAGAATCTCCTTTTTAACAACCTCTTTCAGGTTGGGGTTAAGCCTCCTTTGAGCCTCGATGGTTGGTTTGTGGTCGTCTTCCATCAAGATGCGATGTGTGCAGAAGGATGGGTGGATGCCTTTCAAGTCCCCAATCGAGTACCCGATCGCCTTTCGATGTGCTTTTAGTTCCTCCAAAAGCTTCCCTGTTTGCTCATCATCCAAAGCAGCGTTAATAATAACAGGGTAGGTTTGATTTGGTCCGAGAAACTCATACCTTAAAGTGTCGGGCAGGGGCTTTAATTCGACTTGAGGTGGCTGAACAGGGGCTGGAATTCGGTCCGAATCATGAGGAATTCGGTCCGAATTCTCACAGGAGAAAATTTCAGGAATTCCAGAGCCATCAATTCGGTCCGAATTGGGTGGAATTCGGTCCGAATTGATGGTGTTTTGTGGTTCTGGCTCTTCTGTCGCCTCTCCCGTCGATTCCTCCACCGCTATTACTTCTTGTATTTCGCTGAGGAACTCGTGGTAAGTCGTGAGAGCATCAAGGTACCGGTCTTCGAGTCGCTTTTCGATCGGAATCTCCTCCACATCGATTTGGTAGCAAGACTCGAGCTGGTTTGAGCATTTCATAGCTTGGTCTATGGAGTATTCCCATTGCTCACCACCGACTCTCACCAGAATGGTCCCGTCTCTTATGTCCATCAAGATACCTGCAGTTCTAAGGAAGGGGCGTCCCAAAATGATGGGAACATCCTCGTCTTCCTCCATGTCCATTATCACAAAATCACCAGGTACAAAGAATTTACCGAGCTTGACTGGGATGTCCTCGATCTCACCAATGGGCAGTCGGATTGACGAATCTGCGAGTTTGAGAGTGGTGTTTGAAGGTTTCAATCTCCCGATGCCGATCCGGTCGAACACAGATTTGGGCATCAAGCTCACGCTTGCTCCATTGTCACACAGGGCCCTTTTGATCTGAGCTCCACCAATAGTGCACGGTATGGTGAATCTACCCGGATCGTCCATCTTGACGGGCATCTTCTTTTAAATCACCATGTTGCAATGCTCTGTAATCCCTGCACTTTTGAACTCTTCTAAAAGAAATTTGTGAGTAATCAGATCTTTTAAGAATTTGGCATAAGAGGGAATCTGAGTAATTGCATCAGTGAAAGGAATGGTGATTCTCAAACCTCTAATTACCTCTAAGAACCTTTTAAACTGCTCGTTTACCTTTGCTTTGGCCAATCTTTGAGGAAATGGGGCCTTTATGCGTTGATCGGGAGCCTTCAGCAGGGGATTCGGGGCAGATGTACGTTTGGCCCCTTCGAATTCGGTCCGAATTGGCTCTGATTCGGTCCGAATTAGAGGTTCTGGAATTTGCTGCGCTCCAATTCGGACCGAATTAGATGGGATTCGGTCCGAATTCGCTTCAGGTCCAGCGGCAGATGCGACTTTCGGCTGGACTTCTTTGGGCATAGGTGGGTCCTTGTATTGGGTGCCACTCCTGAGTGTGTGCACCGCGTTGATTTCCGCGCGAGGGTTTGGCTCGGGTTGACTTGGGAGCTTCCCTTGTTCGCGAGTGTTCTGAGATGCAAAGAATCCCTCGATCATCTTTTCCACTCGCGAGGCGGCTCCGGCCTCTTTTTGGAGTTTGGCCATTCCATCAAGGAGCTTCTCATTTAAGGCATTTTGAGTCTCAACAAAGTGTTCGAGCTCAGGTGTAACGTAGGGTTTTCTTTGAAAATTCTGCCCTCGATCGTTGTTGGGCAGGGGACCTCGATTTTGATTTGGTTGGGGTGGGTTTCCAGGACGGTTGTTGTATATCCTCCTCGGGACAAACCCGCGGTTTTGAAAATTGCCTTGGTTACCACCGGTCTCGTTATTCCCATTAACTCCTTGGTACCAGTTACGGACATCCTCAAAGGAATTGACTTCCTCTGGTGCGGGATCTCCGTATTGGAGAGGGCAATCTGGAGATTTGTGCCCTTCCTCCCCACACACTCCGCACTCTTTCGAGAGCAAGTGAGTGCCACTAATCGATTGCATTTTAGCAAGCTCGGCTTCCAGATAGGCGATCCTATCGCGAGTGTCTTGGATTTCCTTAACCTCGTGTCGAATTGGGTTGCCTCTCGACGGGTTAGGTGCCGGCCAATTGTAATGCAACGCACATCTCTCAATGGCTGCACGTGCTTGCTCCGCATCGAGCTGCGTGAAACTTCCACCTGAAAGAGCATCAACATTCACTTTAATACCATCATAAAGACCGTTATAGAATGAATGGATGGTCAACCAATCCTGAATTCCATGGTTAGGACAAGAGTTCTCTAGGTCTCTAAACCTTTCCCAAGCTTCCCTATACGATTCATCACCCCTTTGTTTGAAATTTGTGATTTCCCTCCTAATTTCAAAGGCTCTTTTTGCTGGAAAATACCGTTCAAGGAAAATACTAGCCATAGCTTCCCAACTATCTATTGACCCTCTTTTCAGTGTATTGTACCATTTTTTTGCCTTATCCCTAAGAGAAAAATGAAACAAGAGAAGTCTAATAGAATCCGGGGAAACCCCGTTGAATTTCAACAATTTGGTGCAATCAAGAAAAGCTTGTAAATGTGCATGTGGGTCCTCTTGGTCAGCCCCATAAAATTGGTTTTGTTGCACGAGCGCGACATGCGCAGGGTTGATCTGCATGTTATTTGCGGCGATTCCTCTAATAACAATCGGTCCATCCACGTCTTGGACTCGAGGGGCAGAGTGCTCGCGAAGAGTTTTGTGTGTCCCCTGAGCTTCGTCGGGATTAACCGGTGCTCCATGGATGCTACCGCCGTCATTGAAATTTCCATTGCGCTCTTCCTCGAAGACGAGTCGCTCTTGCTCGAGGGCGAGTCGTTCTTGGAGAATCCTTTGCTGCGTGGCCTCTAACTCAAGGCGTAGAGCCTCAAGTTGCCTAGCTTCATCAGTTCGATCGGCCATTGGAACGCTTGTTCCTTCGCCCGTCTGCAGATTCTGCAGGAATTCGGTCCGAATAGGACGGAATTCGGACCGAATTGGACTCTCTGGAATTTGCTGAGTCTCGATTCGGACCGGATTGGGCGGAATTCGGTCCGGATTCGGTGCTGGTTGTTGTTGCTTCTTCCCCTTGCGAGCAGCGGCTTGCGTTGTGCTCGAGCTAGAAGCTTCGTGAGGGTTGTCTCCCTTACCCCTTAGGTTGTATTCGTGTGGAATTTGGGGTTGGGTGTTTCTTGATCCTCTAGCCAGCGTTACCCTACACACAAGAGATTCAACAACAAAAGTACCGAATGAGTAAAAAGAATAAAAGAATGAGTCTAGTCTCTAATTACTTTAATAAGAAATAATATCATAACGCCATCCCCGGCAACGGCGCCATTTTGATCGAGGGTGTGAACCAAGGTCAAACAAATAAATCCTTGTACTCGACTAGACGTTTGTAGTAAAGTAAAGGTGTCGAACCCACAGAGATGGATATGAATATTATTCTTATTATTTCCTTAAAGCTAGACGATAAAGATCGAGAAAAGAATTGAAGTCACCAATAGAACAAAACAAAGAGAAATATAGGAATGCAATTGCAAATAACAAGAATATGCAAAACAATTGAAATAAATATTTTTGGGGTTTTCTAACGGTTTGAAATAAGATGATAAATGTGCCTTAGGGTTCGATTTCACTTAGAACTGGCCACAGAGTCGCAAGACCTAGCACTTTCGTATTCGGCCTTGCTAATCCACTGTGTAAATGCTATGGTTTACCGTTTCGTTGATTTATTCAAGCCAAGGATCCATCTAGCCAAACCTAACTCCATAACCCTCCGCTTTCGCCTATCGGGTACGGTATTTGGAATGGGATCTAGTGTTGAATAACCCTCATCGAGTGTATTGCACCCCCAACTTTCGTTGTTCGGTGGACTTACTCGAGTTTACCAATGGTGTTCTACGAGGTATCTAGTTAGATTTTCGCCTAACTAGAAACGTTTACTTTTGGTTAATAATTGGTCGACTTTCGCCATTGACCTACCTCGAAATACTTGCACAGGACTCGATTAATATAATGTAAAGAAGTTCCCAACAAATGCGCGCGTACAAAAGTCGAGCAATACAAGTAGTAAACAGTCCAAACACAAGCAATTTCAATTAAAATCCCAAGGGTAATTGACTTCATCCATCAACAAAACAAATAAACCAAGCAAAACCTAGATCTAAGCTACATCGTTCCCTAAAGCAAAGAGTTTTTAGCCTAACATACTAAGAGTAACAATGCAAATAACAGAATATAGAACTAAACAATCCATAAAACCAGAAAATAGAGGAATCAGTACTAGAAATGCACAAATAAACCAGTTTCTGAGATAAAACTACTGCCAAATGCACAAGAGAAGGTAGGGAATCCGTCGGAGCAGCAAGCAACAGCTCTTACTTCGTCTATGTCCCCTGTCTCAGTCGCACAAGCCAAGGAAAGGAGCCAAAAACCAGATCCAGATCTGCTGGGGAGGAAGGAGAGAGAGAATGGAATGAAGAATGGCCCCTCTATACAAGGAAGGCGCCTATGACATCCCCCAGCAGCTGTCACAATCAATTTCCCTCCATTTGGGCGGAAATCGAGGCTTCCAAATGGAGAAAACGCCTCCAGAATGCTGCCAGAACGCTTTCCATCTATAGCAATTCGGTCCGAATTAGGAGGAATTCGGACCGAATTGATGTCGCTGGATTTCAGAGGATCAGTCTGCACAGGAATTCGGTCCGAATTCAGGGGAATTCGGTCCGAATTGCAGGGTCTGGTTCGCGAAATACCTCGATTCGAGCGGGGCTACTTCATTGGGCTGAGTCGGGGCTTGGTCTAGGCTAGGCATGAGTCATCTAGCACCTGAATTGCTGCTTTCCTTGCTGGTTTCCTTGGATTCCTACAAATAAGATCAAAGTGCAAAAGGCAGTGCCAAAACTGGCAAAGAAAGGCAAAAACAGCAATAAACCAAAGCTTTAGTCACGATTTCGATGTAAAGTCCGGTCAAAATAGCAATATAAATATGAGATATCAATAATGGTCATAAAATCATAATGTAACGACAGCGAGCTCTTCTGTATTTCTGGCATGAGCAACCTAACATAACAATGGCATCAAAATCATCAAACAACATAGCTAGGAAAGCTTTGTCTATCAAATAGCGCTGAGATTATGAAATGCATACTTAATATACATATATAAAAATGTAAATATGCACAAAATAGTTTATTTAGTACCAGCACTTAGAAAGAAAGAGGGAGCTACCCAACCTATCACAGCTTTTTTTCCTCACCCATCACCTCTCCTATCCTCCTCCCATGCTTGTTCAACAAATAACTTAAGTGAAGGAACTCATATTTATAATAAATTTAGAAAGCATCACCAATTTACCATCATAAATAACAAATGATACTGGGTATGATAAACCTTTATTTATTTGGATTCCAATCTAAGAATTAACAAATGAACGTTTTTACTTCCTGTAATGGTATAAACACACATATATAAAATATTAGGAGAAAATTAATGAGTATATGAAAAGGAAAAAAATCTTATGAAATTGCAAGCCCAAGAAAATGTCATTGGAAATTTTTTTTTATACAGTAGATTTTCAAGAATTACAATATGCTATAAAGAAAAAATATTTTTGTTACCACTTTTTCTTATGAACCCAATATCTTGTAAACATAACAATGACCTAAACTAATTGGACAAATTTCAAGTTGAACAATTGATAATTTATTTGTCAATTTGTTGCTATTAGGAGCAACATTGTGATGACACGGTCCTTAATATTGTAGATTCGGTAGGTAGGCCAGGTAATCTGGCACAAATCACACTATACATGCAGAAAGACCACAATATTCTCCAATGATTATTTTTATGCATTTTTGTATTAAATTAGGGGCACATGAAAGCTTTCCTTCTAAAAATGGCCACATGAATACCCTAAATGAATTCCTTGGCTCTTCAGCAAGGCAGAAGCTTAGTAAAACTCATTGGTTATTTATTTAAGAATCATAAATTTCTAATATAGATATAAACACTGCTTACATTTTGCCAGCCATCTTTTTCTAGTATACCTGACGGTAATTGAATCACATATGCTGCCATGTTTATTGCTGAAGGCAAAATTATTTTCCTTGTGCCGACCTACAAAAGTGAAATTATTAACTATTAATTGATTAATTATATTAATGGATCAAATCAGCGTTCAAATTTAAGAAAATTGGATACAAATGTGACCTAATTAATATACAACTTCTTTATGAAATTTCTCTATGTAAAAGAAGAACTTAATTGCGGGCAATGAAACACATAGATATTTGAGAAATAGAAGGGAAACACAAATGCTAACCTCTTGATTAAATAGGATCCAACCATCGGTCTCATACCAGAAAAAATTTCCCTATTGCAATAGCGATGTATCATTTTGCAGCGTATTTTTGGAAATGTTTCCAAGCAAAACCTGAAAACACAAAATAGAATATTTTTTTAATTCAAAAGTTGTTAGCACAGTGTGCAAGAGGAAAAAAATGGACTTCTAACAAAAAGATAGGATAAACATACAATTAGATTCTATTTTATACCTCAATAAATTACTAAACTGACATATTTGGAAGATTTCATATAACTACATAAATACGTTACATAATCTATGGCAGCTCCAATACCTCTATAAAATTTAAAATCATCCCCTCTAAAAATCATAATATCCCTTTACAAAAATCAAAATTGATTTTTCTCTTTTTTCAGCTTCTTTAAACAAATCATATAAAAGTTTTATTAGCAAGATTAAGATTAAACACACGTTGTCCATTAGGGGATGTTTCTAACCCCTGAATAACCAAGCTTCTAGAATATCCATTCACTGTTAACAGTTAGCAGTAACTATCGACCATTGGCAAACAAAAAGCATGAACTAAAACAACAATTCACTGATTCACTCAAATAATATAGCTTAATTGCAACATTAGACAATTTAATTAACCTCGTCATCCTGCTTAGACTTCCAACTTAACATAGCCTTCTGACTGCTCTTCCTCTTTATTCTATCCTTAATTTTTTCCACAACAGCTCCTCCGAGGTTATTTCAGATGCCACTTGGAGCCTCTGTCCACCTTTTTTTTTAAAAAAAAATAAAAAGCAGAAAAACTAAATCATTCAATAAAGTACCGGAATAGCATAATCTATTTTTGTCAAAAGCTCAGGAAAAAGATGATAACATAGCCTTCTGACTACTTAATTATACATTTCTACAGTCTTGACCATTGCAAGCTCATTAAATCTATAATTACTTTTGATTTCTTTCACCACTTCAGCTGTTATCCCAGCTTTAACCCACCAATTCAATATGGCTAATCTAAGTTTTGTTACTTGGTCAAAATATGAGAAACTCAAAAATCAAAATGCATCTAAATTTCAACAAAAGCATCAGAACTAACGTGATTTTTATGACATTTTGGCATGTTGTAAAGGGTGGATTATGACATGCAAAATCAGTGACCAAAAATGATAAATTGTTAATCAATTAGGAAAAACAAACCAACCTCTGTATCCTTCTCCCTTCCGATCTCAACCTCAGCAATTCATTAGTCCCCTCTTGTTTTCTCTCCTAAAAACCATGATGTCAGTATCTTGTTCGCTGTTTCCACCAATCCATGGCAGATTCGGTCCCTCCTCAGCCCAATCCCCAATTCCCTCAATATTTTCAAACGTTTCTTTAGTTTGGTACATAACATAGATCCTCTTTCGACCTAACATAAGCTTCCTCAACTCGTCAATTGAAAGAAAAACCTAAAGGGAAAAAAAAAACCAATCTGAGGAAGAATAGATGAAAGAAATAAGCAAAGTTACAGAAATACAAAGCTTACGGAAGACAGAAGAACATGGGGAAGAGGAAAGAGGAAAGGAAAGGACATGGGGAAAACCAAACGGTAGTGAGGTACTCACCATGCTCTTGTCCAAGTAGCTGATTAGCCTTTGCAAAGAAGTCGTCCAAAGAGCTGGTGAGCAAAAGAGAGGAGCAGAGAAGAGCAGAGGCGAAGCAGGAAATGGAAGAGGGTTCTCTCCTTCGGCTCGTCGTCTAGGAAGAGAAGAAAAGTGTCTCTTCCTCCCTCACTCCGCAGATCGATCCAATTCAGCTGATGGCGTGCCGCGAGGAAAAACCCTAGGGCCTAGACCCAAGAGAGAGGGAACAGTCGAGATGCATCTGTGGAAGAAGTTTCGCGAAAGCAGGAGAAAAGAGAAAAGGTAGAGACAACGCCAGCGGAGACGAAGGGCTCAGATTCAATCCGAAACAGTAGCACAACCGTTGCGATTTGAGCTCTTTCTACAGTGAAATCAAGGTTTAGAAATGAAGTATTTATTATTTAGAAGGTTGATTTACAAATATTACCATGTAACATCCATTGATTGATATCCATGAACAAAGCCGAAACTTTCAGAGCCCAGAAATTAGAAGGTTGCTGTACGAATATTTTTTTGTAGAATATAAACATCCCTGCTTATCTCTACTATTATACTTATAATATGTTTGTATGGATCCAAAAAATGTTAACGCATTAGATCTGTCACGTAAACACGTGTTTCTACAGTTCGATCGATTTGAAATGGATATCAATTACTAGACGAAACAATAATATATTTTGATTTTCCGTTTAATAATGAAACAAATTGAATAACATATCTATTTGTATCGTTGATAGATTGAGCAACATATTTTTATTACCTAACATTATTTTGTTTCTTTATTTGCCCACATATAAATATATCTTATGCTAGTATATATAAACGCAAAAGCATCTATAAAAAAATCGTTAACAATTGTAAACAAAGTGACAAGCCGCTACTAAATTGATTGTTTATTTAAAAATAAAAATACTAAATCATTAATTTTATCATATCTTTATTACCTAATATGTAACGTTCTATATCAAACAAAAATGACATCAATTATTTTGTTTTCTTATATATCCACGTATTGGAGGTATCTTTTTGCTAGTATAAATAACTTGTCTTTATCTTAGATCGTATTTGGTGGATAATCGTTGATTGTTTAGATATTACGACTTCATTTGGTTACAATTACTTAAAAAAAAAAAAATAGATATGTGCCATCCTAAAATTAATAAAATAGAAAATTGCCCTCCAAAACTAAGTATTTGAAAGTCGTCATCCGTAAATTCAATTAAATAAATCCAAATAAGTAATAAATCATCTCTCTTCATCTAGGCTCCGTTTGTATTTCATTTGAGAAAAAGTGAAGAAGAGTATAAGGAATAAATTTATTA
Organism: Rhynchospora pubera; assembly: GCA_028095005.1. Classification (NCBI taxonomy): domain Eukaryota; kingdom Viridiplantae; phylum Streptophyta; class Magnoliopsida; order Poales; family Cyperaceae; genus Rhynchospora; species Rhynchospora pubera. The sequence goes on along the minus strand of CM051461.1, from coordinate 104,855,169 downwards.
TAAACATTTCAAACTCTTCACAAAGTTACACATTTTTCAATACTTCTTCCCACTTCTTCCCTTCTTCCCACACCTTATCCAAACGGAACCCTAATTTTTTATATTGACGAAAATATCATTCTCTTCTCTTCCTTTTCTCCCCTTTTTGTCCCCTTTCAATTATACGTTCTTCATTCTCTCCCTTTGAATTACACTAGTATTAAAGGGATCGAAGAAACATAGAGGGTTTACACTACTATTAACTATTATATATGTAAGTTATGATAGATTAACACTTTGAATAATTTACTGAGGCTTCGTTTGGATAGAAGTGGGAAGAAAGGAAGAAGTGAGAAGAAGTATTGAAAAGTGTATAACTTTATAAAGAGTTTGAATTGTTTATAATAAATTTGGGCCTTCTTTCTTCTTCCTATATCCAAACGGTGTCTGAATAAAGACCGTTGCAATTATGCATAAGCACAACTAAGATATATGTCAAATTCAGTGTATAATAAACTTTGAAAATTAATGATACCTAAAGTTGGAAAATGGGTGTGGACGTGTGGTTAGGGATGAAAACGGATCGGATTTTATCCGGTCCGATCCGTATCCGAGAAATAGCAAATTCGGATTTTAATATCCGCATTCGAACGGATACAGATATTATTAAACGGATGCGGATGCAAATGTGAGAACAGATATTGGAGCGGATGCGGATACGAATACGGATTTTTATCCGTATCCGCTAATGATCGGTAAACGGATATCCGAATCTGAATCCAACCAGCTCTATAACTAAATACAAAATTAACACTCACAATTGGGAATCGAATCGAACCCAAGATAAGTTGAATACCAACCAAGCACCTCAACCACCAGGCCACAATGCCATTTTTGAATGATATGTATTATGGGTGTGTTTGGATGAGCATGGAATAAGAAATAAGAATAAGGAATTTCGGTATGCGTGCTTGTCCAAATTCCTTATTCTTATATCATGGTTTTGTTAGTATAGGAATAAGGGCCCAAATTCCTTATTTTTGTGTTGTTTGAATTGCTCAAGAATAAGAATAAGCACGCATATCGAAATTTCTTATTCTTATTCCTTATTCCATGCTCATCCAAACACACCCTATGTCTTTATATATTAAGCCTCTAGATATTCGGATTACGTTTCAGGGCATTTTAAGTAGCCTCATTTAGAAATTTTAGTATCGATTAAATTTAATATAATATTGATCCATGAATTTGGTATTATGGTTAAACTAAATTCACATCAACTATAGAGAATCCAAATAGAAAAAAATATATATATATATGATTTTCAGTTAATAAATTTAGATTATATTCAATTAATTATGTAATATCCCATAATTGTATTATTTTTATAAAAGATTTAGTTGGGAAGAAATGAGTTAAAAGTGGACTTTTTTTTCCGTTCCTTCCTTCTTGTAGTCTTCTTTTTATTTCTCACTTTTATTGAAAATTCTAAATGTATCACTACCTAAGTTCAAAAATGTTACGTGTAAACATTTATTTTAGTTAAAAAAAGTATTCAATTGTTAATGCAAATTATATGGTACAATATAATTAACAAAGATTACATATAATGATTAATAATGTAAATAATAATTAAATTTATACAAATTATATAGTATTCTGATGCAATCTTGAATTTGATTGATTGAATGAATAAAGCCTGAGCAATGCTTACCTACTTAGCGTGTAATTTATATGACATAATATAATTTATTGCATCATGTGAATGTTTTCTTATGTTTTGGCTACTCTCATATGCGATAAATATTTATATTAACCGTGAAATTTATAAAAAATTCTAAAGAATTGAATAAATAAATAATCGATGGATATGTGATCCGTATCCGACAAAATATATTCGTATTCGACTCCGTATCCGATAATATTCGAACCATATTCGTATCCGCTTAACATCCGAACCGTATCCGTATCCGAACACATCCGTATTTGTATCCGTATTCGGAAAAAAAATATTGATGCGGATATGGAAAGACCAACATCCGCTCCGTATCCGATCCGTTTTCATCCCTACGTGTGGTGAATTTATCACATGGTCGCTAAATCATATGATCCTAAAATTTTCTAACTACTTTGAATTCTTTTTTGAACGTCGTTCCTTTTGCGCGTTGAAATGGCATTGAGCTTTTATTTCATTTATTTTTATTCAACATCTTTCTAAATGTTGGATCAGTTTTAGTACTCCAATCTTATCAATTTCTCCAAATTTGAAATGCGAATTTTCAAGTAGAATATCCCGACATAAAATTTTTTTTTAGAGATACATCCCAATATATAAAATTAATGGAGGCAAAAGAAAACATTCACTCTATACGTGTAAAAGCCACGGGGTGAGGAGAGAGAAGACAGATGGTTATTTTGGTCATTACGGAAATTTAGATATGAAAATGAGTGATTTATTATACAACAAAAGTAGCAATTTTATACATTAATTAAATTTGGAGTGATAATTTACAAAGACTTAATTTTTGGAGTGGTAAATTTCTAATTTCTCAATTTTAGAGTGACACATATCTAATTTTTTTTTAAAAAAATCATCACAAATTCACAATTGCTCAAAGTGAGTTTTAAATGCATTATGTCAAGAACTAGAGGATTGGAGAATGATAATTGGATTTAGAAGTTGATTGATATATAAGAGAAGAGAAGAAATGAAGAAAAATAGCCATATTGAGCTAAATGCATTGAAGATGCATTATGTAATATACAATTGTTGTAGTTCATTTGCATATTTATTGTAGTTGTATACATAATTGTTTTAGTTGCTGGGACAGTTGTTGACATGCCAAGGCCCAATATATTTAATGGAGAGATTATGCAGTCTAAACTGGAGAAGATGCAGGCGCATTATCTAATGGAAGTTGTGTAGTAGCTAATCTTAACTCACACTGAAGAGCAGCTTAGAGTAGCCAAGAAATCATTAATCGATGTCTTGAATCTTAAAAACACTCATTTCATAGCTTATCTTTTATTTTCTCCATTTTATTCCAGATTTATTTTAGATCTCTCATTTTATTGTCGATTTATATCTCAATTTTAGACTTTAGCTATTCTCTTATCAAATCTACCGCCAATTCTTCTCAATTGTTGTTCTTTTAGCTCAATTTGGTTCAAACCCTAATTGTTCTTCAATTGAGCTTGTACCAGTTCCGAATTTTCAGTTATGATTCTGATTTTTCAACGATCAGGATCGTAACACATTACAACAGATTTACAAACACAGATAATTTATGTATCTTTCGAGAATTTTATTAAGTAAAAGTTTTTTTTGTTCATAGATTATTTGCAGTATAATTATGGATATTTCGGAGTTTTATAACTTGAAATGAGACGAAGTCACGAAGAACGGTTGGAAATGATAAATAGTCGCTCGAAAAGAGCTACACTTGAATTATATTCCGTGCAAAAATAGTAATATCTTTTTAAAATTTTAATAAGAAAATAATTCTTCTGATCATAATTCATATAATTTTCGTGATATTTTTATGACTTGAAATGTATCAAAAGTAGTTTAAAATCAACGCCCCTCGAAATGAGTTGTAAATACATCCCAGCAGAGTTATGTACGGAAAACAATTGATGTATCTTTAGAATTCAAACAAATGATTTTTCTTATGTCATATTATATAATATTTGAAGTGCAAATATAAAATTTCGGGACTATATAATTTGAAGTTAGTATAAAATGACTTAAAATGATATAGAACCATTAAAAATATTAACTGCAAATACATGAATTACATTCATACACCAAAAATTATTTCGTCTTATGAAAATTTTGAACAAATAAATATTTCATGTCGCCCTGGACCATTTTTGGAGTATAACTTTAGATGTTTCGGAACTTTATGAATTGAAAAGAAATAAGAGTAGAATTACATAAAACGACACATATACTTGAGTCGTAAAATGTGTTTAATGCGCACAAAAAAAAAAGAAAATATCTTTACAGTACTCGACTAAATTTTTTATCTTATGTTATACTTCATTTCATACTTGAAGGATAATTATTTATTTTTTGTGATATTTTATGACTTGGGATGTACCTAGGATTGTTTGAGACGATCAATGTCCACGCAAAAATCAGCGGTTAATGCAACCCATTTGAGTTGTATACACGGAAAATAATGTATTTTCGAGGTTTCAAATAAGTAAATACTTCATTGTATTAGATCATATCTCGAGTATCTGTGGATTTCTGCGACTTATGACTTGTAATAATACTGGAATTCTTAAAAAAAAAATAGCTCAAAATGAATGCAATTATGTACATGATGAAATATGTTATTTTTCTGAAATTACGACTTAAAAAATATTTACAGAATTGCTTAAATAGCTAACAACTGCTTAAAAAAGTGGTAAAATCATTCCAATTTATTGATATTTACAAATAAAAAATGATGTATCATTTGACGATTAAAAAAATTTGAATATTTAATCTCTTCATATAAACATATTTAAGGTGTAATTGTAGATTTTTTTGTGAATTTATGACTTAAAATGATAATAGCTCTTCCAAATTAGTTTAAAGGGCATCTTTTTTTTTTTAATGTACATCGATAGATGTATATTTCAAAAAGTTCCATCAAATACATAATAAGCTTTATTCATTCATGTTGTTGTTGTTGTATAATTATCACCACACAAATTTTAATATGAACGTTGGGTGCGTTTGGATCGTTGGAAGAAAGAAGAAGAAGAAGGAAGAAGAAGAAGAAAAAAAATTATAAACAATTCAAACTCTTCACAAAGTTACACACTTCCCAATACTTCTTCTCACTTCTTCCCTTCTTTCCTTTTCTCACACCTATCCAAACGCACCCGTTAAGAAATTAATTTTCTCTCAATTTTTCCAGAATTCATTTTTTTCTTCTAAGATAGTATCAAATGCCATTAATAAACTTAAGAATTGAGCGGAAACTTTTTAGCATATAATTTCATTCATTCATTTGCAAAAATTTTAAATCCAAATAAAATATAAATTTCTGCTATACCTATATACGGGTGATTTAATGATAGTCTGTTAATTTCAACTTCCCAAATCCCAACCGCTAGCAACGCACAACACAAATGATATTTATTTAGTAACCAAAAAGAAACATCCTAAAGTAGCCCATGCAAAGAATCTATTCACGGAATTCTTTCCACAAATAGTTTATTTTCAATTTTCTCCGCATATATTCTGGCTAACAAAAAAAAATAAATAATCCCATAATTGACGTGCGCCTTTATAAATTCAAGAAAGAAGGTTCAACACGACTCCATAGACCATAGCGACGCCTGATCTCCTTCCCGTCCCGTGTGGGTCCCATTTGTCATACCCACCCATCCCGATCTATCTATGCCCCTTCCCCTCCCCACGGACGGCCAGGATCGCTCGACGCAGAATCTCTTCGCTTCCAATCCATCCAGATCGATAAAATCGGGAACACTTCCTTAGTTCCTTCCCTTGTGTGAAACCCTTCAGCCGAAGCTAAGAAAAGGAAGGAAGGAAGGAAGGAAGGAAGGAAGCGAGAAGAAAGGTACGGAGGGAGGAGGAGATAGGCATCCAGCAATCCTCCCTCCCCCTTTGTTCTACGCTACGACATGGCCTCGATCGATGGTCCCTTGCCATGCGCCATGGCTGACGATGAGAAGCCCGCGGTCGATCCATTCCTCGTGGAGCTGCTTGAGAACCCTCGTTATCGTCTTATTGGTATTTTTTTTTTCTGTTTTGTTTGTGTTTTTGTTTACTGTTGGATTGGGTATGTGTAGGTAGTTGTTTAGGCTAGGGTTTCGGATTAGGAGATATGTTTTGTTAGTTATATATTTGGAATTATGTTGTTATATCGAGATTATTGGGGTTTGTTGAGTAGTCCTAGTGGAATTGGGCTGTTTGAAGTGTGTAGATTGATTTAGAAATTTGAAAGAAATCTTGTTTCTTCTTGGAGCGATTTTCTTGGGATTCTGTAAAAGTTTTGTGTGATTAATCTTTCAAGTCATGTATGTGGTGAATTCTTGCAGTTAGGGTTTAAGGTATGGTTAGCACCAAGATTTTCTTGCTGTTGGTAAAGCTGTATGTTGATCTGATACCTTTGTATGGTATTTTGTGAGAAAAGGACCTAAAATTAGGCTAATTTGGAATCAAGAAACTAAATTATGAAATATGTCGAGTAACCTGACAATGCTCCAATCAAGTGTCAATTGTGTACTGGAAAGAGATAACCTGACAAAAGTTTAACGAGGATACAAATAGGCAAGTGTAATGGTAGGTACTAGAAATCTAGAATAGACCTCTCACTTCTTTCTGTGTAAATCTGTTGTTCTTGCTGTGTATTGATTGATAGTAAAATAAGTACATCATATATATTGCTAGCTTCTAACTTCTCTGTCCAACTGCAGTTTTGAGGATGGAACTGGACATACAAAAGTTCATGCAAAACCCTGACTTGCAGGAATTTGAGTTCCAACATTTCCCTACATCCTACCTGCGATGTGCTGCTCATCGTGTGGCACAGCACTATGGTTTGGAAACTACCGTAGCTGATAGCATAGTGAATAGTTCTTTAGTCAACAAAGTAATCGCAAGAAAAACACCCACTAGTAAATTTCCACCTCTGCTCTTGTCGAAGATTCCACCAAAGCAATCTGAGGGAGAGTCATCAGAGAAGTACAAGATTGTGCTCCGTCAGAGGCCGAAAGCCTTAACTGGTGATGCTATGGGAACAGAAGCAAAAAAGGACCTGATGAAGAGTATAGAAGAGAGGGAAGAGGAGTATGATAAGGCACGAGCCAGAATTTTCAGTGGCTCCAGTAATGCTGTTGAGAAGAAGGTTCTACTCCCTAGCACACAGGTGACTACACAAGAGGTGGACAGGAATGGTAGCAAAGTGGCGATGTTTAGAGACAGAGAGAAGGACAGATATGATCCAGATTATGACAGGAGTTATGAAAGGTAAGCTTTGGGGCTTTACTAATTACTTGTACTACATCTTATTCACTGATTCACTGAACTTGCATAATATTTGCCTCTCATTAAAATCATGGGCTTTGACTCCATCACTCCATGTAAATTGTAGGAACAAATAGTTGGGGCAATTTATTCATTGCTACTTTGACCCAACCTTTAATTAGTTGTAACTTGTGATTAGTCCAAAAAAAAGGCATGCCCTCAGTGCAACAATGATTTGGCCGGTGTGATTTGCAAATGCTGTAAAATAACTAGTCATATTTAAGAATATCATTTTTAATTATCTCAATCCATTTTTTTTTTGTATGTTTAGTTATCTCATTTTCTTTCGAGTTTTTTTACTGGTTTAGTAGTATGTTCCCTCAGAACCTTTTTCTTTGGAAAAATTTCCAGGTATGTCAGGGGCCCTTTGCCGGCCCATAACTTTCCAGTGGTTAGCCAGCCACAATATATGCCTTTTGTGGGAAATCAGGCAGGCATTAACTATGGAGCATCAGATCCAAATATGAGCTCTTTCTCTGCTTTTGGGTCTCACCAAACTTCAAATGCTTTCTATTCTCCATGGCCTACTCCAGCTATGATGTATGCTAACATCTATGGCAACCTTACTCATGCTGTTCCGCAGGTAATCTTTATGTTGTTAACTTTTTCATTTTGTGAAATATTTGCTAAATATAACAGATGAGGTATTTTGTAAAACACAGTGACAGTTTGTCTTATTTACATGAAATACAATATATTGGTATTTATAAAATTGAATCTTTTCCAATGGATGGTGATACTCTATCTTAACTCTTGAACATGCTTGTCCCTTTCACCATCTTTGCATAAAACCAGTGTCTGTCTGAACTTTTTTTCTTATTGTCAGTTCACTGTTTTTGATAGTTTAAAGTCTAAACAAAAACAAGAAAGAAAGATTTGGGATACGAATCCTATTTATAAAACAAACTTGTTTTTGACTGGCCTCATTAAGGATCTAAAATGGGTTTGAAATATTTTTTTAATATTGCAATGAATGCAATGTGATCATCGAATCTCCATTAGGTAAAAGTGACAAATGTTTTGTAAATTAGGTCTGAAAACAATCAAAAGATTGCAATGTAAAAGTGACAATTGTCATTGCACATGTAAAAGTGCTAGTAACTAATGTTTTGTACTTCTGTGCAGGTTCCCTTTTATCAGGGTTTTGATCATCCTCGATATGGCTAAAAGACTGAAAAGATCTAATTTGGTGCAAAATCGACCTATCATTTTTATAGCTATGTATTTTTGTTGTAGACCCTTAATGTAATAGCACTTACATTTAGTACATTTTGGTGTTTCAGTATGTTTGTCTCGAGTTAGATTTCATCTAGTTCCAGTTGTGTAAACGTTGACCTATGTGCAGTACTTATATTGTTCTAGTTTAACTAGTTGTGCATAATTATCCAAACATGTTAGAGCAGTCGCTTTACAAAAAAAATATATCCTATAAGTTCTGTAAAATCTGCTGAGAAATTTACAGTAGTGCGATTATGGGCATTTTAATATAAATGCTGTTGTTCTTTATAAACGATTATAGTGCGGGTATTATTTGATGGTGGGAACAACTCTTTATACCTGCTTGCTTATGCTCTCTAACACAGTCAGTTGATACAAGGATAGGATATTAGTTTGCAAACGATCAATGCAGCATAAAATTTAAGAACGCGATGTACAAAACCACGGTTGTATAATTTAAACAGTGTTGATATTTGAAGACAGTTTCAAGAGACAAAAAGCCAAAAAATTATAAAATTCATCTTAGCTTAGGTCATAAATGGTTCATACATAAAAAATGTAAAAAAAAAATCGATAATTTCATGGTAAATAACTCGCTATCAATATGGAAACTAAAGCTTCAATTTTTAATGGGGATTTGTGGTTGCAGCTTTAAATAACATTCTAAAAGTCCCAACTTCAAAAAGTTTCCTAAAATTCCTCGTATAAATAGTTAATTTTGATCTCCGGATTGAGTTCACATTTGCAAACCCTGCCATATGTCTCCTGAGTCCTGATAAAGGGAAGAATTTCATCTTTGTTCAGGCCTTGGGCCAGCCCAAGTAGAATTAAGAAGAAAATCAACAATCATTCCTCGTGAGTCGTGACCAGACCATTTCATTTCCTTTCCTCGCCTTCGCGGCTTCGCCTTCCAACTTTCGAAGGAATTGCGACTGAATAGTGAATAACTGGAGTGTTAACTTATAGCTTCGCTGGAAAGGGTTTAACAAAGAGAGCAATTAGTCAGTAAGTAGTAGAAGCCATGAATCCTCTAACGCTGGTAAAGCGAACCCAGAAGATAACTTCGAGGGAGGCGGCGCTTGGGATCTCCGACGAGGCATCCTGGCACGCTAAGTACAAAGACTCCGCCTACGTCTTCGTCGGCGGCCTCTCCTACGACCTCACCGAAGGCGACCTCCTCGCCGTCTTCGCTCAGTACCCATCTTCTCTTTTTCCCCTTCCTTTTCTTTCACTATTATTATTTTTATTTTAAACTATTTGAGAATAATTAATCAACAAGTTCTAGTGTTGTGTCATAGGCGACGGTGGAAATGAAATGATATCGGGAGAAGAAAGTGTCGAAGGCTGAAGATTAAATCACATAGCGTTATTTAATTGGGCTGATATTGTGGGCTTTATGGGCTGGTGTCGTGAGTGATATATGGAATAGATAAAATAGGCAATAATTGATTTAGGAAGATTGCTATATTTCTATTCATGAATGAATAACATATTCCATTATGTTTGTAATATTATAAATAGGTCTATTATAAGAGAAAAAGAAGATAAGAATCATTATTCCAAAATTACATTTTCTCCAAATTCTTTACGATTTCCTCTGTTCTCAATTTACAACATAGAAATTACTAAAATCAAATAAAAATAGAATTGAGTTGTGACAATTGGTATCAGAGACTGCGATCATGGCTCAAGATGGTGTTAACACAAGAGCTCGACAACAAGAAGAACAAATCAAGTTGATGAAGGAATCAATTGACGTCCTTCAAGTTAACCTGCAAAAGCAACAAGAGGAGACAAACTCTAAGTTTCTGACACAACAAACCCAAATTGAAAAACAGGCAGGTGACACTCGAGAACAAATTGACAAGCTTACAGGTATGGTTGCACAATTACTGAAAAATAATAAGGTAGGAGAAGGAACTAGTGGATCTGATGCAAGTTTAACCTTAGAAAAAAGGTCAAATTCAACCCTAACTGACAACATACCACAACAGGCCTCAAACACCTCAAACTCCCAACAGAACTTGCATGTGCCAAAAGATAATCAAACTTCTCCTAACTTTTTTACCGAATACATAAACCAACCTGAATACCGTCCATACTTTCAACATATCCACCAAAACCAAACAGAACTACCCTTTGCCTTTCCACAAATGCCCCAAAATTTACAAAACCAAATAAATCCCCATATGCCAGGTCATGTACCACTTATAACCACAACCAACAATTATCCAAACTACCCATCTTCTTCTCCAATTTTATATCCAAATCCCCATGCAGTATCTAACCCTCGAATCCATCCAAATCAAAACAACAACATACCTTTTCCTAGGTTGGAGTTCCCAGAATTCAATGGAGATAATCCGCAAAGTTGGGTATACAAATGCGAGAGATACTTTCAGCTGCATCATATTCCTGAAAATCAAAAGATTCACATTGCATCGCTTTATATGCATGGAAAATCTGAAACATGGGTACAGGGAGTTTTAAGGCCTAACATGTGCTGGCAAGAATTTGTGTTGGAGGTCTTAGAAATTACAGTAGCTAATGGTAGCAAGATGCATTGTGATAAGAAATGTGAAGGCTTAATTTGGATTATGCAAGGCTGTCAATTTCAATTTGACCTCAAGGTTATGAGTATTGGAGCTTACGACATGTTGCTAGGAGGAGATTGGTTGAAGAAAGAAGGACCAATTTTGTTAGATGTCAATGCTCTAGCAATGTCCTTGGTGAAAGACGGGAAGAAGGTAACATTGAGAGGGGTAGAAAATCAATCAATGATACAATTGGCTGAGGGAGTGGATGATATGCAATCAGGAGAAATGTGCATGTTGGTGCAAGCTTATCCAGCTGAAATTAAGAAGGATGAGATGATATTACCTGAACCAATTAAGGTGCTCCTCTCCAATTACACTGATGTCTTCCAAGAACCAAAGGAGCTGCCACCAAAAAGAAACCATGATCACATAATACCTCTCAAAGAAGGAGCCGAACCCGTGAATTTGAGACCTTACCGTTACTCACATGATCAGAAAGCAGCTATAGAAGCAATTATAGATGAGATGTTGTCAGCGACTATCATTAGACCTAGCTCAAGTCCTTTTGCTAGCCCTGCAATTTTAGTTAAAAAGAAAGATGGATCTTGGAGGTTATGCATAGATTACAGAAAATTAAATGCACTGACCATTAAAAATAAGTATCCAATTCCAATTGTTGAAGAATTACTTGAAGAGCTTAAGGGTGCTGAGGTCTTTTCTAAGATTGACTTACGTGCAGGCTATCATCAAATAAGGGTAAAAGACGAAGACATACCGAAAACAGCTTTTAGAGTTCATCATGGTCATTTTGAGTTTAAAGTCATGCCCTTCGGACTCACCAATGCTCCAGCTAGCTTTCAGAACTTGATGAATGATGTCTTCAAAGAGGAACTGAGAAAATCTGTATTAGTATTTTTTGATGACATATTAATCTACAGTAAGAATTTGAAGGAGCATTTGCAGCATTTGGAAGTGGTGTTTAGGAAGTTGAGAAGGCACAAACTATATGCGAAAATGTCGAAGTGTGCATTCGGAGTAGATAAAATAGATTATTTGGGACATATTATATCAAAGGAGGGTGTGGCCACTGATGCACATAAGGTAGAAGTCATGTTGAGTTGGCCTGTGCCCCGATCAGTTAAGGAATTACGAGCATTTTTGGGGCTTACTGGGTATTATAGAAGGTTCATCAAGAATTATGGGGTGATTTGCAAGCCTTTGACTAACTTAACAGGAAGGTTAGGATTTCATTGGGATGATAAGGCTCAGGAGGCTTTCAATGAATTAAAAAGAGTAATGTCATCAGCTCCTGTTTTAGCATTACCTGATTTCAGCCAAACTTTCTATGTCGAAACAGATGCTTGTGAAACTGGTTTAGGTGCTGTCCTATCACAAAATGGAAGGCCAATAGCTTACATTTCCAAAGCTTTAGGGCCAAAGAATTCAGCCAAGTCTACATATGAGAAGGAACTCATGGCAGTTTTATTAGCAGTAAATAAATGGAGGCATTACCTTCAAGGGAGGCCATTTGTTATCAAAACAGACCATGAGAGCTTGAAATATTTGTTAGAACAGAAGCTTACCCATCAGTTACAACACAAGGCATTAATCAAATTCATTGGCCTCGACTACTCGATTCAATATAAGAAAGGAAAACATAATATTGTAGCTGATACTTTGTCAAGAAGACAGCCCTTGCAACCTGCAAATAACCAAAAGTCTGGTCAGTTTTGGAACATGCAAGTCAGTACATTGCAACCCTTTTGGAAAGAGGAAGTGAAGAAAAGCTACAGTGGTGATGTGGTAGTTGAAAAATTAATAAAGGAATTGGAAGAAGGAGGTGAAGATGAAGAGTGGCAGTTGCAAGATGGAATTGTATCTAAACTGAATAAGATGTATGTAGGCACTGGAGCTGAAATTAGAAGGAAAATCATAAAAGAATTTCATGCATCATCCATAGGAGGACACTCAGGTATGCAATCTTCATATCAAAGAGTTAAAAGAAACTTCTATTGGCCAGGTTTAAAGAGAGAAGTTTGTGGGTTTGTGAGAGAATGCGACGTTTGTCAGAAAAATAAAGGAGAAAATGTATTATATCCAGGATTATTACAACCATTACCAATACCTGAAAAGATTTGGAGTTGTATAGCCATGGATTTTATTGAGGGATTGCCTAACTCTGAAGGAAAAAGTGTTATTTATGTTGTGGTGGACAGATTAACCAAATACGCTCATTTCATGGCATTATCTCACCCATATACTGCTCAAACTGTGGCAAAGGTATTTATGGAGAATGTGTTCAAACTGCATGGGATTCCTACATCCATAGTGTCTGACAGAGACAAAGTGTTCACTAGTACTTTTTGGAATGCATTATTTAAACAAGTTGGAACTACGCTAACATATTCAACTGCTTATCACCCACAAACTGACGGTCAAAGTGAAAGAGTGAATCAATGTTTGGAGACTTATTTAAGGTGCATGGCTAACGAACATCCAAAAAAATGGTATCATTGGTTAGCGTTGGCTGAATATTGGTACAACACTAGTTATCATACTTCATTGAAATGCTCACCTTTTGAAGCCCTGTATGGATATGCACCGCCTCATATGGAACTCGGGAATCCTCCTACTACTTCAATCACATCTGTTGATGAGTACCTGAAAGAAAGAGCAGTGTTATTACAGAAATTGAAAGAGCAACTTGAGAGAGCTCAAGCTCGCATGAAATTTTTTGCTGATAAAAATCGTTCTGAAAGAGAATTGGAGGTGGGAGACATGGTGTACCTGAAATTGCAGCCGTACCGTCAGACCTCAGTGGCAGTTAGAAAATGTTTGAAACTCAGCTCTCGATTTTATGGCCCATTTCCTGTAACAGAGAAGATCGGAGGTGTTGCCTACCGACTACAACTACCTCCTGGAAGTCGAATCCACTCGGTCTTCCATGTCTCTCAGCTCAAGAAGCGAATTGGTGGGAAGATAGCATCTCCTAACCTACCCATAGTGGGTCCTGAAGGAGAAATTAAAGCTGAACCAGTGTTGGTGTTGGATAGAAAGATAGTAAATCGGGGCGGTTCTCCTGTAGCTCAAGTGCTCATTAGGTGGTCTAATCTGCCGGACGATGCAGCAACTTGGGAAGACTACCTTTTTATTAAAAGAAGATTTCCTGAGTTTCAGATCGATCGGACTCCTCGAGGTCAAGGAGTCTCTGAAGGAGGGAGTATTGTCATAGGCGACGGTGGAAATGAAATGATATCGGGAGAAGAAAGTGTCGAAGGCTGAAGATTAAATCACATAGCGTTATTTAATTGGGCTGATATTGTGGGCTTTATGGGCTGGTGTCGTGAGTGATATATGGAATAGATAAAATAGGCAATAATTGATTTAGGAAGGTTGCTATATTTCTATTCATGAATGAATAACATATTCCATTATGTTTGTAATATTATAAATAGGTCTATTATAAGAGAAAAAGAAGATAAGAATCATTATTCCAAAATTACATTTTCTCCAAATTCTTTACGATTTCCTCTGTTCTCAATTTACAACATAGAAATTACTAAAATCAAATAAAAATAGAATTGAGTTGTGACATGTATGTATAGACCTTTCAATTTTATGGGTAATTGGCATTTTTACTTTACTGTAATTGAATTGTGCTAGCAGCTGATCTATAGGTTATTTGGTTCAATGCAGATATGGGGAAGTTGTTGATGTTAACCTGGTGAGAGATAAAGGCACAGGCAAATCTAAGGGCTTTGCTTTCCTTGCTTATGAAGATCAAAGGAGCACAGTTCTTGCTGTAGGTCTGTTCTTTGATCTTTTTATCTACATCCCTTGTGAAAGTTCTAAATTTTATTTATGTTTTAAAAGACCTGTTGCAAATATTCAATTTATGCACTCCTATCTCTTAACTCAGCTATTAAACATATAAACATCAGTATCTCGTGGAGATTAATCAATTGTAGAAGTGGTACATTCAGATAATAGGTCTGGTACCAGTATGCCAGTCCCGTGCCTGTTTGCTGTGTAATCGCATACTGTTTCTCTGTGGTTGCTATTGTCTCCTACTTATTATGCACTATTACCTTGTTGGTGTCCGTAATTACTTTTCTGCTCTGCTAAAATGGGGACTCGAGCATAACAGAATAATTTACAAATATAGTTTCTAGTAATGCTCCTAATAATTCCAATCTGGGTCCTTCCAGAGTGCAATATGTACTGATGCCACATGTACGGGTATAAAAGTATGCCAGAAAAATTTGAAGTTAAAACTCATAGCATTAACATTGAAATGAGTAATTTTGCTGGGCTGTTTTTCATTGATAAATTATTCATCTTTCCCTTCTTAGGGTCCGACACCATTATTCAACTGTATAATGACATGTATCAAATGGAGTGTTGCTTTAATGATGTACCATTAATTCAAGTTAATATTTTTATTCTAGGAAATGAAAGGGAAAAGTGTATTTACCAATTGCAGATAATTTAAACGGTGCAAAAGTGAGTGGGCGAATTGTTCGAGTTGATCATGTAAGCAAATACAAAAAGAAGGAAGAAGAAGATGAAGAGAATGACCAAGAAAAGAAAGAGGCTCGTGGTGTTTGTTATGCTTTTCAAAAAGGGGAGTGTAATCGAGGTGCTTATTGCAAGTTTTCTCACCAGGAGCCGGTAATTAATTATTTTTAATTGTATGGTAGTATGGTACAATGACATTCCATTTATTCATGGAAAATACATAAAAAAAAATTATGTTTGAAATTTCAAGTGGAACTTAAGCACAGGCTGCTTAAAGCACAAATCTCAGTGGGTATTAATTTCATGAATTCTGGTACTGTTGTACTTTACCAGTATTGGTTTCAACACAGGACAATTTTCTGTGAGTCTTGGATTTCGACCTTTGCATATATTGCTGCCAAGCTCCTAAATATTTGGTCCTTTTAAAGCTTTTAGTGTTACTAGAACAGTATGAATTGTTTAGTTCAAGTTCTATTAACCTTTCAGTTCAATTATGAGCAATAATTCACTTATCTCAAAGGTATTTTGCTCTGATAGTGGCTATTCTGGAGAAAAATTGTCTAGGTGATAAATTTGGTGTGTATTCATCTTAGTCAATCAGTTCTTAACAGTCTTTCTATGGAAAGGGTCATTATTGTAGAAGTACTGCCAAAATGTATTGTAATGGCTTCATTGTATTATTGTTTAAATTCAATTAATGCAAGGCTTAAATAAAACCAACGGTCAAGATCTTTATTGGAAAATGGCAACAAGTTAAGGGTTTAATTGAACGATAAGCTACAGACTTCCCTCTATAATAATTGTACTGCCATCATTTTCACATGTTGATAATATAGTCCATGACAATTATTTTGCTTGATAATCATAATTTATTTGAAAAATGCGGTTTGTGGTTAAGGTTCATTTTCTGTAGTAAACTATTGGTAATAATAAAGCACTTACAAAAAGTTTACTTTATACCGTTTTGTATCCAGCGTGATGGAGACCCACGTTGGGGCCGCAAAGCTGGTGATGCTGCTTGGGAAAATGACAAGTTTGACGATGAATCTCTACGCAGCAAAAGGCAGAGGCGAAGCAGTCCAAGCGCAAAACACCGTGAAATTGAGACAAAAAGGAAAGATCAGAGAGAACTGGATAGGAGAGATGATAGACAGAGAATTGAACATGGATCTTTTTCCAGGAAAGACCGTGAAAGTGAGAGAAAAAGGAAAGATGAGAGAGAACTGGATGGGAGAGAGAACAGACAGAGGAATGAAAAGGGGTCTTCATCCAGGTATCACGATAGAGATGATGAGAGAGATCGAAGGTACCATGATAGAGATGATGAGAGGGATCGAAGATCCAAGTATTATGATAGAGATGATGAGAGAGATCGTAGGTCTCATAGATAAATCATTTTTTTAGACTTCGAACTTAGTTGTAAGTTTTGTTTCTACATGTAACAATTTGCTTGAGATTAGTCATTTCCATCACATGTTTATTTTTTTTGAATGCCATTCCAGTAGAGATACTTAACGATGCTGATAATTGTGCTAAATTAGTCCGGTAATCCTCTGAATATACGCTAAGAAAATCATCCAATTCATTGGTGCTGTATATGCGAAGTTCTGACATAAAATTATTTTCTGATAGGTAAAATTTGAAACAAGCATCATCATGTAATATATATTAAAATTTATATTAATAAAAGATTGTCATATTATATTTACGTCGATGTTCATTGAAGCAAAAGTTTATGTAAACGAATATAAAAATATTACCTTGAACAGACCATGTATGTATCAGACGGATGAGATAGGACAAACAATCTGAAAATTTAGATATTAGGAGTTTTTAATCTGAAGAACCTATCGACTTGCTTTGACATTGGGGTGGGTGCCTACGGATTTTGATAAAAAAAAAAAACTATTCCGTTTGGCAGAAAATTATGTTTAATAATTGTTCTTTTAATTATTTTTTTCCATTTGTGCTGTAAAATCTCTTAGTTTAACAAGCCTAAAGTACGCATCCATGCTTAATAGGAATAATTCTTAATCCGTTTGGATTCCATTTAAGGGAAGAAGGAATAAGAGTATAAATTTATTATAAACAATTCTAATTCTTTAAAAAGTTACACACTTTCCAATACTTCTTTCCTTTTTTCCTTCTTCCCGCACCTTATCCAAACGGAGCCAAAAGGTGTTAAATCAGTTGTAGCCTTGTATGGATTGACGGAAATAGGACGAGCAAACCAAGCATTTCAATTTGTGCGAAACATCAGAGCTTTTGTCGGTTTATGGTATGGGAAACTTTCAATCTAAAGTAATCAATAAATTAAGAATGAATCAAACTCGATCCATGGTCTCGTGGAGTTGCTTATACGCATTTGAGAAAGTTTAACATGCACCATAGTGCATAGGGCATTCCGTGCACCACGAACTTTTTCGGGGGTATTTTTGTAAAATGACAAATCTAATTTAACCAATCTAATCTACATATTGAAATCTCATAGAAAACCAAATTTTACAATTTTTGAGATTTTATTACTATTTTTTTCGAATTTTTTAAAACATGCCATTTTTGGAATGTTGTACTATTTACAATTTTCCAAAAATGGCATATTTTAAAAATTTCGAAAAAAATAGTAATAAAATCTCAAAAATTGTAAAATTTGGTTTTCTATGAGATTTCAATATGTAGATTAGATTGATTAAATTAGATTTGTCAGTTTACAAAAATACCCCCGAAAAAGTTCGTGGTGCACGGAATGCCCTATGCACTATGGTGCATATTAAACTTTCTCCATTTGAGAAAGTTTAATATGCACCATAGTGCATAGGGCATTCCGTGCACCACGAACTTTTTCGGGGATATTTTTGTAAAATGACAAATCTAATTTAACCAATCTAATCTACATATTGAAATCTCATAGAAAACCAAATTTTACAATTTTTGAGATTTTATTACTATTTTTTTCGAATTTTTTAAAACATGCCATTTTTGGAATGTTGTACTATTTACAATTTTCCAAAAATGGCATATTTTAAAAATTTCGAAAAAAATAGTAATAAAATCTCAAAAATTGTAAAATTTGGTTTTCTATGAGATTTCAATATGTAGATTAGATTGGTTAAATTAGATTTGTCAGTTTACAAAAATACCCCCGAAAAAGTTCGTGGTGCACGGAATGCCCTATGCACTATGGTGCATATTAAACTTTCTCCATTTGAGAAAGTTTAATATGCACCATAGTGCATAGGGCATTCCGTGCACCACGAACTTTTTCGGGGGTATTTTTGTAAAATGACAAATCTAATTTAACCAATCTAATCTACATATTGAAATCTCATAGAAAACCAAATTTTACAATTTTTGAGATTTTATTACTATTTTTTTCGAATTTTTTAAAACATGCCATTTTTGGAATGTTGTACTATTTACAATTTTCCAAAAATGGCATATTTTAAAAATTTCGAAAAAAATAGTAATAAAATCTCAAAAATTGTAAAATTTGGTTTTCTATGAGATTTCAATATGTAGATTAGATTGATTAAATTAGATTTGTCAGTTTACAAAAATACCCCTGAAAAAGTTCGTGGTGCACGGAATGCCCTATGCACTATGGTGCATATTAAACTTTCTCTACGCATTTTCCATTTATAAGTTAATGTTTTTTTTCCTTTCTTTTCTGATAAATGCAAGTTCTTTTAAAATTGGTCAGAAATTGTTCCATTCTATATCCATCTTGTCGTATGTAGGCGCCAAAACTCCTGTCAACGTTGAAATACATTCATGTCTAACTCAGAAAATGACATTTTTTTCTAATAAAATCAACATGCATACAACGAGTGAATAAGAAAAGGTACTAGATATCTGACTAGTAAACTATAAAATATTTGTTGATAGTTGCTTGAGGTTGAAGATTGATGTCCGTTCAAACTAGTAAATAAACATTAATTGTAAATCAATCAAGCTTTGCACCAACTTGGTCGGCGGCGAAAGTGCAGAATTGGAACCGATTGCGTTGGCGACCTCCACTTTCTCGAATCTTCCAAAGAACTTTCGTAATCATTCGGTAACTCAAATGGTTGTTCTCATTTACTGAGAAAGAATACTTACACAAAGTTTGAAAAAATTTTCAAAAGAAAACAATGTTAACACCAATTAGTCAATTACAATTGGTTGTGATCGAATCAAGAAACATATTCTCACTGATTAGAGAAAAAAAAATTAGGTCTTAGTTCATAGAATTGGCCTAATCACATAACAGCATTACAAAACATACATATGGAAGTACTATGTAAATTTTAAAATATAATTAATAAGTTGCTGATCAAATCAAGTAGCAAAACATTGTACCAAATCCAAAACTATCACATTACCACCTTACAACACATTTTTTTTTTCCTGAACTCAAGCTATTACATCCAAAACTAAGCTTTCTTCAAACTAAATAAAATTCAAAATGTTATCTTTTTTTTATTCGACAACTTTAGCTTTAGGATGCCACCTCTTCCGGAATTCAGTGTGGAGCTCAATTAATAGTGAGATATAAAACATTCCTAAATCACTAAACTCCTTGGTCACACCAATTTCATAAAAGTTTGTCCCCTCAGCAATAAGCTCAACACAACGTTCTTTTAAGCGATCATACTTTTTTTTGAAGATAAATTGGAGGTCTAAGCCACCCAACTTATTTTTAAATTAAATGTCTATGAAAAATCCTCCGCCGGATTTCGAACCTGCGATCTTTCACTCAAGAAATCAAAGAACATTGCTCTTTGCCACTAGACCAAAAGCTGGTTCTCTTAAGAGATCATACTTGTGCTCCTCAGCCAAAGACAGAGAAGAAATAACTGTATCAATTGAGACAAGCTCACACAATCTATCCTCGCACAAAGTACGCAACTCCACCAATCCAAACTTCTCGGCAGCCACGATTAAAATCTGATAAAACATGTTTGATGACATTTTCATATCTGAGGTACCCCCACTACTCAAAATATCATCAGCATTAGGAAGAAAATCTGTGTACATGAAGTGCAATATACCTTAGGAAGAAAATCAACGGCTTTATACCATCAAGTTTTATGGATTCGCAATTCATATCGGCCACTGGGTGGAACAATGTGCACAAAATATGGGCGAACGGCTCCTGAGAACTAATTTATGAGCTGAGATTTTTTCACCTTCAACATCAAAAGTAACATCAGTATGCTCTTGCCTTTCTAATAAAGAGTGGAGTCGCTCAGCCAAAATACTTGGAGAGATTCCAATCAAGCAATTCTTCACCATGGTAGATGGCTCATTCATAATAGTTATTGAACAAACCAGAAAGAAATGACTTTCCTGAAAGTAATTAGATTCCAGTTCAGCTCGTTCCATAACCCAATTCTTAGTGGAACATTTGGTAATGTCAAAAGTTTGAGTTGACCTAATCCAATATTTTGTGGTTGGCCTACCAAATGTATCTAGAAGGCCTAACTCATAGTCAACAGTCACAGAATCAGACCAGCTGAATATGAGCTCAAGACAGAAAGCAACTTCAGAGTCTTTGCTCTCAGGAGAACATCCCTTGGGATAATAATTTATAAGCCAGTCATAACCTCCTACTGTAAATGAGGGAGAAGTAAAACATTCACAAAATCCAACATCTCTAGTCTCGGAATTTTCGACTTTGAAGTGGTAAGAACTCCTTGTGAGCTGTACTGTAAAGGCACTAGATGAGTTTGGGGCCATATCATGAGATAGTAAATCTGCTAAATATACTCCAGCATACAGATCAAACCCGTATGATGGAGTCGTTTCTCAAAATCTAAAATTCAAACAGTCGATCCAAACCGTTCAAGTTGTTCTCCATATTAAAATATCTTTCAAGACCAAATTTTACATTTTTTTCGAATTTTTTTGCTATATATTATGCTATTTTTAAATTGAAGGGTCAGAAATACTCATTTACAGTGTTTTTTTAAAAATAGCATAATATATAGCAAAAAATTCGAAAAAATATAAATTTTTGATTTCCTGAGAGATTTCAATATGGTGAACAATTTGAACGGTTCGGATCGACTGTATGAATTTTAGATTTTGAGAAACGACTCCAGCATACGGACGATCTGTATGCTAAAGTATACTTTAGCCAATCTCTGTTTGGATCCCACCGGAATTTGGAGAATTTCATATTCCTAGGCATAAATTTATTATAAACAATCCAAACTCTTCACAAAGTTACACACTTCCCAATAAATTTATACCTAGGAATAGGATATAAGAATAAGGATTTTCGGTTTGCGTGCTTATCCAAATTCCTTATTCTTATACTATGGTTTTGTTAGTATAGAAATAAGGACCCTTATTCCTTATTCTTGTGTTGTTTGGGTTGCACAAAAATAAGAATAAGCACGCAAACCGAAAATCCTTATTCTTATATCTTATTCCTTAGTCATCCAAACACACCCAGCGATCCAAACGCCCCTATATGTATATATATATTTGTTTAGGAGAAATCACTAAGGCATTATCACTAAAAGGCATTAACAAAAGCATAGATGCATCTTGGAATTTTCGAGTTTCGACTTTGAAAGTCTTGTACTAAGACTTGAACTTGAACATTAGAAGTACCATGATTGGTAATTGTAGTGCAAGCCCATAACTAATTACAACCCTAATTAAGGAAGATATACCAAATCAAAACTAATGTCGGTGCGAAATACTACTAAGAAAGTGTCAAAGAGGACGAGAAACCGCGCAAAGGTAATGTTTTAAATACCGTACCGGCGATCAAACCGGTGAGGCTGCCGGTATGAAGTTTATCGAGGTTTATCGGTTTACAAACCGGTATAATGATATAGAAAAGTCCATTTATATCAAAAGAATAATGTGGCATAATAGTTAAGTATGTTGTCTTTTATGCAAAAAGACTAGGGTTCGATTCCCCATCTCAACAAATTTTGTATTGTTTTCAATTTAACTTACTTGTTTCTCTGGTTCAAAACAATAAACTGGCCGGTTCAGTTACCGATTTAGCCGGTTTAAACGGTTTTTTTCTAGTTTTTTCCGGTTCATCAAAAATCCGATTTTATGGGCTAAACCTACCGGAACAGGGTCTGGTTCACAGTAAACCCGGTTGAACCGGCCGGTACGATTTTTTAAACACTGCGCAAAGGCCGGTCTTGCACGGCCAGGCATGTGTGAGGCTGGAGATCTGAGAGAGGGAGAGCGCGAAATAGAGGGAGAGTTAGGGTTCGACGGCAGCGGGGCTGGCGGGACTAGGACGAAGATAGAGATCCAAAAAATTCAAAATAGTATTAAAATATTCCGGAATTTCGAAAATATTACTAAAAATAGAAATTATATAAATACTACAAAACCAATACTAGCCATTCCCCATTTTGCCCTTTTAGCAATTTTTTAAATTAAAATAATGATTATTTTAATTAATTTTAAATAAATATAAATATATTTGATGGATGAAAAAGATAATATATATTTATTTTAAACATATTTGTTATGTAAGTTATTTATAACAATTATTATTTTTTTATGTATTTAACTATTTATTTAAATGAATAGTTTCTCCGAACTAATTTCTTAGTGGATTTGATAAGGATCATCTCTTATATTTCTAATCTCCACCATCCTTTGTATTTCCTTTTTTTTCTTCCTTTTTTGCACCCACCCTTCCAGCACCTGCACCATTCACATCTCATCCCCATCTCTCTGTTGCTGACCCATCTCCCAACTAGAAATTTTTTTTTTGAAGAAAGAGGGAGGTCTTTGCCATCCAACTTTTTTCAGAAATTAAAAATCCATACAGGGCTTGAACCGTTGACCTCTTGGAGGCCAACCTAGTGCTCTTACCACTGAACTACTAGTCCACATGCCCCCAACTAGAATAATTAAGTTTTCTAAGTAGCACAATTAGGTTTACCAACTAGAAAAATTAGGGTTATTAACTAGAACAACTATGTACATTAAGTAGAACAATTAGGTATATGAATAAAAATAATTAGAACAATTAGATTTGTATACCTAATTGTGATGGTTAAAAAACCTAATTGTTCTTGTTAATATACATAATTGTACTAGTTAATGTACGTTATTGTGCTACTTAATATTCCTAATTGTTCTAGTTAATATATGTAATTATGATAATTAAGCGTAGGCATTCGATAGGTGGGTAACTAATGAGGTGCTGGATAATTATGCTCATCCTCTCATCCCCTGACTAGTGAGGGCGCCGGATAATTAATGAGGATTTTGAGAATGAGGAGATGATATTAAGCAATTATAATTTCTTATATATTTTAGCGATTTCTTTTTCTCTGTTTGGAGTCACGTTATGAAAATTGTAAGACTACTTACTGATTTCTTAGGTACTTTAGGGATTTTCTGTTTGGAGTTAGGTTATGAAAATTGTAAGTATGAAAATAGAGTCACTCGTTTACATAATATGATTTTTTTTAGATTTTTTAAAACTATTTTTAGCTTAGATTTTCTATCCCAAAAAGTGAAGAAATTAAAAGAACTGTTTTTCGGAATTGATTTCTTTTAAGTACGCATTCATGGTTAACAGGAGTAATTTTTAAAGGTGTTAAATCAATTGTAGGCTAGCTTTGTATGGATTGACGGAAATAGCTAGGACGAGCAAACCAAGCATTTCTAGTTTTTTTATCTTGTGCGAAACATCAGATCTTTTGTCGGTTTATGGTCTGGGAAACTTTCAACCTTAATTAGTAATCTATAAAATTAAGAATGAATCAAACTCGATTCATGGTGTCGTGGAGTTGCTTATACCGTTACACGCATTTTCCAACTATAAGTTTATGTTATTTTCCCCTTTCTTTTTACATAAATGCAAGTTCTTTTAAAATTGGTCAGAAATTGTTCCACTCTACATCCATCTTGTCGTATGTAGGCGCCAAAACTCCTGGTCAACGTTGAAATACATTCATGTCTAACTCAGAAAATGACATTTTTTTCTAATAAAATCAACATGCATACAATGAGTGAATAAGAATATCTGACTAGTAAACTATATATAAAATATTTGTTGATAGTTGCTTGAGGTTGAAGATTGATGTCCGTTCAAACTAGTAAATAAACATTAATTGTAAATCAATCAAGCTTTGCACCAACTTGGTCAGCGGCGAAAGTGCAGAATTGGAAGTTGGAACTGATTGCTTTGGCGAACTCCACTTTCTCGAATCTTCCAGAGAATTTTTCGTAATCGTTCGGTGATAAATGGAGTCTGGATAACTAATATACTATTATTATTTTTTATGATCATTGTTATTAATTGTTACGGTGTTATCATTTCTATATATTATTATTTATTATTAATAATTACAATAATAATTTATCAATTAATCAATGAATTAATAATATAGTCCATCAGTTCGATCACTCTTTCAGTTAGCATTTTACCAAACGAAACAATACTTTCACTCGTTTGAAAGGATAAGAATAGCATTAATCTAATTTATATTCGAATAGCATTATTTAGTATTTACCCACTATTTTTTTATTACTTGTAAAGCGATGTTCTAGTGCTTTTTCTCCCTTTCCCAAAGATTCCAAAATAAAAATTGGTAGTTTAAAAGTGATGAAAAAGGTTATTTGGAATATATAACGGTGTGTATGTTTGTCTAGGCAATTAACATTATACCAATAAATATAACTTTTTTATTTTTTATTTTTATTTTTTTTTACTCTCTCTTCTTCTTCTCTCGTTACTCTTCCACTTTTTGAAAACGAAAACTAGTATCCTTTTGAATAGTAATAAATTAACGTTTGATAAATAAAAAAAAACTTTCATCCATGTTCCAATTCGAAATGCAAATTTTAAAGAAACTCGGTGGCGGTTCAATTCGAAATATTAGTAGACGGAGAAATCCCACACGAGCGTAATTAAATTGATAGATTAAAATCAAGTCAATTGGAATTTTGTATCAACTCAGAAGGAACGGCTATGAATATGATAGAACAAAATACAAATGCCCAATATGCTCTAGCCCACAATGCAAATCAGATCTACTTCTCTTTGCAATAAAGCCTATTAAAAGTGACTTGAGCAATCCCAAACTAACATTTATACATCCTGAGCGCCTACAAAAATATAAGACAAATTTGAAAGATTGGAAAAAGGACATCAAATAATTAATCAGAAAGATAGATATAGCTAGGACTTTGAGGGGTTCATCCCTAGGTTGAAAAAAATCTGGGGCAGTGTCGCTTGAAGGCTCCGTTTGGATGGTGTGGGAATAAGGTAGGAAGAAGAAAGAAGGGAAAAAATTTATTGGGAAGGGATAAATTTATTGGGAAGTGTGTAACTTTTGTAAAGAGTTTGGATGGTTAGAAATAAATTTATTGGTAAAAAATGGTTATTTCTTATTCCTTATTCCGGGAAGAAACCATCCAAACGGAGCCCAAATTAGTTTAATAGAATATCTATACTAATATTCGGCCAAGTCTCTTCAAGATATTCTCAAAAAGAAAAAAACTAATTTTATTAAAAATTCCCATTTCGTTGACAAAAAAACTGCTAAATACATTTAGAATGAAAGAAATAAATATAGATAATATTTCCATTCTAATTTTACGTTGGCTTCGAACAAGGTAACAGTGGCCCCTACGTTGGCCCAAAATTTTCCATTTCTAATTTTACCTGAACATTTTTCGTCCAAGGAAATTTTAAACACTTAATGGCATCAAACGTGTTGTCTTCATCTGCTTGACTTTTTATCATCTGCCTGCAATGATTGAACAAATTATATTTGTACTTGTTGGGTTCATTTGATATTCTTGTTGAGCTAGATATTAAGTATTTAGTCTTCTACGAGGTAGGCCGTAGGCACACACAATTAGTACCCGAAAACATTGTAAGTAATTATTTGTGTCTTGATGATTTGTCAAATCATCTTTTGATAAGATCATGTTAATTAATATTTGATGAGTTGATTTAACATCTTTTGTACTATAATAATCTATGTTAAATCATCATTGACGATATGTTTGAAAAGAAATTATGCCATGCCATTTCATACAAAACTTGACCAATCCAAGTTGTTTCTACAATTCATGATCAACACAGGGCATTGTAATTCTGAGAATTTGTCATTTCAAAACCATAAAATTTATACTCTGGAAAAATGTTGTTTGTGGAACATTGTCCGTGACTCGACAATTCTGGGTGCTTGAGACCTGCCTTTTTGAAAAACGCTACAGACCTGCTACAGGAGATTTGCACTCGTTTAGGCAAAATCCCTTTAATTATTGGTGCGGTCCTATTTTGTCATACTCGCCAAAAACTGTACTTTTTGGCTCTATCATTTTGTTTTCTTGACGTCTCATCTTGGATTTGCATTAGAGCTTTTTCTTTACATATGCGGAGATGGGGAAAATTGTACTGGAGTCTGGAAATCCCTCTGTATGCCAAATTAAATTTCAATTTAGTTGCAAGAATAACATTTCTGTTGGATTTCCCTCTGGATAGCCTCTATCTAGTGCTTCCAAAAAAACATTTCTGTTGGATTCCATAATGCATTAAATTAGTATATTCATTGTTCTACGAGGCTAATAACCATCAACAACAACAACAACAACAACAACAACAACAACTAAACTTTTTGTCCCAAACAAGTTCGGGCAGGCTAGAAAGAAATCCAACAAAAGAACACATCCAAGAACAAAAAAAACAAAACATAAAAATACTAATAAAGAAAATTTATCATCATCCCCAAAATTTATCATCCTCATCATTCCCCAGTAGTTAGGAAACGTGTTTTCTATTTTTGTCTCTCATCCCATCATCCCCTGGTAGTTAAACACACGTTTTCTGTTTTTGAAAATCCAGCGCTCATACCTCTCTCTCCTCTATTTCGCTCCCTCCCTCCCCTTTCTCTCGACGTCATTTACCCCTGTCCCACACCCCCTCCTTCCTAATTGTTCTAGTTTTGAAAGCAAATGTTCTAATTAATAGGGGCTGTTTGGATCGCTTAGGAATTTGGGGAATTTTCAATTCCTAGGCATAAATTTATTGGAAAGTGTGTAACATTGTGAAGAGTTTGGATTGTTTATAATAAATTTATGCCTATGAATAAGAAATTTCTCAAATTCTCCAAATTCTCACTTCAATCCAAACGGCCCCATATATATAATTGTTCTAGTTAATATATATAAATATTCTAGTTAATATATATAAATGTTCTATTTAATACTGCAACTGTTCTAGTTAATATATATAATTGTTCTAGTTCACATATATATAATTGTTCTGGTTCATTTACTTAATTGTTCAACTTAATTATTCTGGATCTTTGGGTGAAAGGATTGCATAGAATGAGTAGAGGCGCTGGATAATTAATGAGTATACTAGATAATTTCGCTGGATTCTATCATCCCATCATTCCCTGGACTTCTATTAATGAGGGCGCTGGATAATTAATGAGGATTATGGGGATGATGGAGATGATAGAATCTAGAGAATGATGGAAAATAATTCCGATTATTCTGTCAGCTGAAAGAAAGGTATCAATGTGTTCACTTCATGATTTTTTTTTGTGTTAGCATTAATTTGATCTAGTGATAATTGAAACCATACATGCACAATGGCTAGTTTAGCATGATCTCATGTAAAATGAAAATTTTTTAAATTTGTGACTCTAGATTTAGGTAATTATATTTCAAAGTTCTCATGCAAAATGATTTTTTTTTTAAAAATTGTGACTTAAGATTTAGGTAATTATATTTCAAAAATATAATTGCATGATCTCATGCAAAACGGGAAAAAAAATAATTACGAAGGAACCGGTTTTTTCTTATGATATTATAAAGGAGACGTTGCAAGAATACGAATGGGATGTGCTATAAATGAATTCATCATTCAAATAAAAGAAAAAGATATTTGAATCAGTTACTTAATTGTATAACCATAAATATACCTATTAAGAGTAATAATGTCAAAATTGATTTTGTAATTACACGTGACAGTTACAAGCTTGACTCACGTATCTCAAAATTCATAAGATAAATATTAGAGATGATATTGAATGCTTGAGAATGAAAGATTACGAATCCTTTTTGAAGTAATGATCATCACAAAAAATAGGGGGGTCGGGAGTAAGCATAAATATCTTCAGAGTAGTTCTGCAATCAATCTTTCTGTTTATATTTATAATTAAATATTATTATTGATATTAAAACAATTTTATTTTCGAGTAAAATAATATATCGTGCATATCCTTTTTGTTCCGAATTATTTGCAACAGGGCTATCCACTATGGATTCTTGTGTAAACAACAACATATGGAACGTGATATGTGACCCTCATAAAGAAGTGGATAATCAATAAAGAAACTAAAATCAGTGGTAAAAATTAGGTAAACAAAAGTGGGAAAATCCGAAATTGAAGTGACCTCAACGCTCTTGCACATGTTTTGTTTTTGTTTTGTTTCCAAAGTGTGTGGCTGTTAACCGAAGATGATCATGCACGCTGTTCCTCTGCATAAACACAAATGAGAAATTGCTAAAACAAACACATACATGATGCATTCAAAGCCAGATATTCAAGACAAAAATAAAAGGGGACCATCATTTAATTAAGGCACAAGGAAAGGGACATAAAAAAACCAAGAATCTGAAACCTGAATCGCTGAAAATTCTCAAACTAGATAGTAGATATAGGGCTGTCAAACGTGCATAATATGCACGGAAATGGACAGTTCCGTTTCTGTTCCGCTGTAAACCACGTAATTCATTTAATTTCCGTTTAACGTTCCGTATTTAAAACGTAAATGAAATTACTTATGTTTATGTTCCGTTCCTCTTTAACGGAAGAACGTTAGTAACGTTAAAAATCACTGAACTCCAACAATGCCTACACTGAAACACAATAATTATCAGTTTCTCACACCACAGCTTGAAGCTACATCCTACCAGTAACCCAAACCTAATGAAATGTCGAAGTACAGAAAACAGACAATAGAGCAAAAAAATACAAACAAAATCCTTCAAATCTGACAAATGCTAACACAGTCCAGCCTTGTCCTTTTATTTTAAGTTCTGACAGCCTATCTGACTGGTGCTAAACCACTAGTGTCGCCAATTAGCAAGACACAAGAGGAACGTTCAATGTTGAAAAAGAATCAAACTTTTAATTTTAACAATCTTAACACTTAACAGATAACTCAAGTATTTACCAGTAAAAATAGAAAAATCAGTAAAAAAGAAATTGAAAACCCAAAATAAAATTAAAACCAGTAAAACCAAAAATGAAAAAATTGTATCAGAAAATCAGAAGACAGAAGTTCTTCATCAGATTTTAACCATATCAAAAATTGAAAAGGAATTGAAAACCCAATCGAAAAGAAATTGAAAAGGAATTGAAAACTCAATCGAAAAGAAATTGAAAAGGATTGTGTCAGATTTAACCATATCAAAAATCAATCCAAAACAAAATAAGTACAACACAAGCAAGAGAGAGAGAGAGTACTCAAACCGATATAAAAGCAAATGCAAAGGAAGGAGGAAAGTTTCAACTACTGCCGGTTGCCATCATCACCACCGCTAAGCTGCCACCAATCACTTGGCCGGCAGCTGTCTTCTCCATTGTCGATCAATCACAAAGAGGGCCGTCTTCTCCATTGACTCGTTCCAACTTATACCACACCCAGCTCGTCATCCCCCCTCGCTATGTTCTAGGGGGTTCTTGTTGCCCCCTTCTCCCGTGGCTAATCAATTTCTTAGAGAATTGTGGTGAGCCGGTACTAGAGAAGGTGTTGCTTGGTACAGAGCTAGTACCAGAACCATTGCCAGGCTTTGCAGATTTTGAAGGGGAAGGGGATGAAGGTGCCATCAGAATGCGAGATGCACTAGCTTCACACTCGATCATGGCTAGACCTCAGGTTTGGTACAGAGGGGCAAAGGAACTTGGTTTTGAGAGGATTGGAGAGAGGCAGCGAGTGAAAGAGAGAGGTAGAGAGGTGGGTTTGAGTTCGGGTCTGAGAGGAGGTGGCGGTGAGGGAAAGAGGTGAGGGGCCTAGGGTTTGCTTACGGCGGAGGAGAAGTGAGTGGTGAGGGGTGCTGCGTTGCCGAGAGGAGGAAGAGGGGGTTGGTGAGAAGGATTTCTCTCTGTCTGGGTTTCGAGTGAGGGAAAGAGAGAAAGGGTCTGTCGTGGGTCTATTGTGAGGCCATCGGAGAGGGAAAAGAGGAGAGAAAAGAGAGAAGTGCCGCACGGTACTTAGGGTTAGGACTTAGAGAGAGAAGAGAGAGGCAGCTTCGACCTCGAGTGTATCTCCCCTCCTCTCTGAGTCATCTCTGCAATTCCACAATTCTACACGTGTACATTACTGGGCCGACGGAATAACGTGGGCTGACGGAACGGAATACCAGGATTTCGTTTACGTTTTGTTCTTACCAACGGAATCAGTTTCGCTTCCGTTTCTGTTCCGCTGAGTAAAACGTAAGCAAATTTCCATACCGTTTCCGCTCCGTTTCGGACGGAACGAAACGTAAACGTCCGAAACGGCATGAAATTGACAGCTCTAAGTAGATATATGGATCTGGTCCCCACATGGCCACATTTATGCTTGTCAATACACTTGTTAAAAGCGACCAACCACACCAATTTCCTCATTTTGCCATCATTTCTTTTGCATCCTTGGCTGTTTGTTCTTCACAAATAGCATCAAATGAATGCTCACTATTCTTCATCATATAAAATTATTAACATCACTTCTGATTAGTTTCTCAAGGAAGATTTTTTCTGCAGCTAAATGTTCCCTTACGAATCTAATGATGATTTAAAGTAGAACAACCTCTTTTATTAATATTTTCTTTTACATAATAAACTTTCTGTTTTTTATCAAGTTTAATAGCTTTGGGATGATTTGGGTCATTATTTTTTTTATGTACATCAATAGCAAGAAAAGAGGCACATAATCTAGTAACACAATGGTATGACCATTAAACCAGTTTTTAAGAAATTAAGGATTTCGACCACATTTGCTCAAAAAAGTTGATGATTTTGACCACATTTGTAAAAAAAAAAAAAAGTTGATGATTTTGACCACATTTGCTCAAAAAAGAAGAAATCGTGGCAGGGAGGAGTTGTTATGATTCCTATTTGACTGAAATGAAACTCCAATAAATTTTAGGACCAACTATTCAAATTGAATATTTCATTGACGGATCCACTCCCCTTAAACCCATTAATTTGACTGAAAATCTGACAACAAATTGGTGGGGAGACCAATCTGACCGCTCCTGTCCCTTATTACTGCAAATAGCAAAGTACAATGCAAATTGCTGGAATAAAAGAGGCAAAAGCTTTGAATTAAGTGTAATCTCGTCCGTCAATGTTTCTTTAAGTAAAGGAATAGTAACTTGATTGTTTAGAGAAACTCTTTGAGTGAATAGAGAGTGATATGCACTCTTTATTAAAGGTAGTGCTAATTAAAGGGGCTCTTTATTGAAATTGCGCAGAATCTACAGACTACAAGACTTAACTATAGCATTATCGTAAATTCTGAGTGCCTTCTTTGTGGTGTGAATTTAACCCTTTTGTGAATACGTGTGCATGATTAATGAGATAAAAAGACTTGTGCATGCGTGCACAGAGCCTTAAAAAGGTTTATTAACAAGGTCTATAAGATTCTAACCTATGAGCTAACACATACAAGTTGGGTGCCATTTATTTATTTTCTTCTTTCTCAGCCAAAAAAGAATAAGAGAAGAGTTTCGTGCACATATACCTTGTAGAACCTTAAAATTTCAAGTATACCCATGTAAATGTTGACATTGATTGGTTAAAACCTTTGCTTTTATTTGTTAATAAATAAAGGGGGTTGCTAGTGTCAAACATATAGGACACGTGCATTTGTCCAACGCGATGAAATTTTAATTTTTAAAATTGAAATGGCCGATCCAAACCGTTCAAATTGTTCTATGTTATAAAATCTTTATGAAGACCAAATTTTATATTTTTTCAAATTTTTTTACTATTTTTTTGGAATTTTTCAATATGCTCTATCTAAAAAGTTCTGAACCCTTCAATTTTGAAAATTCGAAAAAAATAGTTAGAAAATATGAAAAAATATAAAATTTGATTATCAAGGATATTTTAATATAGAGATCATATTGAGCGGTTTGGATCGACCGTTTGAAATTTTAATGTGCGACGTTTGCATCGTGTTTGATGTCCTATATGTTTGATTCTAGCATTACTCATAAATATAACAAGGATATTTTGTTATTTCTTCTAAAATAAGGACGAAAAGAGAATAATTGGGTACTTGAAAAAAGCACTCATTTTATAATTAAGGGACAAAGGGGAATGGTTTATGCCTTTATGGTTCAGATATATTTGGAAAATTGAGGATATCTACAAATATTTATTTTTCCCTGTATATTACTAACGATTCTCTAAACAAATATTGTTTAACTCGGACATAAATGATGCTTGGAGTTGGAAGTTCTGTAGAGGCCCACATTAATAAATTTTCAATAATAGAAAACCTTAGTGACTCACACTCAGTAGGTTAATATGCAAATGTTAATATCTTCACTTCTTTCTAGGCCCTTTAATATGGTAGACATAAAGTACAAATAAATAATACCTCTTGGTTGTTGAATAACACACACACACAACAAGTGCTTCCTGCCTACATTCTCCAGGGATATTTGAACTTTGAAGCTTCCAATTCATCTCCATTATCGCATATCATAGAGATATCCATTTCTTTCTGTCACACTTACAAATACTGAATTTCAAATTGTTAAAAGAAAAGAATTAACTATTATAGTATTATGTGAAGATATTACTCCACGTGGCATGAACTTTCTCCAGTAACAAACTTTTCTCATCACTTAACTTTTATGCATGAATTCCCTAAAACAGAGCACACGCGCTAACTGTCGATTGACAGAGAGCAGCATATGCTACCATTTGTTTACACTTGGGATTGCAAGTGCCAAATCTGTATTGTCAAAAATAACTAAGATGGCTCTAATTAGTTATGGTAATAACTTTGTCCCATAATCACATGAGATGTCAAACAGTTTAACAATTTACAATTCTATCAACTGTGACATACATTGTGCATTGTAGAATCAACATGTTGAGACAGCTAGCTAGATTGGTCCCAACTGCTTGCTTTAAGCACTAATATAAATTAGCAAATATCTACTGCTATTCTTATTTCAAAATTTTCAAATTGAACCTTAGACAAATTTCAAATTAAAAAGTTTTCTTGTGGATGTAGCTGAATTAACAAAGATGGAGGTTGCAAAAGGATTGCAGACTGCCAGTCTTTATTTAAAAATAGAAATTAAAGCCAACCAATGAATATCAAGTCAATGAATGAAGCAAATAGGCTACCTATGAAATCAATGAAATTTAGCAGCACAAGATTAATCTTAGATCTGAAGATTTGGTAGAGAAAATTGAATCTAACGTGAGAGGAAAGAAATATTAAAAAAATAATTCTTAATTTGGAAAACTTGATTTAGTACAAAACTAACTAATTAATCCTATTGTTCCTAGAATAGTTGAATGGCTGGACTGATTGATTGATTAGTCTAGATTAGGAGGTGCATTTAATCCGACCAACAAGAATCACACATCTGTTTCATGTTGAGAGCAACCAGCAATAACTACGTATTGTTTGATATCCTGATACAGACATGCTAACAACAACATTTCATTCTCCGTACAAGGTGAGACACCATGCCAAGCTTTATGGAACCTAATCACAGGTGTCTATCTTCTTTGAAAAGTTGAAACAGATTTAGTAACAAGATAGGTTGTTGCTTGAATTCTTGGAGAAGAACCACAAAAGATTATGAAAGAATTATCTGGAGAACCATGTGACTTGGAAATACCCATGCTCCAAACCTTGGGGTAATGCTAATGTCATTTTTAAAAACCGGATAGAGGATCTGAGCTAATCCACACAAAATATATTGCAACCATCAATTATACATGAAACGCTCTGGAAAACAAAGTGATTACAACTCAGTTTTGTCCCAATGTTTGTTCTAAATTTTGGCAATCCATCACTAATGCAGGTTCATTTTCAATTAAGTTGCTTTGAAAATTGTTGCGTGCTAATTCATTGATAAACTGTAGAATAGAACAATCAAGATGAAAAAAAATGGAGAGAGAGAGAGATGGTGGCAATGTGATGAATTGAATAGCCAGCCCCAACAAAAGGGGGAAAGTAGTCTTACTTGCAAATTAAAATTTTTCAAAATAACAAATTATGTAATTGGCAGATGCAGAATTTATCCGAAGAGTAAACTTTAAATCAGCAGATATGTAATTTTCATAAACCAAACTTGTGCACTTAAATCCAGCGTCGTGATGAAAAAAAAAAACAAATAATAAAAAAAATAACAACAGTGATGCACTTGATATATCTCCCATTATTGATAATTTCATAAATTTTTCAGGTATTTCCTTTTCCGTTGACATTGTTCTAATTACCTGAGAAAAGCTACCACAAAGAAAATAATAATAATTATATAATAAAACAGTTTCTTAAATTACCCTTCTTGTATAACATATTAAATTTTCAGATAATAGTAATTAGAACCATAAAATAGAGTAAAAAGAAGTTAATGTGAGGTTAACAAAGCTGCATTGTATATAAATGATGAGACAGTAAGAGCAACACTGTACTGAGAAATGAAATGAGAAAGTTTTATATTTTGATGTCACGAAGATTTACAAAGATAGCTACAGCAAATAGACCTACACATGCTGATTCAGCTCGAACAAACCCTAAAAATGAAATCTAAAGTCTCTCTATAGATAACAACTTCTCTTCCCGGTTTCTCCAAACAAAGAGGCATCTTAATTTAATTTGGTACCATAGCAATTCACTCATCGGTACCACCCCTTATACCTTCCCAATTTCTCTTTTTATTCCAATTTTGCCTCTGGAGAACACAATTACCCCGTTACAACTAGCAATAACAATTGATACACAACACCTAATTCAACAATTAAAGCTCCAACTTAATAGGGGAATTACTAACTAATAGTGCCACAATTGGCTTAACTCCTCAATTACACTCAAATCTACACAAGAGAGTAAATTTCGGATTGGATCGAAAACAAACTGTACCCGTTAACCCAAATCAGTGATCCCCTGTTGGGAACAGCATCAGCTCCCTTCGTGCCCCGCCGGCCCCACGCGAACCCATGTCCATCTCATCCATGTACCCATTTCCACTTGGCATGATCCCAATTCCAGCCGGGCCCACCATCCGGTGATGGTGGTGCATTGAGATAGCCTGAGGAGGTTGAGCAGGCACGGACCGGGCCAGGAACCCATGGTGGTCGAACCCATTGAACTGACCCAAAGCATTACTCCTTTGCTGGTTGTAGAACTGGTGATGATTAAGCCCCATTTGCTGGTGATGGTGCTGAAGTGTCGACATGGCCGGTACAGCCGGTACGAAAGGCATGTACGGGTCGGGTGGAGCAGTCGGGCCTGGCGACCGACCTGTTAAGAAATGGTGTGGCACCGGTGCAGATGCAAAAAGCCGCTCAGTATCGGCATCAGAGGCTGAAAGCGGGCCCGACCCATTGCCCGACGGGGAGGACCCACCACCGTTCCCAATCCCCTGCATGCGTTTA
Source organism: Rhynchospora pubera (assembly GCA_028095005.1). Taxonomy (NCBI): domain Eukaryota; kingdom Viridiplantae; phylum Streptophyta; class Magnoliopsida; order Poales; family Cyperaceae; genus Rhynchospora; species Rhynchospora pubera. Next base: position 104,819,249 of record CM051461.1, on the reverse strand, counting down.
AGGTACAACCTATACTTCTGAAGATGCGACGCGACGTTCTCTCGGGTGAGCCCGTCAACACTCATGAGCTGCATAATTGTTTTCGGCACGGCGTTCTTTATCCCAAGATGAGCAACGGCGTCGACAAAGCGCTTGTGTAGTTGCGGAGTCCACACGAGACGGGGCCGCTTGAGGGTGCGAGCGGGTTCGTCGGGGCAGCCACCATGGGGCCCACTAGAGGCACCAGCAGAAGGGTCAGAAGGGTCGAAGTGGGGCCCAGAGGAAGGGGTGAGGTGGGTGTGGAGAGAGCCAGGACTCGGGTTGGAGCCGGGAGTTGGGTTCGGGTTGGGGACAGCGGGTATGTCGAAGGCGAGAGCGAGGTCGGGTGTGATGAGAGATTGAGAGAGAGGGGTTAGTTCCTCAGGAGGAGGGAGTTGCTCTTCCCACCTGGCGAACCAGCTGGGTTCTTCCTCCTCTCTCATGGCGGCTCTGTTTGAGAGAAGAGAGAATTCAGAGCGGATCAGGAGAGAGAGAGAAAAGGAGAGGTATTTTGGGGGAAGAGGAGGAGGGGTTCGAGGTGGATCTTTCTCTTTTGTTTTTGGTCTTTTCTGCTGATGCTCTGCTTTGCCTTGCCTTGCTTTGCCTTGCTTCTCTCTCTCTTTGTCTATCTCTATCTCTATCTCTTTCTCTCTCTCTCTCTCTTTTATTTTTTATTTTGTTTTTTGCCTCTTGCTTTTTTATTTTTGTTGAGATGGGAGTTGAGATGAGTTGAGTTGGGGTGTTAAAATGTTTGTTAATTTTTTTTTTTGAAACACTGCCGGTCGGCCTAAACTTCATTACCTCAAAACAGTAACTTACAAAGAAATGTAGCACACATCAAATTCCAGAGAAAAAACATCATGTGACCCCAGCCCTTCAGGATTAAAACCTGAAACTACCAGAACTACCCTCATTCATTTAAATAAAAACATCTAATCTACTGAGAAAATAACAATAAAGCCAAGAGTACTAAAAAACAGACTTAAACAAACAAAAAATAAATCACACAGGCTAGGTGTAGTCAACATGAAAAACCTCTCTATCAAGTACAGCATTAACTCCTAAAGTTGCGAACAAGGAAACATCAACTGGTGACACCCCTCTTGTTGTCTGAGATTTTCTTGCATAGTTGGAGAGTAGGTGTGCTGGCTGTACTGCATGCCTATGCACATGGTTGATCCTCACTCTCGTTCCCAGCTCCTTGTACAATCGGATTAACTCATATACAACAAGCACAGCCTTCCAGGAAGGTAAATTGTCAGCATTTTCTTCACAAACAGCTGTTACTAGGTTGCGACAGTCAGAGTGTATCCTTACTCTTTGTGTTGGGCTTTGTCCCTGAGTGCTCTTTATCATCTTGAGCACTTCTAGTACAGCAGTAGCCTCAGCTTGGAAGGGATCATGTGCCTCATGGAAATTATAAGCAAAGGAGTGTGCTTGACCATTCTGGTACATAACATATGCCGTACCAGTTTTACCAGCGACATCCCAAGAGCCATCCGTCAGTATCTGCCATTCATCCGGCTGCATCTTGTAACTTGTTTGTTCTTCTGTAAGGTTGGGCATTATAGAGAGTTGTGTGCCATTACCTTCAGAATTTAGCCATGCCACCACATTCTTCCTGATTTGCTCCGGATTGAAATCTTTGTGCTGCATCACTACTTCATTTCTTCCTTTCCACAATTCCCACAGAGTATATGAGAAGATGGCCATACCTTGCCCATCCAAAGTGCTAGTTATTTGAGTGAACGCCTGCACCATATCCAGCGGTAGATCATGTACTCTTAGCATCAATTGCCCTCCAAACCATACTGCTCTTGATCCAGGACAGAAAAAGAAGCAGTGTGTTTCAAATTCATTCTCCATTTGGCATCGCTGACACATCGGAGAAAAGGACTGAATCCTCCGATTCATGTTCTGTGCAATGGGAAGGGTTTTTTATAGCAATCTCCAAAGAAAGATCTTAACTTTCGGCACTACATTTTTTAGTTTTGCAATTCTCTGCCAATGTGGTTCATTTCTATATGCAATGCCCCCATCCCCTTCCATTCCCTTGAGCCATGCATAACCCTCCTTCACAGTGTACCTGCCTGTCTTCACTTTCTTCCAAATTAGTCTATCATCCAAGTGTAGTGTCGGATCCGGTGCTTTGGCCTGATTCATGATTTGTGATGCTGCTTGCAACCCGAAAAGTCTCACTAATTGTCCTCCTTTCCATTGATTGGACTGAGAGTCAAGGAGGTCTCCAACAGTGAGTTTACTGTCTACTTTTGCAACACTGCCTTGAATTTGCCATCCTGGAAACCACGGTTGAGAAACTGCAGGTGCTTTCTTTCCATTAAAAATATCCCAACATACATCCTCTTTGAGGTTTTCTCTCACTTTAGTTGCTTCCTTCCATAACTGAGTAGCCCCTCTTGTATTTTTTGCCCCCCAAAAACCAATCTGTGGGTAATATTTAGCTCTGCAAATATCAACCCAAATCTTACTTTCCTGACCCATGAGAGCCCATACATTCTTCAGGTATAACGCTTCTCCAAATTTGTGCAAATCTTTAACTCCTAACCCTCCCTCTTCAATTTTGGTGCACACTTTTTTCCAGGATATGAATGACATGTACCTGGATTTGTCTATCTTTCCCCAAAAGAACTTAGCAATTAAGCTCATCATTTGATCTATCAGCCCTTTTGGTATTCTCACTGTGTGCATATAGTAGACTGGAAGAGAAGTTAGGACTGATTTAATTAGTACTAAACGGCCCGCATGAGACAACATTGAGCACTTCCAACCTGCCAGTTTAGACCACATACGCTCTAGAAGCAGTTGTCCCGTTTTTCTCGCACTAGCCCTTCCTGAGAGGCTAACCCCTATATACTTCTCTCCTGGTTCAGCCATACTTGCTTGTAAGAGCTGCTGGACATGCGCACTTGTAGCGTTTGTCGTGGCTTTTGAGAACCACAGCTTGGACTTGGTTGGATTCACAAACAAGCCTGACACTTGACCAAATTCCTCAAGAATCTGCTTGATCGCCTGTAACTCTCCTACATTCGTGTCACCTAGAACCACCAAATCATCCGCATATATAATATGTGTCAAGGTAGGTGCTGTTGCTGCCAATTTTACACCCTTTATTTGCCCCATCAACATTGCCTTCTTGAAACACCTTGATAACATTTCCATTACCAATATAAACGCATACGGTGACATCGGGCACCCTTGCCTAAGTCCACGTGTAGGTGTGATATAGCCATCTCCCGTGCCATTGATCAAAATCGTGACTTTGGCTCTCTGATATGCCGACAACATCATTCTTGTGATCTTCCTTGGCATGTTAACATGATGGCACGTCTGCTCTAAAAAACTCCAACTCAGTTTATCAAAGGCCTTTGTGATGTCCGCCTTCAGCAAGCATGCCTCATGTTTGAACCGCTTTGTGTTGAAAGAATTGAGGATTTCCTTGACAAGCAGGACATTATCAGAAATGCAGCGGTTCTGTAAGAAGGCCGTTTGCTCTTTGGAAATGATCTTTTTCATTTGTGGTCGTAACCTATTAGTTAGGATTTTCATGACCAGTCTATATGTCACGTTTCCTATACTTATAGGTCTGAACTGCGCTGGAGAGTCTGGTTCATCACCTTTAGGTATTAAAACTACCTTGCATTTCAACCATTCTTCCGGAATTATCCCCGTATGGAAAATTTTTCGAATTTGCTGCACCAAATCAGGTCCAATTATGGACCAGTATTGTTGAAGAAATCTAGGTGTGACTCCATCTGGGCCCGGACTCTTATCCGGCCCCATTTGAAACAAAGCCCTCTTGATTTCGTGAAAATCAGGTAGTGCTTGTAAGTCGTGGTGGGCTTCGTTCGGGATAGTGGTTCCTGAATTATCACCAAGTCTCTGGAAAAAATCGACAATGTGGTTTTCTGGGTTCACAAAATCACTTGCAGTATTTGTTGGGCTTGGCCTCTCATGACAGTACAGGTTTGTGAAAAAACTTAGAAATTCAGACCTTATTTTCCTCTCATCTCCAGTTAGATTGCCATCTTCATCTTTTATCACCTTAATCAAATTTCTTCTCCTCCTATTTGTGGCAACAGTATGGAAGAAGTTTGTATTTTTATCGCCCAAGTTTATCCACTGTACTCGGGATCGTTGATTCCAGTACATGTCCAGTTGATCTTGGACCTGGTTGTATTCACTCAATAGTTGTTCTTCTTTTGAGTGATCCCTCACACTTGGGTGTTGCATTTGCACCAAGTAAATTTTTTTTTTCAACTCTTCAAGCTTTTTCTTCGGTGTTTGTTTAGAGTATGACCATTGTTTAATGTTTTTTGTGAGGTTTTTCCATTTATCTTTCCATGCTCCATCTCTATTTTGCTGCCACTCTTCCTGCCATGCCTCTTTGAACCCCTCTTCTTGGAACCACCAGTGCTCCATACGAAAATCTCTCCTTGTTTGCATCCACGGCTTCATTCTCAAAAGGATAGGACAATGATCGCTATGGATCATTGGGAGGTGGTTGACATAGGCATTCGGGTACAATTGAATCCACTGTGATGTTGCAAGAACCCTATCTAGCCGCTGAAAAATTGCTGCAGATGCATGCCTCTTGTTAGTCCAAGTGAAAGCGGGCCCTTTATAGCCAAGGTCAATCAACCCTGCATCAAAGATGAACTTTCTGAAACTCCTGCCATGAGTTGTAACATTCTGCCTACCACCAAACTTCTCCGCCATATCCACAATCTCATTAAAGTCCCCTATAATACAGACTGTTGTGTGCATTTCAATGAGTTGAATAATTGTTTCCCACAGCCATGGATTACTCGAGTGATCTGGATCTCCATAAACACAAATCATAACCCAGGGAGGTTTATCTTTTGGTGTAATCCTAGCACAAATATAACTCAGGGAAGCATTTAGAACTTGCACATTTATAGAACTGTCCCATGCTAGGCATAACCCCCCAGATTGGCCTCTGCAAGGAACTACATGGTAATTAAATGCCGGTAAATCTCTCATAAAGCGAGCCATTCTTCTAGCCGAAGATTTTGTTTCAGAAAGAAACGCTATCTCCGATCTCGTGGCTCGAAGGGTATCTATGAGGAATTGTTTTTTCCGCGGCCCTCCGAACCCGCGGCAATTCCAAGAGATGGTATTCATATGTGACTTGGAGACGAGTTGGGGATCGTCTCCCTGGCCCGCTTGCAGTTTAAACGTTGTGTGAGATCGTCTTCTTGTGCCATGTCATGCTCGAGGGTCACAATGCTTAGTTTACTGTTCAGGTCCATCCCTCTTTTTGACTTGTTTTTTGGTTTCGGTTGGCAAACCTCCTGTACTTCTTTCATTTTAGCCCTGGATGCTCCATCCCTTTCACTATCACCAGCAGCCCCATTGTTTGTACCTCCAAACTGGTCATCATGTATATGGGCTTTACTATTCACCCATAGACCCACCCGTCGATCTGGAATTTCATTTTCCTCCGGGTACTTACCCTCTTGCTGCAATCTTATGAGTCTGTTCCTATCCGGACACCTCTCACATTCATGGCCTATGTTAGCACAAAATAGGCAAACTAGTGTCACTCCTTCATAGACTACACGCATTTCTACATCTCCTCCTCCTGGCTTATCAAACGAAAGTCTATCCTTTAAAGGTTCATCCATATCTACTGAGAGTTTCTGGCGGTACACCTTGCTGCCCCCAATAAATTTGGTATGCATACCTGATCTTGGTGTGCCCACATCCCGCATTAAATTTTGCACTCCTTCAGCCGTTAGGAGTTGTGACGGAACTCCATAGACCTCAACCCAGCAATCCATGTATCTGATCTTTGGGTGTGTCTCATCAATCGGCCCAATTGCTTGTCTGGTAACCATCATGTCACCTTTGAAATTGCATACTCCTTTATCCAATATACGACACATGTCCTCCTCTTCAATACATTGGATCATGAAATAATTCAAACCCAGTGCCTCAAATTGTGTACCTGGATGAATTGCCCACCAATTACTAATGTTACCAGCAAACTGTGCCTCATGTATCACCTTCGTGGAGATTACTCTTGCCAGTATGCATTTGCTCCAATCCCTCTTCTTAACCGCGTTGTGAGATAGTCGAACTTTGTGTGCGGGTCGATCCCCGCCGGAACTTAGTGCAGCGAACTGCGCTATAAATTCCTCATCTGAGAGCGCATTTTTTTCCATTTGGTTCTGGTGAGTAGTTACTAAGTTTTTCTCTTGGTGATGGTGAGTGTTTGGATACGGGCCAAGGATGGATGAGTTTGGTTTTGAGAGTATTTTCTGAGTGAGCATTAATGGGCCAGAAGTTGAGCAGCTTTTGTAATTAATGAATTGGTTGCTGTTAGCAGGTTCATTAATTGGGCCTGTAGTAGGATTAAGGTCGGCATGTGCTGGTTTTTGGTTGGTTTGTTTTGTGGAGCTCCGTACTTCCTGTGGAGAGGTTTTGGCTATAGCTGTAATGTTGCCATTTGTGTGGTGGGTAGGTTTCTGTGTTACTGTGTGAACCGGCTCAACATAGTTTTCCCCCACTTCTCCTTCAGAGAGAGAAGAAACCAACGCACATGATCTGGCTGCATCGACCCAAGTATATTCCTGTTTTGTTGCTTTCTCATGGTCAGGTTCTCCAGAATGCCAAAAAGGTGAAACCGTATTAATTGCTCGAGTAGAGACAAACTGATTGTGGGAGCATTGAATGCTTTCATTGGGTTGATATGGTATCATTGACCCAATAGGGACCCATTCTTCTGCTATCTGACAATACACCAACGGCTCTTTAGAGTTGAGATAGCTCCTTAGACCTGGTTCTTGTACACCTACATGCGCTGCAAGCTTCTTCTTCGGTTCACCATGGACCAGGCACGGTACATTTATTGCTTGATGGTTGGTCGGTATCGCAATACAGAATTGCCCCAACTTTAGGACCGTAGGCATTGTTGTCCGGTTGGGATATAAAGGTAGAGGGGTCAGGATTTGCCCTATACAAAGGTATAAGGTAGGGTTGTGACAGAAGGGGGTCATGAAGGGGGTATGAATTAAAGTCCAACAAGTAGATTTCAAAAGAGAGATAAGTTTGAGAAAGTAAGGAAAGGACGAGTTTAGAGCATTAAAGGAGAAATAAATAAGCACCTCAGAGAAAACAATTTCACTGGAATTGGATTACTAATTTAGGCTATAAGGCAGAGAATCAGCCCAGTGGGAAAGTAATAAATGGAGCATTGGAGGTAGCCAGAGCTCAGCCATGCTGAACTAGTGTCAAACAGGGATCCAGATTTGCGGTGTCATTTCATCAAACAGGTGATGTGCAATCCATTGAGGTGTTAATGTTTGTTAATTTACTACTGGTGTGGTGGGGTGGGCCGTGGGGGGAACTATTTTTGTGCTTTCCTTTGTTTTGATTCGGTTGTTTGCTGATACACTATCCCTCTCTTTCCCCTTTCATCTCTAATCCCTGTGTTAAATCCAAACTGGGCCAGATTTTTTTTTATTTTATCTGTTCCCTCCAGTTTGCAGAAATTGAGAATCTCCTTTTGAGCTGACATTACATTACTACATTTTGTTTCTCAGCTTAGTCTCCAGTTCTTCGTTAATATTTTTTACGGTAGTTTATATTGGCAATAAATTATTTACAGAATGAACAAGCAAAAACTAAAATTACAATTTTTTAATGTAATTTCAAAATCAATTGATCGTTGACCAAATAATTTGCATATTGCATCAGGATTGATATACATCCTATATAATCTCATGATTATCAAATAAATATAACTATCAGTATATTCCTTCTGTTTAAAATTAATTTATATTTACATCATTATGCTTGTAATTACACTATTTAATAGTTAGCAGAAATAACTTGAGCTGTCCAGTTGTAAAACAAGAGGGTTCTCACAGAATCTATTTTCCTGTTTTTTGGGCTAGGGAGTAGTTGAAGGCTTACAAGAGTGGCCAGAGCAGATCTTGAGGAGGCGTTGATACAAAAAGAGACACGTTTTCTAAATAAATTACGGTTTAGGGACTGGTGGGGGAAGAATTTCCTTTTGAAATGGTATCTAGCTGGAGCTTTTCTTGTCGTCATGCGGCGGGGGTGTGATGGTAATTTGTCTGCCTTGGCAATAGAAACGTGACGCTTGTGTTGCGGCCTATGTGCAACAGTCGAAAGTAACGATGCGAGATTTAATCCCATATCTTTGTTTCCTCCTTCCTCCTGTTACCTCTTCTCATGTAGCCATTTGTGTAGCTTTAGATGAAGGATCCTATTAGCTTGTATCATAAAAATGTTTAGATAAAAATCTGAAATTCATTCTACAACGGATCTTTTTTACCATATTAAATAGATATAAAATTTTAGAGACTTACAATTAATGCAGTAATTAATTTGATGCATTGTAGTGATACTTATTTATATTGTTATATATACATTTGACATCAGAAAATATAAAATTTCTTTATGGCAAGTAATGGTTTTTGTGACTATTAATATCTAGAAACTGAAGGCCTTTGTAACTAAATTATGAAATAATGTACTGTAGTTATAAATATGTCATCGAAGACATTTTAGGTATTAGAAATAAATATAAAAAAATATAACTTAATAATTTAGTTAAAAATATTAACTAAAATCGTCTTTGTAAATTGTCGAAAAAATAAATAAAAAGAAGAGGATCATGAGGTAATTGCAGTTCATGTTATAATGGCAAAAGCTTTACGCTTGAAGAGCTACAGGAAATGAACCACAGAAGAACAAGAGTCAGAGATCTGCTTTTTAATTTTGTACGCATGTTGAGGGCAGTAATTGCGCACTGGCTTCTTCCTTAAAAAAACAAAAAATAACGAAACAAATTTATAGGAAAATGGCAATTTATAATGAAGGCTACAAGACCGCAATTATTTGCATACGACGCGGCCGTGCTTAGGTGTCAGATTACGTTATTTGACTTTGGTTACCGTCTGATTTATGATGTGATTCCACTTGTCTAAATCTGACCGTTGAATTTCTACAGTACTCATTGCTTTGCGTATTTTAGGAATCTTGTCGTGACAAGTGTCATATTTTGCCGACGCAAAAAATTTATAGTTTTTTTTTTCTTTTACGATTTTACTGATATATGTTTTAACTTGTAAAACATGAGAATTTGGGGATTGACGAAGTCAGAAAGTTTTCATATTAAATTACTAAATTAACTATAGATAATTAATTTTGCATTAATAATAAAAATTCATCATATGCGAGAATGTAAAATAGTTAACTACATACGAGAGCTAACGATGGAATTTTTATTTTATTTATTTTCTGAAAAAATGTATGATTTCTGAAAATGCTATCCATATATCATAAAAATAAATGCAAAAAAAATTCAACGGTACAAAATAAGGGCATTGGCCTCCATATACTCAATTATAAATCAACCCTTACTTGCCTACGGGCTTTTATTTACTCCCAAACAGGGGCGGATCTACCACCGGGGCGGGTGGAGCTAGAGCCCCACCTCACGACGTCGAGCCTTTGGAGCCCCCCTTTAGCCCCAGCTAATTTTTTCTGCCATTGGAGCACTCAAATGTGGGACTGAAGACTTAAACAGAGGTTGTCAGACCCACCTAGATATTTTTTCTAGATCCGCCACTGCTCCCAAAAAGAAAAAAAAAACAATCAACCTTGTGGGATGACAAATTTGTGTTGCATTTTTATATTTCTTTATACTAGGTATTTATTTTAGAAAATTTCCTTTCAAATATATTGTGAACTCTAATTTACTCTTATTTTTATTGAGAGTTTTTTAATCATATGTTGCCGACAATTAACAAGATACACATCTTGGGTACCCCCAATTACTAACATTTACGGGATAAAATCTGTCATCCGAATTTGCAACCGCCAAAAAAATATTTTATTTGGTCCAATTTCAAACTTCCAATGCAACAAAAATGGGAAAATTTTTATAAAAGACAAAAATACCCTAATAATCTTAAAAAGGACAAAAAAACCCTCTAAAATTTAAAAAAGAGCACAGCTATAGCGGCAATAGTATTGCCGCTAGCGCTGTATACAAGCCGAGTTCGAGCGAGTTGAGCATAACTCGAACTCGAACTCGTTACAACTCGAGTCAACTCGTGACTCGTTCGGGAGGCAGTTCCGAGCAAACCGAGCTAACTCGAACTCGTCATTTTGTAACTCGAGTCAACTCGTGACTCGGTATTCAACTCGTGAATATAGTGAATTGATGCAATAATTATTTATGAGTATTACAAAATATAAAAAAATAAATTTTATTATCAATTTTATTCTTTTTCATTGATTTGAAGCAAAATATGTCTTGAAACTCAATATTAATACTCATAGACCATGGTGATGATCTCCAAAAAATTAAAATTTATTACGTCACGAGTCACCTCACGAGTCAACGAGCCGAGTTGAGCCTAACTCAAACTCGACTCGTTTATTAAACGAGTTGGTTCAACTCGAGTTATTCCAATTCGAGTTCTTTTAGCTCGAGTTATAATCGAGCTTTTCACGAGTCGAGTTCGAGTAACTCACGAGTTACGAGCTTTTTGCTCACCCCTAATTGCCGCTCTAGCCCAATCTTATAGCGGTAATTCTATTGCCGCTATAGGGAGCTATAGTGGCAATGCTATTGCTGCTATAGCATTTTTTATTTTTTTTGGAAATTGATTAGAGCCATCGCACTTTGTGCCATCCGAGCCATCGCGCTGCACAGCGTCTCAACTAGCGCTCTGACCCCTCTACTCATCCAGCGCGTATTTTTTGTTCAGTTAGTTATTATAAGTGTTCACTTTAATATGTACAAATGTTCACTTTGTAGTAGAATTGTTCATTATTTTATAAGTGTTCGCTAGATCAAATATGTTCATTTTGATTTTTTTTTTGGCCAAAAGTTCAGTTTGGTCAATACAAATGTTCAGTTAATTGAGTAGAACCGTTCAGTTAGTTGCAACAGAAAATATAAATGTTATGAGCAAACACGTTAATTTTATTAAGTATAAATTTTTAGTTTTGTAAGTACGAATGTTCAGTTTAATAAGTACGAATGTTCAGTTTAATAAGTATGAATGTTCAGTTAGTTGCAACAGAAATACAACTGTTATAAGAAAAAAAAACAAGCGAAGGGGTCATGAACCGGACAAAAAATACATGTAAAAATTAGAATTGGAAATGAACCGATCCGGTTCAAATTAAATTTTTTTCCGATTCTAGCCCTGCTTCCTAGCGCACCTCTTGACCACGCGCAGCTCTGACTCTAGCGCTATTCTGACGCATTAAATTGAACACTTCTTATTATTAAACTGAACACTTATTATTATTAAACTGAACATTTGTAACACATAGCAGCGATGGCTGGGATGGTATATTTGCCGATGGCACTTATAATTCCTGATTTTTTTTTTTGGCTGACAAATTCTGTTTTTTTTTTTTTGTGTGTTGCTTTTACAAGAGTGGGTGGGGAGTAGTGAAGTAGTAAAGAGGGTAGCTAATAGATATAGTATTTAATTCAATCTTTTTTTTCAACATTTTCACATTTTTCTCTCATTTAGTTATTAGATTTTTAGTTAAAATCTTTTTAGTTATTAATTTTTAGAAATAAATATTTTAGTTATAAAATGTTTTAGTTACAAAATTTTTTTAGTTATAAAATTTTTTTATTATACTTTTAAATTTGTCATTTTAGTTTCAAATAAAATTTAATTCTACTCATTAAAGTTTTAAATTTGCATAATATTCTCTGTATTATAGTTTTAAATTTAATAACCATCTCATACAGTTTTAAATTTGGATAATATTCTCTGTATTATACGGTTATTTAATTATAAATGAATTTTATTTATGTAATATATTGAATAATTTGAATGACTTGATTGAGTTTGAGATGGTTATTAAATTTAAAACTATAATACAGAGAATACTATTCAAATTTAAAACTATATTGAGATGGTTACTAAATTTAAAACTATAATACAGAAAAATATTATGCAAATTTAAAACTATAATAAGAAAAAAAAAATTTTATTTGAAACTAAAATGACAAATTTAAAAATATAATAAAAAATTTTATAACTAAAAAAGTTTTGTAATAAAAATTTAAATCTAATATCTAAAATTTAATAACTAAAAAATTTTAACTAAAAATCTAATAACTAAATGTGAAATTGTTGAAAAAAAAACTGAATTAAACATTCTATCTACTATCTACCCTCTTTACTACTTCACTACTCCCCACCCGCTCTCGTAAAAGTAGCACAAAAAAAAAACAGAATTTGTCAGCAAAAAAAAAATAGAAAAATGCTATAGCGGCAATAGCATTGCCACTATAGTCTCCTATAGCCGCAATAGCATTACCGCTATAAGGCTGGGCTATAGCGGCAATGCTATTGCCGCTATAGCTGTGTTTTTTTTAAAATTTCAGAGGGTCCTTTGTCATTTTTTTAATTATTAGAGATATTTTTGTCATTGATAAAAATTTTCCACAAAAATGCAACTGTCCATTATAAATGTCCACAAAGAATGAGTCTTTATACGCGCTTTGACATTTCAAAAATGTCTATTAACGCTCAAAGCAAGATAAAATAGAATCCAACTTGTACATACAAACTTCGAACGTCTCCCATCTTCAAAATTGATTTGAAAATCTGATGAGTATCAACAAACATAGTCCAAGTACAAATCTGGAATTTATTTTTTGTACGGATAACAGAAGATCAAACCTTTCTTGGGCAAAGTGGTACTTGTTACAATGGGATATGCAGTATAACTTTTTTCCAATAACACAGCTTTAATCTTTTTATTTTTCAAAAAACTTGATTGAATTCTGACTTGTCTTTGGGAGATCAGAATCTGAGATTTAGCTTTCACCTGGCCAGGTCATATGCATGATAGCCATATTTTCCTATCTTCATCACTTAGTTTTGCTTCTCTCCATTTTTTAACAAACTGGAGAGTTCCTCACCATTGTCAATTAATTAATTTTTGGAATAGAGGTGTGTAAAATGATAAGCTAATAGGATGATTAATATCATATCAAGTTTTATTAATAATACTTCTTGTTAGACAGAATATCTGAAAGACAGGTGTTCAACAGAGATTGTAATTTTCTCTAAAATCTAAAGATAGTAAGATACACATTAATTTTTCACACAATTAAGAGCAAACAACTAGATCGTGTTATTTAATGATGTGTATCTTTTAGTAAAATTTCAGACACAATATTTTTTTTTCATACATTTTCGAAGCAGAAACGTATAACTAATTTAATTAAAAAAACTAAGTTACATGTAATATCATAAATTACAATAGCACAAACTGTAGAATGTTTCTTCATGAGAATATTTTCAAGATGCTACAAAATCTTGAGCTAGTCTAAGAGCTATAAATGTGTAAATATATAATGGATATAATTGCTAAAAAGTAAGAATAATAACATTATACAAAATATCCATATTTTATAGAATTTATGCCACAACATTTCGCCTGGTTTTACCATTGTCAATATACCCAAAATATTTTGCTAATATTTTAATACTTCATAAATACCCAATACGATATCTCCATTCTATACATGAAATGGAGAGAAATTAAAAGCTTTTATTGAGAATAAGGAGGAAAAGAATAAAAAGATACGGGGAAGTACCACTGACATATTCATAGTCTATTCGTTATGATTTCACTTTCAGGGAAGTAGGAGAATCTAGTCTAGCTAATTATAGTATTTTAATTCCCGATAGCTAACTTAAGCTACCCAAAGTCTTCTATTAAATTAAATTTAATTGTTTTTAAATTAACAAGCACAAAGATTTTTCCAAGGCTGACGTGGTTAGAGAAACGTTGCAATCTAAATGGAGTCAGACCTAACAATCTTCCGAGTATTATCTTTTTAGTTTCTCATTAACATGATTTTGTCTGTATTAAGTGTAAACATCATTTGTATCCCTTTCTTCAGTTAATAGAACCAGTGCTATTGACAACGTCTTCCTTTTCTTTTGCACGTTGATATATATATTTTTAATTAAATATGCCGTCGTACGTCTCTATTTTTTTTTATTTGCTGATATAGTTTTCTTATAACTATGATATATTATTTTTCAATAGCTGGAGAAAGTCATAATCGTGACACTTTTATTTTTAAAAATTCTGCTTTGAGATATTTAGTAGTTGGGAATATGGGACCTCTAAATTATGAAAAAGAATAGTAAATTTTTGTCAATGAGATGTAACATTTTCATCATGTAAGAACTAGTGGTGAGGGTGTTAAACAAGTTAATTTTGATTCAGTAATTAATTGTGATTGATTATCTCATATCAATTTCGAATTGTTAAGGAATCAGATTATTGAACTCGAACTAAAGAATAAAACTTAAACAAAGATTGACTCGTTCAAAAGTTTTAGCTAACTAGGCTAGGTCAATATAAGTACTAGACTACTAGCAAGTTATGTTCGTTATTCGCTACAATTTTTTCAAGTTCAACAAAAACTTGGCCGGCCCAAACTTTTTAGTCCCATCTGTTACCTTTAGGGGTGAAAATGGCAGTCGTTTCGACCGTTTTTTCATTTTATTTCGTCCAAAATGAAACAATAACGGTTAAGGATTTCTATTTCGTTTATGTAACGGTACGGACAACGCCAATATAAACCCAGTTTCATCTCTGAACGAAACGGTTAACGAAACAACTCTGTTTCGTTATTGTTTATTTCGTCTGTTTCGTTTTAAATTCTACGGTTGTGGAATTATAATGATTGTAGAGGAGTAGTGCGGAGAAAACGAGAAAAACATTAAAACCTAATCCCTCTTCTCTCTTGCGCCACTCACGAGTCACAACTCATTGTTCTTCTCCCGTTCACTCACCTCAGCCAAACCCAGTGCCCCTCTTCTGAGTCCTCTCTCTTTCTTTCTCGCTCTCGCTGCGTACACAAACCGTGAGAAGCCTTATCCCCTCACACCTCTCCCTCTTCACTGAACCCTTTTCCTCTTCACTGCCTCACAAATCCCTCGCGTACACAAACCGTGAGAACGCCTCAGCTCACTGCCTCACAGCCGCTCACCTACCTCCGCCCTCCTCTCAAAATTGAACTCTTATCCTTTCACTCCTCACACTCAGTCTCTCTCTATCTTTCACTCTTCTTTAGATCAATCGACATTGAAGAAGGCAGACGATAGCCAACGGCGGTGGCTGTTGGAGGGGTCCGTATTCACCTCCTCCTACTCCTGCCACAGCTCCAACTCCAACTTCTCTGTTCTGTCCAGGCAGCTTTTCCTCTTTGACGCCGCCGATAATTCCTCCTCCTCCTCTGCTACGTCCATGACTCCATGCTGATACACATTCCTCCCCCGCTGTCAAGAAGACCCATCTCTATCCGTCTCTCTCTGCCCCCAAATTAGGATGCCCCAAGTTGTCACATATCACGGATCGTTAGATCAAGTCTTGATGAGCGGTTCAGATGGAAATCTCTTTAAACTATTCTGTCGCTGGGTAAAAGGGAAAAGATAGAAGGAAAGAGAAAAGCTCAGCCTCCGACAGCCTCTCTTCCTCCATGGCAGCTCAGATCTCTTCTCTCCTTCAACTCTTCCTTCTCTCTCGCGCGCGCGATTCGACCTCGATTGTTCTCCGATCTTCTCTATTTTCTACTAATTCGACCCCGATCGTTCTTATTTGAAACCCTAGGTTTTCCACCACCTCATTTACGTCAGTCAAGTGCAGAGCTTTAAAGGTACGTCTTAGTCCCCTTGTTAATTGAAAAGTTAATTTGTTGCATCCTTACAAGGAATAACTGAGGGTTCAGTTGTTGAATTCGAACACAATGCTATTTTGTCTTAAGTTTCTCTTGGATACTCTAGTTGGTTTATCTTAATTTCACCGATTTTTATTTTGAAAAGAAATTCCTTTTCCTTCCTCTCTAGTAAAGTTCATTTCTTATATTTATTTTATTAATTTCATTTTTGAAAAAAAAAACTTCTTACACGGCATAGGTTCTAGTCTTTAATTTGCCGTCAATTTAGAAAGGAAAGATAATAAGGGGATGATATAATGTATATTTGTACGCTCATCTATCAGCTTTGGATAAACATCCAATAATAACAACAGCCATAGCCTCTGTCATTTTAAATCTTATTGGAGACCTCATATGCCAGTTAATTTTGTTATCTCTTGAGCAGCTTTATCATGCTAATGCATCTTCAGTTGATAGATTTTGTTAACTGTAATGAAAATGAAATGTATTAGTTGCATCCTCTTATTGCAATGTTATAAATTATAATCAAATGCTATCTATTGGTACCAATATCACCAATCATACTTATTTTGATCCATCCCTAAACAAGTTACAATGGTAGTTTCTTAACAGGTGGGTATGTATGAGTTCAATTGACAAGTTCAATTTGTCAGACAAATGTGAACGAATGCCAACAAATGCTAGATAATGTAATTTGTGTCAGAGCTTAAAGTAATGTCATTTTTTTTCATTTTCCATTAGTTACATTATTATATTGTCTATGAAGTTTTAAAAATTCGCCAATAAATATGGATAAGCACCTAATATGTAGACAACTCATAAGTAGTCAAGTTGTACATAATTATACAATGCCATATTGGAAGTCTATTTTATTTGTTTAATTCTATCTTTGGTTGTTGTTACAGATCTTGTCTTAGACATTGATAACTTGAATAACCATAGATTGCCCAAGGTCCTTTCAAGGATCCAACATCTATCAGTGAATAACCATGGAAGTGCAAGGTGCTGCTTTTAAGGATCTAACATCACCTCAGGTTGCACATTGGTCAAGACAATGATGGTCTGAAAGCAAGAAAATTCTAGAACGTTGTCAATCTGATTTTGTATTGATGATTGTATTGATAATGAATTATGATGTTCTATATTGTTTACCAGTTAGTTATAAATGTATAATCAGTTTTGTTTTTTTAATCACTTTCCTTTGTGATATTTATGATTTTTTTTATATTTACATTATTTCTTAGCATCATTTCTTAAAGGAAAAGATTAACTCGGAACAGGCTGAAAAATACTGATGTAACGTACACAGTATAAGAAAGTATAACAATATTTTACATCAAGTCAGCTTACAGCAAGCTTACTACAACAAGTGAACCAGATTTTATTTGATCAAGTTTACAATATCTTACATTCTAGTTTAGAAAAATAAAATGTACATTCGGTAACTAAAAATGTAACAGAAAAAATGCTTGATATCCTGACATTTAGCGAAAACAAGTGGTACTTAGATAACAATAAGAACCTATTTATCTGATGTCTAAGAGCATATTACGGTAAATAAAGAAAAAGAGTTACGAGAGGTACGTAGAGAACTATAAGAATCTATTTGGACTACTTTTTTTTTCTTGTAATTGTCGTTGTTCTCTTTTAGATTTCAGAAAAAGAAAAAACAAAGGCTGTGAGGATCTAAGTAAAAAACAGAAGACGCAGGAGAAGTGCGAGACTCTTGCATCTTATCTAAGATTTTTGTATGCTTCTGGGACTGAACCTGGCTGGCATGTTCTCTTAATCTGGTTTAGTAAGATTTCTGGTACCTTCAAGCTTCCAATTTCGTGAGTTCGTGAATAAAGTCCAGCTTGATTATAAACCCTATCAAGCGAATTCAATAAATAAAAGTTGGTAAAATCAAGATAAATCAATCATAGCATGTAAGAGAAAAAAAAAAGAGAAAACTTAAGACAAAATAGCATCGTGTTCAAATTCAACAACTGAATCCTCAGTTATTTCTTATAAGGATGCAACAAATTAACTTTTCAATTAACAAGGGGACTAAGGCGTACCTTTAAAGGTCTGCACTTGACCGGCGTAAATGAGGTGGTGGAAAACCTAGGGTTTCAAATAAGAACGATCGGGGTCGAATTAGTAGAAAATAGAGAAGATCGGAGAACAATCAAGGTCGAATCGCGCGCTCGAGAGAGAAGGAAGAGTTGAAGGAGGGAAGAGATCTGAGCTGCCATGGAGGAAGAGAGGCTGTCGGAGGCTGAGCTTTTCTCTTTCCTTTTATCTTTTCCCTTTTACCCAGCGACAGAATAGTTTAAAGAGATTTCCATCTGAACCGCTCATCAAGACTTGATCTAACGATCCGTGATTTGTGACAACTTGGGGCATCCTAATTTGGGGGCAGCGGAACGCTCCTCATTGCTATTAGTGTTTCAGTCCAGGTTTTTATTGAAAAATTTACTAGTAAAGATTTTGATTTTGATTTACTGGCGATTTTTTAGCCTTTTTTATTTTGATTTACTGGCAATTGATTTTGATTTTGATTTACTGGCAATTTTGATTTTAAATTTGTTTAGTGTTTACAGCCAATTTACTGGTCAGTAGCTTGATTTTCTTGCTTAAACCAGCTTAATAACAATTGTTTAGTATTTAATAATATTTATTGAGGCTTTAGAAGGGTACAGAAACTTGGTACCAGTTGGTACCAAGTTTGGATTGCTTACTGTTATAAAGCTCAAATCTGATTGTTTTCCAATTTTTTACTTTTTATTTAATTGATTGTTCTCCTATTTGATCATTCTGTGTTCAAAAGGTTAAAGGGAAAAATGGTACAGTAAATATGATGTTATTTGATCATTCTGTGTTCTTTGAATAAATACGATGTTATTTGAATATGTGTTCAAAAGGTTAAATGTTGCTTACTATTGAATCTGTAATGCTTGATTTAATTTCAAGCAATACTGTTGAGTATGTAATGCTTGAGTTGATATAACTATGTATTGCTTTAGTTGATATAGTTGTTGAATACTTGAATCTGTAAACTACTATTGTGTAATTTATTTTATTCTGATCTGTAATTGATGGTGTAATTACACAGAACAGTTAACGGAAGGAATTCTAGTTGCTTCGAACGCAAAACGCAAAAACACAAAAATTTTCGTTATATTACGCAACGGTTAACGCAACTCTTCACTTTTGTCTTCGTTTTAGACGTTATGCAGGTCTAGTTACCTTGTCGCAAGTTCTAGTTTAATTCAAGCTCAAACCAAACTGCTTATAAGTAAAAAAAAAAAAACAAACAATCGAGTTGCTAAACTAAATAAATTCAAATACTTTGCCAATTTCAATTCAAGTGAGCTGTTAATTAATTGAATGAACTAGAACAAATTCCTTTGAATCAAACTTGAACAAACAAAAATGTTTAAATACAAATTAATTCGAGCTACTTCAATTTAAGAAAATTATAAATCAAACTTGAACAGAGAATAGTTCGCTCTGAGTTTTTCTTTCTAAAAAAAAATTTGTTAGTAACTACCAGAGTTATAGATATAACGCAACAACAAATTAGCTCACTCGATTTCCGAATCAGAGTCGACCAATACAACAATAGAGAACGGATGAATTGATTTGCATTTGTTCTCTAAAATTATGTATAATATACATAAAAATAATAATGAGGAGTAACTATTTGACCATATTTAAATTTTATAATTTTCATATATAACATTATAGGCACAATTTGCTTAGTGCGTATATTATGTCTAAAAATCAACCAGGTTTGATGTATGTTTTGTTGTTAAACAATTGATTTGAACGTTAGACAATCTAAAACTACCGATCCTGGATTCATCATTTTTACTAGTTCGAATTCTCTCCGCTTAACTTTTAATTATTCAATTTAATTCTAGAATTCTTTAATTTTTTGTCTCGAGACCTTGATATCAATTGTTAAGAAAAAGTAAAACAAACAAATGAAAAAAAAATAAATAAATAACAAAATTATCCTAGCTACAAATAGCTAGCTAACTATTCCTAAAAAATAACACGCCTTCGTTGAAATTGTTCTTCTCCAACACTTATAACGGCAATACGTCGTTCAGAGATCTTCTATTGTTTCTCTCCTTCCAAATCATCCATAATGTAGTAAACATATAACATAGAATTTTGTCTCTCATCAACTGTCTAGTGAACTCATAGACATCTAAGATCGTCTGAAGCAAAGAAGATTTCAAAAGACAAAGTTCCGTGAAGATCTATACTTGACCCCAAAGAGCTCTAGAAAAGGGACAAATCTTTCCAAAAGAAAGAGTTTGATTGTAGACAATTTAGAGGAGACGAAGGATGAGACTTTCGTGAATAAATAACCGATATAAATTAGGACCATAAGAAGTCTGGGGCAGCATAAATTTGCCACCACCAACAAAGGAGGAGAACTTTGTTCTACATAGCAAGATCTTTAATTCCATGACCACCAAAATTCTTGGGAAGACAAATTATAGACCGCCAATTCTTAAACGTATTCCTCAAGAGGGGACCCTCACAATAACATCATGCTCAGACTTTCAATCTTAGTAATCAGTCAATTAGGAATGCTGAAATAGCATAAAGATAGACCGGAATGGAGGATAGGATAGAAGATATCAGTTGAAGTCATCCTGCTCTATAGATAAGCTTATCCTTTCAAGAAGCCAGCCTACGCTCTAATTTTGCTAATAGCGTTTGGTAGCTACCTCTGTCTGACTTACAAGAACTAAGTGGCAAACCCACAAGTTGGCACTACATGGATAGCCTATCATCCAAATTTAAGGGGACAAAAGCTATTCTTAGAAAGGTTGATACATAGTCTAGTGACTTGTGAAAAAAAGAAGAAGTGTTGTTTGACTTTGTGCATAGCTTGCACATTAGCAAATGAGAAGAGAAGTGCATCATCTGCATATTAGAAGAGGTGGAAAGGTTGTAGAAGCCAATCCATTAGAGAAGTATTAACCTCAATGTTTGTACTTGCTAACATAGTAGCTAAAACATCAGACACAATGATGAACAAATAGGGTGAGATGAGATCACCATGTCTTAACCCTCTACGATGTATGATAGCCTCTCCAAGTGAGCCATCAAGAAGGATCGAGGAAGTGACGGTATTTAGAAGCAAGCAAATCCAAGAAAGAAAATTTTTCGAGATTCCTCGCTCCTCTAAGATTTTAAAAAGGAAGACCAAATCGAAGGCTTTCACGAAATCAATCTTCAGCATGAAACCTTGTCGCTTGGAAGTCTTAGTGTGATGGAGCATCTCTAGCACAGTTGAAATTTTCTATGATGTATCATCATGTTAGGAAATCGATCTGTTCTAAGAAGATCATCTCAAGAAGAACCTACTTAAGCCTGTTTACCAGAGCCTTGGAAACCAGTTTCGATATATAGTTTGTGACACTAATAAGTCGGAAGTCTTCCAGTGAAACGTATAGCTCTCTTTTTCATTTTTGGACTAATTTTACAGGTGAATTATAAGCAAAATTTTCTAATAATTAATTTTAAAATTTTTTTGGATGAATGGGAATAAGAGTGTGAATAAGAATAAGTTTCAAATTTTTTATTCGCGTGGAACCCAAACAACACAAGAATAAAAAATTCGAACTTATTCGGGTGTTTATTCATATTCTAACAAAATCTTGGAATATGAATAAGGAATATGAATAAGCATGAATTTCCAAATCCTTATTCTTATTTCTTAATTCTTATCCATGCAACATCCAAACACTATATAAGTATATTTATTTGATATAAGATAGTAATATGTGCTTGGATGAGGGGTTGAATAAGGAATAAGAATAAGAATTTTCAAATTATGTGCTTGTCCAAATTCTTTTTTCTAATTACATAGTTTTGTTAGAATATGGATAAGGGCCCAATTCTTTATTCTTGTGTTGTTTGAGTTTCACAAAAATAAAGAATTTAGAGCTTATTCTTATCTGATTCCTTATTCTTGCTCATCCAAACACATAATGAATTAACTATTAATGTACTAAAAGTTGACTATTGTAATCTTTTTAGATTTTTTTTTTTGTAACTTTAGCTTCTCGCTAAATTAACTTTTTTTATATATAATAAATGAGGGGTCTCGGAGCCTCCTTTTTGGTTCAAAAAACTATCAATGTACTAAAAGCTGAATCACATGGTACATTGTAGGTCCAATTATTCACATAAAGAAGTGTATATTTTAGATTAAGGAGTATATACTTTTATGTAACAGTGTATATAAGGAAGTATCTATTAAAGCATGAAAAGTTTTATTATGGGGTCGTTTGGATTGCTTAGGAATAGGAAGAATAGCTTCTACCCAGGAATAGCTTCTTCATAGACATCCAAACAAGTTAGGAATAAGGAGAAGAATAATTTCTTCCTAGAAATAATATCTTCCAACAATTATATATACATAATTTCAACAAAATTAGCTAAATGCTAATAACTAAATGAAATTTTATGTGCTCTTTAATTAGTACTTTATTTAATATTAAAATAATAATTTTTAATAATTTATTTAAATTAATATCAATTTGCTTATTTATAACTCACCATCCAAACAACATTTCTTATTTCCTGAATAACATCTTCTCATTCTTCCCAAAGTTACACATTTTTCAATATTTTCTTCCTGAAATCCTTATTCCTACTTATTCCCATACCATCCAAACGGTATAGACTCTCTCTAAGTGTTTTAAAATAGCAAATGATCGCAAAAATTATTATTTCGAAATATATCCTTATATTAAGAAAAAAAAATGAATATTTAATTAGGAAAAAATGATGAAAATATATATTTCACATTATCTAGTGCTTTAAACGTTTAAAAATCCAACTTAAAAATATAAATCAAAATATAACTAGTTAAATATGTCACACAAAAAAATAAATAATGATACCATGAATTAAAAAAATAATTTTCAACAGGAAACCAAATTATATAGGATAAGATAGTAAAGCTGAGTCACTTGTGTAAAATTTATCAAAGGTGGCTTTATTTGATGGAGAGTCTATTATTATGGTCATTAATAAACTAGTAAAAAATCATGGAGATATGTGGGATTCCGTTTGTGCAAACCCTCAAATCTGGGGGCAAAGCAGGTTGTAAATCTTTGAAACGAAAATCTAATTTGGATGTTATCGAAACTGCGCAATCCGAGGTTGGTGTGATTAAATGACCAATCTACCCTCTTTCAATTATTACCCCAATCCATAAACGAACTCGGTGTTTTTATTCTGTGTATCAGTGTATGTGAGTCACGTTCATAGGTACAAAATTAGAAATTTTTTCTTACCATTAATGTTGTTCAATATCGATAGACGATAGTTTCATGGCTGTGTTTTGACACCTCACCGAATATGGTATTCGCGAACAAAAAAAAATCGCGTGCAAATCAAACACAGATGCGAACTTAGGTGTTCACGAACACACCTCTATTCGCAATTTCAAGAATTTTCACGAACTCAGGTATTCGCTTTTCGTTGTTCGCCTAGAATTGCATCCTGTCAAACATGGCCACAATGTACAAGCATCAACTTGATTCCATTTGATCATTTTGACCATCAAATTTAATTCAAAACTGTCATATAAAAAAAATTGCAAATATACCCATGACACTGATGACGTAGTCAAATATTAAAAGCTGATATTCATTTTTTGAAGTCCGAAAACAACATATACTATTGAACAATTCATATTCATATTTAAAGAAAAACATATCTTTTAGAAAAAAAAATTTTCCTATCGATTTTTCAATAGCAAATAGGAATAACCATGCATGACCTAAACATTTTCTTACTTATCGATAGATGTCTATTAGAAATATTGTCGTAGTTGCTTAAACCATGCTACAATTAAATGCTGCATCGTCGTAAGTGGCTTTAAAATGTCTATGCCAACATTTTATTTTCATCATCCAATTGAAAAATTTAATAGCTACAGCAAAATGGCTCTGTTTTAACTTTTTTCCTTGATATTAATCTCTAATTTACAAAATAATTCTATGCAAGACACACAGTAACCGAGAACCAGCTCTTGGTCTAGTGGCAAACAATAATGCATCTTAAATGAAAGGTCGCAAGTTCGAAACACGACTGGAGGTATTTCATAGACATTTAATTTAAAAATGAGTTGGGAGGCTTGATCCCAATTTATCTTCAAAGAAAAGACACAAAATAAACATGCAACAATGATAGTATTCGATAATGATCTTAAAGTTAATCCAACTTAACCGGCCTCCCCTCTTTCCAAAGAAAAACAGAAACTATTTTAAAAATTCCCAGCGACCCAATTATTCCTATAACAATTAACAATTACGTTACCTTTTCAATAATATTTCCTCATCACATCAAAATAAATTAATTAAAATAACATTTTCATATCAAAAAATACAAAATTAAATCAGCTAAATAATTTTGTCATCATCAAAAAGAGAAATTTAATTCCTTTCTTTATTTCTTTATTTGTTTTTTTATTGAACTGATAGGTACAGAAGATCCAAACAAGAAGATATCACTGCAACAACCTGGTTCAAGCCGCTCTCAATCTCAATCTCAGGCCTACCCAATTATAATACCAGCATCCTCTCCAGTCTATCAAACTCTACATCTCGTTGACAACAATCCAATACGTTATTCCAAGACAACCGAGAAGACCCCGAGACTGAAACTGGAGAGCTTGAAATCTTAAAGCAGCTCTAATGATAATCACCAATTTTGGTCAACAGCCTGCCCCACTAACAAGGCTTTATCAATTGAGGATTATGCAACTATTATATAAACCCTTCTTTCTTTTTATATGTCCTTCTTATTTCTTTCTTCATAAAGGCCCTTTCCTGCTTTCCACAGCACTAAAAATTTATGAATAGATAAGTTGATGTTGGTGAAATATTCATGAATAGACATACATCAAACGCCGCATAAGAACAGGTAAAATTTCAAGTATTGTCCTTAGTATTAGTTTAATTAAAAGCTCTTCTGATTATTATGATTATTATTCTTGGGAAGAGATAAAGAGAATAAGCCTTTTCTAAAAAAAAAATTAAAAGGTTATTTAATTTTCTAGGAAGTCTACATAGGGGTATTTGATAAGGATTATCCCATCACGGTGTATAAATTCTTTTGATGTCTGACTTGGTTTTTAATCTAAAATATTTTCAGAATCAAGTCCTGACTTTCACATCTTTTAAGTGATTCAGGTATATAATAATCTATCGACCTTAACAGTTAACACAGGTATACTTTCATAGATACATGCATGCACACACGTCGTATACCAATGTATATATGCGCAAAACAAACATACTTAAATAAACCATGCAATAATGGCTTTACCAAATTCGAGACTTATTTATTACTTATTAGTGCCATCCCAAATCATATTAGTTTTGACTTTTTTGAGTAATTATATTTGCAATTTGTTCAATTTCACATAGGTTTAAGACAGAGCAGACAGCTGTTACTTAAGAAGGCAGTTTGAAATACAGGAATACATTAATATTGCATTTTTCTAACCTATTCTATTGCACATTTATTACATTACATTTGCCACCCAATAAATGCTTAGTTTACTTAACAACAAAGAATGGGAAGTGCATAATTGTAATGCACCTTTTGATAAATTGGTCCAGAGTCCAGACTCCAGAGTTTTCAGTTTTGTTTTTTTTTTCAAAAACCTCTTGATATTAATAAGCATTCATGCTGAAATTTTTAGTTTGAATTAACAGAAATGGATCTCTCCGTTTCCTTAAAAAGGCAGACAGAAATTGACTGATTCTGTCATAAATACCAAGAAAAGTTGAATTTGAGAACATCTACATGTGTGCCACTTTCCAGTAAAAAAACAATGGTTAATTCCATTAGATCCTTACGGTATCTTAAGGACATTCTTACATTTATTTTTTCTAACAATTGTTTAGAAGATTAGCTTGCAATTGATAGACAAGATCTGACATACAACTCATTTGTTATAATATTGTTGAGTCAGTAGCACTATAGAATAATGTACATGCATAGTATGATTAGAGAATCTAGCTACTTATTATATACGCCTTGATTGAGAAAGCCATGCACTAATGGCCAATTAAAAGATTAGCTGTCTTTGAGATTAGGTAGGAATTGCATTTATTTTATACTAGGTAGTGGGTCATGCATTAAGGGCCTATAATCCATAGATGCATTCGTTTTTCTTATCAACCTCAAATATACATCTATACAACCTTATAAAAGACAAAAATAGCACCCAATAACACCCATACTTCAATTTTTAATACTAATTTTCCTTAGCTTTGAAAGATGGCCAGGTTGCCATAAAATACCAAATAGGAGCAGCTTTAGCATTTTTTTAAACATAAAGAAGTTACTAAGATGAACAATATTGGTACCTTTTAAGAATGATATTTTTTTTTTCTGAAGTCCTTCATTGGGGACCCAGAAAAATTTTCCTTTTTGTTAGAATTACATTATGGTATTTTTGAGATCTTGCAGGGTACGTGAGAAAAATTCCTATACTAAAAAAACGAAGACAATAGATTGCTTCTAATGAAATGTAAGGAAGCTTCTTGGAGATATCCTAAAAGAATCTATGATCTGCTTCCAGCACGGAGTTATAGATATTGCCTCTGAAATCTGATTTGTGTCTTAAAGTTTTAGCTCATAAATCTCAACTTAGGTAACATGCCTCTCAATTATAAGGCTGCTATTTTAAATAATCTTATGCCTCCTGGAGATCTTTCTTTAATTGTGGTTTGCATAATTAAACATGGAATCAAGAGTAGGTGTGTATTAAATTAACACATGCAACTTATATCAAACAATTATTTAAGGTCAGATCTGAACTGTCTGGCCATTATAAGTAGATATTGTATTATACAAGTGATTATCGGTGAGTATGAATTTTTTTTCTATTAAATTAACAAATGGTTTTTTTAATGAGTTTTAACTTTTCAGAAATGAGAAAGCATTCATATGTTATATACTCCTGGAGCATTATCCGTGCATTCATTTAATTTGAATAAATAAAATCAAACTGAGTCTCTGACAGGGTTCACATCCAATGTCAGAAATTCATTCATAGCATTTACACCACGGAGTTGAGTCAACAGCCTCAGTAACTTAAACACGTTTAATTTGAATCAAAGAAATTAAATCGTTTACCGTAATGATTATATCTTTACAAGAAATCAAAGATTAGTAGCATCGCATGAACAAATGTTGCAACAAAAGTTACCATAATTAAAGTTGTATATGATATTATGATGTTATTATATATAATCTGTAAAAAAAATATATCCTTTTATTTTGCAAAATTATTAAAACTTCATGGTTAACAAGTAACAACGTCTTGTATGAATTTCACTCTGAGAAATTTGTATCATGTGATGCTCACTGTCACCAACTGAAGTATGGGCCAGATTTCTGAGTTTGCTAAAGGGATTGAATATTCCGATTTCCGAATATCGCATCGTGAATAAAGTGAAAGAGAATAAATTTCCATTTTGAATTTCCCTATTGTTTTGGGTCTAGCTATAAATTCATAAAAAAAAAGGAGTCAATTTGTATAATATCTTTTATTTAAGTAAAAATAAAACTATTAAAAAGGAGTCAATTTGTACTTTCTTTGTACTCGTCTCAAGCAAATATGAAATATTTGTGCAATTATCTCTATAATTCAAATCTGTGCATTTCCCCTCCCCCAAACCAAAAAAAAAAAAAAACAAATTCATTAGTTGTGAATGTGTATCTGCATGAAATGGCATAGTGGTCTGTACATGCAGACAACATATGTACATGTACATTATCAATAATTAATGTTTATCATATAGCCCAACTGGAATCGCCTCCTCAGTATTGGGTCAGAACTTTTGCTTTATATTCCAGCCACGCAGACCTCAAAACAGAACACACAATCCTAATTAATGCTGGACCGAAGATTTGATTCTGGTGCTCAGTTGGATCAATTAACATTTTACATTTCCTTTCTAGATGTGCACTAAAACACACATGTACAATCTTGGCCCATCACATGCACTCTTGGACCAAATTACAAGAGGTTTGATTTTGTTTACATATAGTGATATAGAAATTATGTCGTAGCATTTCAAATTTTGCACAAAAATTACAGTTTTGTGGAACTTCAGTTTATGATTCAAATATGTTTCCTGAGGTTTCCAATTACTCACGTTGGTTTTCTTTTTCATACTCTATAAATAAAATTGCAGTCTAGCATATATTCAATTTATGATCCAATAAAGTTATTACAGCTTTCAATTTTGTTACCTTGGTTCTTTATTGGAAATATATATTATGGGCTTTTTGGGACACACTACCGGTTTGAATGCATTGCTTTATTTAGGCTTTGAGTGAAACGGGCTTATTATCCACTAGAAATTGTTATACACCATCTTAAATATTTTTTTCTTTTGAAGATAAATTGAGATCAAGCAACCCAACTTATTCTTAAACATTTTGTTTCCATGCTTTAAAATTTTTCATTTCAACTGAAAAATGCGTATTCAATTTATGATCCAGGAAAGTTATTACAGCTTTAAACTTGGAAAACACAACCGGCTTCTTTGAACACACCACCGGTTGTAAATGAATTGCTTTTCTTAAGTGTAACGGGTTTATTATCAACTTGAATTTGTTGTACCTTCATTTGAACATTTGAACATTTTGCTCCTGTTGTGTCTACCTTCCCTTTAACATTTTTATTTAAAGAAAATAAGCAGAAAAACGAGCATATCCACCTCTCTTATTTTTATTTTTATTTTTTTCAAATGCGCCCGTTTTCTAACTTGTGCAGAGATAAAAAATTAACGAGAAAAAAAAAAGATCTTCCCTCTCGACTTTATGTCAGTTCTCCATAGATGGGGGAACTATTATTATATTCCTTTTAGTCCCTATTCTTTGTAGCAGTAATATGCTTTTGGTAATATATATTAAATCTGGTCTTGTCATGTCTCTCTTTTTTTTTTGTAAGGATATTTGTGCCTTTTCTCCTTAATTAGTTTATCATAATAAATTGAAACAAACAGATGGTTCTTATTTATTTTTGCCCACCTTATATTTAATCCCTAAAGTTCTCAAGAATAGTTATTGTTTTAAACGCAAAAAATCAACAATATAGATGATGGCATAAACTTTGACGTTAATTTACGTCAATCTCGTAATTAATATTAACAGCATGACGAACATGTTACATTTTGGACTGATAAAGATTAACCATAAGAATTTCAAATTGAGTCATTTGTTTTATGTATTTTGTTTGAAGATGAATTGGTGTTGGGTTGGATCATTTATAAATGATATCGACAAAGCAAGTGTGCGTGACATCTTTACTATCTTAGCCTCCGTTTGGATGCGTTGAGAAGAAGTAGGAAGAAGGAAAAAGGGAAGAAAAAAATTATAAACAATTTAAACTATTCATAAAATTACACACTTCCCAATACTTCTTCTCACTTTTTCCCTTCTTTCCTTCTTCCCACACTTATCCAAACGGAGCCTTAAATCATTAGATTTCATACAATGATACAAATGAACATCTTTTATTTTTTTATTGATGCCAGCATTGAGATTTTTTATAGAACAAATTCCCATTGATTTGGCATTTTTTCCATTAATAATAATAGGAAAAAAAACGGTGAATTATATGTATCGTAACCAATGTTGTTGTTGTCATTAATTAATAAAAAGTTAAACATAAATAAAGTATGAAGCTAAACCGTCAAAAAGGCTGCAGCTTTTAACTATACCTTGGTCGTCAAGTATGAGTGGTGTACAAGAGAAGGTTCATGTCTAGTCAAAACTTGGCGCTTCCTTCCATGCTACCAAAGCTGGAAATTGAACTGCGAGACAGACGCAAACTTCCATGCTTTCACTCTGTTTATTTGTCAACATTTTGACTATGGTCTCTT
The DNA here is from genome assembly GCA_028095005.1 of Rhynchospora pubera. Taxonomy (NCBI): domain Eukaryota; kingdom Viridiplantae; phylum Streptophyta; class Magnoliopsida; order Poales; family Cyperaceae; genus Rhynchospora; species Rhynchospora pubera. The sequence goes on along the minus strand of CM051461.1, from coordinate 104,789,543 downwards.
TGCTTTGTTCCAAATCAGTGAATCTTACAATTTGTTGGTCCAAGGATGCAACTCCTAATTGTCTTTTCCTAAAATAAAATTTATGAATTGAGAACAAAGCTTAGGATAATAATCAGATCATTGAAGGTTATATTTTTCTCAAACAAGTTTTCTTTTTGAAGAATTTTTTTTCTCAAACTAGTTAAAAGCTTTAGTTTGTTTGATGAAATAGAAATTTGTGAATACATGGTTTTTCGTTTTCGAAGAATGGTCCTAAATCCTAATACAAGAATCAAATTCCAAACCAATTTTAATTTGCCAGGACAACTGTTCCTCTTAGCATATTTATTAACAATTTGCCAATTTAGCAGAGATATTCACTTCACTAATACATGAAATTTTATTTGAAATAAGCAAATTCAAATTTCAATGACACTTTCAGAAATATTGCATATATTGCTATCATCCGTCACCATGCACATACCCGATCATTTATTCTTAGTTTCTCCATATTCAAACAATCTAGTTAGTTTGATGTGATCGTATACTAAATTAGTATATTTTATATTGGATCATTAATTTGGATGTAATCTCCATCTAAAATTTTTGGACTCTTCATATACGCAATGGAGTATAACCAATTTTTACACTTTTATTCTATACATTATTATGCAAAAATGAAATGTATACAGTGAAAAACAATACGCATCTTAATTTGTTTTAGCTTTTTATCCTAAGTTAAAACTAAAACAATTGCATCACGTTCACGCGCGCCACTGTGTTCCTTTTTTTTTTTTTTTGAATTACCCACTGTGTTCCTTGTTCGAATTCGGCCACTGGCCTACATGGATTGTCGATTGTTGGCTCCTTTATTTATTTTTCATTTACTAGTTGCGTGAGTGACACAATTTGTCAAGTCTGTCTCAAGCTGTTAATCGGTAAAAGGTAAAAAGCGAAAACATAAAAAAGTTATCGTTAGGTAAAAAATGTACCAGCAGATGGCATTTCAATGTCACCTCCCACGTTGCTCTTCAACTGTTGCTTTCCCGTCAAACACGGCCGAATTCGTAAATGATGAAAAGAGGGATAAAAAATGTCTTTTATTTGTCCATGTCTTGTTACTTTTTACTTTTTCTTTAATATTTGAAATATTCGAATTACCAAATTTTGAGATAGAAGGCTGCACCTTTTTCTAATCATTTGATGAGATGTCTGTAAATATTAAAGAATTATGGCCAGTCAAATCTTTTTTTTTTATCACCTAATACTCATGTGTAAATGCAAAAAAACAGTCGAAAATAATTAATTAATATATACGTCAACATGCATCACAAATTCACATTTAACGCATTGTTAGGCCGACTAATAAATTTTGAATTTTATTTTGACCACTCCCGTCATTGCCTCATTTAATCATTTTATCCTTATAAGTTTTTGGATGAGAGGTTGAATAGGCTATTTGCGATAGAGAGGTATGGATGGGTTTTTCTCTCCATTAATTTTATTTTTCTAATTGGGTTTCTTATTCATCCAATTTTTCACAAAAGAAGAAATTAAATAAGAATAAGCTTTTCAATAGCTTATTTGAAATTGTTGTTGGGCGCTTAGTTTGAACTTGAATAAATTTATTTTGAACAAGGGCTTATTTCGCGCGTGACAAAAACACCTATATGCATCTAAGTATCTAACTATCAATTACACTACTCCATTTTTAGGAGTGATGCCTTGAAATGTGACAACTGTAAGAGTTACTATAAAATGAATGGATCAAGTTGACATGCAAACGGTCGAAATTACAAAAGAAAAAATATACCTTTTAGGGACAAAATTCAAAGTAATATTAAATCCAACATATAAGACGTCAAACACGATGCAAAATGTAAACTGTTAAAATTTCAAACGATCAATCCAAACAGCTCAAAATGATCTCCATATTAAAATATTTTTTAAAATCAAATTATATATTTTTTCAATTTTTTTACTATTTTTTCGAATTTTCAAAATTGGAGGGTCCATAACATTTTAGATTGAGCATATTCTAAAATTCCAAAAAAAATTAAAAAATTTTGAAAAAAATATAAATTTGGTCTCCGTAAAGATTTTATTACGAAAAACAATTTTAATGGTTCAAATTAGCCATTCTAATCTAAAAAATTACAATTTCATCACACTAGACGAGTACTGAATGTGTCCAACATATTGTACTCTAGCCACTCCGCATAACTAATAGCATATACTCTGCCCCAAGTATTGTCCCCCCTTAATTATCAACTACCATATGTTAATTGCAAGTCTACATGTAGCAATTGGGTTCACCAAGTGTAAATAGTGAATGACATACCTGAAGGGTTAAACTGCATATTTTCTCTCTTGTTGTTAAGTGGTGTATATATTTTTCACTTGATCGAGTGATGTGAGCAGAAAAAGGGAAACTCCTACAAGGTAGCATGTCTAGTTCTATGAGGTGATGACTATATAGACAAGAAAACATTTCAGATACTAAAGCGCTGTTGATTTGAGTCAAGGCCACTCAAATAGTGGTACTGCAACTCAAACAAAATAACTTTTTCTTGACCCTTTCTGATTAAATATTAACCTAGTGATCACTAGATTCAACTCAATAATTGATGCTGTGCAATTATATGTCCTGCTTTTTCTGGTCCTATATTAACACCTAGGTTAAGGTTATCATTATATTTTAGCCTTTTATGATTGGGCAACATGCGTGACATGTCTCGTAAAGCCTAAGTATCATTTAGTGATCCCTAATTACAAGGATCAGTTCATTAACGAAGGAACTGAGGTCCACTGAACCTAATTTATTTCCTAGCCAGCAGACAAGGAAGAATTTAGTTTAGCTATTTTTTAACCCTTATTATTCATATTATTATTATTATTATTATTATTATTATTATTATTATTATTATTATTATTGTACTCTACGTAGTTGAATTAATTTTCAAAAAGAAAATTATTAAATCATTGATTATATATATATATGTTCTGAATTTCACTTTCAAATTTAATTATTAGTTATTACTCATGCTAAAGTTTAGCCGCACTATATCTTTTAAGACAAGGCAAGTAAAAAAAAAAATATTATTATAGGAAACTTTATGATTTGAAGAAAAGTTACTGCACATTTCTTACCAAAATTTAAAAGGAAAAATGTTCTCCCATTCGAGTAGTTTCTGAAAATTGTCACTTTCAACTAATTGGAAGATTAAAAGTTCGATCTTGCTCCTTACTTTCGTTCTATGGAAGAAAAAATAAGTTGAAACATATTTATGTGTGTCAGAATTGATGTATAATCTAAATTCAGAGTTTAGATATACCGAATTGGCGGAACTGAATCTAGCGTGAACTTCTGTCTCTTTTCGATTCCCTTCAAACCTTCCTCTGTCTATCTTATGCACTAGTGGAATCAGGGACGGATCCAGAGGTGGCGAGCATAGGTCTGGCCTATATCGAGAAAAAAATATATCAATTTAAAATGATAATGTTGTGCTAATTTTAATATTTTATATGTTGGTTTATTTTAAAATTAAAATCCAAATAACAAAAGCGCAATTGAAATCGGATTTCAACAATTTAACCTATCCTATCTTATGATTCCGCCCCTGAGTGGAATACTATCACATATAGGACAATAAACCCATAATCCAAAGTACCGAATGCTCCGACTTAACTTCTCTCTCACACCATGCACAAAGTGCAAGAATAAGTGGAACTTCCTCTCTCTGTATGTTCTCTATTCTAGAGAAACAGATATATATAACGTATATCCGATAATTAAAGCGTCCACAGACGAAACGTCATCTGTCTGAATTCTTACGTAAACGGTTCGTTTGGAACCCCAAACAGTCTGTCTGAATAAGTCTCAGGGAGATTAAGAGATGGAGCGACACTTCAAGGAGATCTGAACACATTTTTACTGCCGGTTGCTTTTATTTGGAGTCATGCTGCATGAAGTTTCAACTGGCCTGCTTATAGCCACATCCCAACTTTTGTTTGTATTATTTGGGAATGTTTCTTTAAGATTATTTCTTTATGAATGGATGTTTTATTTAGTTTACTAACTAAGTACTTCAGGAGCTATAAGCAGACACGCGGTGTAGCGCAACAGCGAATCCGGATTGATAGCTCCTGCTACTCGCCATCTTTTGCTTGTGAGAGTGCACACGTTACCATCTTTTGCTGTTACCACAGGAACCAAAAACAGTAAACTTATGCGGATAGATATCCAACGAGACAAGAGACATATATATATGCATGCATGATATGAGATGACATGGGAGACGCACGGTACATGGAATATTTCTACTGTACCTGGGACTATCAAAGTAGCAAGGCAATGGACAAATTCACAAAAGTGCCCTTCATCTGAATTTTTAGCTCAAAATACCAATACGCTATCCGCTATGCTCAGATGCACTCAAACAATTACCACTATAATAAGAAAGGTGATAATTATAACAACAAATGAGGCATGGCATGCATGAGTGAGAATTCCTGACAATATGTAAATATCTGTTTGGTTCTTACGCATACTAAATATTCGTTTGGTACAATTGTACAAGAATAATTCTCAAATATAAAACCCCTTTCACCATTTTAATTCCCTAAATTTTACTATCTTGTTATTTTTTCCTTTACAAATTGTTATGTCTTATTTACGTTGTCTGAAGTTATCATAAGACCAAAATTAATTTCATCCAATCCTTTTAAAATATTTCAATAATTAATCAATGTAGCAATTTCGATATAAACTGAAAAATGTTTAAAAACGGTGATAGTTTTGAATAGAGATTAATATCAGATAATGATTCTGTACGGCGATATATTTAATTTAGCAGTACTTCAAAAAGTTTTGCAAAATTATGCCCGAGTTTTATCAAATGCAAGAATGCCAATAAAACTGCCAACACCTTGTGGTTGCAGAAACGGCAATTACATGCATTGTCTACGAATTTTTTTTTGGTTCGCGTACGTATATATATCTCAATATGACTTATAAATATGAAGAAAATGAGAGAATATATCGATAATTTTTTTAATAAAGACAAGTCCAAAAAAGTAAAGTCGTGAATGACCTTTTTATATTTATAGTTTAGGTGAGTTATATAAAAAATGATATAATTGGAAATTATTCTGCCGTTGATAAATCTAAATTAAATCTAATTTTAAGTTACTTGATTGATAACCAACCCATTTATAAATTGCACTAAATTATTAAAAAAGGAGAGAGAGAGAGATAAGGTTTTAAAAAAATTATATTATATTTTTTTTAGGTAAAAAAGGGATGTAATGATGGTTAGCGATACATCTCCATTTCTGCTGTACAGTAACATTTTAGAAAATAGGAATGATAACTCTTCGTTTTGTCATCCCTGTCATTGCTAAATATAAAATGAACATATACAGCAAACAAAGTGAACATATATATGATCTAAGAGAACACTTACAAATAAATAAGTATTGTCATCATTTGTTCAGAATTTTACATGCATATTCAACTTATTTTCATTGAACTTATTTGTTTGTATGTGTTCACTTAGATCATATATATGTTCACTTTGTTTGCTGTATATGTTCACTTTATATTTAACAATGACAGGGATGGCAAAATTGCAGATGGCAGTAATCAATTTCTTTTTAGAAAATAATGATGGATTGGATATCTCAAAGACTCAAACTTGATGGTTCAAATCGTATTTCATCCATTTACGTGTTGTACGGTAATACGGCTGGACGAAACAAGCGGTCCAGATCTTGTTGTCCTGTTTGCATGTATTTCTAGGGTTTAAGACGATCCGGACGTTGTAGTGGGCTTGGGGCCTTGGGCTCTTGAGGATTGATGCCCAATTAAGTTTCTATTGTACCGTTGTGCTTGGTAGATTTGCTAATTTCCTCCAACTATTGCACCAGGGGCTCCCAAAAGTTGAAATGTCACTTAAAAATTTGCGAATTGCCTCCAGTTGTTGCACCAACGACACCCGTAAATTTGATATGTCACTAAAAATTATGACACCTGTGTGAGTTCAGGAGCTGTTGCATAAACATTATCGTCATAATTTTTTTTAAAATAAATTGGGTCAAGTCTCCCAACTTATTTCTAAATTAAATGGATATAAAAGACCCCCATACCCCAGTCGGATTTCGAACATGCAACTTCTCACATGAGATGCATTGCTATTTGCCACTAGACCAAGAGTCGGTTCTTAATTATTGTCATAATTAAAAGGTCATGCCTGCACATAAGCTCACTAAAGATCATATGTTTACCTTTTGTTCCATCAAATTTTATAGATTAATTAAATATAAAACAAACTAAAAGATATTAACTAAATAAATAATATAGCTACTAATTTTTCATTATTGAGATGCATTAAATGATTTTCAAATTTCTCATCGAACAACATCAATAGTTTTAATTAAACAAATTTATGCGACGATGTTGATTTTTAAATTAAAGCAATATTATGTCAACAAAAATTACGTGAAAATGCAAGAATTTACAGATGGATTGATTGTTCCTTGATGACAGAAATTAATCACCCAATAGGACAAACCAATAAGTGATCTCTGCCTTGGCAAGGACTTGTTGCACGCTTGGCCTCTTTAAATCAATCAATAAATCTCTGTCTCATGCATGCCTCCTAAATTAACTCAGTTTGTACGGCTCAACAGAGTGGACCATGCATGTCACGAGTTTCTCTCCTCTTTGATCATAGCCTATGATTAAAGCATGTAGATGTATGTCCCGCCTATTACATATCATAGAAATATGATAATGTGCTCACATTGGATTTTTATTGTTTGTGACCTGATAAATGATGCTGCATCACTACATGGGACAAATTTTTGTTGTAATACCGTATTAAAAACAAGTTTTCTTTTATGAGGAAAACTCATTTGATGTGCGCATTCAACTCATTTTGCTTGTAAAGTTATAACTATTATAACAATAGGGCCGTTTGGATCGCTTAGGAATCAGAGGAATTGTTTCTTTCTAGACGAAAATTTATTCCTAACCATCCAAATTTTTTACAAAGTTACATACTTTTCAATATTTTTGTCTAAAAATAGACTATTCCTCTTATTCCTAACCGATCCAAACGGCCCCAATGATACGCACATTTCTAGTGTTGTTGGTTGCAAAAGTTACTTCTATTTATCACTTCAATAATTTTAACAATTAATTAACAATCAATTTATACTATGAAATTATAATTAACACTGATTGCGAGTTAGTTTTTTTAGATATACTAGATAGAGGCTACCTAATTATAATTGCGAGTTAGTTATTTGCATGTATCCTTGAATTATCAATTCGAAACCTATTGCTAGTTGATGCTGCGATTTCAAATATATTACTATTCTCCATTCGTTCAATCGATTGTTATAAATGTAACATCAATCTGCGGAATTTTTTTTTTCTCCCTAAAATATCGCACTCATTTCCATCCTTAACGCTACTTTACTCCCGGTGAAAAAGAAAAATTCCACAAGGCATATGGGACATATATATGGGGTAGTATCGGAACAGTCCGATATTCGAAGACAAATAACTACTGATTAGAAATTCACATGATTTTCACTATATCACGGGAGAATAGAGAGTTTAAAACAAATAACTACTAATTAGTAACTTTGTTGCTTTTAAAAACCTCGCTATTTTTTTTTTAAAAAAAGTACATATTATACTGAATGTAAAATAAAAAATTAAAATCATGCGTCTCTAAATGAAATTATACTTAGATTTTTGTGGGGATGTGTGACTAGAGGTGTCAAACGTGCGAAACGGAAGCGGAACAGAGGTGTTTCGTTTGTGTTCTGTTCCAGCAAACGTAAATAAAATTCTTTCCGTTTCGTAAAACGGAACAATTTTCTGTTTCTTTAGCGGTTCTGTTCAACATTTTCTATTGATTTCGGCCCATATTCCATTGATTTCAGCTAATTTTTTGGTAAATAGAACACTAGCATTTACCAGTGTCCGTTCAGTTTCCGCTCTGTTCTCAAAAACGAAACTAAAAACTATTTTGTTTGTTGTTTCGTTCGGACGGAACGAAACAAAAACGTGCGAAACAGAATACTTTTGACAGTCCTATGTGTGACCATGGAGCGCAAGCATGTGGCAAAATCTGTGCAGCATGATTTTCGATTTACTGCTTGAAGGACTGATAAGAGCTTAGCGTGTGAAAATACATATATAGGGAAAAGGAGTAAAGAATTGGGATAGTCATAAATGATACTATTTTATGAGGGGGTTCTATTTTATCATCGACTCAAAGACTCAAAGTCCGTCCACTACGGGCTTCCATAAAATAGAAAATAAATCCAATTTGGTTGACTGTCATTAATTATGTTTAGTTAATATTGAATGGATTGCTCATTGAATATCCATTGTTTTTCCTTGTTTTCGTAAAATGGAATTTACTATTTTTTTCACTAAATAAAAGTTTAAAACGTTAAATGCGAACTTGTTCGTAATCTTGATTTGATTATTAATGTACTTGGTGTAATTTGTATAATTTTGAAGGTTGAAATTCATTTATATTAAATTAACTCACAATATGATATGTCGGAAATATGTTGCAACTCAAATAGATAAAATAGAAATAAAAAATTAGACATATTAGTGACTTTATAAGTTATGTACGGAAATTTATACAATTCCAAAATTTTATGTGATATCCCAAGCAAAGGATGTTTAATAGACACCAACAAAAATTTTAAGTTGCTCGACTCACACTAAGATTTGTAGAAATCTCCCCAAGTTTCAATTTCTATTAATTTATTTTTGACAAATCCCTCATAGTTTAAACCATTTCTCAATTGTAGACCAAAATTGCGCGTTTTCGCCTCAATAATCAGTCGCTTTTAAAGTATATCTTCTATAGAAAAATACACCACCTATCTCTGAAGCTTGGCGCCTCTGAGAAAAATAAAGGCCGAAAAAAACTCTAATCTAGCATCACCGTCGGTGAGAGAGACTTAGGCCTCTCCTCCGTCACCACATCATTTATATCTTTTTTATAACTTTCTTTTTATAGCTTGATTGGTTATGTTAGTATTTATTTCTGTCTTCTCTTCTCTTTTTTTTCAAAGATTTACTAATTATGTTACGTGTTGTCTTTCTACTTCTTTTTTATTCTCGACATTTATTTTCTCCTCTATTATTTTCTGATATCTCGCCTTTCTACTCTTCTTTTCTGATGTTCTCTTTTTTTTCTGGACAGTTTAATAAATTATCGTTCATGATTATATTATGGTTTTTAGTGGATGTTTTTTAGATTTCTTAACAATCACGAAATGACTATTCTCATTCGATGCCTATGAAGAACAAGAAACCTATGAAGAAGGAAATATTTCATGTTAGAAGTCTTTCGAATTTTCAATTTTTTCTTTTTATTTTATTTCAATTTTTCAATAATTGTGTGTGTTGTAATTTATGTGTGTATTAATATGTTATAGAATGTTTGGATTGATATTGTGTGTTGTTGTACACTAAAAGAAGTATACATGCATGCGTATGTAATATTTGTTGTTTTATTATTAATATGTTATAGATAGAAGAAAATAAAAAAACTGTAGGCCAAGTGACAAGTCAAGCAGCGACAAACCAGAGGAGGCCACTCTCGGCGGTAGTAGGTATCAGGATTCTTATAAATCGGAATTACTTAGGACTATTCTTCAGATTCTATCATCCCCATCATCCTCACGTGTACGTAACTAACTCCTCCCTCAAGCGTACACTCTCTTCCCTTCCCCTCCTCCGTACACTATCTCCCGTCCCTGTCCCCTCCTCCCTTCCACGTACGTTGTCCCCCCTCCTCCCTCCTACATACGCCGTCCCCCCTCCCCCTCCTCCCTCCCATGTACATCGTCCCCCCCTCCACCTTTCTCCTCTTCCTCCTACACAGTTGAAGTTAATATATTTAAATGTTGAAGGCAATATCGTAATTGTTGAAGTTATATATGTAATTGTTAAAGTTAATATGTTATATATGTAACTGTTGAAATTAATATATATAACGGTTGAAGTTTTTTTTTAGAAGAATTGACAGTGGCTGTCAATTGAGAAACGAAAAGAAAAGAGAAAAGAAACAAAAGAAATCAAAAGAAACAAAAAACGGAGACTAAAGCCATCTAATGCAAGCCATCGCCTCCTGAGAAACTCTAGCCACAGTAGCAGTAGTGGAGCAGGGAATATGCCGAAAGATAGAGTTGTTTCTCTCCAGCCATACAACTGTTCGTGAAATAAATATTCGTGAAACCTTTTTATTTGAATTCAAATTAATATAGTACTAAGGTGCATTTGATTTTTTTATATCCTAATCTTTAGTGATTATAAAATTATTGAATATATATAACTGTTGAAGTTAATATGTGTAATTGCTGAAGTTATATATGTAGTTATTGAAGTTATATATGTAAGTAATATGTTATATATGTAACTGTTAAAGTTAATATATATAACTGTTGAAGTTAATATGTGTAACTGCTGAAGTTATATATGTAGTTATTGAAGTTATACATGTAAGTAATATGTTATATATGTAACCGTTGAAGTTAATATATATAACTGTTGAAGTTAATATATATAATTGTTGAACTTGACATATTTAAATGTTGAAGGTAATATTTGAAGTGAGCATATTTAAATTGTTGAAGTTGGCATATATATTAACTTCAACAGTTATATATATTAACTTCAACAGTTAAATATGTTAACCTCAACATTTATAATTTGTGTGTGTGACAGTATGATATTACCAGAGGGTGGGGGGAGAGGGAGGGGGCGTACGCGAAAGGGTGGGGGTTGGGGGAGCGTATGCGGGAGGGTGGGAGGGGGGCGAGCGTACGCTGCAGGGGAGCGTACGTGGGAGGGCTGGGAGGGGGGACGAGCGTACACGGCATGGAGGAAACAGAGCAATTTCCAGAAATAGAAAACGCATAGAGCCAAAAATAGAGAAAACGCGTGGGGATGATGGGGATGATGAATATCGGGGATGATCCTTATCACTCCCGCTTATAAATTATCGTTCAAGACACCGTTTGGATGCGTTGAGAATAAGGTAGGAAGAAGAAAGAAGGGAAGAAATTTATTGGGAAGGAGTAAATTTATTGAAAAGTGTGTAACTTTTGTGAAGAATTTAGATGGTTAAAAATAAATTTATTAGTAAAAAGTGATCATTTCTTATTGCGGAAAGAAGCCATCCAAACGGAACCCAAGATCAATAACGCGTTCATCACAAGGTATCAGGCATGCGATAGGTTCACATGGAACTTTTGATGAAGGTTAATTGTGTATGTGTTTCCATTTATTTCCACGTCTGTGCACGAAAATGAATTGAATCTTTGGTCAAATGCACACATGTACTCGCTAATAAAAATATAAAATAGGTTGTAGCCTATTGAATTATTTGTACACTTTGATCTGCGTTCCTTTTGACCAAAACCTGTCCCCATGTCCCATGAGTCCATGACCATGACTCCATGAGCAATGTGAATGATATCGGATTCGGGTCCCATTTCATTAACTCCTGAAATTAATTAAGGTACCTACTTTGCTTCCTCAATTTCTTTCTCGTTCCATCAAGGCATCAACCGCGTTTTTTTAGGAAAAAAATGAAGAGCGCTATCGAATTTATGAGGTACGCATTATAATTTATATTCAATGAAACGAAAGAAGATTTTGGCCAAGGAATACAATGAAAAAGATAATTCAAAATAAATTTTAATAAATTATTACTTCTAGAAACCTTGCATTAGCTACTTCCCGACGAAAGGTTCGATCGTGTTTATCTATGCATCGGCCATTTCCGAACATATTGTAAAATTTTTAAGATAAAAATATTCTAACATCTAAACTTATTTGGCATGCATCCACATTATATCACAAAACAGCTGTGAAAATAAAAATATGATAATATTGATATTTTTGAAAAAAAAAAGATATAATAAGTGTTAAATTGTTTTTATGCAATTTAGAAATTGTTTGACAATTGATTAAATATATACCAATCGTTTATTCTTTGAACTAGCTACCTGCAGGATAACCAATTAATTCGTAAGTTTAATTAATTTGACACAAATGTATTTACTTGAATTATAATATTTCGTTAATCGGATGTCGTGTAAAAAAAATTGCATTAAAATTAAGTATTTAGATTTTAGATTTATATAACTGATTAACTCAGATTCTCAGACATCCCTCAACTCACGAGTGACACCGACCTTCCTCCCACTAATCATTTTCTCCTCTTTAATTACGGGTCAAGGCTTTGTGAACAAGAAGTGCTCTTTAGTCAAAGTTTTATACGACATTTACGTACTTGGGTACTTCTAGTAACTTAAAAAATTGATACCATTTTGTCCTCAGCATGCTATTGTACAGGTATATATACAATAAAAAGGAACAGAAGAAATGCGTACGTAACTATACGACTATCATGCATGATACCGCTAAAATTTTTCTCCGCTATGGTCACATACGTGAACTAATTTATATTGGTCATTTTTTAAATTAAAATAAAATACGGTCCGTATATTTTATCATATTATTTTTTTTATCTTCAATATATTTATACTTTTGTTAATTCAATTGGCAAAACGATAAATAGAGTTAAAAATTCATTACATTTGAACTCTAGATAGAATTTTCTCTACATTTATATAAGTCCTCCCTTATATATATATATTGCATATATAATTATTTCTACGATCATCATACGGACTATAATTTCATTTTTTCTTATTTCTAGATTGAAAATTTCCCAAATTTTCCACTCCTCTTCTTGCACGCTATTATTTAAGGCTCCGTTTAATTGGATACAATGTGGGAAGAAGGAAAAAAAATTGTTATAAACAATTCAAACTCTTCATAAAGTTACACATTTTTTAATATTTTTTTTCACTTCTTCCCATACCTCATCCAAACGGAGCCTAAAATTAGATCTTGTATTAAGCAATGACACATGTAAATATTGCATTTTCATGAAAGAAATGTAAATGCATCTTGTTTGTCTTTCTAATAATCGATATGGTTTATTTGCATTTACACAATTGATGCCAAGAGCTGTTAAAGGCAATTACGAGTTCGCACGACTTCATAAATCTCTATGGCTCCGTTTGGATGTGATCAAGAATAAGAGAATAGCCTCTTCCCTTATTCCTAACCATCCAAATTTATTATAAACAAAACTCTTCACAAAATTACACACTTCTCAATACTTCTTCCCTTATTTCTCTTCTTCCCACACCATCCAAACGGAGCCTATCACTACAACAAAAAGGATTATTAGTACCGGTTTTTAAGAAAATCGGTACCAATAATACATCATGGTAATTTCGTAATTGTCAGATTTATTATTTAGTACCGTTTTTTTAAAAAATCGATACTAAAAATCGTCTGAAAAATAAAAAATTTTTTTTTAATTTAGTACCGGTTTTTTATAAAAAACCGGTACTAAAGGTTCGAAAGAATAAAAAAAACTGTTATATATTTAGTACTATAAAAAACCGGTACTAAAAATCAATATATTAGTATCGGTTTTTTATAAAAAAAACCGGTACTAATTTAAAAATTGTTTTTTTTTCAGGCGATTTTTAGTACCGGTTTTTTATAAAAAACCAGTACTAATATATTGATTTTTAGTACCGGTTTTTTATAAAAAATCGGTACTAATTTAAAAACTATTTTTTTTATTTTTCAGGCGATTTTTAGTACCGATTTTTTATAAAAAAACCGGTACTAAAAATACACAGATATTTTTACCGAATTATATGACTTCCCTTCACTATTCCTTTGCCTCTCAAGTTCTTATACTACTGTTCTATCTCTCAAGGTCTTCCCTTCACTAATCTTCAGTTTTAAACTGCTTCAAAACCCTCTATCTCTCCACTCACCTCCTCCGCCGTCGCCTCTCTGCACCTCTCCGCCTCTGTCCGCTGTCACTGAATCGCCTATGTCCGTTGTCGCCTCCTCCGCTGTCGCCGCTGCCTCCACCTCAAGTAAGCTTCTCCTCCTCTCATTTCTTATACAATAAGTTTAGGATTGATTTTCTCTATGCGAATCCCACAATCCTTCTTTTGTATAGACCATGTGTTGTTAATTTTTTATAATTAGAATTTTGTTGCTAGTTACTAATGTAGATTAGTTCCATTGATCAAAATTAAGTACATTGTGTTATGAGATAAGGCTCAATACCATACAACATAATTAATAACTTGAAATTAATTTTTTAGTTAGCACAAAGCAAACAAAGAAAAAGCCTCATTTTGTTTTACAACTTTCTGTGAAATAATGTTAATTAATTTAGTACTAAAAATATTAATTTATCATGCCCTATACCATACAAAAAATATTAATTAATTTAGTACTAAATTATTTTTTTTTAAAAAAATCAACTTTAGTACCGGTTTTTTATAAATTAATTTAGTACTAAATTATTTTTTTAAAAAAAAAATCAACTTTAGTACCGGTTTTTTATAAAAAACCTGTACTAAAATTATTAAATTTTCTGTTTTTTATTTAATTAATATTAGTACCGATTTTTTATCAAAAACCGGTACTAAAATTATTATTTTTAGTACCGGTTTTTTATAAAAAACCGGTACTAATAGCGTTTTCCGCCAATTTCAATTCCTGCTACTACCGGCTTATTAGTACCAGTTTTTTATTAATTTTAGTACCCCTATTATTAGTACCGCTACAAAACCGGTACTAATAATCATTAAAAAACCGGTATAAATAATAAAAAATGGCGTAGTGTATAGTTCTCTTCAATTAGTATGTCTAGAGAATGCTACTTTGTCTAGTACTAGTAGTAATAAGCATGATATTCGGAAACCTGCAGTCAACTTAATTACGAATTATTCCCTGTATAACTAGTTGGCTATATACAAGTATAAATTATGCATCGAATCAATAGTATGAGAGTAATGTTAGAGTCAAACGCGTTTGACACTTTGCTTGTTAAATGCGATTGGATTTCAATTTTTGAGATTAGCATGGTTGATCCAAACCGCTCAATTTGTTCTCCATAATGAAATATCCTACGAGATCAAATTTTTTTCTAATAGTGTAATATGGACGAGTAATAATAGTGTTTTTTTTTTCAAGAGAGAAAATGTTATGGTGTTATGATTAGAGGCTTCGTTTGGATTGCTTCTTCCCGGAATAAGAAATAAGGAATAATCACTTTTTACCAATAAATTTATTTCTAACCATCCAAACTCTTCACAAAAGTTACACACTTCCCAATAAATTTATCCCTTCCCAATAAATTTCTTCTCTTCTTCCTTCTTCCTACCTTATTCTCAACGCATCCAAACGGAGCCAGAGAAGGAAATGTTTGTTCACTGCTCGTTTGATATCAATGCTTGAACCTTGACTGTCCTCTGTTCGTGAATAAGAATTATGTTTTTCTTTTTTGTTAATTCATAATAAGAATTATTGTTTGTTTGCTGTAGCAAGGCTTGTTAACGGACTATTTTTTTTAATAAGCATTTAGTAGGAGCTGTTTTTCGAAACCTTACTTGAATTTAACTAGTTCAACATATTGTTATAAATTTCTTAACAAATTAATTAAATTATTTAAAACCGACCATAAATTCAGCAATCAAGCATTTATAAATTCCTCACTCTACAAAGTCATTATTCGCATTTGTTTTTTTCTGAATGTCCCGTACGAATACCAATATTATAATACTTATACTTATAAATGAGAAGAGTACGTGTTAGCTAGGAATCCTTCTCATCAATTTAAAATTTCGAACACTGGTCCTCATTTTTAAATTACTTTTTATCAATTATTATATTTTCGAGGGGGAACAACACCAGCCTGTACAATTATGGATCGATATATATCGTCACTTCGTCAGCAAAGTTTTTTTAGTTTAATATTCAGGTTTCAAAAAATAAATTAAAATATTCGATGAGCAAAAAGACTTAAAATACTTATATTAGTGTGTAAGATATCTATAGTATCATTATTATTTTGTATGCCTGCTGATTCATGATATTTACAGTTTGCTCCAGAATTTGAAAGAAAAACGGGAAATAAAGGAATGGAAAGAAAAGGAGATACACTCCAAATTTAGAGGTGAATCAAACTTGCACTCTCTTTTAATTTTTCTTTACATATTCCTCCTCATTTTCCTCCATTCACCTCCTGTTTTTTTCAAAATATAGATTCTAGAACATTTTTCTTTGCATATTTGTCCTCAGTTTCCTCCATTCACCTCCTGATTCTAGAACAGATTACAAGTGCAGGCATGGATCTGTCAAGCTGTGTTTGGATGGTGGGAAGTGGGAAGAAGGAATAAGGAATTTTTTTCAATAAATTTATTCCTAACCATCCAAACTCTTCACAAAAGTTACACACTTCCCAATAAATTTACCCCTTCCCAATAAATTTCTTCCCTTCTTCCTTCTTCCTACCTTATTCTCAACACATCCAAACGGAGCCCAGTTATCCTTACCTTCCATTCCACTCCTCTGTACCCCTTCAATTGGTAACAACTATCATACAGTTCATGCTGCTGAATAGCCTTATTTACAATTTATTAACAATAAAAATTGGTATATATATGTTAAACTACATTCCTATATGATATAGTTAATTATATTCTATACAAACTTTGTGTTTTCTAAAAAAAGGTGAAGCGTTCCTGATAGGTATCACTATTTGTACATACAGTTATTTCATGACCAGAATTGTGATGGACATGGAATTACTATTTAAAAACATTGCTAAAATCCGTCTATATATTGGTAAATAAAAGAAAAATTAAGATGAGTACATATTCATTTTTGGTATTCCCCACCTGTAAATATTCTAACACCGCAAATGTAGACTTGCATTTATTTAGTTAATTATTATAATGTATGTAATTTATTATAACTAATATAATTCCTTAAAATTCTACAAGGATCACATTTAAGACCTACCAGACCATAGATCAATAAAGCACCATCAATTCCCCACTGCCACTCTGCCACGGAAAAACGTCATTCTTGTGAAACAAGAACAGCAACGCTTAATTAAGAAGCCTTACCATCAAGTCAAAAATTCATATCCAGGGCCCTACTTCCTGCCAACTCATCAACCCTCCTCACCTCCCCTCCTAATAAAAAAATAATTGCTAAAATTAAAATTTCAAAAAGTAATCCTCCAAACCTCTCTATATAAGGCACACTCATCAGTCCAAGCACACCATCTCACACACAAAACAATCAAGAGAACCAAACTAAACCAATATATATAAATCCATGGAGAAATCTTCCTCTCTCAAGCTCTTCGGCTCATGGGCCAGCTCATACACTCACCGTGTGCAGTTGGCTCTAAAGCTCAAGAACATTCAATTTGAGTACATCGAAGAGGATCTCTCAAACAAAAGTGAAGCGCTCCTTCAATCTAACCCCATTTACAAAAAGGTTCCTGTACTTGTTCATGACGACCGCCCCCTTGTCGAGTCGGTGATCATCTTGCAATATGTCGACGAGGTCTGGAACAACCGCCCCATATTGCCCACCGACCCATATGAACGTGCTGTTGTACGTTTTTGGTGTCACTTTGCTGATGACAAGGTAATTAATTAACAATTTAACATGCATTTATACCCACTATTAATGTTGATAGTCTGTTTTATTTTTTTTCTTCCTTTTTGTTGATAAGGAAATGTTTTTTGGTCTCAGACAGCAATCATATATAGCATTAGTTTGCTTTTGTTTTGCTTACGGTGCCACCTACCTAGCAATATGCTTAATTCACAGAATAAAGAAGACATTGATCTAATTCAACTTAGATTTGAATAGGTTGATTGTTAGCACTGATTAAATTTATAAAACACTTTTGACTGATACAGAATCTTATTTAATTACCAAAATAATAAAAGAAGTTGCAGAGTCTCACTGATATTTGTTTCTTATTTCCAAATGCCATGTGAATGCAGCTTGGGCCGGCCGTAGGCGTAGTGTTTGCATCATCAGGGGATGTCCAGAAGGCAGCCGTGGATCAGGTCCATGAAAACCTGGCATTGATTGAGCGGGAGCTCCGTGAGGGTTACTTCAAGGGCCGGAAGTTCTTCGGAGGCGACTCGATTGGCCTCCTCGATATCGTGCTCGGATGTGGATCGTACTGGCTCGCTGTTTTCGAGGAAGTCATGACGGGTGTCAAGCTGGTTGATCCAGAAGCATTCCCTCTCTTTCATGCATGGCTTCGCGAGTTTGAGGCGCTTGATGAAGTAAAGGAGACGATCCCAGCCGTCGATAAGTTGCTCGAGTATGCTAAAGCCGTCCGTGCAATGCTGCTCGGTCATTGCATGGGCAACACCGGTGTGATTGAAACCGCAACCCCGGCAACCGCAGCTGCTTCTGCTACTACAACTGCGTCTGTTCCTGATATAACTGTTGATAGTAGTTAAGCATATCTTTAAATTAGTGCGAGTCTTAATCATCTCCAATTCATTCTGACAATGGAAGCTAAAGCACTAGTTGGTGCATGTTCCAATTTTTAAGAAGTCGACAAGCAGTTTTAGATGAACCCAATAACATTGGAAGCAGCTTATTTAGGAAAAACAAAAATACTGATATTGGGTCTCCATAATGCTTCTGTCACTGTACTGTCATAATCAGTGTGCCAAGTTTCCATTTCAGTTTCCAAATGGAGAGGATTGACTTCTAAATGTTGTCGCAATTAGTAATATAATGGGTAGTGATGTAACTGTTGATACTAGTAGTTAAAACTGTAGTACTGTACCATCAGGTGGAAGTGCTTTGACTATGTATGGTCAAGGTTGAAGGTTCTGGTGTGTAATGCATTATGCATGCATGTGCGTGCTTAGTTTAATTTAATGTTTGCATTTGTTAGTTTTTTTTTTTTTTTTTGATGAACTTTGCATTTGTTAGTAACTGTTTCTGTATGGTGTTTCAATGGAATCTAGCAAGTTTGTTAAATGAGTTCTCCTGTGGCTACTATATATGGTTTTGTTTGGATTGGTTGATCTATATTAATTGATCATTTACTATATCTGTCGATTATTAAAATTCAGATATATTTGATTGTCTACATCCGTAAGCTTTGGATGCTTACTCATGTGGATTGCTGCAACCGGCAGTTGATGACACTTAAATCAGAGCTTTTTATTTAATGAGGTTTTGGCTCTTAGTTCAGTGTTGTTAATCTATTGAATTTGGAAATTAATGCAAGTTTACTGTGGTAATATTTATTGTTTGACTGCCCTCTTATCTAAGGAGGGGGTTGAATTCTTGGGAGTTAATTTGGAGGCACTTGTATAGGACTTCATTAATTTTTCAAATGCCAAGACATTTCGGGTCTGTGGCCTTGTTGGTGTGGGTCTCTGTCTTTTTATTTGTTTTTCTTGTAAGGAAATGACAAAATGACCCCTAGGTTGTCACAAGTATATGCTCTTATTATGGATGAAATTAATTAACGGATAATTAAGATCAACAATTCTACATCTTCAGTTACATACATTTATTTTGCCACGAAAAAGCATGAAACATATTGATTTCTTGAAGTTTATTAATTACCCTAGAAATGTCAAATAATTTTGGAAGTTCCATAGGCGATTACAAGCTACAACAGTATTTGGATTCCAAAAGGAACCTACAACTATATATACTGTACAATTCAACCCACGATGGGGATCTTGGGGTCATTAATTCATGAACTAGGAACAATAACTAGGCTCCATTTGGATGGGTGCAAGAATAAGGAAATAGTTTCTTTCTACTTTTAAATTTATTATAAACAATCTAAATTCTTCACAAAATTACACACTTTTCAATACTTCTTTCCTTATTCATCTTATTTCCACATCATCCAAACAGAGCCTAGAACAAGCCTTATTTTAGTTCTTGTTTCTGGTTCTATTGTGAAAACTAGAAACGATTCCTTGTTCTTGAAATTGTCAGACACACCATGACAAAATAACTTTAGTACACATTGTTCAATCCTTGTACAAATTCAACATGCTCTTTTTCCAATTCTGTTTAAGCAGTGTGCAAGTATCATGGCATGACATGATTAAGAAGTTCGACAATTTAACCATCTCTCTGTATATATAATTACAAATATACAATTCTACTGTCTTTTTATAAAAATTTCACCTTATATAAATCAAATATCCACTTATGCATTCATTGAGTGCTTCGAAGGATCATCCTCCATACGCGTTAGTTTTCACTTTTAGGGGCCGTTTGGATCCCCATGGGATTTTGGAAAATTTCATTTTCCTACCATAAATTTATTATAAACAATCCAAACTCTTCACAAAATTACACACTTTCCAATAAATTTATTCCTAGGAATTGCAATTGGATAGGTGTGGGAAGAAGGAAAGAAGGGAAGAAGTGGGAAGAAGTATTGGGAAGTGTGTAACTTTGTGAAGAGTTTGGATTATTTATAATTTTTTTTCTTCCCATCTTCCTTCTTCCTCTTCTTCTTCTCTCATCCAAACGTACCCCAAAATCCTCAAATTCCTAAGCGATCCAAACGGCCCCTTAATAATTTCAGCCTTTTAATTTATTCAGACCGTTCAATTTTTTTTTTTTAAAAAATAACATGTCAGATGAACTTTCTGACAGCATAAAAAGTTTCACACTTAAATAACATCAGTAAATTCATTTGTAAATTGATCTCGATTCAAACTAAAAGAAAAAAAAATATATGATTCAGTTCAGAAATATCCACTCCCTCGCCATACAACCGTGCTACCTGCCAATTAAATACCCTGGCGATGGGTCCAGTGCACAGGGGAAAACACCTCGTATATAGCAAACAAACAAAATTTACTATGCATGACAGGTTAATTAATTCTTTCACGAAAAGAAATACCCCCCCTTGCATCCTTCATTTATGATATCTACCAAACCCTGCTCAAGCGTTGGCTTGACATCCGCACTCTGCACCTTCTATTCAACTTTTGTGTAAGAGGAATGGTTCCATGCATTTGATGCCTCCTCCTCAAGTTACATTCCTATATGAGAGAGAGTTCCAATGCTATCGACAAAATGCAAAAAGAATAAATTAAATTTTCTGTTGTTTCCAAAAAGTATGGTTTTCTGAAGGAATCCCAAGTATAACATTTTTTTATGCTCATATTAACAAAAAATAATGTTAATTTAGATTAGTGACTATTTTAAAATAAGATATGAAGTTTGGATTGGTGCTTTACGAAGTACAGTAGCATATGATCTCATAAATCATACCATATTTCTTCTTGGTAATCTGTTAAAAACTTAGATAATATTCATAATTAATCACAGGTAATATGTCCATGGTATCAAACCTGAGCCATTGCATAGCAACAACAAGACTAACGGGTAAGTGACGTCAGAGACTTAAAATTTCTCTAAAAAATTAATCCCTAATACTGTTATAAAGGTATCCTATGCAACTTTTAGGTACAATACAGGGCTATATTAGAAAATTATTCTGAAACATTTAATAAAAGAGTTGTTGTTGACAAAATCTGAGAAGATGCCGCATGCATGGGCATGGCAATATGGCATGGTGGTCCTAAAACCTTTTGACTTAGTGAGCGCAATAGAACAAATATAATATATATGAAAAGGAAAGGAAGGTTGCCTCTTTTCTTCTACACTTCAATTGCATCTCTTGGAAAGGTATACTGAATTACTGATACTGGTACACTGTTTCTTTAAGTCGGTGTGGAAAGGGACTTGACATGCAAAATTTTTAAATCTAACTGTCAGCTTGATTTAAGCTATAAAAGATCGTATTAATAAAGGAATGGAATCTGTTATACTGTTGAAGAGAGAGGATAGAAATCCTTTAATTAAATCATCGTCTCGGAATGTGCAAAATTGTTTCTAATAGACATTTCCTATTCCCAATCTCTTCCGTCTAATAAAATCTAATCAGTATAATGTAAATGAAATTGGTGATTTTTTTTGTTTGCTTTTCGTATTTTGTATGATAGATTGATTTGAAACAGCACTAATTCAGAGTTGCAACTGTTAAGAAATTTTGTTATGCGTTGGATGAGTGAGTAGAATCGAAATAATGGCCGACTCTGCGGTTCAGCTATTCAAATTAGATCGACGAGTGTTTCGAAAGTTCAAAGTAACACTGACCACACAATTCTGTCTATTCTGATCATCCATCCAAAAAATATCTATTAAAATCCGGGGGAAAAAAAAAGGGAAAGTTCTCGCAGCAATTGATCCATGCATATGATTTTGCAAAGGTATTTCAATTTTCAAATTTCAAGTTTGTGAAAGGTCCCAACAATCAATTTCTCATTTGTGTGTTCATTTTGGTGTGAATTTGGGCTTTGTTTTTCAAATAGAATGCTTTTTCTTTGGGCTGTCTTTGTCACACCCCAAACCAAGCCGCAACATGGGGAGGACAGCCCCGCCACGTATGCACAATCTACTGCACACACGTAAGGCTATAAAACAGAATCACAGATACATAATCACAAATAGATATCACATAATAATGACATCGTTTGTTTATACAACAAAAGACTGGTAAAGTAAACACATATCAAAATTTTCAGTCATCATACAAACAAAACATAGAATAATAATGCACAGCGGATAACTACTATTCCAGCTCGGCTTGATCTTCTGGCAAAACCTTCTCTGCTAAGTTTGCCAAACCTGGACCTACACCACAAGCATTTATGTGGGCTGAGTACACGAATACTCAGTGAAACAGTAAGGAAAGCCAACAAGGTTCTGGTTAAACTAAAGTCAGAAATAAACCATACTTAAATACTTTTAAGATCCTAAATTAAATGCGGAAGCTAAGTGTAATTTAAGTGTAATTATGATAATACTATACCAAACATGTCATGCCAAAAGAAATATAAAAGTTTCTGGAGAAACGGATAATAATATAGCAAGTTAATTATCATAATAATACGAAAGTCAAGCACCCACACTCAGTAGTCCATTATAAGCGTAACAAAATCCAGAATCAAGTCTCACATATCCTAATATGACATGGACCTTGCCTAAAGTAGATCTACCTAGATTCTGCATAGAGAATCATACCCCGAAGCCCCGTAGGCCAGCTCCAACCCTACAGCCCCCGTCGAGGAGTAGGTCAATACTGGTATTGAAACGTGGGAGGTCGAGAGGTAGTCTAATAAATAAGTGGCAAACAACCCCATAGAGTCCAGTCGAAGCAAGCGAGAATATATATACAAATAACCTAACAATAATAATAAACTACCAAGTGACCGCAGTACCGCCTGAAGGTCGGTCTGCTGAGTGATCATCAGTAACGCGTTGCTCGAGATCGCTATCATAAGGAGACCACCGACAATGGCTGAGGTGCAATCTCCCGATAATGGAGATCGCGTGTAAAACGCTATTATCTCACTCGGTCTCACTATGTTGTACCTTACCAGATGCAAGTGTTGATTAAGGGCACTTTTAAGTTATTAATCACTTAATTAATATGGATGCATATCCTATATATGCAAAGCTAATCTTTAATTAATGGCATGCTCTTAACTGTTTACTTAATGTTAATGACATGATATGCACACAGTTAAATAATGATCTAATCCTTAATCCAAAGTTTAAACAAAACCTAAGGCAATCCACACACCTGGAAAGTAGGGTGCAGAAGTGACTACTCAGCTGGAGAGTCGGTGAAATCCTGCTCTGCGTCACCTCCCTCGTACTCAGGAAAAGCGTCCTCAGCTAAACTCGATTAGTCCTGCCGGTCACCTGATCAAGACAAAAGACTTAACTTAAGAAACGAACTTACAAACGAAACACTTAAACTAATGATTTCTAAATTGACCCTCTATTGGTTCTAGGTTCATATTACTATGGTATTTAGACTTAGACTTTCTGAAAGAGATTATGTTTTAAAATATTATCTTAATTAATTACTTTCTATAAATAATCTGACAAAATTCCACTTAACTGGTTGTGAAGAAATGCTAACCTAAGAGAATTTTAGAAATATTTTGCTACAGTTCGTTTCATAAACTATTGTGTAGAAAGTTAGATTTAATAGTATTGTGGTCGCTTTTAGAATTAATTTGCTACACTTTAATTTATAAAAAAATTTGAAGATAGGCGTTGTGACGATTCGTACAAGTCTTAACTACACAATAAATAGACGCGTCACATTAATTTGATAAATAACAATTAACAAGTTTAATTAATTTCTAACAGTGTTTTAATTAAGTATGAAATTTCTTTATTAATCTTTCTAAAATAAATAAACTTTATTTAAAAGACTTTAACTAAATAATAAAGAAAAGAAGAGAAAACTTAGTTTAATTGATTTGGGTTTGGGATCATATATTGTCAAATTATATCATAGTATCTGTAAAGAATTGTTTTGTGAATATTTTAATCATCTCCCATTTAAAAACCAACAAGTAAAATTCGAATCCGACTTAATTATTTCTCGGCCAAAATCCCGTACTTTGATATTCAAACCATTCATTCAAGTCATCAAATAGTTCTAGTTTCATTTTCCAATTTCTAGTTTTATTTATCTCAAAATCCAACTTATATAATTCGGTTTAGAACTTCATCAGCCAACAACACAAAATGGGACACGTAGAAGTAAATCACAGAGCCTACGAGAAAATCCACACGGATTCAAACAAAGGAAAAAGGCCCACAAGGAGACAGGCCGAATGGCCCAGAGATAAACACACAGCCCACACGACAAACAAGGATACAACCGGATCCGGATCACAACGAGTTCCGGGGATCAAATCCGAAACCCAACACCAGAAATGGAATCCGATCCAAATACATAGAGACTTTACACTAAGGACACTGAATTAATTTTATTTTCTTAAAATTTACCTAGCAGTCCCTACTAACAGTATTAATTCAAAACAGACCAAAAATCAGTTCAAAGATATTTACGAACAAGTCCCTAGCAGCAAAATACATCACACAAAGGTCCCTGGACAGATTTTACATGTACCAGACTAGTACAGAGCCAAAACCAGCTCTGTACCGTGTACCAGAGGCATCAACAAGCAACATAAAGCCTTAGGAAGGTATTACACACAAAATTATAGGCCTGAACAAGCATGTACAGTGTCTAACATCTCGACCAAACCACAGATCAAAGGAGGAATGTATTTAAATAGATTTTTAAGTATCTAAACTGATGAACAGATCAAAGAAGGGAGGGATTTAAACTGATCTCAACTACTTAACAGTTCAATTCAAAGTAATTCCGAGACAGCAAAATTACAGTTCCCACCAAGGGGCAGTCATAAGCATTCATCAACACAGAATTTACTCAGGCATTCAACAAGAACAGATCATGTTTCAAGCATCACATTGTCTCGGTCAAACACAGAGGCAAGCCAACATAATCAAGAGGTGAAGGAGAAAAGGGGTTACCAAGCTGAGAAGGGAAGTGGAAGCAACTAAGCAAGTTGGGAGGAGAATCAAGTTAAGCCAGCACCACCACTGCACCTCCCGTCAGCTCCACCACCTAACCTCGTCGACCGCCGCCGCCGTCTCCACCCCAGTCACCAGCCTCCACCTTTCTCTCTCTCTTACTCTTTTTTTATTTCCTTTCTTTGTATCTGTTTTGTGCTGGGTCTGAGTAGAGAGAAGAGAAAGGGGCGACTTAAATGGAATGGAGATGGAGAGTGGGGGCAATTGAGATGCTGAGGTGGCAGAGGGAATGAGGGCAAGAGATGTGATGGTAGGGTTTGGGTTAAGGGTGAATTTCCCGGCTTGTAAGAAATTAGCGGGCAAGACCAGGCACCAAGTGGGGGCTCCAATCGGATTGGATGAGAGGAAGAGGTATGGAGCAGAAAGGGGACAGCGCAACATGTTGTGGACTCGAGTGGGGTCTCAGCCAATCGACAGGAAGGGAGGAGTGGGGGAGAAGGAGATTGAGTGGGGTCGAGAGTTTGGCGAGAGAGAGAGCAGCGGATTACTCGAGAGTCGCCTCTGATTGGCGAAGAGCAAAGGAAGAGAGGAAAAGAGGGGAACGGGTGGAGAGATGACCCGCCTCGGAGAGAGAAGAGAGACAGAGAGGAGAAGAGATAAAAGGGGAGAGAAAGAGATGGATCGGACGGCTCAGATAATTCAGAGTTTTCTAACCTCAATCCTACGGTCCAGAACAAAGGAATATTAAGAAATTGATAACAGCAATAGTGGAAAATGAATTTTAACGCAAATTTCAACTCATGATAATTTATAAAAGTAGTTATTTGAATTTCTATAATATAAACTAGATATTTGAGTACAAATTTTGTGAAGATTTTGTATATGGCCGAAATTTAATTTTTATATCGAATTCGAAACGAAATTGACTTCTAATTTTTATGGGAGTCGATTATCCGCTAATTAACGGAATTAAATTTTTAATCGTATTTATTTGTATTTATTTGTTTTCTTGAAGATTTTCATTTTATTGGATTAACTTAAATTGATATTTTCTGGGATTTTACAGTCTTTGTGTCTTCTGAGTTCTGATTTCCTCCTCGTCTCCTTTATAAGGAGGAATTATAAGTGCCATCGGCAAATATACCATCCCAGTCATCGCTAAATACAAAGTGAACATATACACCAAATAAAGTGAACATATAGACAATCCAAGTAAACACTTACAAACAAATAAGTGTTGTCATCACTTGTTCAGAAGTTTACATGTATATTCAACTTATTTTCATTGAACTTATTTGTTTGTATGTGTTCACTTAGATCGCCTATATATTCACTTTGTTTGCTGTATATGTTCACTTTATATTTAGCGATGGTATATTTGCCGATGGCAGTAATCAATTTTCCTTTATAAGTGCAAGGACCCAACAATCCAAATTGAAAGAGTTGGGGACTGGGCTAAGATCCAATCTGTTGGTAGCGGGCTTTACATATACTGTATATTTAAGAAAGCCAGACGTGGGCCATAGCCCATAGCTTCTCAAGTTCTCATCAATAATTTGGTTACTTAACAACAAGACTAATTAATGATTTGATTAACATTTTTAGGATCAAATTAATACCTCCTATTGTAAAATAAAGGTGGAAGAAAGAAATAATGAAAAATATATCAAGAGTAAGACAATATTCTCAATCACAAATTTCAGAATTTTATTATCTCATTCCAACCATCCATACAAATGTACAATGCCTCTATTTATAGGCTACAAAAAATAATATCTCACATAATGACAATAAATATATAGTGGAGATCATGGATATAAATGTGTAGTGGAGATAAATGCTTAGTGGGAATATGAAGATGAACAATGCACATAATTATTTAATTTTATAACACTTCCCCTTGGATGTTCATCTTTGATTATACACTATTAATATGATACTTCAGGATCAATATTAATATGGTACTTCTGGACCAATTTATCTGCCTCATTAAAAACCTTACCAAGAAAAACTCATTGGGATAAAAACTTGGATAAGGGAAAAAGAGTGCAGTGTGTATAATACTTCCCCTCATTTTAATATTATTGGATATCCTTTAGTCGATGTAGACCTATCTTCTTTCTGAGTTGTTCAAAAACACTTGTTGGTAAAGATTTTGTGAATAGGTCGGCCAAATTGTTGCATGATTGGATTTTCTGAACATCTATTATACCATCCTTTTGTAGATCATGTGCCCAGAAGAACTTTGGTGCAATGTGCTTAGTTCTATCTCCTTTGATGTATCCTTCTCTTATTTGTGCTATACATGCTGCATTATCTTCATATAATAGAGTAGGATTTTCTTTGATATTTTTAAGTCCACATTCTTCTTGAATATTTTGGATAATTGACCTTAATGAAACACATTCCCGACTTGCTTCATATAAAACAATGATTTCACCATGATTTGATGATGTGGCAGTTAGAGTTTGCTTTATAGACCGCCATGAAATTGCAGCTCCACAATAAGTAAATACATATCCTGACTGAGATCGCGCCTTATGCGGGTCTGACAAATAACCTGCATCTGCATAACCAACTAGATTGAATTTTGAATTCTTTTGATAGTATAGTCCCATATCACGAGTTCCACAAAGATAAAGAAAAACACCTTTAATTCCATTCCAATGTCTTCGGGTTGGTTTGGAACTATATCTTGACAATAAATTTACAGCAAATGCAATATCAGGTCTTGTATTATTTGCAAGATATAATAACGCGCCAATTGCGCTTAAGTATGGTACTTCAGGACCAAGTACTTTTTCATCATTTTCTTGGGGACGAAAAGGATCATTTTCTACATTTAATGATCGTACAACCATTGGTGTTCTCAAAGGATGAGCTTTATCCATATTGAATCGTTTTAGTATTTTTTCTGTATAATTTGATTGATGGATAAATATTCCATTCTTTAGGTGCTCGATCTGCAGGCCAAGACAAAATTTAGTTATTCCAAGATCTTTCATTTCAAACTCTCTTTTCAACAATTTTGCAGTATTTTCGATCTCTTCAGGAGATCCAATAATATTTAAATCATCAACATAAACTGCAACTATTGCAAAACCTAAATTTCATTTTTAATAAAAACACATGGACTAACTACATTATTTTTATATTCTTCTTTTAAAAGATACTCACTAAGTCGATTGTACCACATTCGACCTGATTGTTTTAGTCCATATAAAGAACTTTTCAATTTTATGGAGTACATTTCTTTAGGTTTTGATCTATATGCTTCTGTTATTTTTAATCCTTCAGGGATTTTCATATATATGTCACTATCAAGTGAACCATATAAATAGGCTGTGACAACATCCATAAGTTGCATTTTCAGATTTTATGTGACTGTGAGACCTATTAAAAATCTGAGAGTTATCGCATCCTCTACAGGTGAATACGTTTCTTCATAATCTACTCCATATATTTGTGTAAATCCTTGTGCCACTAATCTTGCTTTGTATCTCACAATTTCATTTTTCTCATTTCTTTTGATGGCAAATACCCAATTGTAACCTACAGGGTTAACATTTTTGGGTGTTTGGACTACTGGTCCAAATACTTGTCGTTTGTCAAGTGAATTTAATTCATCTTGTATGACATCTTTCCATTTAGGCCAATCATTTATGTGCCTACATTCTTCTATGGTTTTTGGCACATTATTCTCTTCGCTTATAACATCACTAGCTATAGCGAATGCAAATATTTCATCCACATGAGTTTCATTTCTATTTAATATTGTACCAGTTTTTACATAATTTATAGAAATCTCATAATCATTTGGTACTTCAGTTTCTTCTGGAACTTCATCAACTTCTTCTGGAGTTTTAGTTTCTTCTGAAACTTTATTAATTTTTCTAGAGATTTAAGTTCTTCTGGAATTTTATTAATCTCTTCTGGAGATTTAGTTTCTTCTGGAACCTTATAAACTTTTTCTGGGGTGTTACCAACTGTTTTATTCTGCTCTTTTCTTTTACGTGGATTTACATCCTTAGAACCAATTGGTCTTCCACATTTCCTACGCTCATGAGATTCATTTGATATTTTTGTAATATATATTCGAGCAGGTGCATTTATAGCTGGAACATGTGATTTAGTGACTCTATTTATATCTGTGAATGCGTCAGGTAATTCATTTGCAATTCTTTGTAAATTTATAATCTTTTGAACTTCATGTTCACATTGACCACTTCGGGGGTCAAGATAAGATAATGATGAATTCCATGTCACTTGTTTATCCAGCTTTTGTTTTTCTTCCCCTAAATTTGAGAATATTGATTCATCAAAGTGACAATCAGCAAATCTTGCTGTAAAAACATCTCCCGTTAATGGTTCTAAATATTTAACAATAGAAGGAGAGTTAAAACCAATATAAATACCCAATCTTCTTTGAGGTCCCATTTTTGTGCGTTGTGGAGGAGAAATTGGAACATATATTGCACAACCAAAAACTTTTAAATGGGACAAATTTGGTTCTCTTTCGGAGACCAATTGTAACGGGGAATACTTATGATCAGCAGTTGGCCTTAATCTAATTAGTGCAGCAACATGTAATATGGCATGTCCCCATGCAGAAGATGGTAAACTAGATTTCATAAGTAATGGTTTAGCTATTAACTGTAGTCTTTTAATAAACGATTCTGCTAGACCGTTTTGTGTATGAACATGTGCCACTGAATGTTCCACAGTAATCCCAATAGACATGCAATAATCTTTAAAAGGTTGGGATGTAAATTCTCCTGCATTATCAAGTCGGATTCTTTAATTTGATAATCCGGAAAGTTTGCTCTCAATTGGATAATTTGTGCTAATAATCTAGCAAATGCAACATTTCTTGTTGCCAATAAACACACATGTGACCAACGAGTTGATGCATCAATTAAAACCATAAAATATTTAAATGGTCCTGATGAAGGACTTAAAACCTAGGAATCAAATAAATTTATAGACCTAGAGCTAACCTCACTAGTCTTTTGGAGTACAGCTTTAGGTCTATAAATTTATTTGATTCCTAGGTTTTAAGTCCTTCATCAAATTGGCGCCGTTGCCGGGGACGGTGTTGATATTAGAATTTATTTTAGTAGCGAGAGACTAGATATTGTATCTTTTATTTATTATTATTATTATTATTATTATTTTTTAAAAAAAAGAACAAAAAGTTTCACTTGTATCACCATGTTTTATTCTTTTCAGGACCGTGAAAAAGAGGACAATTGGAGGCGTCGCTTGTATTACCAACTCGATGTTGTGAACAACCACATAAGGAAAGCATGCGATGGAGGATGGAGTGAAAATCGAAAGGATGCATGCGTGCAACAAATGTACCACCAACTTGATGTTGTCAACAACACCATAAGAAAAGCAAGCGGAGGAGCATGGAGCAAGCACCAAGACCCATATGCCCACTACATGGACCATACACCACGCAACATGGAGAAGTCTATCTCTTCTATGGATCGAATCAAGTAACAACTCAATGTGGTGAACAACACTATAAGGAAAGCATGTGGGGAAGGACATCATGATGCAAAACCCGTACATAATGCATACAATTCTGATTTGACAAATAACTCTTGTTTTTCTTGTTATAATTCATGTTCAATGTCTCAAGATGAATCTAGATCGAATTTCATGGCCAAAACTTCTAATCCTCAATTACTTTCATAAATGTCGAATGATAAACTAATGTATAAAGATTTCATTGATAACCAAAGGAAACAAAATGAGGAACTTCTTGAAAAATTGAATTCTCTATCATCTAAGTTCAAAGTTATTGCCACACAACAAGAAAAGATATTTGAGACTACAATTTTTCAAGAAACTTGTTCCTCATATAGATCACAAGTTGAACAAAATGATACAAAGACGTTGCAAAGTAATGAGAAATTAGAAAGTTTTAGTTCTTTGAAAGAAATTGCGATTTGTTTTGAGACCGACCGTGATGATGACACACAATTTGAAATAAATGAACAACAAGAGAAAATTGAAGAACCAAAGATTGTAGCACCTCCACCCAATATCTTTCCAATTTTCATTCCACTTAGATTAACATATATTGACAAATCTAATGAGTTGGAATTGAAGGATCCTCCAATAGCTTCTATTATCGATGAAACTGAGAAGAAAGAAGATGGTAGTATACCTCTCCAAGTCGAGGCATCCGACATGACAAATGAAAAGATCACCAAAATCGACTTGAGCTCTCAACTTGAAAAATGCTTGAATAATCATGATGTGATGAAAGACGACAAACCACAAATCAAGTATCACATCAAAATCGAGCGAAGGAAGATGACATCAAAACTAGAAAATTTCAAGCATATTTCAAGAGTCTTTCTCAAGTACTTTTGGGTGAATTATGATGCGTTAAATGGGCGTAAAGCGAAGATAAGATGAACATGAGAGGTGGTCAAACTCGTGACCTAAAACTAGCGCTTCTTGGGAGGCAACCCAAGGATTTCTCAACTCTTCTCTCTTTTATTTTAATTAAAAAGAATAGAAAATCACAAAAAATATAAAAACAGAAAATAACAAAAATAGAATTTGATGTTTGTGTTTGTTTGTTTGTAGGGAAATTTTGAGGAACAAACGAAAGAAGATGCGATTCGTGCTAGAGCACCATGGGTTACGTGAACCAACTAACCCCGATCTACCTCATACGGATTGCATCAAAAGATCTAGAAAAAATGATAGAGCCGTCTTGGACAACGAGAGAACAAACTAGAAGCAAATCTACATATGGAAAGCAAAAATTGTATAAGTTCTCTTTTCCCTCCTATTTACTTTTTTTATTCGATTGCATGCATTGAGGACAATGCTTGATCTAAGTTTGGGGGGAGGGAATAGGAGAAAAATCGAACTTTTGGTGAATTTTGGTAAATTTTTGCATTTTTCGAACTTTTTGCTTCTCTGGTCAGCTCGAACGGACTTCTGGTCAATCCGACCAAAGCCTTGAAAACTTCTGTTTTTAACTTTCTCCTTGGTCGGTTCGAACAGACTTCTGGTCAATCCGACCAGAACATAGAAATTGCACGATTTGGTTTGATTTTGGCTTGGAAATTAGTTGGTTTTGCCTATTCTCTCTCGATTTGAATTTTAAACGTTAAATCTCACACTGCTTAAACTTGTTTTTGAGTCAAACAAAAATTTTCTCAAAGAACCCTAGAATGTTTTGATATCACACTTGATCTTGCACTAATGGACTGAATTGGAGTATTTTCTTTAAAATTTGAACTTGATCTTGGATGCTTAGAATTGTTATGACAATCTTAGTCGATTCTCACAAGTTTTTGCCGAGTGAACTGATTCATATTTTACAAACTTTTGAAAAGAAATTTATCGACTTTGGAAATTGAAAAATGAATTTTGTCTTGTTGAAATTGCTTTTTAATCGCTCGAATCACCAACGAGCAAAATTAATGGGAAATTAAATCAAAATAGCTGTGAAAACGAGGACGCACTGAGGCCTTTCTCCACCAACTTAGCCACAAATTGGAGGGTATCGGGTTAGGTATGAATTGTTAGGAATTACAACTCAAAGAAACCGAGAAATAATTGGACAACTCATGCTTAATTCTACCGGACCCGGTGCGAAAGCATTGGTAAAGGAGTTGTTGAGTATTATGGCCCAAGTGTACCGTGGCCATAGTCGAGCAACACCCGTCTAACCTCCCTAGCGCGACATGTGCTAGTAGCAAACTCAAGGCCAATGATACCGCATTATCCTTTAGGGTGTAAAGCCCCACGGCTCGACTTGCACGAAAAAAAAAGAAAAAAAAACATTGGTGAAAAATTGAAATTGTTTTTGAGAAAAGTTCATTATAAAATTTCTGAAGTTGATAAAGGACTTAAAACCTAGGAATCAAATAAATTTATAGACCTAGAGCTAACCTCACTAGTCTTTTGGAGTACAGCTTTAGGGTCGAACCCAAGGGACGGATTAATGAGTACCGGACTTTACTTCCTCACGAAAGCTAGACAATTATATTTTTATGGAGTTTTTGGTTGATTAAATCTAAAGGTGCAAGTAAATAAATATTTTTGGGTGTTTTAACAATATAAAAGTCATCTTAGGTTCAGGTTTCACATCGGTTTGGACTCTAGAACACAGAACTTATCACTTTCGTGCATCAAACGGTGTTTTTCAAGCATATACCGCTCTGTTCGGTCCGAACAGGACTCTGTTCAATCCGAACAGGACTCTGTTCAATCCGAACAGGAGTCTGTTCGATCCGAACAGATGGTATAAGTGTGTGATTTTAAACTTTTATGATATTTTATGCTTTGTGCTAGGGTTTGTTGGTCAAACCTAGATATTCTAAACCTCAGCTGTCGCTTGTTGGACTAGAAACTGGTTTAATCACAACCTAACCTAATTAACTCGATTGGTTCACAACTTTTGGTATAGAATTCAATCAACTTAAACTTGTTTGTTGGAGTTCATAAAGGATATCTAGAGGTCTTTTGGACTTGTCTAAAAGTTACACTTTTGGTGTCAACTAATCTCTCCTTTCGGATCTACGATTTATCCCAAATACTTTATCTAAATTATCTTGATTAACCTAACTTTAGAACTTAACTAAATGTGGCCATTCATCTAGAAGTTAATTAGACTTAACCAAGCAATTTAAACAAGCAATTATAATAATTCTCAACGAAACAAATCAACAGAACATATCATAACATAACGAGTCAAATCACAACATCCAAACCTAAGTTACTACCTTACCCCTAAGACTACATAAATATAGCTTAACATAGTACTAAAACACACAACAAATAACATAGAAATAACAAGATACAAGCCCATTGAAAATAGAGAAGAAAACATAGAAGAATAAATCGAATACTCCTTTATGCCTTCAAACTACGATCTCTAGGCAGTGGTGTGTTGCAAGATGGTCATCAAACTCGTCTCCTTGCTGCCGTCGCTTCAAAGAACCAAGCTTTGATGATCTCCCATGGTGGAAGAGAGAGAAACGCCTATGGAAAGTGGAATTTGTGGTATGGAAGGTTGTGTCCTTTCCTTCAGGTCTAGAGGTGTATATATGGATGTCCCAGGTCGCAAGGATGGAAGGCTAGGGCACCAGGGCGCAAGAAATTGCCATTTCCATCAGTTTCTATGTAAAAAATAATGCCTTATGTGATATGGCGGCACCCTGGTCAAACCGAACAGATCCTTGTTCGAACCGAACAGGAGAGAGAAAATAACGCTTGGCTGCCATAGGTGCTGGTCGGATCGAACAGGCTTGTGGTCGGGTCGACCAGGAGAGAGAAAATGACGCCTGGCTGCCATAGGTGCTGGTCGGATCGAACAGATGATTGTTCGGGTCGACCAGGAGAGAGAAAAGAGCCTCCAATGCTAGGAATGAGTCGTCTAGCGTGCGTGCTACGTCGGGAATCCATCTATATGCTCCAAAATCATCAGAAATCATCAAAGTCCTGTAAAATGAGAGAAGAAACGACGGTAGAGCCAATTCCATGAAAATCATAGCAATCTATTGAATAATTCAATGGTTTGAGTGTTATTTGAGTGCCAAGTACGGTCCAAATGCCTACAAATAATGACGATATCAGGTCCACATGGCGGTGTTATAGGCCCGCATATATCTCCTTGAATTCGTTCTAAAAATGATGGAGCTTCAGGTCCAACTTTATTTGGAGATGGCCTAGTAATTAGTTTTACAAGAGAGCATGCTTGGCATGTCAATTCTTTTGATAACAGGATCTTCAGGTCCTTCAGGGGATGCCCATTTGCACTTTCTATTATTCTCCTCATCATTATATTTCCTGGATGACCCAATCTATCATGCCATAATGTAAATAATTTTGGATCAACTAACTTCCGGTTAGTGACCATATTTGATTCTATTGCACTTATATAAGTACCATATAATCCATTAGACAATGCCTGTAATTTTTCCATAATCCTTTTCTGTCCATTTATAATAGATACGATATGAAGATATTCGCAATTTCTTTCATTCATAGTTTCAATATGATAACCATTCTTTCGAATATCTTTAAAACTTAGTAGATTTCTTCTGGATCTACTCGAAAATAATGCATCATCTATTATTAGTTTTGTTCCTTCAGGTAACAAAATACAAGCTCTTCCGAAGCCTTCAACAATATTTCTTGAGCCAGATATAGTTTGAATATTAGTCATACCGGAATGCAATTGCAAAAAGTATTTCTTACTTTTTAATATTGTACTTGTAGTTCCGCTATCAACCAAACATGGATCATCTTTAATTAATATCGCGTCAGTCATTTTCCCTTGAAATAAAAAGAAAGTAAAAATAAATTTACTTTTATTTATTAACATATTCATAATATAAAAATTAAACATAAATTAAAAATTCCTACAATGAAACTTGAAAACATTACTTAGATGTACTGCTGGTACGTTGTAAATATTTTGTTATACCACATATGTCATAAACATCTTCAAGATATTTTTCTTTGAACGTACTGCTGGTACATTTTTCTTTTGTTATCAATATCTTGTTATAATGAGTTTTTTATTTTGATAGTCATATTTTTCCTTGAAAGACTCTTCAAGAGTACTAACATGATTTCATCATAACTTCATGTTATTACTTTAATAACTTTCGGTTATTAGTATCATAACTTCAGGTTATGATAAATGAAATAGAGATAAGTAAATAAATAAATAAAATGAACAAATAAAGAGAAAGAAAAAATAATAATAATTTAGCATTATAACTTCAAGTTATATTTTATTTAATAACTTCTGGTTATTAAATCGTTTTGACTGCGCAATTTAAATAAATTAATTGAAATAACTTCAGGTTATTTTTCATTCAATGACCAATAATAAGTGCTAATATATTTTAAATTGGGAATAACTTCATGTTATTTTTTCATCCAATATCCTATAATAACTTCTGGATATTTAAGGAATAGAACTTCTGGTTCTTTGATAAAAATTTCGACTTTGAATAATAACTTCGAGTTATTAATTTAATAATATTCAGTGGCATTCCATAACTTCTGGTTATATTAAATTTCAAATAGAACTTCATGTTCTAAGTAAAATAAATAAAAAAATTAAGAACTTCAGGTTCTAAATAATTTTAAATGAAATATAAACTTCAGGTTTTAAATAAGATAAATTTAAGTATTAGGAACTTCGGGTTCTAAATAAATTATTTATATAATTAAGAACTTCAGGTTCTAAATAACTTTAAATCGAAATATGAACTTCAGGTTCTTCATGCAATAAGAACTTCGGGTTCTTGATAAACTTTCAAGTTTGAATAATTCCTTCAAGTTATTATTTTTATCATCATTCACTTCAGGGAATGTTTTTCATAAATTTTAAAAATATATATATATATATATATATATAGCAATAAAAAAATTCGAATAAAATTGAAATTAATAAATTATATGATATCAATCATACTTTTTACTTACCTTCAAATTTCTTTGAGCAATTTATTCTTACTTACCTAGAAACTTTGCAACTTCTTCGTAGCAATTTGCAATTATTCAATACACTACATCAATTCAATTAGTATCAACGTGTGATTCCAAAAAAAAAATATAATCAATTTCAATCAAAACCCTTTTACCTTTTCTTCCCGAGCGATTCGTGCTGATAACGTATTGTAAAATAAAGGTGGAAGAAAGAAATAATGAACAATATATCAAGAGTAAGACAATATTCTCAATCACAAATTTCAGAATTTTATTCTCTCATTCCAACCATCCATACAAATGTACAATGCCTCTATTTATAGGCTACAAAAAATAATATCTCACATAATGACAATAAATATGTAGTGGAGATCATGGATATAAATGTGTAGTGGAGATAAATGCTTACTGGGAATATGAAGATGAACAATCCACATAATTATTTAATTTCATAACACCTCCAAAATATAAAATAATAAAATTCAATCATGCTTTTGGACTTAAAAAAATTTTCTCGCTATCAAATTTCTGCAAAAATGGGTACTATTTAATTATGTTCAAATTGTCAAAAAAGTTTTAAAAAAAAAATTGTTGGTAAAACGTTTCAGTTTTCTTATCTTCTACATGCATACTATATTCATTCATAGAGTCCTGATCAAATTACAAATATCGATTTTATTTTAATTTTTTTTGTCAAATTAATTGTAATAAGGGGGCGTTTGTTTGTGTAGTAAGGAGTTGCATAACTTAAGGATGGCTAAATCTTTATGTAGTGTTATGTAATAGATGTTTGGTTGTGTAGTAAGGATGACTAACTTAATGCATGCATATATTCATGTCAAAAGACTAAAATGCCCTTAAATTTGAATTAGTATTATATATTATATGTTGTGACCTAATTATTGTTAATTATTAATTATTATAAAAATTAATTATTAATGATGATAATAAACCATTTTTACTATTATGAAATATTTATAATTTACTTTTAATTAAATATTATAAATATTATTATTTATTTTATAATAAAAATTATTATTGATTAATTATCTTCAATTAATTATTATTCTTAAATCATTATTATTAATAATTAATTTTACTTGTTAAATATTATTCATTATAATAATTAATCTTTGTTATTTATTATGATTTTTTAATAATTATTGTTACTTATTAAGTATTATTATTTATTAATTAATATTAATTAATTTTTAATTTTTTAATTATTAATGATAATAAGAAATCATTTTATTATTATGAAATATTATAATTATTTTTAATTAAATATTATAAATATTATTAATTATTTAATAATAAATTAATATTGTTTATTAATTATTATTATTACTTGTTATATATTATTATTTATTTATTATAATAATTAATATTTATTACTAATTATGATTTTTAATAGTTATTGTTACTTATTAAATATTATTATTTATTAATTATTATAGATTATTAAATATTATTATTAATTATTTCTAAAGGGTATTGTTGGAAAAAAAATTAAAGGGGACCGGTGCATAACTTATGCAACCTATTTAGGTTGCATAACTTATGTACCCTTAAGGCATCTTATGTAAGAGGTGTTTGGTGACTTAAGGATACATAACTTAAGTTATGCACCCTTTAAGTCACAAACAAACACCCCTGAATATCACAATATAGAAACTTAAAACATGTATAACACGTCATCAAACGTAAAAAAGTCGTAGAACAAAATGGGTGAGTGAATAGTAAAGGAGTTTGTCCTGCCCCCATTCCCCAAACCTCAACACTAGCCACCACTCCGCTCTCTCGGATTTTCCTCCCCGCACCCCTCTGCTCCTCTCCATTTCGATCCCTCCTCTCCGTAACAACCTTCTTCCGTCCATTCCTCCTCCAGGCGTGCGCTCGAACTCTCTCTGTCTACCACTGGAGACAGAATGAGTCTTGGCAAAGCGATCTACACCGTCGGATTCTGGATCAGGGAGACGGGTCAGGCCATCGATCGGGTCGGATGTCGCCTCCAGGGCAACTACCTCTTCCAGGAACAGCGTGAGTGTTTTCTTTCTCTCCTGTTCTAACCGTCCGGTCCTCTCCAGTTGCTCCTATCATCGGATTGTTGTAGCATGATCTGTTCGTTCAGTGTTGTTGGTTCTTTTATTGTGGATTTAGTATGTGTGTTGTAATTGAATGCTCGGTTTTGTGTTGTATTTAGGAATTTGAAACTGAGATTTGACTGATTTGATATCAGCATATTGCTATTTGATAAAGTCAAAACTATGTTAATTTTGTACAATTAAGGGTTTTGTAAGCAAGGTCTAGTTCTTTCAACCTTGCTCTCAGCTGGCACTGTAATTTACAGTTTGATGAACTGTTGTTTCCTTTCATTTTTGATATTGGGTGTACGTTAGATAGAGTAAATTCTGATATGACACTAGAAAATTGCATTGTGCACTTCATTCTATGGATGTTTTGTGCTAGTATCACTTTCATGGAATGCCTGCATTTTACACCTTTATTTGTTAGAGATATGCTGACTTGGTGGGCTTCAGTGAGATACAAATATTAGCTTTTTGAAAATTCATAAAGAATTGACTGTCACCCAAAACTTATCTTAGTTGTTTAATTAATGCTCCTCAACTTTCTTAACAAAAAAAGTGTGCCTTGATGTAATTATATTAAAGTACCAATTGGATAACATATTGCTGGTATTTGAATGATTTTATGCAGTGTCAAGACACCGTACACTGATGAATGTATGTGACAAGGTGCCCCAAGTGCACAAGGATGCTTTTGTGGCCCCTAGTGCATCTCTCACCGGAGATATCGAGGTTGGCCAAGGCTCCTCCATTTGGTACGGCTGTGTTTTGCGAGGTATGGCTTTCACTTTTCTGATCCTCTTTGGTTCAGAATTTACTTATGGTTATGTTTGTACCTGGTGAAGCAAGGTCCTGTAGAGACCATGGCCATCCATATCAAGTGGAAGTGTGGAACGTTACAAATTACTTACTCTAGGTTAGATTCGACTTCATATAATATGTTGTTTGCAAATTGCTTCTGGTAAACTTCCCTTATTTAAATGAACAACAGTTTTTTTTTCTATGTTTTGCATCAAACACCCCAAACATTTTTGTCCTTTTCCAAATAGCAAAGGTTTAAATAGCGGATAGCGGACAACCTCATGTCATAGCAGATAGCGGATATCGGTCATTTAGCGGTCGCTATGGGATCATAATGGACATGTACAAATATACTTATTTATTACATCATAAACATAGTTGTAATTAAAAATTAAATATCATATTAAATTATATGCATGTTATAATAGTTAAATTTAACACATACACTTTACAATCCATTACTGCAATAGATAAATCTCATTGTACTTAATATTGGATCAAGTTAGTCGGAATTTATATGCTAAACATATGTTCGTAATACTGATTCTATACTAGCACGTAATAAATTGTGTCGCTATATTTCTCTAAAATACCATTATAATGCACTATATTTTGCTAATTTTTACTATATAGCCACCATAAGAAATAAAAGGCCAAAAACAAATACATTTTCTAAGTAATATTACTATATACTAATGAACACCGCTATAGCGGCACTTTTTGTTTCGCACCATAGCAGTCTACCATGTCATACCGCTATAGCGGGGCTATTGCGGTTCATAGCGCCGCTATTTAAATCACTGCCAAATAGCACAGAATAAATGAACAACAGTCAAGATTACTTCAATATATGCAAATAATGATCCCATGTCTTTAGCTAGCAATGGAGAATTGCTGCTTATTCCAAATCTTAAATGATTTGATTTTACATCAATGACAAGCTGATATCCAAAGTGCAAAAGGTTCAAAGGTTCTTTGCACACAAATCAGACCACAGTAATTACATAAGCTGAAAGTAGTTTGGTT
The DNA here is from genome assembly GCA_028095005.1 of Rhynchospora pubera. Taxonomy (NCBI): domain Eukaryota; kingdom Viridiplantae; phylum Streptophyta; class Magnoliopsida; order Poales; family Cyperaceae; genus Rhynchospora; species Rhynchospora pubera. The sequence continues at coordinate 104,748,770 of CM051461.1, read as the reverse complement.
CCTCAAATAGAAACCTAAATTTCTCTTTAGGTTTCTAACCTCAGCTTGATCAAATCGTTTTGTAAACAGTTCCTAAAAATCCTGAATCCCCAAACAAACGTTTTAGAATGACAGTGGATGACAGTAAAATCTGTCTAAATTTTGTGAACATTTCCCAGAACGTGAATTTAATGGTTTTGACTTGCATCATAAAACTTAGCAAAGTTTGGTCAGTTGCAGTATGAGAACCTTGGGTGTCATCTGCAAATACTGCAAAATGTTAAGTATATTTTGTAGAAATTCATAAAATTTATTTCGTATGGAGTGAAATAGTAACCAGAAACAGGCTCACGAATACGATCATGTCCTAATACTGTACGACCAATGAGTGCTATTGTGGTACTCAGTAAGTTAAAATACTGTGTGTTTGGCATTGTTTCTTAACTACTTTTATCGTTCACACTGTTTATTTTTTATTTATTTAATTATAATTATTTCAATTATTCAGGTGATGCAAACAACATTAGCATTGGTTCTGGCACTAATATACAAGATAACTCCCTCGTGCACGTGGCTAAATCTAACCTTGCCGGGAAGGTCTTTCCTACCATTATTGGCGATAATGTGACTGTTGGTAATTACATTTTTTGGTTTTTTACAATTGCGTGACAATCTGTGATATTTACAGATAAGACAATTTATCTCTGATTTCTTTTTCCTGTGAACAATTGAGTGCTTTTTATTGTCATTAAAGAAATAAAATGATGTAAAACGTATATTGGATTACATGTTGACAATGTTGCCCATAACAATTTATTTGCAACTCAATGCTAATGTAGTGAAAGGAAATGGATTTATGTTTGCTCAGAGTTTCTGTATGATTAGTTGAATCCAGATCAAGAGAACAGAGGCAAATGAATCGTGTTTTGTTAACTTCACTGTTGTTTTAGCGGTTTCTGTTACTTCAAATATCCAGTACATACTGTTATTCGACCAAACAATATGCAGCTATGTCAGCGGTGCCTGTTTTGGCCTTCCATTTGTAGAGTCTGGTCTTGGATTTTTATATATTAATTTATTAATATAGTTTTAAATTAAGTTGGTTCCATGTTTTCTCCGTTGGAGTTGAGTTGTACAAATATGTTGGGTGCATTGTATATACATACCCATGTTTAATGTATTAATGAGATATAGTTATACAGGTCACAGTGCTGTTTTACAAGGATGTACTGTAGAAGATGAGGCTTTCATTGGTATGGGAGCAACTCTTCTAGATGGTGTTGTAGTTGAAAAAAATGGCATGGTTGCTGCTGGGGCCCTTGTCAGACAGAATACACGCATTCCTTGTGGAGAGGTATTTTGTCAGAAACATCAAATATTATGTCTATATCTTGCCAAATGACAGCAGACATCCCTTATAATAAACAATCAATATTATTTGTTTTGCGATACATCAATTTGTTCTTTGTTTCTGTTTTATTATTGCTTGTTTTATGTTGAAGAGAGGTTATGTTGAGGTTTCATGGAAAATAGTTAGACGTGCGTAGTCAATTTATTTATGTAGCTTTCTTTCTATTGTTTGCTATCATTTGGAAATTTGCAAATAGAATTTGCCTTAGCAGTCTCATTAAAACCACTACAGAAGTTCCCTTGAAAGGATAGAAGAGTACAACTTCGAACTCTTTAAGGTGCTTGACATGCCTTGGAACTGATTTTTCATGAGAATTTATAGAAAGCACACAATCAGTCCATTTGAATTTCATTTATACTATTAACTTTTTTTGTAGTGTAAATAATGAATTTAGTTCATGTATGTATTAATGCACAAAGAGGTACTCGATTAAGCTCTCATTTTGAACATCTCAGTTCTTTAATTCCTGTATAATTTCCAGGTTTGGGGAGGTAACCCTGCAAGGTTCCTGAGAAAGCTGACAGATGATGAGGTTGCATTCATTTTGGAGTCAGCTAAAAACTATGCTGACCTGGCAAAGGTCCATGCTGAAGAAAATGCAAAGCCATTCGACCAAATTGAATTCGAGAAAGTTCTGCGCAAGAAGTTTGCTAAGAGGGATGAAGAGTATGACTCTATGCTTGGTGTGACACGTGAGGTACCTCCTGAGCTGGTTATACCCGAGTCTTTAGATAAAGCTCCGAAACCAGCACACTAGCGTGTCAATTTGGCCGGCTTTTATTTAAAGTCTTTTAATCTTTTTTTTTTTTCCTTTGATGAATTGTTTGAGTTGGTTTTAACGACGATCTCGCATCAGAGTTGTTCAAGGTTAGGTTGAACCTTCGGATTAAATAATTTTTGGGTCGGCAGTTTGTTTGTAATCGGCCATGTTATAATGTACTTTTTTTTCCTTAATCTTTGGTTATAACAATGGAGAATCCAATGTCTTGGGTTTGCAAAGCAATCAGGATCGAAACCTTCTCTTTATGAACTGAGAGTCTTAAATTTATAGGATATCATATATGTTAGAAGCTCTTTTATTTCTATTATTATTTATTTATTGTCTTTATTAGTAGCTGATATGATTATTGTCAATATATATACATACACTCTAACAAATGTACGCTAAAGGAAAAAAACATTATATAAAATAAGTAAAGAGATTTTTCAATTTGTCCTGGGCTGTATTGGCGAACTAGACGTTTTTCTATCTCTTTTATTTCGGCTACTCTGTTTGGAGGCCCGGCCCAATATAATAATTGCGTCTTCTGTTGTTTCTTAAATGACGGAGCGCGCAACGGGTCACATGAATAGTGAAATGAGACACTCGGCACACCAAAAACTGCACAGTTTTCTATGCATAATACAGGAATAAAAATCTTATGAAAAGAAGCCCTTGAAAATGGTGAAATTACTTTGTTCCCTCCTAAGACATTGAAAGAAAGGGGAAAAAAAAATGAGAGAGAGAAGATCGTTTTTCGCCTCGCCTGTAAACTGTAACCACCCCCACCACCGGGTCCGTATCCTCTGCCAACCTTTCGGCCTATCAATGTAAGTTACATGCACGAAGCTCCCTTAATCGTTGAGATTAGATCTAACGGTTTAAATCAGGAGTTGTCACTCTAGAGGATGTGGTTCACCCACCACCTCCATTGCTGATGTCAGATACCTCTCTCTCTCTCTTCCCTCTCCGACCAACTCGAGTCCTAAACGCTAACCTTAGATGCATTCTAAGCGCCGCCCCTTTCTCCCATTCTTCCTCCTCCTCTCCTTCGTATCCTTCGCTGCTATCCTCCTCTACTCCTGCCATTACAGCTCTTCCCTCCCACCTTCCCTTTCGAGCGCCAATTCAAGCCCTAATTCGAGCAAATTCAAGTTCGTGATCAAGGTCTTGGCCTACAACCGCCTCGCTCCTCTCAAGCGCTGCCTCCATTCCCTCTCCAGAGCTCAGTATGGTTCAGATCGGGTCGATCTCCACATCCATCTCGATCACTTTAAGCAACCCGAATCGAAAAACCGATCTGTGATTCAAGAAAGGATTGATTCGGATCATCAGATTCTCGATTTCTTGGATGGGTTTCGGTGGCGGAATGGTGAGAAGCAGATAATGTATAATAGTGAAAATAGAGGGCTACAGGCGCAGTGGATTCAAGCATGGTGGCCTCAATCCAATGATGAGTTTGCGTTTATTGTGGAGGATGATTTGGAGCTCTCACCCCTCTTTTACCAATTTTTGAAGAAGGCTATCATGATATACTATTATGATAAATCCAATTATGATCCTTCAGTTTTTGGGATATCTCTCCAGCGCCCTCGGTTTGTTGCTGGTTTGCTCTCTTTCTGTTTCTTTTACGCACGCACTAAACACATACAAACATAGCCTGTTTTTCAATTGGTTCTGGCTTAAATTTAACCAGAAGTTGGCAACCTGAACTTCATTTAGTTTGGAGAATTGTTAACTCAGCTGAACCAAAGAAGCCAATGGTGCTGGTAAAATTAGTCACAATGAGAAATTGTCACCCAGTTTATGTCTATTCTTCTAGGGTAATGTAGTATTCTCTAAGGGTTCTCTGATTGTTATTTTTCAGTTGATTTGCTCATTACTTATTGCCAAAAGTTGAAATTGATATTTTTTGCAAAGTGCAAAGTAAAATAAAAATAATAAACAAATAATTATATTGAAAAGGAAGGACTTGAGAGGTAACCTGAAACAATACTGATCCCACTACCAGTAGTAGTTTCGTTCCTATTTCCTAATAATATTCGCATGAACAGGTAAGCATGGAAACAAAATTGAGCTGGATGGTGACACCCGACTTCTCTTGTACCAGATGGTTGGTACATGGGGTCAACTTTTGTTTCCTAAACCATGGAAGGAGTTCAGGTTATGGTACAATGATCACAAGGCAAAGGACATTAAACCACTTCTACAGGGCATGGTAATCACTTTTCTATAAAAAGCAGTGGTTACCTATTTGGTTTGAAATGGGTTCAATTGGGCTTAAAAAGAGGGCTTCAGTTGATTTAATTGGTAGGCTAACTACACAATTAGGAGCATCACTGCCATAATTATTTGATACCTAAAGCCTGACCAGGTCGCTCATGTGAAGTTTTAAAGAAACTAGCTGTCATTGTCATACGTGTTGACCTTAGTTTGGCATAAGTAATCTTCTGCAAAAATCTTATAATATACTTTCGAATGGCATCCAAAATTTTTTTGATCATCTTATAGGAACAGAATGCTTTTAAGATATTTGCAGATAGAAAGAAATATTTTAGTTAAATTGATAGTTGATAGTTATACTCCATTATATTGATTATTTTGCAAGCTTGTGCTATTTTTCTCTCAATATGCAAGTTGAACTAAGATAGAGTGAAGTGAATTGAAAATGGTGGGTTTTAATTTTGCATGAAATTATTATATATAGATTTGATCAAGTAGATCACAATTGTTATTTTTGCATGAAATTGTTATTTTTCCTTTTGCTTGAACAAAGCTTGATTGTCATGTCCAAATTGCCTAAATGGTGGAGATTGTTAGTTTGAAGCTGTTTCCAATAAAAATGTTGTGTGCACTTCAAAATAACCTGGACCTGGTTTACTGTTTCACTGCTGTAGGTAACAACTGGATGGTACAAGAAAATGGGTGAGAGAATTTGGACACCATGGTTTATCAAGTTCATACACACTAGAGGTTATTTCAACATATACACTAATTTTGGAAGAGAGAGAGCATTGAGCGTCTCTCACAGGGATGCTGGTGTGAATTATGGGAAAAATGCAGGCCCTGATTCTGATTTAATCATGAAAAAAACAGCTGATTTTGAATTATTCAGAATGAAGCCTTTAGGCGAGCTAAGGTGGTATAATTTCTGCTTCAAAGAAGTCTTTCCTGGTAGAATTGTTAATAGATTAAACCAACTTGAAAATGTGTTAAAAACAGTACAGAATGACAAAACTGTTACACTTGTTAGTTTGCATGGTACTCGGGAATCAGTTGTTAGAAATTTGATTTGCTATTTTGAGAAGAATGGTTTGCAAAATTATGTTTTTTGGGGGGATGATTTGGAACTTTTGCATGATCTTGCAAGAAGAGGCCATCCTGTGATCTATGGTAATAATTTGTTAGTTGACGAAATCAGTGGTATGGACTTCACAAAGCTGACAGTGGTTAAAGGATATTTGATAAGAAAGTTTTTGGAATTGGGATATAACATTTGGTTAATGGATGGGAACATGGTACCAGTAACTAATGCCCTTCCTAAGCTGTTTGATCAGTCCTTTGACTTTCTTGCAAGAGATGATGTGGAGCTGATGTTTCTGAGGAACTCTTTAAATACTAGAAAATTTTGGAATGATAATTTTATTTCACATTTGGCTGGGAAGAACAAATATTCAGAAAAAGTGAGTTTTGTAGGTCTTATCAGCAAAGCATTAGAAAAGAATAATCATTTAAAGGTGGGGACATTGGATGAATGGATTGTACTTGTATCTTTAAGTACGTATAACAAAGATAGTACTGTAAGTGGTAGAGATACTGTGGTTTACTGGTCAGGATTATCTCCAGTTGAGAGAGAATTGCAAAAGGTTGATTTATGGTTACTAGATGAAGATTCCTCGTGCAACGCTGTAGTTTGTCACCCACAATTAAAACCATCATGAATTATTTGTTCTTCTTTTTCTATGTAGAAGTTATGTTAATTTTTACTTATGCTTTTTGTTTCTGTTTTGTTTTGGTCTTAGAATAGGTATCCATGTTGATTTCTGAAACCTGTAAATAATCTTTAGTTTTTTTTTCTAGAAGATAATGAATTTTTGTTAGTGTCAGTTGTAAAATATGTACTTCCAAGTACTCATTGAGATTGGCGGATGGTACTGTAAGTATTTATTAATCAGTACATTCAATGGATGCATAAGTTACTGTGCCCGTATCTCTGTGTGTGCGAGGACATGCACACACTCCTGAGTGTGTTTTTTAACTATGCATGGTATGCATGCTTGGGTGTGTGCATGTTGGGAGCAAATGTGTAGAGTTAAATACTGGAGTCATTCAGAGAGTTGAGATGTCAATATAAGGAAAGGAAACAAGGCCGACGTATCTCATGAAAATGACATCTCATTTGCTAAATGGTGTCCAGAGAAGTGAGATAGGAAACAAACAATCCTTCTTCTATCATGCATGAGTTGTACTAAAACAAGATATTATGTTTTTCTGTATGGTACCGGCACAGACCTTGTTGTCAGTTCTTTAGCATTATCTTCATCGATTTGTTATTACTTTCGTACCCAGAAAAATGAGATAGATATGTGCCTTGTTAAATTGAAACGCGAATATTTATGGACAAACAAGAAAATGTACAGCTTAGGTGCTGCTCGGAATGAGAATGATTAATAATTTTAATGACAAAAGATGCAGACTTTCTAACAGTGAAAGGATTGAAATATCCAGAACAAATTATTGGGTTTTAATTATATTCAGAATGCGGCCTCCTTTTTGTTTAGCTGTAATTGTTTTTGGTGGGATTTCATATCCAGTTTCTGTTAATCGTTCGGAATAGGTTTGAAATTTGTACATACAAATCAACTTGCACTTTCAAGTGTGTTGAGTAGTCATTATCATGGTGCGCTTGATATTATAAAAGAGAAGTAAAATTTAAGTCTAGTAAGGTAGGTACACCTGATAACACACAGACAACCAAAGTTTTTCCCTCTTAGGAGTGACCTCTTGGCTTTTGGATAACGACATTCACAACATCCCATTAAACTCCTTTTGAATTATGCTCTGCCATTCATTTTCGTTTTTAATTATTTTTCATGACATTCCAATTAAAACACTTTCATATCAAGTAAATGAGTGTAATCTTTCAAATTGGCTGGCTGGATGGACACAGACTGCTTGCCTACCAAGGTAGGGACATTTTGTACGATGCTCATGTTATAAGCTTTCATTAAAAGAAAATAAATACAAAGTATGTGCTCTGAAATAATTATGATCTTTTGCTCATATCTTCCCTATTATGGTTTCTAGTTTGAACAAAACAGACAAATTATTAATTAAAACTCCCCATGAAATTGCTACATATTGATGGGTTTAAGTTAACGGCCTCTCAACTGTCCTTGCCAATGGATAGAATGCAAATTTGGTAAATTAATTGGGACCCTCAATAGATAATACCGCACTAATAATTAGGACACATGATTTAGGGGACAATTCAATTAATACTCGTTAGTTCATAATCCAGATAGGAGCCTAGCTGTCTCCAGCCGAAAATTGAATTTATATATATAAAAAAAAAGATAAATAGCCGCTCCAAAAATCCACCTAGAGGATGTTACAACTTACAACTAGCAAATGATCATTTCTCATGTGTCTCCGCTGCAGAGAGCAATGAAATACTCTGGTTATAATTTCATATTGCCATTTGCATTTTGAATAATGTATTTTTTGGTCTAACTTGAAGTAGAAGTTTATTCTCAACGACAGTTTGGAAATGGATAAAAGAAGATCTCCCGCGAAAAGAAAATTGTACATTGGTTAAAAAAAATGTGAAATTTGGCTCAAGTTGAACTTCCCATCCAACCTTGCACGTGGCACCTCAACTGCCGATTCTGCATTCTGCATTTCTTATTCAAGATGTTCTATGGTGCTATTTTAATGTTCAATTGTGTTGTTACATATCTAACGTTGGTTCTGTTCTAAAATGCGATTTCATAAAAACCATCTCCTTTCAAAGACATACGGTCCGTTTGTTACTTGTAGGATAAAAGGAAGTAGAATAAGATTTCAGGCAAAATGTTTTGTTCAATGTTAGGTGAATTATTATTGAATTTGTAACCCTATTATGCATCAATTATAAATATTTAATTAGAACAAATAAACGCTCGACGTGACATTATTAATTATATTAACCATGTATATACTTATAACTACACTGCCAAGTGGACTTACTTAATTTTTGTATATTTTTATTCAAGTTTTTAATTGCATTTAGTATGAATTTTATATTCAATCAAAACAATAATTATTTTAAATCATACTATAAATTGAATTTCCGATGAAATTTTTATTTGCAATCAGAAGTGGCTGATCTTAGTAAATTTTTTAATTTTAAAAGCACGTACATTGTCTCAAAATTTCACATTCGTTAGAATAATTTATAAGTACAAACCATGCAAAATTATATTTACTTATTTATTTATTTTGCAACTAACCCAAAATTATATTAAATGATCAAATCGTATAATATGACCAATTCGCTTTATGAAGTAGTCTAAAGAATACAAACTCCTCCTACCACAGAAGACCTAACCAAGGGTCATTTGCCACTGTATGGCTGGCCACTCCAAGGTTTGAGCTCCTGCACAGTCACAGTGAGCACTTGACAAGCATGTGCACTACACATGCTCTTAATTGTCCCTTTGAATCGATCTCAACATATAATACGGCACAAAAATGTAGCAAGCGCTTGATTCAATGCATTGTTGTATTTCTTAATTATTAAAGACCATGAGCTAAATCTGGAATGATTGTCCAGAAAATTCACTAGATCAGAGAGATGCCTGAATTACAAATCAAGCAAAGCCGAATTAGGATATGATCTCTTTGTATACTTTTTCCGGTTGCTACCTTTAATAAAACCGAAAAGGCCGGATTTGGTTTTTGATATAAATTGGTAAAGTGTTCGGTTCACGATTTAAAGATTCGGTACCAAATGAACTGTCGAGTGCTATATTATAAATATTTTTTTGTTGGGTATAAAATTTAATTCAACAATGTTGACAAATATCCAATTTTATGTTATCTAATATGTTATAATGTTACGTCCAGGACATCTTTTTATGGAACTTTGAGATTCTGGTCTTTTTATTTAACACGAATTTATGCGAGGACTTTAAATGCCTGTATTTTTTATGTCTGCACTGTGCTTGTATTTTTAAAAATTACAAAATTTTAACTTAAATATTATAATATAGTCATTATACATAATCTATATCATTTTCTCAATGCCCTCTAAAAAATTATAACTTTTTTATGACGTTTTAACTGGCGTCAAGAGCTTGTAAAAATACACGAAGTGGATAGTTTTTGTACGTTGATTTTTCGTTTTTAAGTTTAATAATTATGTATTCGCAGATAAAAAACAAATTCGCTTTTAAAGATTTTATTTATGATTCTTGCTGTTAAGGATTTAGAATATGAAGACATTTAAACCCTTCTCGTACTATATACAAAGTAGTACTGAAAAATGACAAAATTGATGCACATTTTTGCTTTTAATTTATTTTGAAAAAAATTATATAAGAAGGGAAGGGAAAAGAAAAGGATTAAGTAATTTAATTGTATTTAGATTTTTCATGATATTTTAAATGACTCGATAAATAAACCTTTTGATTGAGAAATATAGAAATTTGTAATTTGTATAGTTAAACAGCAATATTGTAGGTCCTAGTGAAAATGATGATACTGGCATCATAACAGAAATAATTATGGCAATGATGGTGAAAGATTAAATTTAACGAAAGAAACATTCGTTGGATTTGATTGAAAGAATACGCCGAGATAATTGAATTATTTGACTACATATCTTCTTATACGGTACCATGGGTAGGTTCAAATGATTTTTATTTTTTTTGGATAAAGTTGAGAGTGGATATCAAACCAAACAAGAAGAAAATTGCAACCTAAAACACAGACGCTTAAAAAAATTCAAAGAGCTAAATTTGATTCGTCGGTACTCCCCTTAAAATCAACACACGCCCAATATGCCACGACTAAAGGAACTAAAGTAACGCTTTGCAATTTGTGGAAAAAATGCCATGCAAGCTGTAAAAACTAAAAAATAAACTGGAAATAAGCCAATATTACTTTGCAAAATTACCAAAAAAGAGAAGAGAGGTGTGGGAGGTGGGCTGGCGAATCAGAGATGTCACATGGACGGCAGAGAGAACAGTAGAAATCTAGACAGCACACCTCATGTGACTGTGCGGCTAAAGTTGGCGCACCTTATTTTTTTCATTTCTTTTTGTCCCTTTTCTCGTGTTATTTTCAATTTTTTTGTCCCTTGATTAAATCCTTTTCTCGTGTTGTTTTCCTTGCTATGGAGTTCGTCTTACTGCAACAGTGCAGGGGCTTGGTCCCACCACCCATCATGGAAACAGCAATTTATCTGGGGGCTGGCAAATGAATCCAAGGTTATTATTCCACGAAATATCTCCAGATATTGGATTGTTTGACAAGCTTTTGATGAGTTGATTGTTGATGAATGGTGATAATTAATTATAGTATTTATTAAAATTTTTTTGAGGAAGGTTAGAGTTCAATGAATTAGATTCAGGGACTCCATCCAATATATTCGTTTTTGAATTTGAAGTCTCAAACGATTTCAAACCATTTAATATATTTTTCATATTGAAATACAGTAAAGAACCAAATTTATATATATATATATAGAGATAGGCTAAAATGCTTTGCAAAGCATAGGACTGTTGTGCTTTGTGTTTTTAAATCGTTAGATCGGGTTCAGATTCGTGCGCTGATCGAGTTTGATTGGCTCAGATTGAAAGCGTTGAGGCGCTGAGAGGCAAAATTTGTCTCCGTTAATTTTGAAAGTTTCCATCCGTTTCTCCGTTAACAGGTAGTAGGTGGCGGTAAAAGATAGGTTGCTCGATCTTACAGCTTCGTCTCGAAAGAGACTAAACCCTTCCCTTTAGCTTCCTCTGAAAATCCTAAATTCTTTCCGTACTGTGCGCTAAACCCAAAATTCTTCGAAAGAGATAGTGGTCGCCGTCAAGATTAATGTGCGCTAAACCCCACCAGTTAATATCGTTCTCTTTCTTTTTTATTTGTGTGCTAATTTTCAATGCTAATTGAGATGTGAAACTAGTCCCGAGTTGTAGTTAATTGTAATTAGAAATGTTGCAAGTACTCTTTAAATTTATGTTTAATAGAAACGGGCCCTTTAAGACCTTTTTTTCTAAAAAAAAACTTTCAATGCTAAATCTCAGATTCCCACGGCTCGCACTCCCCTCTATATTTTCAATGCATAAATTGACCAGTATCTTTTTTTTTCTTGTATATCATGTTTTTTTCATGGCTCTCCAATTGCTCGGACTCCCCTCTAAATTATGTGATTTTTGAACGCTCAAAGTACATCCACACATCAATAGCCACTTCAAATACAAAAATTTTAATGCTTTTCCTTCATTTGGTAAAGGCTCCTCCATACAGGTACAACATTGAGGCCAACTGAATTTCAATGGCCTCAACGTCGGAAGGGATAAGTAAACATTCATTAGACAAAATTGACAACCCTAAATAGAGAGCCAATTAACACAAGTAAAAATAACACATAATAGCACAATTATTAAGCTCATCCACTTCAGTAACTAAGGGAGGAATGAAAGTAACACATAAATAGCACAATTAAAGTAACAGAATTAAAATTAATTCATTACACAATCAAAGCAATTATAATGCAGTCATGGAAAATATATACACAATCATTCATTAGACAAAATTGATAACCCTAAATAGCACAATCATATCACTAGCTTAGCACTACACTACTGATTTGTAAATAGCATCATCAGCATCACCATCCGATAAATTCTTCTTTGCATGAAGGGCATGAAGTGCACTTGAAATATTCTTCCTTTTGTTCGTTGATTCATTGAGCTTTGATTACTCATTCTACATGGTATGAGAAATAATTAAAGCATTTTAACCCTATTATACCAGCATGAGGAATAATATAATCAAGTACCTACTATAACCAGCTTATTTTAGATTCAAAATCGATTACAGAATTAGGTTGTGCTAACAGGGTTTACCCGAAACAGATAGTCTTTATTCGATTAAAAATAGGTTGTGCCTTTGAGTGTGCTAACAGGGCTCGTAAGCCTCCTAATTTTTTACAAAGTTTATATTTACCGTTCTCAAAAGTCGAATGCCAGAAAGAGCTGAAACCCACATAAAAACAAAGAAAATACCCAACAATTACACAAGCATGGCACACAAAAATTATCCCAATTTACAGAAGCATTTTCACAAACAGTTCAACTGCACGATATATGTGCATATTCATTTTCAGGAAAAGTTCAATTTGCCCTTATAGACATAGAATTTTTTTTCGGTTCAGTCCCTTGTTATTCTAGGGTTTTACCCGAAACCGACAAGGAAAATAGCTAAATTTAAATTTAAATTCAAAGAAAACTAATGATAAATAGCTAAAATTCGTGAAATTTACCTCTAAGAATAAGATATTACAAGTAAATCGAGAGGGGAGGCGAGGCAAAGGCGGAGACAATGGACAGAACGGCGGCCTAGGCGAGGCGGAGGCGGAGACAGAAAATCGAGAGACGCTGGACAGAACAGAGGCGTAGGCGACAAATCGAGAGCTAGGCAGAGGCGGAGAGGTGGAGGTGAGCCTAGGTTTTTCTTTTGTTCGAACCAGAGATAGGTTAGAGATAACGGAGACAAATTTCGCCTCTCAGTGCCTCAACACTTTCAATCTGAGCCAATCAAACTCGATCAGCGCACGAATCTGAACCCGATCCAACGGTTTAAAAGCGCAAAGCACAACAGTCCTATGCTTTGCAAAGCATTTTAGCCTATCTCTATATATATATATATATATATATTGGAATTTTTTACTTTTTCAGAATTTTTTTAAATCATCGATTCAAAAAAATGATGAACCATTGAAGATAAGAATTTGTTTAAAATAAGAAAAAATAGTAAAGAATATTTAGAAAAAAATATATGAAACTCAGTCCGTAGTAGATTTCAATAGGAGATCACATTGAACGATTTTGATCAATTATTTAAGACTCAAAATCCAAAAACTAGCCTATAGGAAGGACGCCATCCGTCCAATTCATTGGATTCTAGCCTTGATCAAATTATCTATTGATATATTATGTTTTTTTTTTATCACGACAATAATAAAAATATAAAAAATGATAAGTAATAATAAATACAATGTGACACTATGCCTCACAAGATTCCGAAAACTAATTTAGATTTACGATCCATATTTGTATTAATTATTTCAAATATAATACATATTAAGTTAATTTTGAAGACTTACCACGCCTCTAAAACAATCATTTCAAATAAAATTAACATTATGCTAATTAATATGTACAAATAAAGATTTACTTGGTTTAAGATTTTATAAAAATTCTAAAAGAAATAAACTATAATTTTTATTTATTAAGTTTTTTTATTAAGACAGCATGATCAAATTGACATAAGTGACGAGTCCGGTCAATTTTTAAGCATGGACACACAAGATTAAAAGTGGGTTGTGCACAATTAAAAACTCAGTTTTGAAGTCCAAGTGTGACACTATATTATTTTAAGCCTAGGCACATATACAAATATCCACATACGGGCCTTTATTTTAGAAAAACAAGCCTGAGCAAGTGTCCATGCTTGTCCATTACTGGCATCGCCCTATTGGCATGGTCTATTTAAATTTTTTTCTATCAGTAATAAATTAGGTGAGTCTAGAGAGTGTTGTATTTTGTTTGTCTTATTTGACATTCTCTAGAAGGCCATTGAGTGTGTTTGAAAATATAAAATTAATTGAGCATGTGTTATTCTTCGAGTTGAGTTTATCTCTTTCTTTTACCTCATGGTTGAGTCGTAAACTTTTTTCGTTCGATGTACTATTATGTCTATTGATTCCTTCAAATTTCTCATACAAAAACATTATCAATTGGTATCAGAGCGATTTGATCTCCATTTATGTTGCCCGAATTCTTTAAAAATACTACGTATCCCGTATCTGACGCAGATACGTGTGCGATTCGCGTGTAATACGCACCCGACGCTTCACATAGAGAATTCGATTATTTTAATACATTTGACTTGCGAATTCGATCAAAATACATCTTGAATATGGACCAGATATGCTGGAATATCGATGGGATACGGATACGTTTATAAATTTTGTTAGGTTCAAATATCACCCGGCAGAATGCTAGGCTAGGTGTGTAGGTCTAGAAATTCAGATAGCATGTGGCGCTAGATGATAGGGGTATGGCGTAGAGGACTGTAAAAAAAATGACATTGGTTGCACGTTTTATTAGGTGGCGTTGCTCAATGCTTTTTTTTAAATGGCTGCTTAGTGCCGTCGACAGAGAACTGAGTTAAAGCACTCCTTTTATCTTTTTTTTTTTGTTCATGTCTACTTGTCTATCATTTGATGAAATTTTTCGTTTAAATTTAGAAGAAGCACAACAGATTAATATTTTCTAAAAATTTTAACTATTAATTTTGTTGCATGCTAAATAAGTTTTCTTAATTATTAATTACCCTTGGTTGATGAGATTTAAAATCAAGTCGAAAAAAATTAATCTATTGTAAAACGTTCCATATTTCATTAATTACATATAATAATGTCGATTTAAAAGTAAGTTGAAAAAATTAATCCAATGTACAACGATCTAAAAGTTTGATGTAACATAATGGCATCCATAATTATATAATTATTATATTTTCTTATTTTAATTATTTTATATATACTTCCGTATCTTAATTTTTTGAAAAATAACTTATCCATGCATCCACATTCGTACAACATAAATCTCCATCGATGTGAGAATAAATTATGTCCTTCCATTTTTTTTTAATTTACATACTACATTTCGGCATTCACGAGTTCTTCTCATAATGTATGAAAAAAATTTAGAAGGATTATAACTGAAGCAATAAACTAAAGACTAATAGAAATAATTATCGGTAGAAGATCAACTTAAAATAACATAGCACAATACATAATACTATTTTATCCCATCTTATTTCTTTTTTTTTTCTATTTTTCAAAATAACGAAACTGACGTTGATAAACATCAACAACAACGACAAAAAATTATTAAATTCTATATATTTATCTTCATTTTTTTTCAAAAACCAACGATGACTATTTATTTCTTTTTTCTTTATACTACTTACATGAAACTATTTTATATTTTTTTGCAAAATTTTTATCATTTTAAATACTTTTAAAAAAATTATCGATATACATGGTACTAATTATTTTTTTTTTGATAGACTAGATAGAGGCTATCTAGTGATGCGAGGAACTAATATTATTAAAATTTATCGTTAAAAAAATTATAGTCTGGAGCCTCGTAGACTGTTCAATTTAAGTTTAGAAAATTTTCGGGATTACTCGGAGATCTATATCGTTTCTCCTTGTAAACTACTGACAGTACTTCTCTCGACCAAAATACCCATTGGTCACGTACCCCCCAAAAAAAAAAAATCTGGTCTTTCCTAGTAATTAATTACTTCGGTAACTTCTTTTACTAACTTAACAAGTTAACAGAAACGGACTCTCTGTCTCTCTGCTGTACGCGATTATTCTCACTTAATTAATTGCCTTGCACAGAGGCATTAACTTGCAATTTACTGCTTTGACCCCGGTCAACCGAATTTAATGCCAAAATAACAGCTCTCCCACTCAGGGGCACTTACGTCATTCAGACAAAATTTCAAAATCCGAGACGACCGGTCGCCTTACAAAACAGAGACCAGCAATCGCACGATCGACGCATCCGACGGCATCCAACCATCCAAAGGAAAAAAGGAGGGAACGAACCTGAGCCGTCCGATCTCTCCTTTTTCCCTTCCTTTCTTATATAAATCCCCATTTCTCTTTGCTAGGGCTTCTCACTCTCTCTCTCTCTCTCTCGGATTCTCTCCAGTCTCTCACCACACACTCGCACAGTAAGTTTTCTCAATCTTTTTTTTGTTTATTTTGTTGTATTTCGTTAATGTTTGATCTGTTCATGGCGATTTATCGCTAATCGAGACAGCTTATTACTTAGATTTAGAGAATTCTATGCGTTATCTAACTTATTTGAGACAGTATGAGTAGTTTTTTTAGTGGAATCGGAGTGTAGATCTGTATTTCTTAGTTTATGACGAACGATTTGTGTTAAAAAGGATAATTTCTGTCTGTTTTTCCTTTAGGATGTGTAAATCATCTTGTAGTTTTCTGTTTTTAAGAATTTAGTGGAATTTAGTTAGGCGATTGGAACTTTTCACGAGTTCTGGAGTTCTTCCCAAGGATCTGACCTAGTTTTCTTGTAGAACACTTGATCTGATTACCTGGAGGTTATTGCTTTGGTTTCTTCAAATTCCTTCGTTTTTTAGAACAATTTCCTTTGTATTTATGAAAATTTTGTTATTCAGTACTCTCCGTCTCAATGGCTTTGGTCACAAGTCTGAGACGATATGCTGATTTTTTTTTGTACGATTGTTTTTTTTAGATTCTGGTTATGTTCCCTCTTGCATGAACAAAGTAAGCACTCCTGTAAAGAGCTTACAGTTTTACCATGCATCACTCAAAACTTTGTTATTTGAGTATTAAATCAAGACTGCATCATCATCAGAGAACTTGATAGCATTTCCAAGCAAATCTTATTTAACACAACATAATCCTATTTGTTCAACTCCCTCACAACAGGAAAGTCGGATTAGCCAAATTTAAATACAATGAGAGAAATCCTCCATATCCAAGGTGGCCAATGTGGGAACCAGATCGGTGCCAAATTCTGGGAAGTTGTGTGTGATGAGCACGGCATCGACCCAACAGGTCGTTACACTGGCTCTTCAGACCTCCAGCTTGAGCGGGTCAATGTGTACTACAATGAGGCCTCATGTGGCCGGTTTGTGCCACGTGCCGTGCTCATGGACCTTGAGCCTGGCACCATGGACAGTGTGCGAACTGGGCCTTATGGGCAGATCTTCAGGCCTGACAACTTTGTATTCGGTCAGTCTGGTGCCGGCAACAACTGGGCCAAGGGGCACTACACTGAAGGTGCTGAGCTGATCGATTCTGTACTAGATGTTGTCAGGAAGGAGGCTGAGAATTGTGACTGCTTACAAGGTAAATTATGCAATTTAGTTCAACTTGCAGTGTACATTTTTACCTTTTACTGATCTGTACTAAAATCTTAATTTAGATCTCGTTTATTAAATTTGGTCCAAATCTCTCTTTTTATTGTGACTGAATTTCATTATTATTTTCTATGAGCAGGTTTTCAGGTCTGCCATTCACTTGGTGGTGGTACGGGGTCGGGTATGGGAACCCTGCTGATCTCTAAGATCAGAGAGGAGTACCCTGACCGCATGATGCTAACCTTCTCCGTCTTCCCATCTCCCAAGGTCTCTGACACTGTGGTTGAGCCTTACAATGCAACTCTCTCTGTGCACCAGCTGGTTGAGAATGCTGATGAGTGCATGGTACTTGACAATGAGGCATTATATGACATTTGCTTCCGTACTCTCAAGCTCACAACACCCAGCTGTAAGTTATTTCCCACTGTTATCTTATTAATTAGCAAAATAGGTAAATGATTTAATGATCCGCGATGAGAATGGTTTTGTCTTTAGATTCATGCATTTAATTTGGGGTTTCTGGATTTTAGTTCAGTGAGTGGGGACATTAAGTCTGTAAATGGAGGATATAATTTAATGTGGTTGGACCAACTATACAGTTATATTGATGAAGGTGGGTGGGCTCCCATCAGGTTGGCCTCTTATATTATAGTAGCAATTATAAGGGATACACCTACTTGTATCCCTTTATTTGCTGTCTTTATTAGGCTATTGTTGGGCTAGGTACTTGGTCAATTTAGATCTGCAAGGGTTCAAACCAGGACTAGTCTTATTATTTTGTACTTGGTGCTCAGATCTAAATGTGGATGGTAGCATATGAGTTCTGTTTAATTGAATAGACCACCCCAAATCTGATTTTTGCCTTATCCAAATCCTGACAAGACATTTGTAACTTCATCATGCTTGCTTGTGTAAGTTAGTTGGCTCAGTCCCAACTAACATGGGTGCTGAAATTTTGAAGTATTTAAATTAGAACTCTAGCCCAGCAGGCAGCTGTTCACAACCAAAATATACTCAAGTGGATTGAAAAATTTAAAACATAGCTTCATTGCCTTTTTATAATCAATTATGAATTTATGATCATGTAAAATATAATAATTGTCTTATTTGTATAGCATGCCAAGTTGATTGAACTGTAGCTAAACCTGTACCACAAAGGCACAAAAGGTGTTGTTTCATGTTTGCCAATAACTTGAAACACCTAACAAAAGCTCATCTGAAAAAAATTGTATGCACGGGATGAAACAGCAATTACATCAATTAAATTGATATACACTGTTATGCAACTACTGCACTATCTTGAGTTCTAGACTAACAGTTTTGCACTTCTAATGAACCAGTTGGAGACCTGAACCACCTGATCTCGGCAACCATGAGTGGTGTGACCTGCTGCCTGCGTTTCCCTGGTCAACTTAACTCTGACCTGCGCAAACTCGCTGTCAACCTGATCCCATTCCCACGTCTCCACTTCTTCATGGTCGGTTTTGCCCCCCTCACCTCCCGTGGTTCCCAGCAGTACCGTGCACTAACTGTCCCTGAGCTCACCCAACAAATGTGGGATGCTAAGAACATGATGTGTGCGGCTGACCCTCGCCATGGTCGTTACCTGACTGCCTCTGCAATGTTCAGGGGCAAAATGAGCACGAAGGAGGTTGATGAGCAGATGATCAACGTGCAGAACAAGAACTCATCTTACTTTGTTGAGTGGATTCCCAACAATGTGAAGTCTAGTGTTTGTGACATCCCACCAAGGGGTCTGTCGATGGCCTCAACTTTCATTGGCAACTCAACATCCATCCAGGAGATGTTCAGGAGGGTCAGTGAGCAATTCACTGCCATGTTCAGGCGCAAGGCCTTCTTGCACTGGTACACCGGTGAAGGTATGGATGAGATGGAGTTTACCGAGGCAGAAAGCAACATGAATGACCTTGTTTCAGAATACCAGCAGTACCAGGATGCAACAGCTGATGATGAGGGTGAGTATGAGGAAGAAGAAGAGCCTGAGCAGGAGATGTGAGGATTTAAAATTGTGTTTTGCTGCTGGGAGAGGTGTTGCATCTTTCCTGCTACTTTAGGTGTGGTTGTTGTGCTTGGATCTGCATCTCTCGTCTTATCTCTTTCTCATTCTCTTAATTTTTGTGCTTTTCCTATGGGATCTATGCTTGTTATTATCTGGTATGTAAAAGGTTTGCTTTGATATGTAACTTGCATATGTGCTGTAATTTGTAGTTGACTTGATATTTCTATTATGGATGACCTGGCTGTTGTGTTCAATCGGGTTTTTTCAGCCTTGATACTTGATCTGATTGCGGGGCTAGCCAGTTTGATGAGTGCACCGATAGTGGTAATTTTAGGCTTTACTATCTGTGGAATTTGCAATTTTTTAAGAAAAATTTTGGAACCTCTTTTTTCAAGGGAAACTGATTCTACTTCGAGTGCAATCACAACTCGCAAGAAGGCCAATCGATGTTAGTCTGATTAGTGTCATTTTACGAGAAGAAAATGCTAAATTAGCCTAAATTTTAGCGATGTATGAAGATGTGATTTCTCCGATTAGATGTTTCGGTGATCCTTTTCGGCTAAAAGGAGATTGAAGTTAAAACGAACAGATAGTTGAGTACAATTGTACAAATAAAGAGAACTTGATTTCTTTAAGCTCATATACTAATCTTCATCCAACTGACCACATAAATGTATTATATTTTCGATGCAAATTAATGTTGTGATATTCTCTCGATCGTTAAAGGCACAAACCATGTTATCTTCTCCTATATACTAACTGCAATCATTGACTTAAAAAAAGAATTATGTTAATGTACATATAACATGATCCAGATTCAGACCGGACAAGACTGGACAGATGGGTTGGATCCAACAGCTAGGTGGGCTAAATTAAAAATAAAAAATTTAAGACTAAGCCCTGTGCTTAGCACAAATCTAATTATACGGCCCCAAGCCTCCTTGGGAAGAAAATAACAATATGTTAACGGTCCCCTAAAAAGACCCAAGTTATGATGATTTTTAGGTTGCCAAGTGTCAGACTAGATCTGCAAAGTAATTTTTCTTTTGTTTTGAGGATGTGACTCGTTCTTAATAGAATAGTTTAAATTTCGATAATATCAAATCAAGTCAAATAATTTTGAAAACAAAAATACTATTTCTTTTGTATGAATGGTATAATCATTTTAAAATGTTAGGATTTTCAATATTTTTACGTCATCATTAAATTGTAAAGGTAAATAATTATAAATGTATCCTAGCTTCGAACAATTTTGTGTGGTAACGGTCCAATTTGTTTCGTATGCTAATAATAGACTAGACAGATTCAAATTTGTTAATGATCAAAACAGTGCAGTTGTTCACCACACAAATTCTCCTCCACAAGCGCCAAGAAAACCAGACTCAAGGATGATACTGGCACGGAATTCTGATACAGTGTTTTGTTGTTATGTTTCTGTTATTTCAAGAATTAGTTACAAAGGATTCTGTATTTGGTTAGACTATTCTCTGTATCTATGTTGCATATATATAGGCCAAAGCCGTGTATTGTAAAATAAGGAAAGATAATATAGAAATTCTCTCCTTCCTACAATCTCTTCTTTCTCCTACTTTGAGAAAATCCTTACAAAATTATAAACTTGGTTGAGATGTTTTGATGAATTTGTTAAGAAAAACCTCTCTGTAAGTTCAGAAATCAGTCGTTTTGTAGTTTCATTTGTTACAAACATAAGAGTTTCATAGCAATAACACTTGTTATGACGAATAAATTTCACATTTTCCTAGTGTTGTTTCAGAAAATTCCAAATCAATTCCAGTACCGATGACATTGTCTTAGTACAATTCATCTTAGTTCATCTCAGGTGACACGTGTTCAGGATTTACTACAATGTAATTGTACTTCCCTACCTCTCCCTTATCTGGGGCTCCCCCTCACAGCAAGTCGCCCGTCAAAAGATACTTTTTGTGCTATTACTAGAAAATCTTGATACTTGATAGCAAGCTAGCTGGTTGGGAAAACAAGCTGCTCTCTAGAGCTGGGAGATTAACACAGGTCTCATTGGTTTTATCTTCGATTCCCATTTTCTACATGTCAGTCTTGGAATTTTGAATTTAAAGATCTTGAACATTTCCCTCCTACTCAAGTGGCTTTGGCGTTTATACTTTCAACCAAACTCTCAATGGGCGACCATTTCTAATAAGCTCATTGCAACAGGGCATCGAACTTCACCTTTGACCTGGTCTAATACTGGATCTTTTTTTGGGAAAGACTTGCTGCATCTACGCCATATCTTCACAATTTCTACAACGATGGTTTTGGGAGATGGCAAAAAGACACTATTCTGGTTCAATAATTGGGGAACGGGTCATCTCCAGTATTTCTTTGGCAACCAGTCATTTCTTAACCCCAATTTTAACCACAGCTTAACTGTTCATCAAGTGCAACAGTGTCCTAATGCTGTCCTACAGGCACCATGGCCTGAGACCGTTCATAATGCGGTACAAAACCTGAGCTCAAGTATCATTCCAAACTGCTCTGATAATATAAGATGGAAGTGGTCCTCTTCAGGCATATTCTCGGTCCACTCGGCCTACAGAATGCTTTTTTCTGCAGGGAAAACTTCTTCACAATGTGCATCGATTTGGATAGTTCAAGTCCCACCCACAGTAAAGATCTTTGTTCTGTTACTGTTCTACAACAGAATTCTCACTCAGGAGAAATATTCAATTTATTCAAGGTTGTGCGCTTTGTGATTCAACTGAAATTGAAACTACTTCACACCTTTTCTGTGAGTGCCCGTACACATCTCTTCTGTGGTCAAAAACTCAAGCTTTGTACCCCTCCACTTCCTTAATTGATAGATCGGCAATAAAAACCTTAATCTTATCTGCTCTACAAGGCACAACATCTAGTACGACGAACTTTAAGGCCACATCTGTTTTTACAACTCTGTTCTGTGGGCCATCTGGTTAGAGCGCAACAACCGCCTTTTTCGTAATGCGAAGAGGAATGTCAACTCCCTGCTGCACTGGGTCGTTTACCGGCAAAGGCTTTTCTCAAGGACTTGCTAAGTTCTTCAGTTTCAGGCTCTAGTTGGGCTCTGTTTGTTGTCGTTTCTTTTTCCTTTCTTTTCACTTGGTAGCCACTATCAAGTTATATCTAAAAAAAGACATTGTCTTAGTAAGCCACCGGAAATACAGAGCATAGAGGCGCTATTCCTGTGATAATCGTCTACCAAATTAAATTATGAAGGAGATAAGAGATGTTATCCAACAAATCCACAACAAAGATTATCTAAATTCTAAAGTATATAAAAATCAGTACCAGATGAATAGAGAGCCTCTATTTATTTTTCACCACTTAATTAAGGATCCGAAATGGAAATTGAAATCCAATTAAATCTAAGAAAATCAGTACCAGATGAATAGAGAGCCTTGTACCGGGTATGAATAGCTGTCATGTACTAGCTACGAATTGCAACTAATTTTAGTTAATTGAGGGAATAAAACGAGTTTTGTTGAGGAATTTGAAGAGAAGAAGAGAGGAGAGATGAGAAGAGAGAAGGCAACAAGATTTGGGTTTTGAAATAATAAATTAGGAATAATCAGATATATATCACTATGAAAAATTGATAATTAGAGACATACCACTCTTAAACTGTAAATTAGTTTTATTCCATTATAAAATGGTTAAAATCAATTTTATGCTATTATTTTTGGTCAAAATTAGAGATATGCTACCAAAATTAGAGAAATGTCACTCTAACTTTTTAAAAATGTCTCTCTAGGTAGCTGCTACCTAGCTTTCAAAGAAAAAAAAACTTTTTAAAAATGTCCAAAATATCCTCTCATTAAGAACTGAAAAAGGAATTTATTGACATGAATTAAATTTTGAAATTTCAGATTTACAAATTTTCAATTTTCAAATTTGGATTTTAAAATTTCGAAATTTAAAATTTTGAATTTTACATTTTTTTAATTTGAACTTTTGAGATTTTAAATTTTCAAATTTTGAAATTTGAAATTTGAAATTTTATTTCTTTTTTTTTGATGGAGTAAAATCACTTATTTACTTAACGGTGACATATTTTGAATTTTAATATTTTACATGATATATTTCTAATTTAATTATTTTATACTGGCATATTTAAAAGTATATAATGGTCAAATTAATTATTTGGTTGCATAAATCTAATTTTATCATTTAGTGTTGGCATAAAAATAATTTGTTATTTAGTGATGGCGTTTCTCTAAATTCTAATTTTTATGGCATAAACCAAATTAACCCTAGAAATTAGTACGACCATCAGAGTTTACAGATGTCTCTCCAAAATTACGTTAATGAAACAGTAAATCTTACAATTAACTAAGAATGAAAATAACAAACTGCAACTAAATGGTCCCCACAGCTCGACAAACGCCAAATCATCCTTACAGCTTTGATTCTTCTTGTTCCTCTCCAATTATGTCTCCAGTGCGGACCCCACTTGTCAGCTAGCATTGTGAAGTACGAAGAATGCTTCCTCTTGCATGCGGATGTGTCGCTCTCGCTCAGCCTCAGCCTCTGTTTCTAATTTTTGACGAGCTTGCCCTTTTCTCTTCTTATTCTCTTCAAATTCCTCAACAAAAGTCATCTCACTCCAACGGTCATCGACACCAGCTGAGCAGTGGCGAGGCCAAAAAAATTTTGAATGGGGTTCACTCAAATTAATATAGATTATATAATTATATTATTTATCAATTTTGAAAAAAAATTGTCATGTAAAAAAATGAATTTTTAATCATGGGTCATCAATGAAGTTACATTTGTAATTTTATGGGATTCAAATAGTGATTTTCATAAGAAAATGATCCATATAACAATAAAAATTTATAAAATAATATTTGATTGGAAAAAGAATGGGTGACATTGCACCCCATTCATTTCTTTTAAACTCGCCTATGCAGCTGAGTCTGGTATCATATCCGACAATAGGGATTGTAAATTATAATTTTTCTCTGTAACAAAATTATTAAATGTTTCTGTCTTTTCTTTAGAATTTCCTTCATCTGGCATAAATAATTTGTAGGACTATGACTAAGGTTTTGCTCCAGAAACAAGAGTAATGAGTAATGCTAGAATCAAACATATAGGATGTCAAACACGATTCAGACATCGACTATTAAAATTTCAAACGGCCGATTCAAAAAATTCAATATGTTCTCAATATTAAAATATCCTTGAAAATAAAATTTTTATATTTTTTCAAATTTTCTAACTATTTTTTTCGAATTTTCAAAATTGAAGGGTTTATAACTTTTTAGATTGAGCATATTCAAAAATAAAAAAGATAAAAAAATTTGAAAAAAAAATATAAAATTTGGTATCCACATAGATTTTATAATGTAGAACAATTTGAGTGGTTTGGATCGGTCATTCTAATTTTACAAATTAAAATGTTATCTGCCACCTTACCTTAAAAAAATTAAAATTTTATCATGTTGGACAAGTGTATGTAGTGTCCTATATATTTGATACTAGCTACTCCTGAGAAACAAATGTGGTAGAAAAGATAAGGAATGACAGAAGAAGAAATGAGAAAAAATCTACCCCTGGAATTTGGAGGTAAGAATGACAGCATTGACGTAGAGATTGTTTCTCGGTTCTCATCCTTTTTTCAAAATTTTGAGTTTAGGAGAGTAGGTGAACTAACTTATCATTCTCCTTCTTTCATCTCTTTTCATTTAATTTTCTGGAGCAAAGTCTAACAATTATACACTTTTTATGTAATTCAAAATGCTTATATATTCAAGAATTTTGCTTTTCCAATTCTCCTCTTCTGTAATTCAAAATGCCGGACTAAATTTATAGCTCAACTTTCTAGTTTCTACCCAATAATCGAACATATCGTCTGTGTAATAATAATTGACAGAAGAGAGAGAGAGAGAGAGAGAGAGAGAGAGAGAGAGAGAGAGAGAGGGACTAACATTTCGACGGCGAGAATATTATAGTGCCAACTGCAATAACTATCAGCAGGAAAACAACTACCACCACTGCAATTGCTATCATAGACATAGCATCCATTTTCCCAGAAGGATTTGTGTCACTGTCATCATATCCAATGGGGCCAATAAATATTAAAATAAAAACAGAAATTAGAAGTAGCTTGGGAAAAGAAATAAATTGGGGTAACAAGCAAGATCAACTATAACTTGTGTCAATAAAAAAAAAATCTGCTTTAATTTCGTTTTCCTCTTTTGAGAAGACGTAAGATTGTTTTGAAACTTATTGGAGGAAAACCACAGGAGCTTTGAAGGACTATCTTCTTGATTATTCATTCCTTCATTAATGATAATACTTCTATTAAAACTCCTAAATTTCCTAATTTCTTTTAATTTTTCCTCTCCTTTATCTTATCTTTTTTAATATAGTTTGCTGCACTCTTTTTCTCTGATAATAAAAAATTTACTGGACTCTTCACCTACAATCATGCCAATTAGCAATGCTTCCTCCTAGGCTGTTTTTTTTTTTTTTTTTTTTGCTTTTTTTTCAATATCCTACGGCATTCTACCGGTCAGTGGCTGAA
Source organism: Rhynchospora pubera (assembly GCA_028095005.1). NCBI lineage: Eukaryota > Viridiplantae > Streptophyta > Magnoliopsida > Poales > Cyperaceae > Rhynchospora > Rhynchospora pubera. The sequence continues at coordinate 104,722,864 of CM051461.1, read as the reverse complement.
ATCTAATATTTTCTCAAAATTTTCCAGTGTTTTATCTCATAATACGAGATATTTTTGTTTCAGTCACTATTCCGATACCTGGTATTATCAAAATTTTTCGTTAATTGACAGGATATTGAGAATTTTGGTTTTTTGATATCTACCCTTTTTCAGCTTGCGTTGACTTTAATATAGTCCAAAGCATCGATAAATGTACCAAATCTATACTAGTTATAAAAGCACCCAAAATAAGGTCATAATAATTTCACAAAAGGGATTTAAATATTTGTTAACATCATTATAGATCGTTGATCTTGTGCAACTTGATCTGATTTAGATCTGTATTTCAGTCTTCAGACAAAGAGTCGGACTCCTTTACAGAAAAGAGTCAAGGCACTGGATGGTTGTTTCCTTTTTATTTTTTCTTAATTTGTGCGTGCAATAAAGAAAAGAGAAAAATAAATCAACCATCTCCCATCATACCAAAATCGCCGTCTAATAAAATCGCCTCATTTTCTTTCTTATTCCCACATAGTAGGGTGGGCTCATTTGGTAGTGTCATAAAATTAACATTTGATTTTCACACTCTAGAACGGTTACCATTTCAATCTCAAATGACATGATTTCTGCACCCATTAAAAAATTATTAAAAAATTAAAAAGTAAGGAAAAAATTACTAAACGTCATAATTTATTATTTGATTAAGTTTAAATTTTTTATTAATATTTTTTATAAAAAATAATAAATAAATTAGAACAAGAGGTGGATGGTGTGGGAATAAGAGGAATAAGGAAAGAAGTATTGGGAAGTGTGTAACTTTGTGAAGAGTTTGAATTGTTTATAATAAATTTGGGAGTAGGAAGAAGCTATTTTCTTATTTTTGCACCCATCCAAACGGAGCCTATGATTTAAATGATGGTAAATAATGTGATGTGGTATTAGAAATTAAATTTAAATGATTAATTTTGCTTAAATAATCAACATTAATAATTAAATTTTTGTTGAGGTGTCGTGCTAATTCGTGTTCGTGTTGTGTTGCGTGTCGAATCGTGTCAAACTTTCTAGTGTCCCAACACGACACGATTATGACACGACACGATAACACAATCGTGTTGTGCCAATTTTGTATTCGTGTCGTGTCAACACACACATCGTGTCGTGCCAACGCGATCGTATCATATCATTTTAGAGAACACTAATATACGATAAGCAATAATTTCTCGATAATATATAAGTCCAAAGATTATTGTCGAATAAATAAAAGTATTATTGTAGTACCTGAATATTAGAGTACCATTTTGCTTCTTTTTCAGAAGATTAGGAGGAAGAATAGTCGAAAGATTTGTTCCAGTTATGTCCCTGAAAAGTTTTTAAAAAAATAATAAGGAGAACGTTCTATGAGATTGATTGAACAATGATTCAAAGCACACATTAAAATTTTCCCAAAAAACCATACAGGGTAGTCAGATTTGTGCTGTCTAGAGACCCAGGAAGAGATCCAGAGAAACTATTATCGGCCAAGTTCCTGACCATGATATAAATCAAAAGGTATAGTAAATGTAAATGATAAAAGCGGAGTTATAACCAATCTCTACTACTTATAAAATCACATATTTAAGACTAAAATAATTAGACGAAAGGTGTAAATAATTATTTATTCTATTCAATCTTAGTCATTGACCATTTAAACTAATGGCTAAATATTAGCGATGGATAAAAATTTACAAGCTCTTCATTTTTAATAGAAAGAATTTTTTTTTCCTGAATTAGTTATGTACTCATCAAAATAGAAAGAAATTTATTGCTAGATTGATTGTGCACTTTATTTGGAAAGATAACACAATAAATATGAAAAACTTCATTAAAATAATAATTATTTTTCATTTTAAAAATAGATCACATCGCTACTATCTACTACTTATAAAAGCACGTATCCAAGAACTAAAATAATTAAGCAAAAGATGTCAACAATTGTTTACTCTATGAAATCTTAGTCATTGATTGAATGAACCAATGACTGAATGTTATCCATTGATATAAGTTTACAAGAAAGAAAATTTTTCTGAATTAGTTGTGCACTCATCAAAATATAAATAAATTTATTGCTGAATTGATTATGCAACACTGTGTTTAGAAAAAAAAAAGCACGACACATATATGAAAATCTTCATTAAAATAATAAATTTTTTATTTTGAAAACAAAAAATATATAAAAAGTCTCTTCATCTGTAAATTTAGTCGGTACGTTTGCTAGTATCGTTAACAAGCCGTTGTTAGGTTAATCAAGATATGGATGTACTTGAACTGCTTTTCAATATTATTTTTTTTATTGTAAATTTAAGATTCACAAGAGATCAATCATTATTGGATTTGGAACCCTCTACTATGTTTGGTTTGGAGGTAATGGGTGGGAAGGGAAAAAAGAGGAGAGGAAAATTTTAAGGGCCGTTTGGATTGATGTGGGAATGTGGGAAATTTTCAATTTTTAGGCATAAATTTATTATAAACAATTCAAACTTTTCACAAAGTTACACATTTCCCAATAAATTTATGCATAGGAATAGAAAATTCTCCAAATTCCTCAAATTTCTAAGCGATCCAAACTTTTTATTGTAAATCAAAGGTTTAAATAGCGGCCGTAGCGGCCGCAATAGCGGCGCTATAGCGGTACTATTTGGTACACCGCTACAACGCTACAGATTTAGCGGCCCGTCCGATAGCGCGACCTATAGCGGGAAATAGCGGGATATAGCGGTGAAATAGCGGGTGATATAGCGGTATAATAGAGGAAATAGCGGTATAGTTTATAATTTGCTGATATAACAATAGTATTTTGGATACAACTTTCGCATACGAACTCCGATTGACGTGATTCAAAATTCTATGAAAAGTTTACAAAAGTGGCCACAATTTTTATGTTTTGAACATTTTCAAATTCTTAAAATTTAATGCTCAAATCTGCATAGAAAATAAATATAATTTTAGTTAGCATTAATTAGTTGCATGAAATTATTTTAATTTTTTATTTTAGACTAAACTAGACCTTCAAAATGCACTTGTGCGTGCAAATCCGCTATGGTCCGATAGCGGCCGCTAAATACCCGCTATCCGCTATCCGCTATGATATTAGCATGTCCGCTACGAGTCCGCTATCCGCTATTTAAACCTTTGTTGTAAATTTTCTTGTTTGGATGGAAGTAAATTAGAAGGGTGAAATTTTAGGAAGGGGAAGCAATTCCCTCCAATCTTTCTACAAAAAATTTCTCCTCCCATTTGGAAGAGAACGGAAGGAAAGAAAATTTTTGACCCATTTTATTTTCGCGTTTGACAATCCTTGCCCCTGCCCCTGCCCCTTCCTTTTCTTATCATTTTGTCTTATGTCAATTAAGAACAAATGTGTGCGTAACATGGCAAGAGGAAGGTTGATAGTCTACTATCTCCTGCTAACCCTCCGTTGGGCACTTCTTAAAAGCTCTATAAGTCTTGAACTTTCACAAATTGATAAAGACAAAGAGTAACACTTTATGAATTATTAAATTTGGAACAAGAAAATAAATGTTCATTTGTTAAAACTCAACTTTAGTACGTGAAAAGTTTAATTTAAGTATTAGAAACTGATACCAGCAACTTTTTCTTGTAGAATCTAATACACGCCATCAAACTTTTATTCAATCTGAAGCTTCATGAAGACTATACACTAGTTATGCAGGGATAAATTAGTGAAAATTTTATATTTCTCCTTCATTGAAATAATTCATCCAAAGAAGAGATACAAAGGAAAGTAAAATAAATTTTCCTTTCCCTCCATATTTCATCCAAACAAGAAATATAAAATTATTTTACTTTCTATCTCATCCCTTTCCTTCCTCCTTTGTATTTTTTTCTTTCCCTCCCATCCATCCTCTGCCACCTAACTAAACATAGTGTTAAGATGCAGATATTATATTTTTACAGCCCAACCCCCCCCCTCCCCCCGGAGTCGTATCCTCTGGATGGTTTAACATAACCATCCACTGGACGTTTTTGGATCTGAACCGTCCGATCTAAACAGACGGTCCGATCCGAACAGATCAATTCTTTCGTCCTAAAATAAAAAAAAAGAAAAACGCAGTTTATACGGTGGTCTTCGTATACGTATCCTCAGAATCCCCTTCTTCTCCAAGGCTCCAACCTTAAGAGAGAAAAAGAGAGAGCGAGAGAGAGAAAGAAGTAAACCTAATTTCTTTGGACAGTTGCTCCTGAACGCTTAATTTGCTCCGCCTCTCTCGCTTTCCTCAGAGAGCCTCTCTCTCGTTGGAGCCTGGCAGGCTATAGGTGAAGTGGCACAAATCTTAGCTATTGTCAGGGAATTAGGAAGTGGGGTCTTTATTACACAGGTCCATAGAAAGGCAGTCGATGGAGCACACAGATTCGCCAACCTGGCCAGAAACACAGCCATAAACTACGGAGTTGTGCCAGACTTCACGAAATGGCCCAGCTTGCAAGAGAACATAGTTTTATAGGAGCAATTCTGCCAGCAGGTGCAAGAGGCGCCTCCTGGAATTTTTTCTCTTTAGGTTGTTTTTACTTTATCGCTGTCTGTTTTTTCTGGTTTTTCTTTCCTGAGTTTTCTGTTAGCTGTAGTAGTTTGTAGTTCTCTTTTTTCCTTCTTTTCTGGTAAGGTTGGTTTTTAGGGGCTTGTTGCTTCAGGATGGTGCTTTTTTATCCGTGATTTGTACTACAATTATGTACTTTATTTTATCTTAATGATTAAGCCTACGGGCGTTTAAATTCTGAAAAAACAAAGTTTGTACTCTATTCTCATTGGTTAAAGAGTAGTTAGTGTCTTAGTGAATTTTAATATATTTTTGCACAAGTCAGTATCTCACTGATGTACACTTAACTGGTACAAAGAATTGGTACCTGACACATACCAGTTGAGATTGAAACTTAATTATCTTTTAACAAGCACAACTTGCAATTGCAACAAGATTATCTCCCTGGATTTCACTTATAAGTATTTCGCTTAAGACTTGTAAGTTAAATCCACTTATGGCTTATTGAGTTTTGCTTTATAGCTCTATGATTAAGCTTATTTTAACACCAAAATGATCTTTACTTATTTCCTATCAATTGAAAAACTATCTAAAATCAATTATTAAAAGTACCAAAAAAACCAAAATCCTTAGAAAAAGAAAGTTACAAGAGCATTTCACTTTTACCAATTTCATTTGCAAATCAGGCTTTCATTTTCGACAGATCAAGAGTATTTTTTCGGCGCATACAACACATGTAATAAGATAATTAAATATAATATGAATGTTAATAAAACAACCTCAATTAAAATAGAAATGCACAGATATAGTTACAACACAACATAAAGAAAATATGATCTCAGTAATATAGCACAAGTAACATTGATCATTTAGAAAGTATATTCTTAGAAGTCAGAAAGTATGGATCTTTACAAACAAAAAAATACAATCCCTTAATAGCAGAATATTTCTATACCAGAATATAACACATTCATCAACTTTTAAATCTTTAAGAATAACACAATCATGAATTTTACAAACACGAACTTTACAAATTCAATAAAATTTGTAATTCCACAAGTGCCTAAAACCAATTTGGTTCCCTCCAAATTTGAGTTACAAATGTCTTGTCACTGTGTCACCAGTACCTATAACAACAAAAATCACAAATATACATTATAAACAAAAATACTAGCGGTAGATAAACAAATACCTGAACACACAAGGAAAATTATACAAACCATGAAGCACCCATGTCAATTGACTGCTATGATGGAATTTGCATGTGTTTGTTCTAGGCCAATTTATCACATTAATATTCTGGTTATTCAATTCTTTTTGTTGGACAGTAGAGACATGAACAGTAGGTTTCTATATGAAAATCATCCATAAATGTTTGTTGTTAGTTTTGAATACAAAACACTCGAGGTCCGTAGGCATAATGGAGTAGTAGGTTGTTCATTCCCAGTCAAAAATAGAACTATACGTGATGTAATTTACTTCCACCTGATGACTTTTTTGATGATATCCCAGAAGAAGCCAAGTTGGCTGAGTCAAACCAAGTCAACCAACCAGACAAATTTGAAAAGGGTGCCTTGCCCGGAGCGAGAGGCGACCAAGAACTAGGTTTGCTACGATTTCTTGCGACTAAATTCGATTGCCAGAGAAGATCGAGAGGGAGATAGTTACGGAGAATCGATTTCGTGCGATTTGCTTTGACGAAGAAATTAGAGTTTACTTACTCCTTTCTCTCGCTCGCTCTCTCTTTTTCTCTCTAAAAGGCTGGAGTCTTGGTCTTGGAGAAGAAGGGGATTCTGAGGGTGCGTATCCGTATACGAAGACTACCGTATAAACTGTGTTTCTCTTTTTTCTTTTTGGACGAAAGAATTGATATGTTCAGATCCGACCGTCTGTTTAGATTAAACGGTTCAGATCCGAAAACGTCCAGTGGATGGTTTTTATTAAACCATCCAGAGGATACGACTCCCCCCCCCTCCGGGCCCCCCGCGGGCGCGCGAAGAGTTGTTCTTAATTTCTTATATTATTTAACAATTGGTAGAAGTGTGCAAAACACTGGATGTTAGGTCAAGGGAACATAAAACGAGAGAAATAGCAATCCCGAATTCCCAAATGATTCTAATAATAAATCTAATTAGAATTAAATAAAACCCAGAAATTGAATTTACTTGAAAAACATACAGGTACTGAAGGTTTGGTAAATCACGTCCTAGAAATTCTGGCAGAGGTCCGGACAAATGATTATTAGACAAGTCCCTGAAAAAATTAGTAGAGATTAATTATGAGGAAGATTGAATTGAAAATATAATTTGGAATTGATAAAGAATACCCTTCAATAATTTATCTGGAAAAAAAAGAGAGGGCTAAAACATGACAACATTTACCTATCCCAAATGGTTTTTATAAAATAAATCTAGATAGAACATCAACCATATATTAGTGTCAATTTAGAAGCTTACAGTGTTTTAAGACTTGTAAGTTGGCCAAGAGAATAGGGAAAAAGGCCGTACAAATTATTGTGAGACAAATTCCTGAAAAGGTAATAAGAATATAAAAATAAATTAATGTAAACAATAAAAGCGGAGTAGTTAGCCAATAATAACGTAAACGACATGTGGTTAGATTAATGAAGATATGAATGTACTTGAACTGCTTTTCAACAATCGGTAGGCAAGTGCATAAAGCTGAATGCTATTAGGTCAAGGGAATATATAGCAATTTAAATGAGTATATCATAATTCTAGAATTTAAATCATATATCGAATTTACTGGAAAACATACAAGTACTTAAGGGTGCGTTTGGATAGGTGTGGGAAGAAGGGAAGAAGGGAAGAAGTGAGAAGAAGTATTGGGAAGTGTGTAATTTTGTGAAGAGTTTAGATTGTTTATAATTTTTTTCTTCTTCTTCCTTCTTCTTCTTCTTTCTTCCAACGATCCAAACGCACCCGAAGATGTATTAGATTGTCTCCTAAAAAGTCTGGAGGAGTTCCGAGCTTCTGAGTGCAGGTGTTGTGGGAATTAATGAATTGCATAATTTAAAGTAAGATTCCATCGGGAGAAATACTGAAGAAAAAAAATAGAAGGTACTTAATTCATCTCAGGTTGAAGGAACTTACAACTCCGTGAGGGCTGTTAGATTTTGAAAGTGATCACTCAATGAACCTCTCACTCCACAATCACCTAGAAATCTAATAATAGAAGTTGCTTGATAGTTAGATGCAATTGGTATGTGTGTGTGTGTGCGCACACGTGCGTATATAGAGAATGAATTTTATCAAATTCATTTGACCAGACCCTCGATTAAATTCTATCATATTTCAATTTTAAAAGTTCAAATTACCAATTCAAATCTTTCAATATGATTTTCATGTTGATATCTCCTTCGTACCGAAATATATATTATATTGATTTTTTTACTATTATTTTTGGAATTTTAGAAAATCATCGATCTAATTAAATATGGAAACTCCAAAAATAGCAGTTTTAAAAAATGTAAAAAATATAGTTAAAAATTTTGAAAAAATATAAAATTTGCTTTGAAAGTAGATTTCAATATGGAGATCTTATTGAATGGTTTGGATAAGCTATTTGAACTTTCAAAATTGAGATCTGAAGAAATTTAAGGGAGTTAGGTCAAATAAATTTAAGACACAGCATACATGCGCGCGCTCACACGAAGGCATATATAAAAGAAGATGAAAAGAAAGGAAAATAATTGTGACTCACATTTTAGTGATCCTTGTAATGTCGGAGTAGTTGTCGCAGGCAATTTTCGGCCACTGGTATGGCGAGCAAGGATCACCGATCCAGCCTAGCGTAATAATACTATGATCGTCCTTGATTCTATTAATGGCAATGACTGGATACATGTAAAAAGGCATGCATAGAAAAACAGAGACACTTTGAATGAATTATCTACCCCTTATGTATCGAATCAACAAAATAAATTTGAGTAATTTTATGGTGAATAAATATTCTAAATTAGATTAAATAATGATCATTTATTTTTATTAATAATTTTAATTAAATCAACGATATTAATTAAAATCTAGTTATAAAATTACGCCTATGCCAGAATTTACCAATAAATTTTAGACACTGAACCTATCCTCTCTTGTTGAATTATTTCCTACTACTCCCTCTTCATTTTTATCTCCTCTGGCCAAGGGAGGAGAATCAATATTGACATACGTAACTAGTTTGTGTTCTGATATCTTTCTGGTTGTGGTTTCAATTAATTAATCCCATGGTCCAACACCCCGCCCCCCTACCAAACAAAACCAAAAAAATAACAAATGAAAGGAACAAAAGTTATTACCATCTTCAGCATAAGTGGGGGCTGGGACGGGTGTAATTCTATACAGCTCAATTGCATTTTGTAGAGGCGGAAGAATCGAATTTGAGGTAGCCTCCAGTGTTATGTTATAATTATTAATCCATGTGTAATTGAAATATATAGTTTGTGAAGATAGCAAAGGCGGGGTGTATGGCTGGTTTGAGCTCAAAAATCCTCCAGCAAATATATTAAACTCCCTTCGATCAGTCTTTGATGCGTTGTCCTGGATCTCAGCGAAGTGAAGAATCACACGATGGCTGTCATCGTAGTGGTTAACATTAGTTGTCCACTCCATGATAAGGGGTTGTTTGCTTGTTAAAGGGGTGGCAGCAGTCTGCATGACGAGAGAGGGGGTCTCCAAGACAGGGTCAGGGGCCACAGGCGAGTTGGTTGAGATCTCCGTCCATGCCGCCTCGCCCGGGTAGCTTGTCCACCAACGGTCATATTTATCGTCAGGGTACCTATTTAATTTGCAGTTGTTGACACTTTGACAAACATATAAACGAAATGAATACTGCTCACGATATGTACAACACTACTACTCTTCTTATTTTCTGTTTATTGCGGCTGACAGACAAAAAGTACAACCCTACCTTTTGTTTCCTTTACAGATAGATTTATGGCTTAATCAACTGCTCTAAGCATTGGGCAGGATCATAATATATGCTGTTGTTTTATTAATCAGACATGCTATGTTCCCATTACATTCGACATAAAACCTTTTCCATTTCTTTGATTTTTAGTTTAATTAAAATCATATTTCAACAAGAAAAACTATATATAGATCTTGGATATGACCTTATTTGAGGACGATTGCTTGCTCCCAAATTATACCTCCACTCTGAAAACAATGATTGTTTAGAACTCACAAACGGATCATACATGCCTTCCTTCAATCGTCTCAAATGTAGTGAAGAAATAAAAGGATCCCCCCCATCATCTCCATCACTGAACACGACACGTACCAGACAGACTTGCAAGTAATCAGCAGTAGCTTCAAAGATAAATTCAGTATTGGAAGGAGTAGATTCATTTTTAAAAAGCCAATAGTTGAGCCCGATGTAAACACTAAAGGTAGGTAGCTTGTTTTTGCTATCGTAGTTTCCATAAAAGAATGTGGCTCTTATAAGATACTTAGACCCCACTGTCAAGGATCTTATGGTGTAGCAGTTTCTGGATCCATCATGTCTTGGCTCTGGAAAGTATCTAAGGGTCTGATACTCCTTCGGCTGTGCAGTGTTGTCAAGGATTTGGGCGGTCTTTCCTGTGTTGATGAATTCCTCATCTGATACAAAGGTTAAATTTGTTACAGTGTCAACATAACTTGAGCCTGCACCAAGTCCGCAGTCAATGTATAGAAAACCTGCACCAAGGAATCAATTTTATCAATTTATTGAAGCCAATAAATTTACTGAACTTCTGTTCCAGGACCAGGACCTCAATATTTAACAAAATTAGCAAGAAACAAAGTTCATATAGCAATTCCGAATGAGAAGTACATTTAAATTAAGCAACAAAATGCGTGCGCGCGCGTGTCCACTATCCAGAATATTTTATTTATTGTAATAATTAGTTGTCAATGTTTGATCATCTAATAGAATTTGAAAGCCCTGCCGATTAGTAACTGGTCGATCCAAAAAAATAGCTTTAAAAAAAAGGTCGGAAATTGAACCAGTAAAACCGTCTGGTTTTGTCTGATTCTTGGTCGTACTGATAAAATGGGCTGATCGATTTATTTCTATTTTGTGTTGGTCTGGGTATTTAATGACAAACGTTTTTTCCTGGTCTGCATTTTTTAAATATAAAATGAGAAATCTTATTTGTTTTTTTTTAACTTGAAATTTTTACAATTTTCAATAAATTTCTATGTACTAACAATAATTATATCATGAAATTATCTGGTTTTTGGAATCTGTTATATTAACCATTCGAACGGGTTGAAGAATCAAGTTGGTAACTAGCAGTTTAATGGCCGGTATGGTTTTCAATACATTGATGAGAAGGAGCTAAAGGATAGGTTTACACTTTTAAATACTTCGCAACCCTGTGACTTCTTGAGTGAAAGGTCACATGTTCGAAATCCAGCTGGAGGATCATTCATAAACATTTAATTTAAAAATAAATAAGTTTGGTGACTTAGATCTTCAATTTATCTTAAAAAAAATACTTCGCAACCCGTGCCACATATTTCCCAAGAGGGAGGGGGAGAGAGGAAATTAGATTGTAATGATATGATTGCATAGAAGGGTGTTTACCATTTGAATCAAGCTGGCTTTGAACTCGAATGGTGGCTGTGAATAGTAGCAGAAGAAGGAAGCGCCACGTAACCGTTCTTTCCATGGATGCCAATTAATTGCTCTTGATGTATTCGTTGACCGATGGTGGGTTCTTTATAGTGCAGCTGTTTGGTTAAAAATTTAATTAATAGTGCTTAATTATTTTGTTTGAAAGATGCATGTCCACCTAGCTCAAACAATAAACAGTTAATCAAAGTACTTTTTTTTTATTATAACTTCTGGTAATATATATATACCAAGTCTCCAAAGCTCACAGTTTTGTGTTTTGCTGATTTTGACATAGAGATTCTTTCTCTGGTCCATAAATAATTTCTGCATGTTCGTCAGTTGGTTTAAGTCTGTCAATCTTTCTGTAATTAAATTGTGATAATTCAATTATATATAGGCCAAACTTATTGTTGGGTACAGCATGCTATGAATCAATGAATAGTTCCCCTTCATTGTAAACAAATATAAATTAATTAAATTCCTCAATTTAAATTTTTAGAGCAAATAAAAGAATGTTCGGTGCTAAAATATTAGAGGTAGCAGGGATATTTTTCCCCAATAAAATGTATTAGTGTGCTGAGAGTAAATTAAAGTTCTTACAGCATGCTTTTCTATAAAAGTTGTATATGGCATTTGTACTTTTTAGTGCTTGTGTTGGTAATTGTTAAAAAATCGAGAGTATTTAATAATACCACAACGGAAATTGATTTTTTACAATCTCGAGCGATTTCTTTCACAACAAGATACGCATAAGCCCTTATCGTTATTTGAATTGCCATCTTCATACACTAGTGAAGACCAATCACATATCGGACTGCTCCCAACAATATTCACGGCATAAATGTCAGATCAGCTGCCAACACGTTAAATTCGCAAAAAATAAATTAGCTAGCGGTGCTACACTCTCATCTAAAGTTTTCTTAGTGTTTCTTTTTCTCTCTAGATAAGATCCACTTCCTAATTTCGTTCAGATGTTCAGATGCACATATATAAAGGAGAGAAGATATTCGGTAATTAGTGGATGTGATTCAAGGGTGAGAATCCAGACGATCCATTATATTGTCTGGCTGGCAACCCACTAGAAACATGTCTCCACAATTTACAACATCTTCTTCTTGAAGACATTGTACTATCAGTTAGCTTTCATTAGACAAGTAGATCTTGCATAAATTATATTGGCACTCCATCTATATACGCAAACAACATATCTATGGCTTCGTTTGGATTCCATTTGGGAAGAAGGGAAGAAAAAAATAAAGGAATAAATTTATTATAAACAATCCAAACTCTTCAGAAAGTTACACAATTCCCAATACTTGTTCCCTTCTTTCCGGTTCCCACACCTTATCCAAACGGAGCCTATAAGATTATTTTTTTAACTTTCGATTTTTTTTTAATTTATTTGAGAAAATATTGTAAGAAATAAAACAATAAGATATAACAACATATCTAGAAGATTATTTTGAACTTTCGACTTTTTTTTTAATTGATTTGAGAAAATATTGTAAAAAATAAAACAAATAGGATATTGTCAACTGACCTTAATATTAACTATTACTAACTATTAAGTAAGATATCTTAATTAAATTGAGAGTATAAGTGGTCCTTTTCCTTTCGAGAAAAAATTTAAAAATAAGAAATAAGTACAATATTCATGATAGATCGTAAAAACTCTTCTCCGACTCCAGGTAACAAATCCTTGCTTGATATTAGAGGTGAAAAAAGGTCGCCTTCAACGATCATTAAATTCGACCGATTTTTTCAAAAAAAAAAAAATAATTTAAATTAAAATGAAATCCATGTTAAAAAAAATTCTAATGAAATCCGTCATCCGTGTTTAAAAAAAAATATATTTTTTGATCAGGCTTAACTAGTTAACTATCCAGCCCAATACTTATCCATCGGGCCGCCTCAGATCCATCTTCTCGTTTGCTCCATTCTACCTAACAACAAAAACCGACGCTAAACCCTGAACCCTCCTACACTGATAAACAAACTATCCCTGCCCCAATCGGAATTCCTACTTCGTACTACCGACGGCTACTCTCACTCTCTCTCTTTCTCTCTCTCCTCCTCCTAATCGGAGTTCGTAGTTCCGACGCAGGAATCAGCTGCGCACATATGGAAGAATTAAACCTATCCACTGGTTTCTCAAACCGAGCCAAAATTGTTGAAATTTTGAAAAATCTACAATCCCAGGAAGTAAACATTTACGGGCATGCTGCTAAAGAGTTTATCGGGCTTCTAAATGGCGAAGCAGGTAATGGGTTTCTGGTTGAGTTGATCCAGTTGTCTCCTGATTGTACTGAGTTGATGGATGCATGGCGAATGCACCAAAACAAACCCGGTATGGCGCACATTTTGTCTCTGTTATCCACCATTATTGACCACCCGGCTGGGAAATCCAAAAATGTTTCTGTGAGGAAAAAAGTGGAAAATTTTGCCCGGTTAATTGTGGAATCAAAGCTTGATGATATTTATTCTGAGTTGAATACTCGAGAATCGAAGCGTCAGAGTGCAGCGCTGAACTTATTAGCCTCAGTTGTTAAGCGTGGTGTCGGTTTAGCTTCAGAGGTGGCTAAGAATTTTGATTTTAAATTACCAGCTCTGGGAAAACTATCTGGGGTTGCAAAGAAAGGCACAAGAGAGTCAAAAGGTCGGGAACCAAAACGGTCGAGCAGGCGCGCATTTGTTAATTTTGCCATGTCTTTTGTTGAATCAGCTAACCCTAAATTGCTGAGGTGGATTCTGCAACAAAGGGAGCTATTTTCTGGTGTTTTACGGGGCATATCTAATGATGATGCAGATACTGTAGTGTATGTTTTATCCTTATTTCGAGATAAGGTATTAAGTGAAGAGTATCTGATTCCACCTGGATTGAGAAGTGTATTATTTGGTAGCGCAACTCTAGAGCAACTGAGTTATCTTTCAGGCAACCCTGAGGGTGGTGCTGCTGCTGATGTAGCGCACCAGGTGTTGCTGATGGTCTGTACTGATCAAAGAAATGGTTTGATGCCTGGCCCAGGATTGAGGGGCAATGAGAAGAGGTTATTTGATTTAATGAAGAAGCTTAAGGCAACTGAAGTTGCATCTCACAGGGAGTTGGTCTTGTGTATTGTTTGTTCGAGTTTTTCTCTTTGTTCGGCTTATTTTGACGAATTCCCATACCACCTCGAGCCACGACCTTCACCTTCATGGTTAGTTGATTCTATATCACTTTTGGATACCAGTTGTCAGAAAACGTGTGCTCGTGTGTTCTTTGTACTTCTTTTCTTCTCTTTTTGTGACTTAATTAGGTCTTTTTGGGTAGAAATTTTGGTCAAAATGATGAATATTTTAAAGCACCAAAGGTGCAAAATTTGTCCATTCCAGTAATGGTATCAAATATGTACTGTTTTGAAATATATATTCACTGCATCATCATTATGTAGCTTTTCTAATTTGTACGCTGTACCAGTGTTAACATTTTCCTTTTCATGTATGTTATTATTTTTGTGCTAATTACCAAATTTTATTGCTGTTTTTACTCTGAATGCAATCAGAAACTAGCAGGAACTGTTACACTGTGGCATGACCTATTTATCGTTCTCTCTTTCTTGCCAGGATTTCTGCCATTTCTCTTGTAGCTGACATAGTTTCATCACTTGACATAAATCTCCTTATTGCATCACTCACCTCCAGTTCTGATCAAGATGGGTCAGAACTCGTATTAAAATGCATCACCCCTCAAGTATGTTCTCGATTGATTTTGAACAAAGGTTTGCTTCACACTAGCAATCTTGTCAGACATGGGTCTCTCAGACTCGTGCTTGAATCCTTGAAGATCCTCTGCGGTCTCATCCATGCACTAGATGGTATTGCATCACGTGATGATAATAAGAAGTGGGCCTCTATGAAATGTTGCATACAAGACGAGGTGAGAGCATCTCTGCCTGACCCACAAGTGTTGGTTAAACTTCTTTCCTCAAAGAGACAGAAAGACTCAAAAATTTCAGGGTCTAGATTGAAAAGACGCGCAGAGTCGGAGCCTACTGAAGTGGAACTGAAGAAAAAGAAAACTGTTATGAGTACACATGGTGATGATGATATAATGATTGGGGGAGTATATGTTGAACCTGCTGAAAGTGGTAAAATTGAGGAAAAGGAGGGGTCTGAAAGCATGTCTCAAAGTTTGGCAACAGTTTATGAAATATGGGGTATAGATAGAGAGAGTTTAATTGTGGACGAAGAGAGAGACTTGGAAGACATTTTCCAGTCAAAGCTTCTCGATGTTCTTACATATTATTTGGTAAGGATTTGCATATTTATAACTTTTTTCCTGTTTGTATGAGCTGGTGCATATTATTTGGCTGATTTTACCAGTATGTGATACCCAACAAACTACAATCTTTTACACTATACTGCAGATACCATTTACTTTGAAACAATAAAACCCAGCTGGTTGAGGTCTGCTTGCTAATTGGTGAAATTGGTTCAATCTAAAAATAGAACTAGGAAAAAGATACTAAGAAAGATGAACCGCTCATTTAGTAGGACCCCTTTTCCTATGCAGAATCAGATTTTCTTATAAACGTTTAGATGTAGAGAGCTAGAAATTTATTTCCTTCTGTAGGTGTTTCTTTTTTTATAATTGTTTAGGTGCAGAAAACTGGAATTTCAGTTCACTCGTTTTCAATACTAAGTTGCTATCTATTTACGCAGAGGGCATTGCCCGTCTCATTTGATGGAACCTTCGACTTCATAAAAATAATACCTTCGGACCCTTCAACTCTCTCTAGTTATGAAATAACCTCACTGTTACCTCTAATACCTGAGTATGTGCTACCTGGTGGTGACTTTGACAGAATTCCTGAATCAATGTACAAGCATTTGCAACCACTTATCAATATCTTCTTACATTTAAAAAAGAGAAGTATCAGAGACCAAGCTTATATATTGGTGCGTGCTGCAATGATTAGTACTGGTGCCTTCGAGGGGAATCTCTGGGAGATCGATTGTTGGTTCCATTTCGAACAATTTTTTGAGGCATCTTCAGTTGTGATAGCCTTTTTGTGTGATGCGGTGTCAACACTTGGAAACAGCTTATACAAATACATGGACCAGATGCGCAATTTGATATCAGGTAAGCTACTAGCATTAATGATTGCGCCATACTAATATATTCTTGTTCAGAAAGGTAGGTACAGTAGCACTGGTGTAGGTCTTTATGCATCAGGCTGTACCGATACTGAACCAATCTGCACTAGATATGCGTATTGTTGTTTTATTTGCTGGTAAAACTGCCCCTGCTAAAGGCCTTACCAGTAAAAAAGCATCTGGTACTGAAATTGTTGCTATTTTTGTTCTCAGGTGTAGTAAGCTTATATATTTATTAAGTGATCATGTTATGCACTATTTATTTAAGGTCTCTTTTAATGTAATTAAATGCAGATAAGAAGCCTGGTTTTAGCCCTTTGGTACTTTGCATTCTCCAGAAGTGTCTCAGGCTTCTTGATTCAGAGTCTGGCAGTTTCAAGTTGTATGAGAGATCCATTATTTCTTTATATGTGTGCAATACGCTAAGCTTAATCTTGCAATCTCAGGTATTATATGCTCATTATCTTGTAGCAAGCTATTATTTCTGTAACATATTAGTGGCTCCATTAGTTCATTTGATGATGTGTGTCTTCAGTGAAATATGTTGTTGAACAGAAACAAAAGTAGAAAAAGACAAAAATCAATTATCTAGTTTGTGATTGCATAACCCAAATAAATATAAATTAATATACCAAAAAAGTGGGGTTTACCCCGACACTGGCTTGTGCTGGCACCATACTATACTAGTGTAATACAAGAATTACAATTACATTGTTCCAAAATAATGAGGCTTGGTTGATTCTGAATAAGCTTGTGTCTGTTATACTAGTACGTTGTTTGTTTTACCATAATGCTTTATCATTTGTGATTTACAGGTAGAAATGAGTATGTTACCGGGTTTAATAAACTCATTGTTGGCCGAAAAATTAAAGGGTTATTCACCTAAAGAAAAAGACATAAAGCTTTCTCTTTGTGAATGGAGGCCATTGAGGAATCTTTTTCTTCTCTCCCAAAATGTTTCCAACCAACAATATAGACACATGTTTACTTTACCTGAGATCTCTTCTGATGAGCCATTACTTAGCAAATCTCTCTTCCTAGTGCTCTCTAAAGTTGGTGAGTTGATAAACCGTGGGCAAGTCAGTCTACTACCCAATATTGCAAACTCATTTTTATTTTCTGTTATCTGTGCAAAATCTGATGATCTGGTCGAAAATTTACCTCATGTACTTAGCCTTGCAAAAGAGCACTTCTCATCTAACTTCCCATTTTTGGCTTTGGTGCTCTTCCTAGAGAGAGACAATCTTGCCAGAATAATGGATTGTTGGCCTGAGTTACTTTTTGTTGGCCTCAGGATGTTGAAAGATGAAACCTTATGTAGCGAGAATGTTGCTGGTGCATTTGCCAAGTATTTACTGGAGTCTTCATTTTACACACTGTTTGGTACACTACTTGGATGTGGATATCATGCAGATTTGATTCAATCAGTTGAGTTACTAGAATTGCTTAGAGGAAAATTATCTGACAGACCAGTGCAGGAAATGACATTTTGCCTGAGACTTGTTCTCTTTTGGGGTTATCATGCACTCTCTGCCTATGTTTCTGAGCCTTCAGATCAATTGGAGGGGTTTTCAAACCTGTGCTTTTCTCTTGTTGAAATTATTTTTGATCATCTTACCCGTACATACTGTGGAGCAGAGACCTGTTCTTTTATGAGGTTTTTGCCTCTAGAGTTGGTAGATTTTCTCTTTGAGCACCCTTTAATCACTGAGTTGCTATCATCTTCTTTATTATCTGGAGATGTCCTCTCAAATGGAGGCCTGGATCAACTGAGGGCATTTTCGAAGGAAAATCTACCCCTTGTCAGCCGGTGCTTGTTGCGATTTTTAATTAAGGTGTACGTTTTTTTGGAACAATTGGGGAGTAAGCTGAATTTAAAAGGACCAAAACTGCTACTGAAGAAAATACAACTTCAATTCAGAGAAATGTTTGAATATTGCACCGAAAAGTCCACATATGGACATTTGTTGCCTGTTTATTGCGTTTTACGTGAATTTCTGCCATTTGTTTCTTCTTCTGAGCTTTTGAACCTTGCAAATTGGATGTTTTCTCTGGTTGAAAGCAAAGCTACAGTTTCAGGATTTGGATCTGAAGCTGGTACTGCTTTGGCATTTGTGTCCCTACAATTTGCCGATACTGCCATGGAGATGTTGTTTCGTTGTGATGCAGTATGTAATCCATTTTGGGACGTGAAAGAGGAAGGCTTTGATTTTACCAATTTTCAAATGGTGTATTACCGGATTCTCAATTCAGCTTTTAACTTGAATTTAGAATTTGTTGATTTTTTCTTGTATAAGGCAGTTGAGCGCATGTATAGATGCAAATACAGAGATTCTATTACCTCTTCTCATTTTTGTTTAGCTGTATTATCTTCTAATATTCTCACTAATTCTCCTCTTAAATTGATAAACTACTGCATTCTCCCCTCAAGCAAGGTTAAAACTAGAATTCTCGAGTTGATTATTGAATCAAGCCCCACTCATTTAAAGCTTTTTGGGAAGCTGCTTATTGGATTGATGCAGAGGGACCCGTGTATTTGGAGTCTTTTTATGCGGAGTGATGATATGTTAGAGGACGATTTTGTAAATTTGTTGCCAGCAGCTTTGGTATATGTCAATAAGAGTGGTTTAAAACTGGCTCAAGAGATACTGGCTTTTTATGCTGAAATTTTGTTGAATGGATTTTCGAAATGGAAGGGTTTTGTTACTCGACACGGACTAACTGAAATTCACAACCAATCGCATGAACCTGAGATCCTGTCACTAGATGAGTTCCGAGGGTATTTTGAGAAAACTCTCTTAGGCAAGGCAGTTTCTATGCTTAGGCATTTTTTTGAGTTGAATGCTGCTTCAATTACTAAGAAGCAGAGGTTGGAAATATTTGATTCCATTTTTCCCAATTCAGCTGAAGTGATAGTTTCTGATCTGAGAAAAATTAACTCTGACAGTTCAATTGAGGTAACTACGAGGCTTAGAGGTGTGATTCATGCCAAGGTTTCTCTTGCAAGGTTGCTATTATCTGACAAAACTGCACTCCAGATGCATTCAAAAAAGATAAACAGTACAAAGCAAAGGTTCATTTCAATTTTGGTTAATTCACTAGATCGAATAGTGAGAAATGTTCAGCAGAAAATTGAATGTTTGGAGCATTTTATTTTGCATAATATTGTTGAAATATGGTTGGAGGCTCAATCTTACCTGGTTCAGTTAAAACCGTTGTCCTTCTTGAATACATTTATCAGATCTTCCCTTTTACACAGATTTAATGATCCCTTTACGCTGAAATCAATTCGTTGCATTTGCACCTGCCTTGCAGAAGGAAGTTGCTCGGCCAATGAAATCCTTGAGTTGTTACTGGGTCACTCTCAGTTTGTAACTGCATTTACATGCGACTCTTCTGATTTGTATCCTTCTACTCTTCTTCAGCCAGTACCAAGTATCTTCAAGTCCCTCAATTTTTCTTCTGACAGCAAGTGCAGCAAATTAACTCATGGTAATTCTGTCTCAGAGAAGAGAAAACTTGAGCTTGTTAGGCTGTTGAGGGTACTGTATCATTTCAAGATTAAGCAAAACTGCAAAGGTTTGCAAGATGAGTCAAAAGAACTGCTTTTCCTGCTTTTATCAGTGTATGGTGCAACTCTTAGGGACATAGATCTGGAGATACATAGCCTCATGCAGGAGGTTGAGTTGTCAGTAGGGTCGAACTGGGGAGGCATAGCAGAGATGGACTATTTGTGGGGAAAAGCAGTTACAAAAGTGAGAGAGGAGATGAAAGTGGAGTTGCGTGAATCTGAAAATGGAGGGATTGAAGATAGAAGAAAGTTTCTTTTTAGAGAGAATATACCAGTTGATTCTAAAATGTGTGTTGCGACTGCTTCAAACTTTTGTTATGAGAGGAGTTTAAATGTTGAAGTTTTTTCCATTGAAAAGCTTCTCCCCAATTCTGTTGAGGATTTTGAGGTATTAATATGAGCATTACATATTCAGTTTTCTTTCTTGGATATGGCTTTCAATGTTGACCGTTCAATCCATACGGCTTATTTATCTCTTCGATTAGTGTGTTGGCTTTTTTATATTTTTATTGCCTCTGTGCTTCCATTATTTTTCCCGGTTAGAGATGAGGTATGGATGTGTATTTGGGGATGTATAGGTCCTGTATGCCTGGGGTCTTTTCCCATGTTAACAAATCCTGCTACATAACCACACTAAAAAAAAAAAAAGAAAACCCTGCATCATCTGTACAAAATTCAAATCAATTTAGGTCTTCTCAGTGATTTAATTTACTTCAGCTTTTTGACTTTGTTTTATACTTTTATGCTGTTGACAGATGCCTTCTCCAGTAAAGAACCCAGTACAGGGGTATGATCCGAAATTTATACTGCAATTTTCTATTAACAGTCTGCTAATGGGTTACATTGAACCCATTGAGTTTTGCCGATTGGGTCTTCTTGCTATCACCTTGGTTAGCATGTCATCACCTGATGATGAGCTCCGCAAGTTGGGTTATGAGTCTCTTGCTACGTTCAAGACCTCTTTGGAGGTAAGAAAATCATTCATCCCATCTTCGTCTTATATTATTTCAAGGACTTCAGTACCAGTTACAAGATATGGACTTGCATTAAACTTTTTTTGATTTCCTGTCTTTTTACTATTTTGTGTTTATAAGGGATTCTCTGTTTGATTTGTGCAAGTGTCTTTAGTTTATAATTTTTCTTTGAAAATTTGGTTGTGGTGTTTTCTTTTAAATTAGCCTTAAGCAGAACCCAAAAGAATAAAAATGGTGCACTGCATAGAGTAATAGCTTATCTGTTTTGCTATGTCATAAGGTTATGTCAGATGAAAGTAGTTCTCGGGGATTAAAAGACATTTTGGTGCATTTTGCTCCTACCCGTTATTTGTTGAAAGAGGGCCATTTCTGTTCTTTTATTTTGTTGAGCAATTTTCAAGGTGTTTTGCTTTTCAGCACTACTGTATATATGAACTAATAATGACCCATACTATATCAACTTACAAGTAGATTGAGCATGCTTAGTAAGCATACAGCAGGCTTTCTAATTTTTGCTATTTTATAGCAGAATTCTGGAAAAGGCAAGGAGAAAATGCATATACAGCTGCTTTTGATGTATTTACAAAATGGAATATCTGAGCCATGGCAGAAGATAGCTTCTGTTGTAGCTATTTTTGCAGCTGAAGCATCTTTTACACTACTTGATGCATCACAGCATTTTTTCTTCACAATCAGCAAATTTTTAATGCGCACTTCAAGTGTCAACCTAAAGGTATGCCACTACCATTTCTTTTATTTCTACTGATTTAGTCTAGGTCTTACTGATTAAATATTTTTTTATCTGAAGAAATCACATCTCCCTCGATCTAATATAATGTTTGGGTTCTAAAGACCATGAATTCTAGCTTTACTGTTTTATGCCATTCATATTGGTAACATGTCATATATCTTGTTGTGGTGTGAAAATGCCCCTTGCATACCAGGACCACTAAAGTTATAGAGTAATTGGTATTGTGGACTTTCATTGTTTTAGGTATCATATCAAATCTGACATTATATATCCTTCTGCAGAGTATACCTCTATTTCATACCTTATTCCAAAGTAGCTCCATCCATTTTAAGAGTGACCGCATTTGGATTCTTCAACTACTTTATGCTGGTTTGAATTTAGATGATGATGCTAAGATATACAAGACAAAAAGTATCCTGGAGCATTTATTGAACTTCTATTCCTCTTCTGCTTCAGACCCTGAATCAAGATTTCTCATCCTTGTGGTAAATTTTTCCATTGTTGATAAAATAAATTTAAAATAGTAGAAATTTAAAGTGTAGTTCATCATTGATGACTAGTTTCCATGTGGACTTAAATCTGTTGTCAAACCTCTATTGTTTATTGCTATTTCTATGTAGCTGATATCCTTGCTATAGTATTTATTCATTTGGGAATATTATAACATTTTTAAAAAAATAAATTGCAGATTGTAAAGAAGTCAGTTAAATTACCAGCTTTATTAAATCATTTGCTCAAAGAATGTGGATTGGTGTCATGGCTGTCCTCTGTGCTTTCTATATATGGTGAAGGAATTGATAGTGATAATAAGCATTCTGCAATTGTGGAGTTGGTTTTGGAGGTAATATGTAATCAATTTTTTTAGTCTGGTCAAATTGGGTTGGTTGGCTAATTGCAAACTTATCTTTTATAACTTCTTCATCCTTGGTGGCCCTTTCTTTTTTCTTTTTAAGAATCAGCCATTTGAGAGCATAGTCTTCATATTTAACAAGTAAAAATAAATGTGATGTTTGTTGTGTAAGGTAAAATCATTGGTTGCTGGACCAGAACTGATTGCCAGTGAAACTTGCTCCTATTATCCATTTATCCTGGTGGGTTTGGTCCAGTAAAGATTGTCACCCTCAATTATTCTGTTTCTTATCTCAAACTTGATGTCGCTTGTCCCTTCTTGTAAAATTTTGTAGGTGGTGAATGCTTCTTTATCCTCAAGAACAGTTACAGAATGGCTACAAGATACTGCTCTAGAACAGTTGTCACAAATGTCATCATATTTGTTTAAACATCTAACAAGAGACAGATATTCATTGACAGAGCACATCTCCCTGGTGAATGCTATGTTACAAGTTATTGTGTCTACTCTGAGGTTGTCACAGAAGAGAAAGATTTATCAGCCTCATTTCACCTTCTCTCTTCAGGCTGTAGTAAACTTATGCCGAAGTATTGATACTGTGTCAAGTTATATGGAGTCTGATCGGACAGTTTTACATGGGTTAGATGTGATTCTAATGAGCACACCTCCTCCGGTTTTCTCTCGTGAGGTATAAACTACTTTTTTTAAAAAAAAAAAAAAAATCCACTCTCATTTAGATTGGCTCTTTACTTCATTTGGTTGCGGAAAGTAAAATTCCAAATATGCCCCAGCAAACTGTTAACGAGGCATCAAACAACTGATGCATGTTGCAGAACTTTTTATTCGTCTGACTTTGAAAAATCTAGATAGGCATTTTTTTCTTTGCATTTGCTGTCCCGGCATTTTATTAGATAAGTTTTTGCTTTTGCCTGCCTATAATCCTAATCAATTTGTCTGATGACAGGACAAATTAAAGTTCACTGAAGTAATCAAGTGGGCTGTTTTGTCTTCTGTACGGTTAAAAGTGTCGAAGGAGCAAGAAGGGAAGGAATGCATTGTTTCTAAAATATTACGCTGGGTAACTGCTTCAATTATTATTGGAAGAATTTCAAACCTTTCTCTCAAATCACTAGAAAGCTTCCATAAAAAAAGAATGCAAAACAGAAGCCTAGATTCTTTAATAAGATATATGATGGAAGGAGACAGCGAGGCAATGGAAGATTGTGGGGTGAATGAAACATTGGGTGCAATGATTTTGTATCTTCAACAAATTGTTGGAAGAAGTACATGTGATAATGCTTCTTCGATTGTTTTGTGTCTTTCTATCTTACTTGCGAACTCATCCAGTGATTCAGGTACTAAATATGCCCTTTATTTTACAAAAAGCTTCGTTCTTTTTTCCTTTTGTATTTTTCTATTTCTTATGAAGCAGCAATTTTATGGGGGGGCAGCAGGTGTATTCTGAAACCAACTAAATGTGGCACTTTGATTTTCAACTCGTATTCCGTTTATTGGTGATTTTACACCAGTGGTTCATTTATTTCTTGCCCTCGAGATATAATTTTACAATATGTACATTTGTTCTTGTTGCTATGCTTTTAGCTATATATGATGGAATCAATGTAAGAGACAATCTCATGAAGAGCAGGGGAGAAATAGCAGCACTGTGCTCAAAGATACTTTGTCCAGCAGAGACTAATCCTTCTTGGAGATGGTATTATCTATTTGCTTGTTCCCCTAAACTATGAGAATATTTATCACTTGTTACTGTCTGTCAAATTCTCCACCGCTAAAATTGAAATTTCTTTTAGTAAAGTAATAGAAAATTATTGATATGATAATTAATATAATAGTACATGTTTTGTGAAATTTGGTAGCAAAATCAAGTTGCTTTAGTATGCTAACTTCGCTTTGAGGCAACCTTATTATGAGGATATAGTCAGAATGATTAGGCACCATTGGGTAGAGTATATCCTATCCATTATACTCGATGTTACTTATGATCTGAGATGGTTGGTTGGGTTATGGAAATATTTCCCTTTAACTAGTGTTTATACTTTTTGCGATTGTGCATCTCTTAATAGGTCATATTATCAAGCTTGGAGAGATGTAGCACTGGAGCAAACAGAAATGGAGAAACTAGAGGAAGACCAGTCTTGCCAGAGCCTCTTCATTTTATTTTCAAATGCTTTTGGTCCTGCAAACTTCGGGCTACCTGTGCTTTCATGCAATGACTTACACCAGCTTGGACTCTTTGAATGGGAGAGATGCCGTAATACACCCACTAAAGGACGCTAAATTTTTGGGGGGGACTTCGGTTCCATGTATTTATTTTATTTTATTTTTCCTGTCTTGGGTATATTCTAGCCTTGTAAGTTTGCAGATCTTGATAGTCATAGTTTGTATTCTCCAGAGAATTTTGGTTAGCTACTCGGAGAATTGCATGATAAGGGTTTAGGATAATTAGATTCTTTGCTGTAATTGGAATTGTTCTTTTTATTATTCTTTTCTTACAAAAACGGATAAAATTCACACAAATAATTTATTGCGTCTTATAGCATATTTGGAGAAAAAAAATTCTATTGTAATAATTTTATTTCATTACTTGAGCCGATGCAGATGCTCGTATTTACTTAACAAACAAATAATCAGTAGGCTCATGGGCTTAGATTCACCTCCAATGGAAAATTTAATTGGTCCAAAAAAGAGATAATTGGTGCAGTCATGATAATTCTTGTTCTTCCAATCAAAGCCCAGACCATTCAAAATAGAATTGGAATTGGAGCCCGTTAAGAAAGGAAAAGGAAATCTGACATTCTATTTGTCATCAATTTCCATTTTGTGTTTCT
This sequence comes from Rhynchospora pubera, assembly GCA_028095005.1. Taxonomy (NCBI): domain Eukaryota; kingdom Viridiplantae; phylum Streptophyta; class Magnoliopsida; order Poales; family Cyperaceae; genus Rhynchospora; species Rhynchospora pubera. The sequence continues at coordinate 104,697,601 of CM051461.1, read as the reverse complement.
TTTCAAGTTTGGGGTGAGGCTTCCACCAAGACTCCAAGAGGTGACAAAAGCATAAACGTAAAGTCGCTTTCGCCGTCCATGTTGCTTTTTGTACCGTGATGGAGACAACGATAAGCATCTCCACCATTTTGCCAAAAGTCAAAGACATAGCCTATCCCATATAGCCTCCTTGCCATGACAAATAGCAATATGTTATGGAGTATACAGTTTCTTAGTCTCTCATGATGAGACCCAGGTTATGATGGTATTTTAGGTTGTCAAGTGTCAAAAGTATATTTGCAAAGGACAAAAACATCTTTTTTTGTTTTTTCTTAATTCAATTTTTAATAACGTGTCAATTTTTGGGAAAGAAAATTAGTTTATTGTTTTGTTTATTTAAATTTAAGAATAATTTATTAATTTGTCAAGACATTAAGAATTATTGACCTCAAACAGTCAAACAGTTCCGAAGATAAAAAAACAAAAAAATGTATTGCCACTTTTATTATTGTTTGAATATCCATGAGATATGTAAGTCGTAATATATTTAAAGTAAAAAATGGTAGATATTTTTACTAATTTCAGTTGTCAATGTTGTGAAGTTACATATAGTTATTAATGAATCCTATCTTGACGCTATTTTGTCCAGTAACAATCACGTTTCTTTGTACGGCACAAATTTATTGAGAAATTTGTGAAGAAGATAAGCTTTTCTAGACTCCTTTTGGATGAGGTGTGGAAATAAGAGAATAAGAAAATAAAAGAATAAATTTATTATAAATAATTCAAATTCTTCACAAAGTTACACACTTTCCAATACTTCTTTCTACTTTTTTCCTTATTCATCTTATTTCCACGCCATCCAAACGGAGCCACGGACAAGAAATTGATTGTTTGATAGTTGCATTCGCTAAGAACATTACATAAAAAAGTTTAACGGAAACAAAACTTTTGCACGTCGAGGACAAAATTTCATTTTTCAGCACTAACCTTGTATATTTCATGACAATTCCATATCACATAAGTCCCAATAATACTGCTTAAGTAATAAGATAATAAAGGAGACAAGGCAGGAGGATGGGGGTATTCCTGTCATAATCCCCCACCAAATTAAATTAGAAGGCGATCGGAGATGTTATCCAACAAACCCACAACCAACTGAGCAATCTTGACCTACCACTGCCTCGCAATTATTTCCAGCTTTTTGCCTCATAAAATTTTTGACAGGTGCATGGCACCAACCAAATTGGCTAGGGAAAATGAATTCTTTGAATATCACATAGCCACCCCCACGTAAACCAGCATAATTTTATTCTCATGTGGAATCTTGCTTGTGTATCCTTATCAAGAATAATTACTCTGTAGATTCTACACCTCTTGCCCCCAAATCCCAATATGATGATAATATAGTTAGCATAATTTTAGTTGTAAAAAACTATTTCATGATGAAAAATAATTTAGTTGTTGTCTCATTGCAAATTTATTATTTTACTTCTTCCAAGCACAAGACAATAAGTTTTAACAAATAACTAGAATCAAATACCAACACATAAGGACGATTTGACAAAAGTACTCAATGCATATAACACAAACATTTTTTTATTACTCACGCCATTTTCACCTTTTCTTAATTAGTAGGCAAAAGACTAACTTACGTTGCATTAAACCAAAAAAAATATGAGTACGGATGAAGATAATTAGAAGATAGGAAAAGGGAAGAAGAAGAAGAAGAAAAAAAAAAAGGATATAAGAAAAAAAAATAAGGGGATAACAATACCTCAAACCGTAAATCAAGGAAACAGTAAAGAAAAAAAGTAAATGAAAGAGAAGCCATCATTTCAATGCAATACTGCAGTATAGTGACAATAATTTTCAACAATAAGTTCATCGTTTGGTTATAATTTATGTACATATACATGACGATACAATGAGAAAAGGTAAATGCAATTGTGTAAACATCTTTGCATTGTGGGGGCCTTGACAAATTCTAGAATTTGGAAGGATCTACATGCAATTGAAAAATACAGCAGACCAGTTCTGAACCCAAAAGTGGTCCCTTCTCTAATTCAAGATCAGGAATGTTCTACATACCAGACACTGATATCAAAAAAAAAAAAAAGAAGAAAAACCAGAGACTATATTAGATAAATATATGTGGGTTCTGGACCTCTCCTTTTAATTAAAATTGGAGACGATAAAACAGCATCTGTACCATTAGCAGTTTAGCACCGTTTAATTCACTTAGCCAGAACCACTTACTATAACCTGTGACATGAATGAATAAATGCATCAGTTGTTAGATATTAAGACTTAAGAGGAAACCAAAAAATAAATAAATAAATAAAAGATGCCATCTTTTACATCTGGCTTTTGACTACTTTCTGAGCTTGTCTATACAAGTCCATGTCAACTCTCACTTGTCTGTCGGAAAAGGAGAGATAGAGGTAGCTTCTTAGATGAGAAAGTTATTGTCACTAAAAATAAACTCAGTTATGGAAAACATTTCAATTTAATGATGAAAAATAACTTTGTATCTTGTGCAGTACCTGGCTTTGTTACTTCTGCTTTTCACTAAAACTACCATGAGGTGTAAAGCATTTGATGATCAACTTGTTATGAAAAATCTTTTGTTGTCACATAGGTATATAAACTAAAATTATGAAGAATTTTAGTAGCTTCTGAATTTGTTATTAAAATGTTTTCAAATGCTTATGTTGAAAGTAACATTCCAGACCATATTAAGAAGAGGTATTTTGTTTGTATTTGATCAAACTCCTGGGAACCACAAAAGAAAAAAATTAGAACAATGAGTGTTTACTGAAGAAAAAAGCTATGTCGGCATGTAAATCAAAGAAAGATAATCCAATTACACAATGCCCCCGTTAGAAAAGTGCAAATTACACATCTTATCTTTAAATATCATTTTGCTAGTTCCAGGCGCTTCCAGTTCCAGCACTAGTCCTGAAGCTTCAATTTTCCCTTGAGATTTATAGGCACTCTCTATTACTTTTTTTTTCTTTCGGAATTATGCACATTTTATACAAAGAGGAAAATTTACTTTGATAAGTATAATTTATCAGATTAAAACAATTCTCAGTACCTCAACAGGCTTGCATAAAAACATAACCAAATTAACTAATTTGCCAATAAAATTAACTCTGGAGCATCAAAAGTTTCAAATTAAAGTGCTGAGGACCAAAATGTGAAATACTTCATAAACAGATAAACTCAGGGACCAACAAAAAAGATAATTAGAAATAAAGGGAATGGAGACCACTTGTGTAAATCTCTAACAGACTCCCAAAAAAAACAAAAAATAAGAAAGAAAACAACAAAGGACTTAAAGTTAACATTGCCAGTATCTAATTTGTTTTGTTGCCCCATTACACGGTTTCTATCTTCTCAAGCCTCCCTGGTCAATTTCCTTAAAGTTACAACAAAAAAAAAATTTGTAATTTTCTAATTTCAACGTTATTAATTGGGAGTTGTAGTTGTGAGCGTTCAGTGTATCCAACAAAAAAATCATGTGCAGAAAGAACAAAGTCATATAAAGAGGCATATATAGAGGTCAAAAGGTCAAACTAAGACTAGACTAAGTCACAACAACATGCTGATGACAAACGCGATGATATATACTAGTAGAATGGAAAACACGTTGCGCCCAAATGTATGGTAATTTCAATTACTTGGGAGCCAAAGTTGTTTACTGAGATTATTGAGAAATATAATGCACTCTTTGGTTTTTTCTGTCTGACCCACCAAGATCGGTCATGTAGGATCTGCAAGAACATTTGTCGTTTAGACCTTTCAATTTTTTCTCACTCTTTGACGAGCATGTGCAATTGTGCATTCAGATTCAATGGTTCATTAATAACAAACTAATGAGAATAAAAAAAATAATAGTAGCAGCAGTAATATTACAATAATATTAATATTAATAATAATAGTGGTTGCAAATCAAACTTTTTGTATGCAATTCAATTGATTTTCTTTTCTCTATCATTTATTTTAGGCTAATGTAAACATATTCAAATCAACAAAAAAAAAAGATGTCATCAAAAGAAAAGTATACCATGCTTAAGAAAAAAAGACAACGGTTGTACTTGTAATAATTTTAGACCGCATCAATGCGCCGATATCATACATGATTGATTTGAGAAAAGAGAGAAAAAAAATATACATAACTTGGCAATGACTTTGATATGTGCTAGAATTTTTTTTCTTTTAATTAAGAATGCCAAAATAGTACAACTTGAACCCAGATCCAATATGAGGCAGCAAATTAAATTATTATTATTTTAAGACAGAATTAGGATATTGATGTTAGTAAAGACAGACAACGTGAAAACCGAGATCCACGTTGAGTCCGTCAAATGGTCCCCTATTTTCAATTTTTTGGGCTCATCTGTTACTAGAGAATAGAGATGTGAGATGTCCATATCTTTTTCATATTTCTCTTTGATAAAAACAACGTCACAAAATTTTAAAATTTATGCTTTTCTAGAATTTCAAGAAATTAAGAGTCAAATTAACCAAAGCGACAAACTAAAAAAAATTAAAATGGTCAAAGAAGGGTGTTGGTATATATTACAAATTAAACTTCAATAAAAAAATAATTATCCTTTGAAATGATTATTTCGATAATCGACATTTTACTACTTTAATAAATGACGCAGTATTACTGAATGTCATATTTTTTTTGTATCTAGTGAGTCAAATGCATAACTCGTTAGTTTGACCAAATTAAAAGGCATAACTATCTAATTAAATGACTTTCTCTAAAAAAAAACTATCTAATTAAATGACAATATTATGGCAACAATTAAGCGTCATATCAACACCCTCTAATCAACCTAAGCAACCCCTTTTGTCATCTGAACAACTAAATACTAACAAATTTAAGCATCACATAGTACGAGCTTCTTTTTTGCTTCCCCCATTAATGTGGTATCAAAGAAAGGTACAACCTGATGTGTTTTTTAAAATGTTTTCAAATATATTACAAAATAACAGGAATATTCCTAAAAACATATTTTACTCATTTTAAAAAAATATATGGTTTTAACCTTGCTATTTTTTTACTACATTTATTTTTTAAATATTATTCTGAATATTTATGTTGTTTACTCTTAATCGGAATTTAGTGTTTTAAAATTTCCAACAAAGTGACTAGCCACTGTTCGTGAAAATATGCAAGGGAAGTGTAAGAAATGAAAAGGAAATAAAAATTGTAAACAAGCCAAGACAGAAAAAAAAAACTGAAAAAAAGAAACAATTTTTTTGTTCTTTCCAATGAAGTTTTTATGACGAGGACTAGACCTATATATACGTCTAAATCACTTTGGAAAAAAAGAATACCATTTGATCTTGTTACATTCTTTTTCTTGGAGGGAAATTTGACGCCTTAGTCACTAAAGAGTACCTCGACGGCTAAACCCAAAACGGGAGATCTGAAAAGAGATCTCATTTTTATAGGTTAAGGATGACGGATGGTTCTGATTGTTTAATACTGAAATTAAAGGTCTAAATTTGAATCTATGTATCCATAACAAAATTATCCTTAATTTATAAGTCAATGTATTTGAAGCGGAATTACTAGTCAATTTGATATGCATTTGAAGCAGCTACCTCTTTTTTTCTTTAAAAAAAAAAGGAAAAAAATTGGAAATTGTCTACAAATTGCACACGGTAGACAAGCACATAGATTTAAATCTCTCTCAGTGGGTAATTCTTGGGGGAGGGGGGGGGGTTTATTTTGATAACAATTTGCGATCAACAAGATAGATTATCAAATAAAAAAATAAAATTGTAGATATCTTTTCTAAGATTTTTATAGATATTGTATTAAATTTGATATAATGAAAACATTGTTTCATAATTGATCATGAGTCAATAAAATAGAAATAGTACCATTAAACTTTTAAACAGTCCAATGAATAAGTAATTTTTTATTGATTACATCAGATTTGATATAAAATCTTTCTAAATTATAATTTTTTTATAATGATCTTGCATTTGCGATTTATTGATAAATAATCAGTTATCGTAAATGTCAAATGTTTGTTGCATTATAATCTAATTCCCTCGGACAGGTAGGCCTACTCACCATCATGTACAATTAGTAGTAACTAGTAAGTCAACCAATTTGTGCCATCTCATGACAAATGTGATGTTAATTGTGTCTAAGTTATAAAAGTATTTGATAAAATGGCGAACTAAATATATGCTAGCAACTTTTTTTTTTTTTGAAGTACACGTCTCTATTTTGACATGTTTATTTCTTCTCTTTAATTAGATAACGCCGGTACAAAAGAACAACTAAACTTATCTGCAGGTCAAATTAATCCGATATGACATGTTGCTGCTGATTGGCCTTTAGGAAGAAATAACGGAAGCCGGTAAATGAAAATATATCCTTTAAATAAATAAATAAATAAATAAAAAGAAGGCTCCACGTACCGGCTTTCTGAATCCATTATTTAAAAACTAAAAAAGAAAAACCGTAAAGTATAGTACTGACTATTAAGAAGTCTGGCATTTCTATTTTAATCGAGATAATATGAGGATAGCTTGCAACTTTTCTACAATAATTAAAAAATATATACATATCATACACATATAATACTTGTCGGTCTTTAATTCAAATAATAATTGTCCATTCTGTAATATCGTTTGTTAATATAACACATTCAATAGAATATAATCACTAATATTATAAAATACAAATTAGTTAATAAAATTAAAGATTATTGAAATTGGAAAATTAATGTTGGACTTTCAAAGTCAGATATTGTAATAGTATATTTCTGAAAAATAAATATTATTAGTAATAAACTTTTACTATTTTCATATTTAATTATGGATGATAAAATAGCCGAATTATTGTCATTTATCATTGAACTTGATTGGCTGTTAAAATGTAGTAGATGAAGTCTGGTTCTTTCGTCTTAATTACTTAAACCTCTTTACAAAGTCCTATTAGGATCAGATGTATTAAAATTTTAATTTTATAATATATTCTTATCTTGCGACCTATAATTGCTTTAAACATGGGGCCGAAACTTGTTGCCAGATAGCTCATTCCATAAGCCAAGAAATCTCGAATCAACAGGCTATCCTTCGACTTGTCACTTGTCACCATTATTTTCCTTTCTAACTTCTTAGCAATCCATTTCAGATATTTTTTCTGCATATACGGATAGGATGACAGATATATTTCACATTTGCATCTGATACTAGCTTTTTCTGAGGATATTGGCAATTGGCACTCAAACAATGAAAAGGCGCACTTGCTAACTGAAAAAGTGAAAATTATATTTATCTTCTTTTTTCATTTTTTTTTTCCTGTGAGGTCGTCTGGCCTATTTTGTACATGGTAGGCCCCAAGTATATGTGAATTTATAGTTGGATTTAATTAGCCATATTTTATTTACTCGTTTTTACTATTAACAGTTCATTTCAGATAGTGAAAACCACTCGAAAGTACATGAAATATTAAACGTCATACACAAATGCTGGTTAAGTGTAAGGGTAATTTGTAAATTTGTTTGACACGTAAGCCCATCAAATACGATCAGGTGTCAATTTTCAAAATTACAATGGTCAATTCGAACAGTTAAGTTTGTTTTTCCATAATAAAATTTTTATAAAGATCAAATTTTATTTGTTTCGAATTTTTTAACTACTTTTCTTAAATTTGTAAATCTAATTAGTTATGGACCCTCTAATTTTAAAAAATCTAAAAAAATAGTCAAAATTTCGAAAAAGAAAAATTGGTCTCCAAGAAATTTTTAATAGTTTAATCATGAATCATGTTTGACGTCAAATCCGTTTGAGCATAGCATTATTCTATCTTTTAGAAATAATATAGTGTCTCACCCGAGTTTTTATTTAAAAAAATTCCTAAAGTAAATTCCTCGGTAAATAATAAATAAATTTTGAATTTTAGGTAGGCTGGAATATTAAATTCTTACATCATTTTCGGGTTTAGAAAAATGTTGAAATTTAAACATTAGTTCTCAAACTTAGTAGGGTGTCAGAGAAATATGAATTGTTTTAAATTTTTAAACTTAGTATTTATATAAATATTAATGTAGTAATTTATATTTATTAAGCATCGAATCACGCTTTTACAGTGTGATGATCGGGACAATTGATTCCTGAAAAAAAAAAACATATGGTATAATTATGTGATTTTGTGCTTGTTCATAGATTTTTCTCCGACAGAATTTAGATACATAATGCCGAAAAATGATTCGATCTTGGACAATTTAAAACTTTATGTGATTCCCAGATAATTGCTATCATCATGATGGAGTGAAAGGAACAAGAGGGAGGGGGGGGGGTGTTAAGAAAAAGGATAGTGTGCAACTAAACGCCTTCTAGTTCTAGGACCTAGTCGGATTTTTGGAAAGTCGGATCTAAATGGACCTACTCAAGAGTCATACGGGTACGCTTAAGGAGTCTTTTGAAAGGACCAGATCTAGAAGGACTTAAATATGAAAAATGAGCATGATCCTTCTCAAACCTTTTTTTTTTTTTTTTTGCTCTCCGAGTTTCGAGAGGCCAGACTTGAAGGACTTCAAGGATTGACAGAGCATGCTATATGTTTTTTTAAAAAATTATTTAAGCTATATTCAAAATATTAATTTTTTAAGTTATAAAATAAAATTGACATACTATTAATTATTTAAGTATAAATTAAAAAAATTTTATTTTCATTAATAAAATATTTTCAATTTTTCTCTCCTTTAATTTCGATTTAGGGCCGACTATAATATAACTACATAAGCAAAATTCAAAAATTAGTTTTGTTAGCATATTAATGAAATACAATAAATATAAATTACAAATGCATTGATAATTTAACATATAAGTTGATAATTTTTAAACTTGACTTAAAATCATCGGGATAGAGAATTTTAGAAATGTTTGAAACTGTCAGTTTGGACCAAATCGAATCACACATGACCTGACCAATTCAGTTGAAATTGTGTCATGACCCTTCTTAAGTGATAGGCGGGTTTCATATCGAAATATTCAACTCTTTTAAGCCTTACTTTTATTTAAATGTTTGTGTTTTAGTTAGGTTTTAATGCAATTTAGGTTAGAATTGTGGTACTGCTATTTGCCCTTGTTTAATTTCAAATTCAATGACGATTTGGTGCAAAATTGGGCCCTAGGCAGAGTTCAAACGAAGCAAGTCAAGATCAAAGCGACTGGAGCAAAGGAACAAGGTCAAACCAGACAAGGCCCCTGTTATGGCGACCCGCCAGGATCCTGGCGACCCCGCCAGACTCAAACCGACAGACCTAATTTGGAGTTGATATTTCTGGCAAAGCGTGTTTTCTATTTTCGGAAGAACCAGACATGATCTCCACGCATGGGAACCGTCCTTGAAGCCTATTTAATCATGTGGAAGGGCACCAAGAGAAGGGAGTCAGATTTTGGAGCAAGATTCAAGAGGAGTTAGCAGAATTCGCACCCAGCCTGTCTCCTGTCGATCCGCCAGGATTCTGTCGACCCGCCAGGATTCAAGCTGAAGGAGTTTTCTTTAACTCTTTGTTGTAATTTTTCTCTATTTTCTGTCTTTTGATGCTTAGTTTGTTGAAACATGTTGTTTTTATGTTGAGCATGACTTGTAGTGAGTAGTTTAGTTTAGGGGCAATTGTAGGGAACCATGACTTGGTAGATTTATGAAGTTTGATCTAGTTTTCTAATTTTTATAAGTTGCTTTGCTTTACTTGAGTTTATTTGATTGAATTGAGAATATGAATTGAATTGATATGAAGGTTTGCTCACTTAGTTAGGCCTGACCTAGTAGATAAGCAAATAGAACCCTAATTTCAAGGTGATTTATATTCCCATACCATAGGATAGTTAGTATACCCAAAAGGTGAAACCGGAACTTAGCCGAGAGGTTTATTCCCTCCTAAGATCGAGAGATTTAGGATATCCTACCGAATAGTTAAAGCAAACCCTAAAACTTAAACCAAGAAACGAGGGTTGAAACTTAGGTTTTTAGGGAGGTTTAGAGGTTAAAACTTAGTTATACCAAATCAAAAATGAGAGTTAGTATTTGGACCAGAGTTTAAACAAAAAAATCTGAATTTAGAGAATTTAGAAACTAATTAAACTGAATTATCGTACTGTTCTGGCGACCCGCCAGGATAGATCCTAGAAGTGGAACCATATCAATTGACCCTAGTTTAAGTCCATAATTCGAGTTTAGATATTTTCCTTAATAATTAGAGTAATTTAGAGATTAATTAGAGTTTATAATTAATTCTTTTAGTTTAAATTTAATCCTTTTAACCATTTAATCAATCTTTGACTTGTTTACCCTTAATTAATCAAACTTAGTTACTTAAAATATATAGTTTAGAATAATCGTCTCTGTGGATTCGACCCTCAAGCTACGCTGCAATAGATTAAATTTGAGATTTAATTTGACTTAGATTTCACCTCCGATCATTAAGTTTGATCTCTTTAGCCCCTGTCTCTTTTTAAAATCTCTCAAGGCTTCTTTTCAGCTGAAATCGTGATCTGACCCTTCCTAAACCTGACATTGCTAGACCGTGGTCCTTCCTAAGTCCTTACAAGGCCGAACTAGTCTTTGTGTCATAAGGACTTGGCCAGGACCGGAGGCTTTTGATGTTCACTGCCGACTATGCATGAAACCGTCTCTAAACTGTCAATTGTATCCTGCTAACGAGAAATATGAGTCTAATATTCTAAGAAGCATATTTTACGTCGTCCTTAATGGGATCTTGTATGTAGTTTTACAAAAGGAGCTGTAGTTTATATAACATAATAAGCAACACAAATACAAAATATAAAAAGTATTGTTCGCGGATGTTATCCGGGGGAGGGGGGGGGGCAAGCTAAATGAAACTTGCATCGACCCACCTCAAAAAAAATTTTATTTAATTTTATATTTATTTGTAATTAAAAAATGCACAAGAAGTCAGGGATCCATCTCAAAAATTTGAAGAAACCAGCTAGACATGTCGTGTTTAATTTGAATTGTACAACGACATAAAAAAAATCGCAAAGGGACTCAGATATCATTTGTTCCTAGCTAATCGTCTTCTTTCCTCCTACCCAATGAATCTTATTAAGACAAAACTTAGAATATAAGGAAATATTTTGATAAAAAATTATTTATTGTATATATATACTAGTTCGAATCTCGCGCATTACGTGATTAATTCGTCTATATAATATTTTGTGAACTTTAGGATATTCTAAATAAAAGCAACCACAAAGGATAAAAAATATAACTCGGATATTATATAAAAACTACCACTAAAAATAAGAAAAATAAGTGCTCAATGAGATTTCTAAATAACTTATTATGCAAAATTATGAAAAAAATGAAATTCATAGGAAATTATTGTACTTTTTTGTTATCTTGACTTTTGAATTATTATCTTGTATATTAAATATATTATTTTAGATTTTCTATTGTTACCATAATATATTTTTTATTTCTCATGACTTGTTTTATCTAACATTATTTTAGAGTTGTTTATTTAAAAATTATTATTATACTATTAAATGTTACATCATACATATATTTTCAGCAAAAAAAATTTATAGACTTTGCTGACACGAAATTCTAGTTTCGCCACTGGTTATCCCTATTATACGGCCTAAAAAGGCTAAATAAGATTATTGAAACTCAAAAAGCTGGTATGTCTGGTATTCTTTCGGCATATAGATCCTTAATTTCGTACATGAACTCTAATTATTATTTACATAATGATATTATTGCATATAGACTATATTTTTAAAACATCGCATTAATTTAAATTTTATTTGCCGTGATTGTCAGAATTATTTAGTTATATATGTACTTATTGGTCGTATCATTGGACAATAATATCGATATCGCCTGATGTGATGGTTCTCACGCATAATTTTATAGGGGGCGTTTGTTTGTGTAGTAAGGGGTTGCATAAGTTAAGGATGCTTAAATATTTATGTAGTGTTATGTAATAGATGTTTGGTTGTGTAGTAAGGATGACTAAGTTAATATATGCATATATTCATGTCAAAAGATTAAAATGCCCTTATATTCGTGCCTTTAATTCATTATTATTCTTAAATCATTATTATTACTTGTTAAATATTATTAATTATAATAATTAACCTTTATTATTAATTATGATTTTTTAACAATTATTGTTGCTTATTAAATATTAATATTTATTTATTAATATTAATTATTTGTTTATTATTAATTATTATAAAAATTAATTATTAATGATAATAAGAAATAATCATTATTATTATTATTATTTAATATTACTTGTAAAAATATTATTAATTATTATTATTTATTAATTATAATAATTAATATCTATTATTAATTATGATTTTTAATAGTTATTTTTACTTGTTAAATATTATTATTTATTAATTATTTGTTAATTATTAAATAATATTATTAATTATTTCTAAGGGGTATTGTTGGGAATTAAAATTAAAGGTGACCAAGCATAACTTATGCAACCTATTTTGGTTGCATAAGTTATGTACCCTTAAGGCATCTTATGTAAGAGGTGTTTGGTAATTAAAGAGTGCATAACTTAAGTTATGCATCCTTTAAGTCACAAATAAACGGGGTCATAGTCTTGGAAGTATGTATGAGAAATTGCTACCAAGAACCAAGGAATAATAATATTACGTGGCCCCAAAATTTTGAGAAGTCAATTTCGAATATATTCACTAACATAATCCGATTCTTGGCACCGTATATTTTTCCTTTTCATTTATTTTAACACCATATCTTAATGCCAATTTGCTTATATTTCCAGTTTTAATGTGATTGATTGAAATTATATCCGCATAATTGGCACCCAATTAAATTCGAAATTCAAGGAAGTGATCCCGGCTTTATTAGAATCTGCCCTTTTGGAACCAAATCTTGTAGGCGAAAGCTGCTGTGGGCTGTGGCGCACAATAGAAAAGGCTCAAAAGAGATTCTAAATTAGCAAAAGAGTAATAAAGCAGAGATTGTAATAGAATAGAAAAGAGGTCACACCACCACACTCCAAGAGGAATGGTCAAAGAAAGAGGCTCTACCCTACCTTTTGCGAAACAAAACTAATGTTCCAAGATCCTACGGGATGTTTATTCTCAAAAAAAATAAAAAAATAAAAAAATAAAAAAATAAACTAATGTCCCAAGTGCATGGTTCTAAGTCTTCTGTGGCACTTCCATGTCATATTATTTTTCTAATGTATTATGAATTTATGATGCTCTGAAATGTCAACTTTTTGTGTTAATTTTCTCTCATATATTGTATAATTTTCTTCCTGATCTAGTAGATTATTGTTTGAATTGAATGTTTTTTATAATGACTTTTTTTATTTGTATTGTTATTAATACGAATCACTTGTTAACTTTTCTAATAGCGTTGATTCTATGTAATGTGATAAGTTTAAATCAATACATATAAATAAAAATAACCGAATTATATGGCAAATGAAAAAAGATATTTAAAAAATGCAACATTCTTTCATTAAAAAAAAAAAAAAGAGAAACCCCTCAAAGTTACGGCCATAGTAAATCCCATCCTAAACGGAAAGGCCTTAAATGGAAGGGAATGGGGGTAGATTGGGGAAATTGAGATCCGCTGCCGCGCGACCGTTTGATTAAGATCCAATGGACAAAGGAGCCCCGTGCATGTAACCTAGATTGGTAGGCCCGTAAAAAATGAACCGTCCGATCAAGATCAGACGGCTTGTAGTGCGCGACACGCGGTGTAGCGCAACAGCGAATCCGGATTGTAAATTGGGGTTAGGAGGGAAGAAGGTGGGACCCAATTCTCTCATGCTCTAACCTACTACTCCGAAGTCCTTAGCCACAAGTTCAAGACTTCAAGTGTATAAACCCAGCAGTGCTGTGGTTTAAACATCAACAGTGTAGTGAGTTTCTGACATTTTAAAAGCTGGAAAAAAAAGAAGTGCATCTTTTTTTTATTATTATCAAGTGTTATTTAATTGTTTCAATTCTTCCAAAGTCCATTTATTTTATTTTATTTTATTTTATCCAAACACGTCACCCTAGTTAGCGTGTGTATAAGTATAACCAATTCAAGGAATCCGCATATACTGAATGAAAATCACATGATCTTTCGCCATATTTGAACTTAAATTTTTATTTGCAAAGAATGATGTTTGGACGATTTGAAGAGATATAACTTACAGGCTGTACTGTAGTGATCCTATCTTATTACTTGCTAAATTAAATGTCTACTATTCACAAGGCTGGATCCTGTTGTGTATTGGGTAGTACTGACCGTGACCCAGAAACGGTACAAGAATTATTTAATCACCATTGGCAATTAAGTATACTAGTACGAAATCTTTTTTTTTCCTTTTTTTAAACAAAAATAGTTATCTTTGTTTGTTTGGTTGACAGGATACTGGAAATATTTGATGTATTTGGGGGGATGAAGTCAAATATGACCTAGTCTAATGCCAGTTTAATTTGACTGTGACCTCTTCACCCCCAATTTTCAAACTCTGGTTTTACATGTTTTCCTAAGTTTTCACGTTTTATTGAGACTGATGCTTTTAATTTTCAAGAAATATGCATCCAGTGAAAAAAAAAGGGCAAGAAAAACAATTCCTGGGTTGGCTGTTTCCCACGTTTGTTAACAAGCTGGGGTGTGAGTTATGCTTCTCACTCGTTTCTGTGATTTTTTTTTTCTGAATTGGGATGAGCTAAAATTCCCATAAAATGATTAAAATTGTTCAAATAAAAACTTTTTACCCCACAAGCTGAGATCAAATCCTGCATTGTTTTCTATCTACCCAAAATTAAAAGTGGCGATTTTTTTTTAAATACATGAATGGACAGAGCAGCCTCTGTTTGAAGCTGTTAAAATAAAATAATATAATATAGTAAGAAGTGATGGTAAATTTAATAACCTCCTTTTACTATTTTGGTAATCGATTTTTAAGGAAGAGGTTTCTTTTATTTAGGGAAAAAATTGTTCTTTTCACTTTTTTTTTTTTTTTGTCTCATCATATGTTATGCCAAATGTTTTTAAAATAGAACAATATAACTTCTCATCACGTATTAATCAATACTTAGTTTTTTTTTAATTCTTTTTGGTAGTACTCCAATATGTAAGATCAATTCAGCGGATCCGATATCTATATAACACCATCACACAAACTAAGTAGTTGTGCAGTATAAGTAGCTATCCAAAATCCATCAGCATTACTCTTTCAAGTTTGTGTGAGCTACCAATCTAGCATATATGTCGAGTAAACCTATTACAACAAATGTAAGAACGGCATGTTCGCATTAAATTTACAAATATGTTATGTCAATACTTGATTTATTCAAATTAACAGTACAATTATTAAATTAACCCTTACCCCCAAACAAGTAAACACTTTTAAGTAGATTTAATTCTACAGTCATTCCAACTGGCATTTTATAACTACAAATGGTACTGTATATAAGACAATATTTATTTATTCCAAACAAAGTCTTCAATTATCAGTATATTTGACTATTATTAAAGACGAGACCTAATGCATTACCACCTACCAACTCACAAGCCTTAGAAATTGCCATACTATTAACTAACAACCACTAAAATTTAATAGCCACTTTTTTTTTCTTTCCAGGAGGAACTTGAAATCTCGGTCAGCAACATAAATTAAAATAAACAGAGAAATTAATGAGAACTTATTCAAGAATTTTAATTCATTTATTTATTACTAATGGAACCTGATAAAAATCAACAAAATTACCTACATTATTGCTTCATATGAATATCTAGTGTTTTGCAAGAGCTTTTAACTTCAATGGTATCAGGCAAATGCTATATTAGAGAAATGAGCTTTTCCTTTCATAAATTATTGGCATCTTACAAAAAGTCTAAACAAAGGTTTCTCTCTGCAACTTTGCAAGTCAGCCTCACTCATCAAATATGCCCCGCTATAGAATTCATTTAGAATTCACAAATATAGCACAATAAGAAATCCAAAGCTTCGACTTCGGCTAATTACACCGAACCGAAAAGAGCAGTAGGCCGCAAGGCCATTTTGAGTGAGCAATCAAGGGGGAAAAGAAAGCAATCCTCCAGGGTTTAATTTACGTCTCGAGTCAGAAAATTCAATTTTAAAAAAAAAATGAAAAATCCTAATGTCTTGCAATCCGACTCCTTATTCCGTTCTTGGGTTTCATATTATTATGAAACCGGTTTTGAGGTACCACTTTGGGTTTTGGTATCTCATTCTCACCGAGCATTTGTATCGTTCGTTGCTTTTTAGCTGCACAAGAATTGAAACATTAAAACCCAAGTCAAGACCACATAATTGTCAAGCAAACAGATGCTAATAACTCAAAACTAATAAATTAACATAACGAGAACGTAGAAGCTTACCGTTTTGCGCTTGCTGATATCCTTCATGAAGCCGCTTCTTAGCTGCCTCCAGTCTGTCATCCTCAGCGCACTTCAATCTCTATAAAAGTTTTCACACTCATGAGGTCTCAACCAATCAAATCACAGCTTAGACCTCATTCTATCACCAAGAAATAGATCACTTACATCATCGTGAGCAACAGCCGGCGGTTTCCTCTGAAACTCAGCAGACAGGTTTTGGGTCTGACGAGGTGGTCTGCCAGGACCAGACTCCATATTAACAGGTCTGCTCGGCTTGCTCACATTTCCTTGTGGCGGCTTCATTTGCGGAGGATTATGCAAACTCGGGGGCCTTGTATGCTTAGTTACCGGCACAGGTCGTTCGTGCCACATGACAGGGCCATTGCTTTTTGACCCAGACTTCCTCTCGGCTTCTCTTTTCTTCTCAAGTGCAGTGTCGCACTTCAAATCTGGCCAAAAGTTTTTTACAATTAGACAAATCCACAGTATTTTAGGGAAAAGGTAAGGATTTGAAAGAAGTCTGATACTTACTTCCGTCATCGTCCATTCCATCAAAGAACTGCACAAATGTAAAATCACATTAGTCCAAGTGAATGAGGAATCTCCTTCTTTACTAAGTGGAGTTATAGTAAGTCCATTTTTACCTCATCTAATTGGATGCCAGTGGTTTGAGTGGCAAGAAATGCTCCTTCGTCTAGTGGAGGAGAAGGGAGGCCCTCCTCTTCTTCTTCTTGGTCGTTATATTCATTTTCCTCCTCTTGCTTATCTGCAATTTAGATAAACAATCATTAAATGTTAAATAAAAAATTGTTCCATAAAGGAAAATTGGAATGTTTATATTATGTTTTAATTTTCATACCAGAAACAAGAGCAGTTGAACCAACCCATTCATCAACTAGCTCTTTCCAGCCTCTGCGAAATGAAAAGACCTGAATTTAGTAATCCACGTCCATTTTCTGTCTCAGAAACCAAATTACAAAAACCAAACTTACTCAATAAGTATGCGAACAAGTTGTCGAATTTGCTTGGAATTGTGCTTTCTGAGACCATTCACTGCCTTGCCAATTTCTGTGGCCTAGAAAATTAACCCAAACTTAAATAGTTAGAATTGTATAATTCAGAGAACTCTATTAAGTCGCAAAAGCTTAGTATTGTGACTGAACAATGAAAGCAAAAAAATCAACTTCAAACCTGTAAGGTATTGACAGAGAGCTCCATGAGTTGCAATCTCCTGAGTGCCTCAAATAATGTACTCTCCGACTGATTCAGAATATTAAAAAAGAAGAGAATTGTTAAGCACATTTCATACAACAAAAGATAAATTCCGTTTCAATCTTCAAAACACTACTGCATACTCTAGTGCATTTCATTTTATAAATTTTATAAAAGAAAAAAATGAGTTATGTGACATCAGAGTACTATGCTATGCATCCAACTGTTTTATGCAGCTGAAGTGAGCCAAGAAAATTTTCCAAAAACAAGGCATTTCTTGAAATTTTCCAGAAAAAGAAATACACAAGTAAATTGTACCCAAAAATTAGTTAAGTCTAGCCGGCCACTCTTACATTTTGATCCCTACATTTTTACTATTTTCATCCCAGCAGAATGCTTCATCAATTCAACTAAAACAATTCATTCCGATCACTTGTAAAAAACACACACGATAAAAACACAGGAAAAAGAATCAAAACATAACAAGAAGAAAAAAAAAAGAAAGAAATTGAGATGAATTAATTAAACGAACAAACCTTCTCTTCTTTATGGAGCAAAATCTCCTTGATCCTAAGCACCTCACCAAGTGTCTCGCTTTCTCTCTCGATCTCCTCAGTGATGGCTTCGACCTCTTCGTAACTACAATTGCTTCCTCCACTTCCGCTGACCACCATTCGTTCTATGTCTTCGGGTCCCTCCTTCTCCTTCTCTCGACTCTCTCTCTCGTGCTTCACACTTCCAGCTTCCTCCAACTGCTGATTGCACCGTTCGATGCAACTGAAACACCTCGGAATCGCCACCGTGTACATCTTCTCGACGATCCGATCGCGCCTCGATCTCAGCTCCTGAGGGAAGTCGTTCGCGGCCACCAAGATCGCGTTCTCTATTACATCGAAGATACTCCCGTTGGCGCCATGGAAGAACTCGGTCCAGTACTCCAAGTTGGTCGCTGGGTTCTTGCTCGCCGCCATGGCGGATCGGTCGCCGGGCGCGGGGAGGTGGGTTCGAATCCGATTCGAGATGGGTTTTCGATTCGATTCGATTTTGGGTCGATTTTAATTGGTTTCGTTCGATCTGAATTTGTGAGGTGTGAATTAGGTTTGTGGCGTAGCCTGGTGGAAGGGAAGAGAAGGGAATGAGAAACGTCCGATAAAAGGAAAGAAAGAAAGAAAGAAAGAAAGAAAGAAACAGAGAAAGAGAAAGAGGAGGAGGCGAGAAAAACGGATTACGCTGGATAGAGACCAGAGGTGAGGTGGGATAACACCGCGCTTTTTTACAGATATGCCCCTCTTCAGCGACTTATTTGCTGTTGGGGTTCTCTTGCTTGCTTAGTTGCTTTCCCCTTCTAGTTCTGCCTGGTTATTTCTGGTTGCAAACCAAATTTAGCTGTGATTGTAGAGTTTATTAAGAGAGTGATTAGTGGGTTGCGTTCCGTGTATTTTTTGAGTTATTTTAATTTTGGTAATTGGGTGCCAATTATGGACTATGTTAAGTATGCGTATATAGTACGTATGATGATGTTATAATTTCATAAAACTCTCTTAAGCATGGTAACCACTGTAAAAGTCTTTTGTTGGTTTATTTAGTGTAGAATAAAATAATGTTAGAGATTTTGTTAGATCTAAATTTAAGGATGAGATATATTTAACAATTCCAGTAATATTCACTCAACATTTGTAAAGTGAAATAATGTGTTGAAATTATTATTATTTTAAATACTTATTTAAATGCTATACTAAAATATTGAACTCTTTTTTCGTATATATGATAAACATTTCCAGCATACGGTGCAAAACAGCCAACCACTTGTGCGGCAAGAATTATAAAAATAGTGATTAAATGTTAAATTTAAGATCAAATCCATATCCTGTAATTAAAAAAGAAGAATTTTAAAGTACCATTAAAATGAATATATTGTCAAGATATCAGATATTATGTGATCCGAGCATTTTAATTATTGAATTTTTAAGCCGTGTGATGAATGATACAACATGCAATAATTTCCACAAATTATATAGAAAGCATGATAATATAGTAACACTAATGTGAGTTAATCAAAAAATAAATAAATAGTAACAGTAAAGTGAAAAACCGATGTTCCAGTTAAATTAGTTAGTTCGGTATCTGTTAATGCAGTAACGCCAATCAATAAAATAAAATTTTTCACGGTGATAGTCCATAAAGTACCGCATTGTCATATACTCGTATTCTTAATTTGTCATTGCATAAATGGGACGTAATAAATTTTGTCAGCTGAGCTAGGTCATTATTCGTTGATAAAGTAACGCCAATCAAATTAAATAAAATTGTCTGCGACTGTATTTCTGTAAAGGATCACATTATCGTGAGCTTATTTTATCACTACTAGATTCAAAAAAGAAAGACGAATTTTGTTTGTTAAGATAGGTCAATATCCATTATAGTACCGGCAAACAATGAAATAAATCCACATTGATAAATTCATAAAGTATTATACTGTCATAATTACATAATATAATTTCTGAACGAATCAGGCAAAAATAAAAATCAGAGTTAGCTAATTTGCCGTTGATACAGCACACCAATCAATTAAATAAATTTGTCCATAACGATAATCACACTATCATAATAATTTATAGCTATAAGATCAAGAAAAATAAAATTTTATTAGATAAATTAGTTCTGAATCCTTTAATTGTTAATACAATAACAATGATCAAACAAAATAAACAAAAAAAAATTCCACAATGATGGATCCGTAGACTGTTTCACTATCGCAATCTATATTCTATCATCGCACGAATTATGCAAAATTAATTTTATCATTTAAGTACTTAAGTTATATGCATTAATGTAATAACGCTAATCAAATAAAATAAAAAGTGTCCATGGTTTTTAAAAGAATCACATGATCATAAAAAATTAATTCATCTTTAACCCAAATTAAGCAAAATAAAATTCCAATCGTAAGGTCTTGAAAATTCTAAATAAAAATAATTTCAAGGTCAGTATAACAATTTTGTTAAATAAACAATAAACAACTAGATAAATCCAAAGGCCAAGCCAACCCTGGTCCCGAGTCACGATGGATAGATTAATCGTTTCTTTTAGCGCACCCAAAGTAATTAATAAATTGACTAATAAATTAATAAATAAACAAATGTCGGGAAGACTATTCTCGCAGGATTATGAGAAAACCATGAACCAATGAGGTTTCGAAGGGACCGCGACGCGGTAGTGCGGGGGAGAGAGAAAGGGAAATAAAAATAGCGAGTAGACATGGTCCACAGAATAAAATAAGGGACCGGAAAGCTCTGTTAGAATGGAATTAAATAGAAAATAGAAAACTAATTATAACAAATTAACAACTGGTTGAGATATGCAAGTTTGGACTTTGGATAGAAATTTAGTGTAATGAAATTTATTACTTGATAACTTGGTAAAGATAACTTTTTTTCGTAATGAGTGCTAGGAATTTGGCATATTTCCTCCAATTTTAGATATAAATAGGATAAAATTTTATCCTTCATTATTCACTGAAGTTTGAAAATATTATAATCATTAGGTTATAACATTAAACGAAATATTATATTTAAAATAAAAACATAGCTCTCACATAAAAGCAACATAATTATTTCATAAAATATTTCTGTAATAAATTGTTGATTTGTTATGTGTTCCTAGAATGAAAAATTAAATAAGGATATGGAACTTAGTCGTAAGGAAAAAAAAATATATAAAAAAAACATTGATAAAAATACCAAATGCGCATGTCGTCTACTTTCAAACTACATGGATGTTTATCGAGACAAAATTAAAATAATGCAAGTTGAAGTACAAGCAATGAAGGGAACAAATCATTTGTAGCAAATTTTTTTTGTTATTTTATCTCGCACTTAAAATTAATATTTTAAATCTCGTCCTTTTGCTATCATACATTATTGCCTGTGTAGAATATTAAAAATAACAAAATTAATAATAAATGCCTACAATTAAAACATAATCATGCAAAATCAAATGTAATAAATGCAATCGATACATCTCATGTTTTTCCTTAAAAGTAAAAAATATATTGCAAGTAAACTTACGTTGAAATTTTCTTTACATAAATTACGAAATGGCCGGAGCATACTTTTGAATTTACATGTATAATTGTAGTAGATCCATTAATTAATTTCTCATTTTGTTACACCAACTGGACTAAAACTCAAAATCACGTGCTTTGAAAATGAAAATGGATGGATATTTTTTTGTTATTTCTATATTATATTTAAATTTCTAGCTTGCAATATTATATTCTTTAGAAAAATAACGAAAAATTGCCATGGAATGTCTTCAATTCCTTCTCACGTTCTCCGACTGCCTATTAAAATATATAATCAAAATAATACAACTTTTCACCATGAGCAAAGAGATATAATTTTTTTTTAAAAAAAAAAGAACAAAACTTTCACTTGAGAAAGGAAGCCCCACATTATTTTGTCCCCTCACAAGAACCGTAGACCGAACCTACGCAGAATATTCCAGCTGAGATCTTAGCATTGTATGTGGACAGAATAATAAATGGAAGTAAATTACACATGCCCTCTCCTCGAATTCAGATCTGGTGCCGCGCGGCACACCGTGTAGCGCGGCATCAGAGCCGTCTGATCAAGATTCAATGGACAAGGGAGCCCCGTGCATGTAACCTAGATTTATAGGCTCGTAAAAAATGAACCGTCCGATCAAGATCAGACGGTTCGTACGCGTGCTACACGGTGTCCCGCGCTACACCGGATTCGGGTCCCCCTCTCCTCCGTTGATTTTTCCCGATTAGGTTGCTTTCATTTGTACATTATTTTATACATAATAAATAAAATAAACTAGGGACCGAAATTCACGTGTCAAAACGACCCTTCCCGCTGGGCACTGTTTAAGCGTGTTGGTGAGCGTAAGTCATAATTTCGCCACGTCGCCACTGGTAATTAGTTTTTCTCATTTTTAATTTTTTACCTTTTTTAGAGCCATGGTCTTGGTTACCTACTCGCCTATTACCTCAAGCGGTAATATTTTGATAAATTACTACTTTTTTTAGAGTGAAATAAGTTACTAGTTACTACAGCATAGGCAGTAAATATAGGTGGACTCGGTGTAGTAGAAGTGGAAAAAAACAAATAATGTTTTTATTTTTTTTATTAATTTTGTTTTTTAAAAATTTTATATTAATATTAATATTTGATATGTTGTGACCTCTACACTCTACTTAAGATGAAATGACTTCGTCCATGACGATATGTCAGTCTAGAAGCAAATAAGTATATGTTAATCAGGAACAATACCGATGTCGTTATTAAATTGATAACCAACGCTGATGTCACTAATTAATTTTATCTTTAATTTGTTAAATAATAGACGTATTTCACATTATATATAAGTATCAATTCTACGTGATTTAGTTATTTTCAATAAAATATTGGTACCAATATATTCGATTTTAATGAGATCCAATAAAATTCCTCATTTTCTGATTTAATAAATTTATAATATGAATATATGATCAAAATGCTCCATCTTAATTGGGCCACTTTTTATAGTGATACCCCATTTATGATTTTTGTCTACTATTATAGTTAGGGATGAAAACGGAGCGGATAAAATCCGCTCTGATCCGTATCCGAATCCGAAAAATACGCATAACATCCGATCGGTATCCGTATCCGTATCCGAACATATCCGTATTCGTATTCGTATCCGCCAAAAAAATATGGATGCGGATATGGTTTTGAGTTTTTTGACAATATCCGATCCGTATTCGTATCCGACATGGATATTATCCGTATCCAAGGTTTTAAAATGTGATTTATACGGTTTAGCGGTCCAAGAATGATTTAGCGGTGCGGAGTTTTATCGGTGATAAAACGGCGATAAAACGGTCAATAAACTATCCTCAACATAATTTATTTCAACTATTCTCGTGTTGTCATTTTCATCAAATTTACTACTGCCATAATTAAATTAGATGATTATACGTCAAACAACCACATGTCCAAATGGTAAAACGTAAATTAATTTCTGATTTCATTCATAGAACGATTTTGCACCACACTTTCAAATGGTAAAATGTAAATTGATAGGCAATTTCATGCTATGAATAATTTGAAAGTGCATCATATAATAATTATATGCAAACAACTAAGGTCTAATCCAAAAGTTAATTTTTATATTTAATAAGCTATTAAACGTAAACGCCTAATTAAACTATAAAGGAAATAGAACTTAAAGCCTTAAACATACACTTGTGAAAAAGGAATTGCATACTGTATACATATTCAATACTGTATAATAATTTGAAAGTTGCATTCACACCTCTCTCCTCTTTCCCCAAATCCCCAATCCCTTCGTACATCCCTTCCACCAAATCGAGGCAGGTCTGAGACTTTTAGGAGTTGGAAACAGACTGAACGACAGAAGATCGGTGCCGGAAGCGAAATCAGTCTCACTCCTGCTAGAAACGACTGAGATATTACTTGAGAAGGGGTCCGACTAGTGTTGCGAGGGAGGACCAGCAGGTTTATCGGCAGCGCTTTGAGGCAAACGGCAGAGGGACGAGCAGGTGGACCAGCAAATTAAAGAGGGAAGGCGATAAAGCACGACAAATAGTAAGGACTAGCCGGTTTAATTCAAGATCGAGAAGCAAGGGGGAAAAACCAAGGAGGCTCAAAAAACAAAGAGGAATGGTGTCGAACTGTTGATTAGGTGTTGGAGGAGAAGAGCGACAACAACACAGGAAGAGTGAATTAGAGATCAGGTGTCATGTCAAGGTTAATAAAATATTATTTGTTTGACAACTTTATCGTTTTTTCACCGCAAAAAAGCATTTCTTTTAACGAATAAGCGCCGCTAACTACGTTTTATCGACGGTCCGCATTTTTCCAAATAGGATCAATATTATCGTGCGTTCTGGTTGAAAATACCGTTATTTCTGATAAAGCGCCGATAATACTCCGCATTTTAAAAACTTGTCCGTATCCGATAGATATTAATCCGTTTATCCG
The DNA here is from genome assembly GCA_028095005.1 of Rhynchospora pubera. NCBI lineage: Eukaryota > Viridiplantae > Streptophyta > Magnoliopsida > Poales > Cyperaceae > Rhynchospora > Rhynchospora pubera. The sequence goes on along the minus strand of CM051461.1, from coordinate 104,672,983 downwards.
TATTTTTAACGGCATAAGATAATTAATATAATTACTTATCTACATTAGAGAATACTTTTAATTATATAATGCTTAATTTTTATTAGATAAGTTCTCTTATAATAATATTTTTATTTGGAACATAAAATTATTTTTATTTTTTTATTATTGAGACGATTATATATGATAATAATACTAAAATTAATTTTTTTTTCTCTAATCATGTTGATTACATATGATTAATATACTTTTTTAATGTATGATGACATTTAAGGTAACATGATATGATTTGACATTGAATAGTTAAATATACTGTTGGAATTCAAATTGTGGAAAGACTGAATTTATTGATCAATTCTATTAAATTTGTACTTATGTGGTGCTTGCAATTTTATTGATTAATTCATAAATTTGATAATTACGGTTATATATGTGATTTATTGAATCCAATATATTTGTTGAGAATCCAACCAATAATGTTAATAATAATTTAATTTATACATATTATATATAATATTTTGATGAAATTTTGGATTTAATTGGTTGAAAGAATAAATTTTGTACACTGCTTACCTTATTACCTTATTATCGTATAATTTATATTGTTTGAATATAACTTATTGCATGACATGAAAATTTTCTTATGCTTCAGCTACTCTCATATATAACAAACTTTTATACGCAATATGAAATTTAAAAAAAGTTCTAAAGAAATGAAATAAAATAAATTGATCGTTATATGATCCGTATCCGACAAAATATATTCGTATTCGACTCCGTATCCGATAATATCCGAACCGTATCCGTATCCGTTTAATATCTGAACCGTATCCGTATCCGAACGCATCCGTATTCGTATCCGTATCCGAGAAAAAAATATGGATGCGGATATGGAAAAACCTACATCCGCTCCGTATCTGATCCGTTTTCATCCCTAATTATAGTGCATTTATGATTGTTGATGCGGAACCTCAAGTGTTTAATTTAAAAGGAACAAGGAATATCCTTATTGTTATGCCGTAGACTAAAATTTACAGTTATTACAAATGGAAAATTAAATAATGCTCAAACATGAAAAAAAATTGTTCCATAAATTGGAAAACAAGTTTTAAGTAAAAGGGAAACCCCACCTATGAAACTCCAAATTAATTTCTGCAGGTGCAATTTATGAAATGGTTTGTAAATAGTCAACCTTGAAGGAAGCAATAAAAATACATGAGCGGATAACCTTGTAAGAAATTAAAATTACCAAACAAGCAACATTATTCTCTCTTTTTTTATCTATTTGAGTCAATAAATTATAACTGTTCACGTTCCAATCTCATGATAGTACCCCATAGATTATTGCACCAAATCTTAAATGGATTTAATTGTGCTGGGTGTAAAGATCGATTACATAATTGTGCTTTGAATGTGGTCCACGAGATAATATATAAATAGCAACAAATCTGCATTGCACATGTTAGCATGAGAAAGGGCAATGGGAGGTTCACATTTCTATTAAAGAGATATTTCTGTTAACTTATCCAACAGAAATATTATTCTACACAATTATTTTCACAAAAGTGCAATGTTCATTTTCCTTATTTAGAGCAAAAAAATAGAAATAATTTATTTATCAAAAAATTGTTCTTTGTATCCTGCTCTGGCGACAATTGTTTCGTCTCTCCATAGCATGGTCACTTTGACCAGTCAAATGTAACACTTTTTTTTGTTGACAGTCAAATGTAACATTTTACTAAAGTGGGCACTTCTATTTGCAAGGAAATTCAATGCACAATTTATTAGACGGATGCCAAATGCCCAAATGCAAACAACACAAATACACAATCTTTCAGTCATTCTCTCTCACGGTCTCACCTTCTCCAGAAACCAGAGGTCAAATCTTTGCGCAATAGCCCGCCGTATACGCCTCGCTCTTACTAGGTCAATCGAGTAGATAAAATCCATCTTTCGTGTAATTATGAAAAAGATAGAGGGGGAATGGGTAAAAGTGTGGAAATTTATGAGGCGGGGGAAGGCGGCTGGAGAGAATGCAATGCAAATTCCGAAAATGGGTCTGGGAAAATTTGATTGGGGCAGGCGGGCAGTGAGTGAGTAAGCAGTGACGGCGCGGGAAAACTGAAATTTATCATGCCGCGTCGCTCTTCCGCGAAACTCCCTCCCGATTCGGTTATTACCAAATTGCAAATTCCACGGGCGAGCTAACTTGGTTTCCTTCCTTTTTTCTGCCTGGACTTGGTGCACCCGGATTTTGGGTGGGTTGTTAGGAAATAGGAGTTAGGATGTCTTATTTTGTCGTTTCATTTTTTTTTTTCTTTGTTACCCCTTTCTCACGTTGCTAGCCTTCTCCTTCTAGGACAGAATTGTAATTGGCAAGGTTATATATATTTGCTATTTAGTACTGTCGGTTCATGATAAGTATCCGCACCATGTTTAAGTTTTTACTCAGTTTATTTGTTTTTTGAAGATATATTTTTTCAAATACTACTATACAAAAAGTAGTGAAAGAACACTCTTAAAAGAACTTTACTTCATTTTATTTATTTATGAAAGAAATATGCAGTACCAATAAGTCTTGGTTAAAAACCCTAAGGTGAAATATAGAGTAACCCTTCACTCAAACCCTAATAAATCATAACCATCATTCTCAGTGAATGGTTTAGATTTAGACACGCGTAAACAACAAGTATCTATGAAAGATTTATCCTTCGATGTATTACTAAATCTGAATTTTGTGTGCATATTCAAGATTATGTTTGTTAAAATAACAGTTATATGAATTAGCGGTTAATACATTTAGATAAAAAGAAAGCGGCGAACTTAAATTTAGTGATGTGCGGTCAATTCATGATCATTATTTTTCACTCTCTAGATTTCTAATTTTCGACGCATTTTCTCTATTAGTTAAGTCGTAAATTTCCAAATATATATCATAAAAATAGAAAATATGGTGGGTGAAAGAACTCTCCGATCTCACTTTAGGATGGTATAGATTATGTTCATTAAAATAAAAATTTATATTAATGTGTCATGACTTAAGGTGTAGTATGTAATTTGAGAGTTTCTTATTTTCTAATTTAATACAATACAGTAAGTTTTTAATATTTGTTGACGATGACCAACTGAAAGTTCTATCAAATAAAAGGAAATTTACAAATTAGTTACGTGAAATACAAAATACTTTTGTTTAGAATGAAATACAAAATACCTAACAGATAGCACTACCAATAGAATAGTTTTCTTTTAAACTAAAATCACATGCCGATCGAATCTTATATGGATTGATAACATTATTACTCGGCAATCTCGTCAATTGTAAGAAGACAAAAGAGGGGAAAAAATTACAAAATATTAAACACTGACCACTACCAATAGAATATTAATTATAAAAAAATTGAAATTACATAATGATCGAATCTAAGAGACTAAGATGAATGAAAATGATTGTTACAATTTAGAAATAACAATGCTCCTTTTTAATGTCTATATCGTGTCTGATTTTTTCCAAAAGCTTGATAAATTAAAAATCTAAAATTAAAAAGCAAAATTTGATCACAGAATGTGAATCTATCTCAGTACCTCGATCTGCAACAACATCAAGAATTTAATATATTCTCGACTCTATTTTCATAGGAATAAGAATATAATAAAGAATAGTTTTAAACCATTTCAACATAAGTTGGCTTTTACAAATTCTCAATAGTTTTAAACCCACGTAAAGTTTTACCTTTTTTAGTACAAAATGCGATATATTTCGCTCATAGATGTATTATTTTATTATTTTAGTTTTGAAGCTGAAGTTCTTAAATTTAACAGAGGCACTCCAATCCTCCTCTTAACCTAATAATTTACATCGAGTAAACCTTCATAAATCATCCAACATTTCAAATAATTATAATTTATTGTCCATGCGGTACCGAATATAAAATTTTGATGCAATCCATCTTGCATTTTTTTTACGTTACAACAATATTTACTCGCCTTGGATTAATTTATTTTCTTTATTAAAGAATGTTGTAAACATGCACATTATGGTTACTTTAGTCTCATAAGGTCAACGGTGGAGCTTGCTAAATAAATTAATGAACACCACCGTCTATTCTGCAACTCTGTCAACGAACGATGTTAAATATTTTGATCTAAATAAATTCGTTTAATATAAAGAATTTTTTCCGCAATAAAATTGTAACTAAATAATTTTTCCCAATTAAACGAACTAAATTTATTTATTTATTTTTTGGGTAAAAGGCCCATAGGCAAAACGAACTAAATTTAACAGACAACCAAAAATGTCGTTGAATAGCTACTAGCAAAGAAAAAAAAGAATAAAAAAGAAAAATATAGAACCGACTAGATGAATCTGGGAAAAATTTTATATAGAACAAAATTGGACTGAACAACTTTAAATAGAACAAAGTGTACTAATTTTTTTTAATAAGAGCACAATTATAGCGGCAATATAACTGCCGCTATAACTCAGAGCTATAGCGGCTATCTCATTACCGCTATATGCGCTACACGACATTCCTCATCTTATAAAAAGCCAAATAAGTTGAGAATGGACATTATAAATATTAATAAACAACCTTTCATACCAATTAAAAAATGGGCAAACAGACAAAGGTGGACCCCACATTAAATATTTCTTTCATGCACAGAAACAAACAGGTTACGGATTGTTACTATTATTATAATTATAATTACTAATATAATTATTTTTATTATCGTATAATTATAATTAATAATAGTATTAATTATTTTAAATATTTTATTAATTAATATTAATAATATAATGATAATAGTAATAATAATTATAATTATAACAATTACTATATTAATCATTATTGATTTAGATTATGAATTTAAACTGTTAATTATCAAATTTCATGAAATATTCATTTCCATGATTTTATTTTTTTTAGTTCATTTAATACAAGTTGAAAAGATTGAAATTAAATTATTATAGATAGTACGTGCTTCAGTAATTATATGGCTTCTTAATTGAATTTGAGGAAAAAAATTTCAAATTTGTTATACATGTTTGACTTGTGAAAAAAGTTAAGATAAATGATTCGATTTTGCTATTTAATGTTGGGCAGACAAATTGTTAATGTGGATCTCATGAATTGTTTATTCTGAGCTAAGTGTATTAAACTAGTGTTCTCTAATAGTGTGTGTCGTGTCGTGATCGTGTTAGAGTCTCGTGTCATGTCATGTTGACACGAACTATTTTTTAATTGTATTGTGTCGTGTCGTGCTGAGTGGTGAGAAGAGACAACACAACATGCATTCTGACACATGTCTTGTTGACATGTCGTGTTAGTTGTATCAAATCTTGTTAGAAACTTTTCTCTATTTTTTATCATAATTTATTAAAAATCGCTAAATATTAAAATAGAGAAAAAAATATTGTTATAATTTATTTGAGTATTATACAAATTCAATATATTCAATACAAAAATTTCAGAATATTTTTTTAAAAGATTAATTGATGATTTTAATTTTTTGCTAACTCATTTCTTTATTGTTTGAACATATCTCAAAAAGAAAATATTTAAAAAAAGTAAATAGACGTTAAAAAGAAAAGTACGATTATAATTTAAATTTTAATATAAAATTAATTTAAATATTTTTTTAGGAAAAATAATTTAAAAGAAGAAGTATGTTTATGATGCTATTTTTGGTGATGTTAAAAATTAAATTCGTGTTGTTGTGTCATGTCCGTATCGTGTTAGTTCGTGTTCGTGTTGTGTGTTAGTCGTGTCGTGTCAAATCATGTTAATTTTTCAAAATTGCCAACACAACACGATTATGACATGACATGACAATACGATCGTGTCGTGCTAATTCTGTACTCGTATCGTATCGTGTCATTTTGACAAATCCTATATTAAACTTTTGATCTTCTTCTTGATTCACATTTTATATGCTCACATAACCACATGCTTTTTGGTTTCCAAAGAGGATGCAGCTCATATCAAATCACTCCCAAATCTGATGGCATGAAAGGATGTTTAATAGTGATATAAAATAATAATTATAATATAATAATGATTAATATAGTAATCGTTATAATTATAATTATTATTACTATTATCATTATATTATTAATATTAATTAATAAAATATTTGAAAAAATTATACTATCATTAATTATAATTAATACTATAATAAAAATAATTATATTAGTAATTATAATTATAATAATAGTAACAATCTGTAACTTGTTTGTTATGTGCATGAAATGAATATTTAATGTGGAACCCACCTCTTGTCCGTTTCTCCATTTTTTAATTGGTATGAAAGGATGTTTATCAATATTAATGTCCATTCTCCACTTATCTGATTTTTATAAGAAGAAGAATGTTGTGTATCCAATATAGCGGTAATAAGATAGCCGCTTTACGCCTGAGTTATAGCGGCAGTCATATTGCCGCTACAACTATGCTATTATTAAAAAAAAATTAGTACGCTTTGCTGTATTTAAAATTGTTCAGTCCAATTTTGTTCTATATGAAATTTTTCCATGAATCTGATTTCAAACAGGGACAAGAGATTGCATATATTATTTATTTATTTTTGGGAATTAATAAGGCGTTGAAACGTGAAACACCATGTCTAAGACCTGAAGCCCTGATGGTGTTTTGTCTACGTCATTCCACCCAAGCGGTATGATCTTGGATTCCTGAGTCGTCCCATTCTTTGACTGTCATATTGCGACACGTGGCACCTAACCTTTCTTCTCTCTTGTATCGTCTTTTACTAAAACAGTAGGTGACCCACGAGTTAGTCTCCTCTTGTGCTGTTCACATTTGATTGAAATATTTAAAAACAAAAAAATGTGCTATTTATTTGTATTAATTTCCAGCCAAAGGAAACTATCAACTGGGGATGAATTATTTAGAAAGAGGTTTATAGAGGAAAAGAATTTTGAGTTGTAACTTCACTTGAGGGGAAAGGAGATGGTTATCTGAGTTTCTGAATTCTTTCCCAAATGAATGATCTCATTCCACAAGAAATCTATTTCCTTTATTACTGCCTCCTGGCATATGCTGATATGCTCATAATTTTTTTTGAATTTTCTGTGACGTTCAGGTGAGATGGATGTGCTTCATTTTTTTAATTGTTCCATAAAAATTTAATTATTAAACTTTTATGGAACTTCTAAAAAAAAACTTTTACGGATTGATAGAATTGCGGAAGAGTAATTATCTTTTGTATTCAGTATTGTATCTTGTACAAATACACTCAAGGGTATATATACCCAGAGATTAATACATAGCATAGCTACACCTAAGACCTCCAGTGACTCTGGAACTGGAGATATCCATTTATATCATTTAACACCCCCCCTGCAAGTTGAAGGTGGGGAAACTACTTTCAACTTGTCCCTAATAGACAGAAAAAGCGCAGTAGTCAAGCCTTTTGTTAAACCATCAGCTATTTGATCTCTGGAACACAAGAAACGGACCAGAAGCTTCTTTGCAACTACTCTCTCACGAATGAAGTGAAAATCGATCTCGACGTGCTTGGTGCGTGCATGATACATCGGATTAGATGCAAGATAAGTAGCGCCGATGTTATCACACCATAACACCGGAGTATGAGCAAGAGATTGATTGAGTTCCTGTAACACATGTTGGACCCAAACGAGCTCAGCACCAGCCAATGCCAGACTTCGGTACTCGGCTTCTGTGCTTGACTTCGAAACTGTAGGTTGTTTCTTGGAACTCCATGAAATAAGGTTAGGTCCCAGAAAAATGCAGAAAGCTGACGTGGAGCGTCTGTCATCGGGGCAGCCAGCCCAGTCAGAGTCAGAGTAGGAGTGAAGCGTATGAGTGGAAGCCGGTTGAAACACAAGGCCATGGGAAAGAGTACCATTCAAATACCTGAGGATACGTTTCACTGCAATCCAATGTGCTGTGGTCGGAGCATGCATGAATTGGGAACATTTGTTAACTGGAAAAGAGATGTCAGGGCGTGTAATAGTGACATATTGGAGAGCCCCTACGACTGCTCGATACAATTTCGGATCATGAAAGGGATCACCATCAAATTTAGACAATGAAGTGTTGACCGCCATTGGAGTAGAAACTGGTTGAGCTTGAGACATATGAGTGCGACAGAGCAAATCAAGGATATATTGTTTCTGAGATAGATGCAAACCGTTAGAAGTTTGTTGAACAGCTATGCCCAGAAAGAAACTGAGTGGCCCTAGGTCCTTTAGAGAGAATCGCCGTTGAAGAGTGGTAATAAAGCTCAACACGCTTGCCTCATGACTGCCAGTCACAATGATATCGTCAACATAGACAAGGAGAATCAATGTGCACCCGTGACAGTGAGAAATAAATAAAGACGGGTCAAATTTTGATCCTTGAAAGTCAAACTCAGTCAGAGCACAGCTTAGGGTGTGAAACCATGCTCGAGGCGACTGTTTAAACCCATAAATGGCCTTCTTGAGAAGACAAACATGTGATGGACGAAGAGGATCCTCAAATCCCGGAGGTTGATGCATGTAGACAGTTTCTTGAAGATCACCTTGTAAGAAGGCGTTGTTGACATCAAGCTGCCTAATGGCCCAGTGATTTGTCAAAGCAACAGAGAGAATAAGGCGAATGGTGGTTGGACGCACCACTGGACTAAATGTATCAAAGTAATCGACACCTTCCTCTTGAGTGTAACCCTTAGCGACAAGACGCGCTTTGTAGCGCTCCACAGAACCATCAGCCAAGCGTTTTGTCTTGAAGACCCACTTGCAGCCCACCACATGTTGATTAACAGGTGACGGAACTAACTCCCAAGTGTGATTGTGGAGTAATGCTTGAACTTCATTTTTCATAGCATCTTGCCAATGAGGCACCTTCTGAGCCTGAGAGAAGGTGGTAGGGTCAGCACCAACAGGAGTAGAGGCAAGATAGGCAACAAAATCAGGAAACTGACGAGAGCGCCGAGTATGATCTTTGTTTCGAGTAGTCATGGGATGGGATGATACTGGAACAGAGGGTGGCTCGCCAGTTGGGGAAGAAGGCTCCACACGGTCAGAAAAATTTGAATTTTCATACCGTTGAGAGGATCGGGCAGAAGGTCGGGCAGATGAGGCGAAATTGTCCTGAGCCTGTGTCCTGACGCCAGAGGGCCCATTGAGAGGCGAGAGAGGGAAGTCTGGTGGGCCAAGCGTAGAGGCATTAGGCGGCCCATGTCCAGAAGAGGAGGAAGGATGGGCTCCAATCGAGAAAGTCGGAAGAGCACAAAGGGAATATACATCAGCTGTAGATGAAGGAGGACTGGAATTCGAAGGAGACAGACGGAATGGAAATACCTGCTCATTAAACAATACATGTCTAGATACAAAAATGCGTTGGGTAGGAGGGTGGTAGCACCTATACCCTTTTTGGGACATAGCATAACCAATGAATACGCAAGAGAGGGAGTGAGGTTGCAGTTTATGCTTATTATATGGCCGAGTTAAAGGAAAACATTGTGAACCTAGAACTCGCAATTCCAGATAGTTTGGTGGCTTATTAAACAGAGATTCGTAAGGGGAAATGGTAGAGGAATGCGCAGCAGGAGGTAAACGATTGATTAAAAAGACTACACTAGCAAAAATTTCGTCCCAGAGAGTTAAGGGAATGGAGGCCTGACTGATTATAGCAAGTGACAGTTCCAGAATATGACGATTTTTGCGCTCAGCAACACCATTTTGCTCTGGTGTGTGAGGACAAGTCAATTGGTGAACTAACTGAGGAAACAATCTAGTTAAAGGTCGAAACTCAGTGCCACCATCAGTGCGCAGAATCTTAATTGATCTGCCAAACAGATTTTCAACCTGAAGCTTAAAAGTAGTAAAAATCTTGACAACTTCATCCTTGGAAGATAAGAAAAATATTCAAGAAAACCTGGAAAAATCATCAATGAAAACTACAAAGTACCTAAAGCCATTGTTAGTAAGAACAGGGGCTGGGCCCCATACATCTGCATGTATAAGCTCTAAAGGAGCAGAAGAAACAGTAGAGCTATCTAAGAAGGGGAGCTTATGGCTCTTAACAACAGCACAATGTTCACATAAAGGTAATACAGTATTATTACAAGGTAGGTTATAAGAACATAAAATTCTTCTAGTAGTAGATCCAGCTGGGTGACCAAGTCTAGAGTGCCACACAGTGGCAGCAACTCTTTCTCCTATTAAAGCTAGAGGCTGACAGATGAGAGGAGTAGAAACCAAGTATAGGCCATTAACAGCTTGTGCTTGAAGAAGAGTTGTGGAGGTGAGGCAGTCCTTAACAATACAAAAAGATGAGTGAAATTCAACCTTAAGCCTATTATCAGCTAGCAATTGAGATAAACTAAGCAAGTTTTTGGTAAAAGTTGGAACATGTAATACATTTTTCAGAACAATAGCACAAGCACCAAATTGAATAGTAGTAGAGCCTATATGAAGAATGCACATACCATTACCATCTCCAATTTGAAGCTTGTCCATGCCATCATAAGGAATGAAGCTTGACAAGTTGTTGATGTCGCTTGTTACATGGTGAGTAGCACCAGAGTCCAGGTACCACTCAGAAGCAGCAACAGAGGAAGATGGAGAGGCAATGGTGTGAGCCACATGTGCTTGAGGTGGAGGAGGTGGCTGTGAGGTAGGCTGCGACGGTGCGAAGTCATCACTGTAACGCATGTCACATCTCCACCAACAGGCCCTGGCAGTATGACCCCTTTTGTAACAGATCTGGCACGCCTCAGAGGACGATTGAGCGCTGCCAGTACCAGCAGTCACAGGAGTTGGCAACAGAGGTTGAGGATTAGGAACCCTAGGTCTGAAGGAGGGCTGAGGTGGGCGATTGGCACCCCCTCTAGTTTTGAAAGATCTGCCACCACGTGACTGATTGCCAGGTGGCCGATAGGTGTTTGATTGATTGTTAGCATAGAAGGCAGTGGGGTTGGATGAAGAAGGAAGAGCTACAGACGAAGGTTGCTGCGACTGCAAGAGAGATTCATGGCTAAGGAGTAGAGATTGTACCTCAAGAAATGAGACTGGAGTCGGACGAGAGTTGACAGCAACAACAAAGGAATTGTAGTCGGTCCCCAACCCACCCAGAACAGTCAAGACGAGGTCTTCATCAGCCAGGGGAGAACCTATGAACGCCAACTCATCGGCAATGGCACGAATATGCTGCACAAAATCGAAACAAGAAGTACCTCCCTTAACAGTTGTTTGAAGCTTTTTCTTCAACTCGATGAGTCGAGCTCTAGAAGCAGCAGAATAAGTCTGAACCAGATAGCGCCACAGCTCAGCAGAGGTTGAACAAGAAACAACTTGCGCCAAGAGAGATTCTGACAAGGAGGCTCGAAGCCAAGCAAGAATCATCTGATCTTGCTTGTGCCAAGAGAGGTAGGTTGGATTGAGCTGGACTTGGCCAGTAACCGAGTCAAGAAAAGAGGGAGATTGAGGAGGTGAATAGAGAAAGGTGCTGAGGCCATACGCATGAAGAAGGGGTTCGATCTGAGATTTCCATGCCGAGAAGTTACTTCTGGTGAGTTTAGTGTGAACAGGGAGGGTCAAGAACACCATTGGAGTGGTGGTAGAGGACGAGCCGTGAAGATCCGTCGTCGTCGGAGAAGAAAAGGCACCATTAGGGTTAGGTGGCGGAAAAATTGAGGTATTATGAGGTGGAATCGTCGAAGGTGATGACGAGGGGGGGTTAGATGAAGGTGGAATTGAAGTATCAGAGGAAAAGGAAGACGCAGCCATGGCGAATTTGGGAGAGAGACGTAAAGAGAGAGGATCGAGAAATGGCGTTAGCCGAATAGTGTCTCTGATACCATGATAGAATTGCGGAAGAGTAATTATCTTTTGTATTCAGTATTGTATCTTGTACAAATACACTCAAGGGTATATATACTCAGAGATTAATACATAGCATAGCTACACCTAAGACCTCCAGTGACTCTGGAACTGGAGATATCCATTTATATCATTTAACACGGACTCTCCCGTACTATTATGGGCTTTGGCTTATGGGTATGGCCAGTTTTATATGTATGTTTCTAATGTTGGTATCTAGCCTAAATCTCATATTTGTCATTTTGGGCGTCAGATTATTTGTTTTGTTTGATGGGCTACTATGTTAAACTTGGGAGTTGGGAAGAAATACTTGGATCAAATATCTTCTCTAATAGAGCCCATTTAAGTGTACTGTTAAAATTTTGGATACAGTTTGGATCAACTTCTGATCCAGTGGCGATTCACTGATTCTTTTCCGTTTAATGCGAGCCCAAATTGGAATGCTCTCAATAAGTTTGTGCCTTTTAAATTTTTGTCCAAATAAACCTGATATGATCCAGTTGATGGTTTTGATTTGATCTAATGCTATGTTCATCTTTTGTTCAAAAATTAGTTAAACAACATTAGGCTTTTTACTGATAGTATAAGAACTAGTGCCATAAGGCAAGGGAAAAAACATTGATGTTGTTACAGAAATATGTTACGGAATAACAAAAAGTGACCCAAGCTGTATGACTGAAACGTCTGAAACCTGTTAAAAAATTTCTTATCCTCCCATTCTCAGAGCTGTTAGAGAAATTTGTAAAATTAATGAGGTGGAAACTTTATGAAGATCATATGGATGGAAAGCAAAAATAAAGTGAAGATCTGCATGATACTGGATTTACTCAACTGTCCAGCATTTACTGTATTAATTTTCAACCTCTTTTCTAGCTGTATCATATCATAATTTCACTTTAACATGTGTAATGTGCATTGTACTCTGTAAATTAAAAAACATGTACCATATTCTAGCGTTATGACAAACCTTCTTTCAAGTAGCAATTGGTATAGGAATGATATTGCGTGCTGGTACGATGAAGTCTGATTGTAGTGGGCCTCAGTCAATGTGGCCGTTGCCAGCAGTGGATTAATTTACAGAACTAAAACATTCTAGCAGCATGTACTATATATATGGTCAACAAATAAAATTTAAGTAGTCTTGCAATTTTCCTAACAGCTCACACTCCCCCCCCCCCCCCCCCCCCTTGAAAATTTGAGATGCTCTAATTAAAAGTAAAAGGCTGCGTTTGGGTAAAGGAAAATGAGAGATGCACTTATTTTGGCAAAATATTCGAAATTTGAAATAATAGCTAAATTGAATTGGTGACTATTCCTCACCCCTTAAACATAATAAACTTTTACTATATACTCATTGAATCTCTAGTATAGAAGTGGAATGGATTTGTGTTAAAAAGACAAAAGACAACGCGGATCAAGCGAGCAAAATTGGGGGTATTTTTCATTAAAACTATGAAAATCGGATGCCTCTAATGCACTGCAATATTTATTTATTTTTTTGGGTTAGATTAACTGTCTTATTTTATGACGTTATATTCTATAGAATATGTAAATATAGCTGCATATCATCTGCATTGTTTATTATTTCAAATTTTAAATTTCAAAGCTAATTATTTTGTCAAAGAACCTTCTGTTCTTGGACAGGAGAGTTTGAATATTGTTTATATGGAACCGTTCCATCATGTAGTTTCTGATGGTGGTTTAATTAGTTTGGTCGAAGATTATGCTACATGTAGTCGTTACCAATTAAAATATCCTGATAACCAATATCAATGATTACTAAATAATCATCCCTCAAAGAAATTTGGAAAGAGCAGCGCATGACACGTCCACAGTCCACACAAAGATGGTGGAGGAAGCATATGTTGAATAATTTAAATCTAAGATAATATAATTATTCCAAGAAAGATACGATCGATCATTTGCCATGTAAGATTACAACACTCTCGTCAAATGACATTCTGTACGGATTTTAATAAATATAAAAATTGAATGGTACAGGTACATTTAACATTTGACATCTCAACTACAAATATTTGTGACCAACCATTAACAAATTAACAAATTGTATTAAACTGTGCATTGAAGATCATCTGTCACAAAATAAGAAGGGAATTTACAGCCACAGAAAATCTTGAGTATGACTAAATCATGAGACCAATCAAGCCAGCAGTGCCCACGTGATGCTCGCAAGAGCCGCACCGACAAACCTTCATGCCATTCTAGGTGGACGCTGGATTCTCTGTTTCATTTCTGTGTAATAGATTTCTTCATAAGCTTCTGATATGTGGGTCCATTAAACCAACATGGTGTTCTCAAATCTTAATAATGGAGATTCTTTGAGCCGATACAATTGTTATTTCTAGAAATGAAATCATGAAAGGGAGGAAGATTTTGCTCAATAGTTGCATAGGACAACATTCTTTGTCTAAATGTCTCTGCCTAGCTGCTTGCTTTCTATTGGATTCCCTACAAGACGCTTTACTTGTTTAGGTAATTTGGTGCTCTTGTTTCTCTTTTTTTTATTAGATTATTAGATCCGAACTGTAGAGAGAAATTCGGTTATTTATTATTTTTTTTTATTGAAGAGAATGTCGGTTCTGCTCAATCTGACACAAGTGCTGCGTTTAGCACTGAAAACAATTTAAGCTATAAATTATACGAGGTCCAAATTAGAAGATAATTATTGGTAAAAAATTATTCCCACAATTTTAACAATATTTCTTAGATGATGCTGCAAATTATAAAGTAAATTAAGGGATATACAATGAAACATTAATTAGTTCGATAATTTTTTATTTGGTAAAAACAATAAACATCAATGATAGTGAACTATAGACCACACATGCATGATTCATATTAATTACTTGATTAACAATAAAATATGTACCAACTGCGAATATACTAAAGTTTATCAATTGCAGTCAAAATTGCTATGGGAGAGCTTTCATAATAACATACATGTAGTTGAAAATTAATAGATCCCACATTTTGATCTTACATAAACATACTCATTTCAATGAAATTTTATAAAAGTAAGCAACTCGAAAACCTATTTCTATTGATGAAAAAAAATTATATCGGAACAACTATGAATGTTGCGAGAATAAACAAGTACAATACCCATTGTAATTTGAATTTTCTTTTAATGGTAAGCCTACGGACGTGTTTATTAAAAAAAAAAAAACAAGTACAATACTCAGATCGACACGTGCCCCCCACTGTTTACATACTTGTTACTTATAAATATGCTATTATATGTCTTAGATTTTTAGAAAATTATTTTGTCAAATGCTTCATAATAATTTTAGATCATTGATTTTTCAAAAATCTGGAAAAATAGTAAAATATTTTAGAAAAAAAATATAAAACTCAGTTCCATATGAGACTTTAATATGAAGATCACATTGAATGATTTTGAGGTTGAGACTCCAAATTTAAGAACAAGAACATTGGACGGATCTCCTCCATCCAATATATTGGACTTCAGCCTTGCTCTAATTAAACTACATAAATCGAAACAATATTAAGTTAATATACAGCTTTCTCAAATCCAATGCATTACATTACATTACAATGCGTGTTTGTCCAAATTCTTTATTTTAATACTATAATTTTGTTAAAATATGGATAAGAGTCCAAATTCCTTATTTCATAATTATTTGAATTACATAAAAATAAAAAATTTGAAACTTATTTTTATCCGAATTCTTATTCTTGCGTATTCAAACACAAAACGTTCAAAAAGATAAGCCCAGTCAAAGATGTAAAATTGAGATAAAGTTTTCCATTTGCACCTTGATATATGCTGATGTACAAAAATTTTAGCCTTCCAAGATAGAACCATCATACAATCGACTTCATTTATGATACTCAAAGCCACATGCCCCGATGCCCGCATCTCTTCTTATCTGCCTGTCCATTGTCCACTCCCACTACCACTGTTAAGTGATGGCATTTTTGTAATATAAACCATTTATGAGCCCATATTACTTTATCTCCCCCCAACTTTAATAAAACCTTAACTAAAGTACCAAAATATCACTTCCAAAGAAAGAAAAGAACCGAGAGAAGTGAGAGAAGAACATACCGTACGCTGCAACTCCAATTGCAGCAATGTCCAACTGCAGCATTGGGTCTATTCTTTCATGCTGTTTGCTTCTTTTCCTCTGCTATCCATGCATAGATGCATACAAAAACTACACTGTAGGAGATGAACTAGGTTGGTATGACCAACTGGAGGTGTCCGATGTAGATTACCAGAAATGGGCAGATGGAAAGAACTTTAGCCTTGGAGATTTCCTCAGTAAGATTCCATGTCTAATTTCTATTATTATTACAAGTAACCTGAATTGGAGATCTTTCTCTCTTTTTGTGAGTGTTTTTCCCAATATAGTGTTTGTTTTATTGTTTTGAGATAATGCATGTTTAGTTGTTCTAAGCAGGCTCCCTTCACTACATGATTATTAAGATAATTTCTCCTAGCTGATTATAAATTTAGGAAAAAATATTTTCTCTAATTGCTTCGATAAAGCTACAATTTAGGAAAACAACATAATAACATGTTGTTATGAGATTAAAGTATTAATATTGATATAGTGATTTATTTAATGGTTATATTATGATCGATGTATTAAGCTGATTCATAGTATTACATCTAATGTTGCTTATGATCCTGTTACGGTTTTATGGAGGTGTTTTCAGCCAATTCATAAACTAATGCTTCATTAGCTGCTTATAATATATATCTGGCAACAGGATTCACTGTTGCATTGTAGCAGTTGCATCACTGCCGCGAATTATCGTCCCACACGACTAATCCCGTGTTCCGTCAACTTCCGATACAAGTCAAGTCCCTGAAAGTGGGCCCATCATTATTTTTGCACTACAATAACAGTGCGTACCTGCCATTTGACAGTAAATATATAGATATACAGTTGACCTATAGGATCACTTGTCTGATTCTCAACTGTCTGGATAGATAATTTAAGTACTCTTAATTTGGTGCTGTCATGTAATGCAGAGTTGTTGCGTTGAGTTTGTTTGTATGTGTTGGTTGTATATACAGCCAAAGCGATGCCACACAACAAAACAGCTGTCCCTAATTTGAATTTCAGCTAAGGTTAAATAAAAAAAAAACTCTATTCTATGGATCAGAAAATTTCATTTTTCTTTTTTCCAAAACATGTTCTCGTTTGATTCTTTCCCTCTTTTTCTTAACTTGTTTGCAGTCGTTTACAAAATGCAAGAGTAATAAAATCACTTGCCTTTGAATTTTTCTATCATGAGTTAGACATTTTTTTTTGCCGACATTCTTCTGTATTAATCGATAATCCATAATATAATAGCCAATTAGTATCATTGAGTAGGCTAATATATATTTTCTGTGCAGAGGAATCATATTTTCTAGATGAAAAAGCTGAAGAACTATCAAGTATTTTTAAATCTAGCGCCAAATTTCATTGTGTTTGGTTTCATACTTATAGATTGATTACCAAAATAATGGTTGTACATTTGTTAGTTAAGCTGTGGATGAGAAACCTCTCTGTGTAGAAACCTCTTGATGGTATAACAACCAGTAGGTCTCAAGTCTTTAGCAACATGTTTATTGATAATGACATGCCCCTCATGATAAATATCAGTTGGTGGTTTCCAAAAAAGCCTTTTTGTGTTACAGTTTTTCTTTAATGCAGTTCCTCTGTTTATAATGACAGATCCTAGCACTTATTTTTTTAAGTTTTTTTTCTAATTTATCATGACCATTATAATTATTTTTATGAAAATTTTAATTGTTGTTGGCGACTTTATTTAATTGACGGAGGCTATGGAAAGTTACTGGTGCTATCTGAATATTAGCCTTTCCTTTTCATTTGCATTAGACTTCCATTTAATGGGGGCACTATTATTTTAAAACATATGAATTTCTAACAGTCCATTTTTTCTTCTTCAGTATTTCATACCGACAAAAACCACTCGGTGGTCCAGACATACAATGCAACCACATTCAAAATATGCGATGTCGATCAGGACATGAACACCACCGAGTGGTCAGCTAGTGATCCGGAGTACAGCAAAGATGCCGTGACAGTTTACGTGCCATTGCTCAAGGAGGGCCCCACTTATTTCTTCTCAAACTTTTACGACGGGGAGCAGTGCCTGAATGGCCAAAAGTTCGCAATAAATGTGACACATGGAGAGGGTTTGCCCGACAGCTTGAAAGATCCTGCTCCAGATGCTCCGGCACCAGCTAGCCCTGACGATGTACCAGCAACTGACGTGCCGGCAAATTTTGACCATCCAATAGATGATAATAGTACAAGTACTGATCCTGTGAAACCCATTGCAGGTTCAGGGAACATGAATTTGGTAGGGTTAAGTTTTCGGTTGTTGTTAGTAATTTTTGGTGCTTTGGGGTTCTTTGGTTGATTGATGGTGGAGGGTGTATGGAAATAGATATAATGATTGTTTTATTTAATAAATTATATTGTTTAATTTTTTTTAGTTTGAGATAAGATCATAAGAGAGTTTGATTGTCTATAATATATATTGATTTGTATAGAGAAGTTTTAAGATTTTGGGGAAACTTGTTATCCCTAATTTAGCATCAAAAAAACCTTCGTTAACCCAAAAGTAGACCAAATACCAACAGTGAAATGAATTCAGCAGCTTTATGCACATTTTTTCTACTAATATTACAACGAGAGTGAAATCTTTGGATTGCCGAAAGCTTAGAAGTAGAAGTATCAAAGATGCAAACAGAAGTACAGAACAACTTTGTCAATAAATAAATAAATTAAAATAATAAAAGGGTTTGGGAAGTAATTTATCTACATTTCTGATGATCCCAAAATGGAATTATAGAAAATTCTCCAATCGAGATTTTGTTAAATTAACTGAACAGTTAAACAATCATTTTTTTTGGCTTCTTTATAATGTCACACATCATCATGCCGATTTTCACTCATTTTGTCAAAATAAAAATGAGTAGAAAACTTAAGAACAGAAAGTCGCGTACAAAAACAGAAGCTCTCTGCTAAAATTTTGAAGATAAAGATGAGGCTGATTCGAACTATTTGTGAACATACCAATGCATAAATGACAGTGATAAACATGGGCGCTGATTCGGAATCGGA
This sequence comes from Rhynchospora pubera, assembly GCA_028095005.1. NCBI lineage: Eukaryota > Viridiplantae > Streptophyta > Magnoliopsida > Poales > Cyperaceae > Rhynchospora > Rhynchospora pubera. The sequence continues at coordinate 104,654,026 of CM051461.1, read as the reverse complement.
ATCTAGGTGCTTGAAAGTTGGAACAATATTCATCATTAGCTAATGACAGTGATAATGTGATATCTGGTATTTCAGTTATCCGGTTTTCAATGGGTCAAGTTTGCTTAGATCAATTGGATTATTTTGGGTCGTCTTTCCTGAGGGCCGAAAGATAATTGGGCCGAAGGGTTATTACTTTTGAAAGTTTCTGGTTTTCTGTGGATGAGTATTCGTGTCAAACGTGCGAAACGGACACGGAACAAGGCTGTTCTATTTAACATTCTGTTTCGGTGATGGAACAAAATAACTCTTCTTTTTCCGTTTCGTTCTGGTAAACAAAACAGTTTTTTTGTTCCGTTTTTCAATTTCCATTATAATTTTTCATTTATGTGTTCCGTTTCAGTAAAACGGTATAAAAATGTTCCGTTTTAGAAAACTGAACCCATTTTCTCTTCTGTTTCCATTCTGTTTTGGACCGGAAACGTTCAAAACGGTGGAATATTGAATATAAATACGTTTTCACTTGTAGAATATAAATACGAAGAACAAACAGTAGCATATGCAATATTGAATGTTAAAACTTTCAAGTGATATGATTACAAGAAAAATATAAAGATTTGTAAATCCAAACAAGTTTCTATTGTTGGTCCAATAAAAATCGAACAATTGAATAGCACGTCCCAGTATAAGAATTCGACGACGGGGAACATGAGGTAGATTTAGAAGAAAACTTGTATCGTCAATGAAGAAATAGTAGCCAGTAATAATAATCATATACAGGTGTCTTTGTTGTCATATTTATTTCTTACTGCCTGAAGTCTAAAATATTCCCAAATATTTATACACAACACAGGTTTTACGAATTTATACAAATTTTGAATGATTTCAGGTTGAAATTGTGATGAGAAGGCGCAACGATTTCTTCGCTGAAAAAGGCAAGGAAACAAAACAATGAAAGCATGTGGAAGAAAAACGGTTTCAACTTTTAACTAGATTGTAATTCTCAACCAATTAGTACTCGAAATATAATGCCGACCTATCATGCTGCTCGAATCTATTCAAATGCTATTCCTTTTCTCTTCTTTCCTTTCTTTCTTACAATCTCGCCTTCTAGCCTTTAAAATAAAAAAAGAATATATTATGATGCTATGTGCTCTGCCAAAGAATCACTAATTCTTTTTCCACTTTTAAATATGTACTGGGTCAATTAAGCTAATAATCAACAATTTAAAATATTCCAGATACTGACAACAAACTAGACATATGGAACAGAGTTAACTAGTAACAGGTTAATCTTAGTAGTATAAAAAATATCCTATAAACAGACTTGAAAAGATCCAAAGATCATAAATAGTAGACAACTCTCATGCAAAGATGACTTCGGCTTTAGCTGATGCCCTCTGGAACTTCAATAGCTGCTTGAAGACTGATGGACTCTGTTCGTTGGATTTTATATCTTTTTCGAAAAGAGTTATTTCTCTCAATACAGGTGCTGAACGGAGAATAAATTTCACAAATGCAAGAACAGGTCCTGAAGATTTAAATTTCAGGATTTCAACCGTCTGGAGATGCTTGAAAACAATATCCTTTTCCCAAAAGCTTGAACTATTTGTGTTCTCTGATATTCTCACCTGATAAGAAAAGCCAACGAATTAAGTAAAAGCATAAATCAAGTGGGAAAAAAAGATAAAACAAACCAAGCAAATAAAGAGGAGGATCAGCAAATGATACCTCTAGAGATAGCTTTCGCAAGTTAATTGCACCCTGAAGCAGCAAAAAAACAAATGAGCACTCTTTCTGGTCAGCAAAATCTACCTGCAGTATTATCTCCTTCAAATAAAAAAATGCTTTGGGAAGCTCCACAGGTCCATTAACTAGGTGCTGGCAAACCAAAAACAAAAAAAAAAATAGCGAACAAATCAATGCGAAAGATATCACCAAATTCAAAATGCCTTACCCCATATGTTGTACAAAATACCTCATGCCAAGTTACAGGTGGCTAACAATCATGCATGTAGTCAGAAAACTTGTTTCATGGGTAGTTCAAGTATTATTATAGAATTTAATTTGAAAATATGTACTTCAGTGCCATATCTATATCTATACTCATAAAAGAGCTCTTAAATATTAATCATAACATATCTTTACAAGGACAGTTGAAAACTTGAAATCAGATCACATATTCAACAAAACTAGCATCAACTGGATCTCCTGCCCCCTATGACAAAAGAAGACGCTACCAACAGCCTACTCTTCCTTTCAACATTACATACGGGAGCAACACGAAAATCAACTCTCACTTGTCGGTACAGCAAGCTCAAGCCAAAACCAAAATAATCATAATCTAATTTGTACGAAGCCATGTACTGATAGATGTCTGAAAAAGATAATACTGATCCACTAGGCAATGCTAAACCATACTATTTGATGTTTTCTCATGTCCAAGGTAGTGGAACTAAGATTGTTGAACCATGTACAAAACAATTATAAAATGAACCTTGAAATAAAATAATAATGACTACTTACCGGTATGCAGAAACCAAGTAGGAATATTCTTTGGATTCCTAACAGGCCACCAAAACTCTGGCACAAATCATTTCTGCATCCTACTCTTGCCGGAGAAGGCATAAAATTGGTTAATTTGATACATGCAACAGTTAGCTGAGGCGTGATCATTTGAAGATCCAAGATCTCCCCGACAATAATGAGACATTTCAGTTTCACAGCATAGATTTTCAAACTGCGTTCAACTTGGAGATTATATAAATATAAACTCTTCAATCGAGGAGAACTGGTAATCAACTTCTCGGTATCAGCTGCACTGATGGAGCATTCATGCAATGAAAGGGACCTTAGAAGCTTAAAACCTTCAAAACCTCGAGACAACTTAATTACACACCTAAAGAGCTGTACAAGTTGCAGTGTCGTGCAACAAAAAAAGTTTGTTGGGATTTTATACTTGGTATCAGATGCACAGTTTAGCTTAAAAATCAGTTTAGTGATTCCATTTCTTGACAGGTTAAGGATCCAGCGATCAAAGGCCTCAGGACAGAGATGTTTAGTCGAAAGATTGAATTCAAGAATTGGTCCCTTGTGAATAAAGAGAAGAAGATCCACAATTTTAGTAAAACGAGAGCTACACCCAGCTTCATCAATAGTTGATAGAGTTGATACCAAATCATCATCTTTCACGAGTATTTCAGGAATCGATGCCCAAGTGTACCTCCACTTGGTTGACAGAATGCTCGTTCGGACAGCGTCCTTTATTGGCAATTTAGTAAGGATTTTCTCTTTGATCTCTACAGGAAGAATGGTAATTATATCATGATCTGTAGCAGCATTTGCTATTCTTTTTTCGTGTTGGGAGGAAACCATCAGCATCAATTTTCTTCAGCTTTATACAACCCTGTCAACCTAGCATAAGCAGAAAAGAAAAATAGACTATCAGCAGACAACAGTGATGTATATATTTGTGTCTGTACATAACAAAAAACTGTTTCAAGGTTTTACAAGAACAGATATGTTAAGAATTTATCTGAATGAATCTAAGCATCTAACCATTGAAAAAAATGACAGCTTGACTTGTGAAAAACCTTATCATATATATATTTTTAATTATTACTAGTTATTCTTTTATTGTGGGGAAGCCCGTGGTGGGTTTAAACTATCAAAGATTTTCATCAATGACCGTTATAGGGAGACGTCTGAAATTTTTTAATATGCTTCGATGGTTTTTAACCTTTCGTAACCTGGCCATAAAAGTTTGAGCTAAGACAAACCCTAAACCTCAATTCAAAATAGAAATCCCTATAATCTCAACCCAAAACCTGGCTAACCCTAGCACGGAGAGAAGAGGAAAATTAGCCTAGCATCGGTAAAACTTCCAAAATTACTCGAAATTAAAACGTTTTGAGGTGATGGGTTTACCTCAAGAGAATTAAAGGAAGAAATTAAGCTTCTGTTTCAACTCATTTTCTCGCTTCCTCGTTCTACAGTACTTCCACCGACAACCGACTGTGCGTTTGGCAAAATAGGGGTTACCGGGTTAGCAGACCAGAGAATCTCTCGACGTTTTTTTATCTGAGACGTTTGGTTTAATCTCAACAGTTATAGATGTTTCATGCATAACTGTTTAGATTAAATTAACATAAGACTGTTATGTTACTATTTTTTGGTCAGAGGGTAGAATGGTAGGATAGTAGTTTGATGGAATTAGCGCTAATTTAAAATTAGTGAATGTTATTTGATTTGGTATGTTGAAATATTATTAAATAACTATTAATAATATTTGATTTGGTATGTTGAGATTAGTATTTTAAAGTTAGCAATATAAATATTATTAACTATTATTACTTAGTAGCTATTAATAACTATTAATTAAAAATTATTATTATTAATTATTAACTATAAATTTTAAAGATAAATCATTATTAATTATTATTATCATTATTATAATAACTGCTATTAATTATCAATATTATTGTAATTTTATATTAAGAATTATTTAAATTTATACAATTATTATTACAATAACTATTATTAATTATTATAAATATTACCATAATTATTAATTACTTTAATTCTTATTATATTAATTGGTAACTATTATTAACTATTAAATACTAATTATTATTAATCATCATTATTTATTAATTACTAATAATTAGTAATTACTATTAATTATTATCATTTACAAATAATTATTAGTTATTATTGATTATTAATTATTTAATTAGAATTAATTATTATTAATTAATAATAATAATTATTATTATTACTTATTAAATTGTATTAAATATTATTAATTTATAATAATTAATTATTGACTATTAAATTGTAATCAGAAAACTTGTTTCATGGTTAGTTCAAGCAGTATTATATATTTTCAAAATTGAACATAACATATCTTTACTAGGATACTTGAAAACTTGAAATCTGATCATATATTCAACATTACTTGCATCAACTGGATATCCTTCCCCTGCGACAAAAGAGGGTGCTACCAATTGTCGTACAGCAAGCTCAAGCCAACACCATAACAATACAAAATCTAATTCGTACGAAGATGTATATTGATAGATGTCTAAAACAGAGAATGTTGATCCACTAAGCAATACTAAACCATACTAATTGAAGTTTTCTGATGCGCAAAAAGTAGCGGAACTAAGATAGCTAAACCATGTACAAGACAATTAAAAAATGGACCAGCAAGAAAATATTAATTAATGACTACTTGTCGGTATGCAATTGAAAATCTAAAAAAATCCCCAACAAAAATGAAACGCTTCAATTCCATTGCATAGATTCTGAAATTGCTCTCAACGTGGATATTATATAATCCTAACTTCTCCAATCGAGGAGAACTGGTAATCAACTTCTCGGTATCAGCTGCACTGATGTAGCATTCAACCAATGAAAGCGCTTAGAAGCTTAAAACCTTCAAAACCTCGAGACAATTTAGTCACACATTTATAAAGCTGTACACGTTGCAGTGCCATGAAACCAAAAAAGTTTATTTGGATTTTATACTTGATATCAGATGCAAAGTTTAGCTGAAAAATCAGTTTAGTGATACCATTTCTTGACAGGTTAAGGATCCAGAGATCGAAGGCCTCAGGTCAGAGATATTTAGTCGAGAGATTAAATTCAAGAATTGGTCCCTTGTGGATAAATAGAAGAAGATCCACAATTTTAGTAAAACGAGAGCTAGCCCCAGCTTTATCAATAGTTGATAAATCATCATCTTTCATGAATATTTCAGGAATTGATGCCCAAGTTTACCTCCACTTGATTGACAAAATGCTTGTTCGGACAGCATCCTTTATCGGTAATTTAGCAAGGATTTTTTCTTTTGTTCATCCCAGGAAGGCTGCTAATTATATCATGATCTGTAGCAGCATTTGCTATTCTTTTTTTCGGTTTGATAGCAAGCCAATTGCATAAATGTTCTTCAACTTTATGCAACTGTGTCAACCTAGTATAAGTAGAAAAGGAAACAATAAATATATAACAACAAAAGAATTATATTTTCCCTAAAGGAAAAGTAGAAAACAAAAGGATGAATCTGTATGTAGGTGTGCCATGTAACAAAAACGAGGTTTTATAAAAACAAAGTATTTCGAATAATAATAATAATAGAGAAATGCTAGTGTCCTATATATAGGACGGATAGGTCCGTCTAATACGATCGTTTTCACGTTTCTAAATTTCAAATAACCGATCCGACCCGTTCAATATATTCTCAATATTGAAAAACTTACAAGAAACCAATGTTTACATTTTTTCAAAAATTTTGACTATTTTTTTGGTATTTTTATAAAATTTATGATATAAACATTATAGATCGTCCAATAACAATAATTTTCTAAAATACCAAAAAAATAGTAAAAAATTGAAAAAAAATGTAAAAATTGGTTTCTTATAAGTTTTCAACATGGAGAACATATTGAACAGTTCAGATCAGTTATTTGAAATTTTAAAACATGAAAACGATGGTATGGGACGGAGCCGATCTGTCCTATACATTAGACACTAGCATTTGTCATAATAATAATAATAATAATTAGAAAATACAAAAACAGAAAACGCGTTCTTTCACGAGATGATGGGGATGATTTTGATGGGAATTATAATTTTGGAGATAATCATTACCAGCACCATTTTTTTTACTTTAATTTTTATTTAAAATATCGATGTGTTGATGTATAAAGAATTTTTTTTTTGGAAGAAATCTTTTTTTCTGTTTGATAAAACGTATACGCAACCTCATCGAACCTAACACAAAATAAAAATAAAAATTGTCAGCGGTCCACCCTGTTTCAGTCTACAATATACTGGAAACTGGCCTCTTTAACAGGAAAAAAAAAGAAGTAAAAGGAACCTAATTAACTAGTAACTGGTCAGTATTAGTTAAAGCAAAAGTATCTTATAAACAGAATTGAAAAGACCCAAAGATCATAGAGAACTCTCATGCAAAGATGATTTCAGCTTTAGCTGAGGCCCTTTGGAATTTTAACAGCTGCTTGAACACCAAAGGATTCTGTTCTTTGGAAGAACCATTCTCACTGAGAGTTAATGTTCTCAACATAGGTGTTGAACCAAGAATAAACTTCACAAACGCAAGAACAGGCTCTGAAGCTTTAAATCTCTGGATTTCAACCGTCTCGAGATGCTTGAAAACAATATCTTTCACCCAAACGCTTGAATTATTTGTGTTTTCTGACATTCTCACCTGACACGAAAAGCAAATAAATTAAGTAAAGCACAGATCAAGAAAAAATAAATATAACCAAGCAAATAAAGATAAGGATTAGCAAATGGTACCACTAGTTTGAGATTTTGCAAGTTAGTTGCAACCTGTAGTAGCAAAAACACAAAAGCGCACTCTTTTTGGTTGGCGAAATCAACAGTCAAATGCACGAGTTTCAGATAATGAAATGCTTTGGGAAGCTCCACAGGAGGTCCATCAACTAGGCGCTGGCAAACCATAGAAAAGAAAGTCAATTGTTCATCAAGCATGTGAAAGATAAAACCTGATAACATATTACCTTGACTCTTCTATTCTATACAAAATAGCTCATGCCAATCACCACACAACAACAGGAGAGGAGCCCAGAAAATATTTTGAGGGGGGGTTAATTTTTAATTTTTGCATATAGGGGGTGTTAACTGCTCTATTTACCTACAGTTACATCAAAATTAGCTTGATAATAATAGCAAACTTCATATCACTGGGGGAAGGGTGCAAAGCCCTTGCCTGCACCGCCACTAAATGCCCCCCCCCCCCCCCCCCCCGCCGTACAACAAACACCATCAGCTATAAAGCCGGTCTACTTTTAAGCCTTCTATGTGATCATGTTGTCAGTAAACTTGTTGAACCAGCAGTTCAAGTATTTTATAGTTCTTATATAACAGATTTTGAAATGTCTGTGCTACCAATGCTCAACACTTTCTTAAAGTATTATTACATATGAGAACAACAAGATCATCAATCTAACTTTTCAATACAGCAACAACACAACAGAAGCATAACAATACAATATCTAATTTGTATGTAGCCATGTACTGTAGATGGTTAAAGCATATAATGCTGATCCACTGGGCATTACTAAATCATACTAATTGATTTTCGCTCATATTTTATAACATAGTGGCACTAAGATTGCTAAACCATGTACAAGAAAATTTAAAAAATGACCTCCAAAAGAAAAAAAAAATAATGACTACTTGCCTGTATGCAGACACCAAATAGGCCTATCATTTGGATTTGTAATAGGCCACCAAAACTCTGGCACAAATCATGGCACCCTACTCTTGCCCGAGAAGGCATGGTATTATATAATGCAAGATATGCAGAGATCAGCCGAGGTGTGTTCATTTGAAGATCCAAGATCTCCCCGCCAATAATGAGACATTTAAGTCTCATTGCATAGATTCTGAAATTATGCTCAACTTTGAAATTCAGTAACATTAATGTTTCCAATTGAGGAGAACTGGTAATCAACTTCTCAGTATCAACTGCAGTTATGGTGCATTCATCCAGTTTAAGGAATCTTAGAAGCTTAAAACCTTTGAAACCATGAGGCAACTTAATGACACACTTGGAAAGGTCTACATGGTTCAGTGCATTGCAAACAAAAAAGTTTGATGGGGTTTTGTACTTGGCACCAGATGGCATGTTTAGCTTAAAAATCAGTTTAGTGATTCCATTTCTTGATAATTTAAAGATCCATCGATCAAAGGCCTCAGGACTCTGGTATTTTGTCGAAAGATTGAATTCCAGGATTGGTCCCTCGTGGATAAACAGAAGAAGATCCACAATTTTAGTAAAACGAGAGCTAGCCCCAGCTCCATCAATAGTTGATAGACTTGATACCAATTCATCATCTTTCACGAGTATTTCAGGAATTGATGCCCAAGTGTACCTCCACTTGGTTGACAAAATGCTCATTCGGACAGCGTCCTTTATTGGCAATTTAGTAAGGATTTTCTCTTTGATCTCTCCAGGAAGGCTGCTAATTATATCTTGATCTGTAGCAGAATTGGTTATTCTTTTTTTGGGTTGGGAGCAAGCCATTGGCATAAATTTTCTTCAACTTTACACAACGTAGTCAACCTAGCATAAGTAGAAAAAATAAAGAATAGAAGTCCAGTCGGCAACGGTGATCTATATGTGTGTGTGTGTGTGCGCATAACAAAAAACTGTTGCAGATTTCACAAGAACAAGTATGATAAGCATTTATCTGAATCTAATAATTGAAAAAACTGACAGTTCAAAGTAAGAAAAACCTTATAATTTTTTTTAAAAAATATTACTAGTCATTCTTTTATTGTGGGGAAGCCTGTGGTGGGTTTACACTGTCAAAGATTCTAATCAATGACCATTATAGGGAGACGCCTGCTTTTTTTTTTTTTTTTTGTAATATGCTACGATGGTTTTTTAATCTTTCGTAACCCTGGCCATAAAAGTTTGAGCTAAGACAAACCCTAAATCTCAATTCAAAAAATAAATCTCTAAACCTTAACCCCAAGACTTGTTTAAAAAAGAAGTTCTGGAAGCCTCCCTCTGATGGAATTGGTAAAGAAAAAGAAAAGATGAGACTAAAAGCTAACCCTAGCAGGTTTAAACTACAAAAATTACTAGAAATAAAGCGCTCTGAGATAAGGGGTGTACCTGAAGAGAATTCGCAAGGAAGAAATTAAGCTTCTCTTTTCAATTCATTTTCTTGCTTCATCGCTCTACAGTACATTCACCGACACCCGACTAACTGAGTAGAAGAGAATCAGTCGGACTTCGGGAAGCGCGCGGGAAGGGGAGATAGAGACGGACAAGGCCCAGTATAGCCCGCTCAACTCGGATATGGGCCGTATTATGGGCCTTTAGCTGATGAATTAATTGAATATTTGAATCGGGCGTGATAATCCATCAGGAATTATAACCACCATCGCTACCGTCACTGAACCAAAATAGAATTTTCGCTCTCTCCTCTCACGTGCGCTCTCTTTCCACTCTCTCCTCTCACACACACTCTCCTTTCCTCCTCTTTTCTCTCTTTCCCTAGCGCGTTCATCTTCTCCGCCTCCTATCTTCTCTCCTCTGCCACACTCCCCTCCGTCCCTCTTCACTCTCCTTCTACCTCCACGCCTTCCCTTCTATGTCTTCTTCCCTCTGCCTCCTTCATCAATGATTTCTTTTCCATCAAATAGTGAGAATGTAAAACAAATTGAACACATAAAAGTAACGCATTGAACATATAAATGGACAAAGTGAACATATACACCAACAAAATGAGACATAAAATAAACACATAAGTCTGACGCGCAACAAAATAAATTAAACACATAAAAGTAACAAATTGAACATATGAATGAACAAAGTGAACATATACACCAACAAAGTGAGACATATAAAATAAACACAGAAGTCTGATGCACAACAAAAAAAAATAAACACTTAAAATAACAAATTGAATAGATACAATAAACAAAGTGAACAAAGTCTGACACACAGAAGGAAGGAAGAGAGACGCACAAAAGGAAGGGAGAGGGAAGGGAGAGAGACGAAATGGTGCGTAGAAGGGAGAGGGAGCATACCCACGCTGGGTGAGAAGAGGGGAGTGCTTCGCTGGGTGAGGAGATCTAGGGGATCGTTTCGCTGGATGAGGAGAGGAGAGCGCTTCGCTGGAGGGAGCGATGACAACGATGGTAGAATGGGAGATGGCATTAATCAATTTCCATAATCAATGCCTCTCTTCCCTCCCTCCTCTTCTTTTCCCCTACCTCCCTCGCACTCCCTCCTCTCCCTCGAGCTACCTTTCCTCTCCTCTCAGGCTCTCCTCCTTTCCATCACGGTTTTTTTTTCCATAGACTCCACCTCTTTTCTCCTACCTCTGTTTCATTCCCCTTCGCCTCTAACATATGCACTATATCTTGATTTTTTTAAAAAAATTAATATATACAATATAAATTGAACAAAGATAATATGAACAAAAATTCAAAATGTATATATACGAGAACAAAAATGAACATACGTAATAAATAAATTGAACAAATATAATAATTAATTGACCAAATCTCAAAACAATGTGGACTCATACAAAAACTAAAAGTGAACATATAAAATGAATAAATATAACAAATAAATTAAATAGATATAAGAAATAAATTAAACAGATGTAACAAACATGTTGACTCATACAAAAAAAAGATAAAAAGTGAATATAAATTGAATAAATATAACAAACAATGTGGACTCATAAAAAAAGATAAAAGTTAACATATATATAAAGCATATATAACAAATAAAATGAATAGATATAATAAATAAATTATACATAAATAATAAATAAATTGAACATATGTAACAAATACGTTGACTCATATATAAAAAAGATAAAAAATTAACATAAATTCAATAGATATAACAAATAAATTGAATAGACGTTAAAAATAAATTTAACAGATATAAAACGCCAATGATATCATTTCAGTATGCCACAGGTTGTTAAATGTCTGTTTGAAGAATGAGATGCCCATATGTACTACGCTGCTTCAATAAACTCAAATGCTCTCAACTCTGCCAATAATTAACTGATTTTTTCTTCGCTTATTCCTAAAAATATAAAAGTTCCAATATGATAATGATCCACAACCAAAGATGTTTCATATATTGACAAGAAACTAGGACAAAGAGGCATGCTCATAGTTGACAAAATAAAAATACTGGAAATGGGCTTCCTAACCGGGAAAAAGAAATAAGAAAAAAAGAAAAGGAACGTAACTAGTAACATGTTAATATTGGCTGAAATAAAAGCATCCTATAAACAGGCATAAGAAGATTTTTTTTTTTAACATGGGATTTCATTTCATTTCATTTTGTTAGAAAATTTTTGATCAAAATGAAGGAATTTGGTGTTGTTTGGTTGGAATTCTCATGTAATTAGATCTAACGAAATCCTATAAAATCAATTCAATTAAAATGAAATGAAATGAAATCCGACGTAAACTTCATTTTGATCAGGGCTTTAGTAAGGATTTTCTCTTTCATCTCTTCAGGAAGGCTGCTAATTATATCATGATGTATAGCAGCATTTGATCATTTTTCCAGGTTGGGAGCAAGCCATTGAAAAAAATTTTCGTCAAATTCATACAACCTTGTCAACCTAGTATAAGTAGACAATTAAGGGGGAAAAAAAAAAGAAAACCTACAGCATCAAAAGAATTAGTATAAAAGATAAGCACATAACAAAGATAAATTAAATCTGTATGTATGTGTGCCATGTAACAAAAAAATGTTGCAAGGTTTTACAGGACAAATAAGTACTTCGATTTTTCCCTTTTTGAGTTTGGGGGGTAGTTTTAAAGGATAGTTTTTGGGTTTTATTTCATATGCTTCAAGACCAAAATCCCTTTATTTAAACCCCAAACTCTGTACGTACAGTCCTGCAGATGAAATTGGAAAACAAAAAATAAGACCAAAAGAAAACCCTTGCACGGAGCGAAGAGAAACACTAGCCAAGTATGAAGTATCGTACCTAGCACTGTCAATTTCCCTCCGTTTCGGACGTTTTCGTTCCGTTACGTCCGAAACGGAACATAAACGGAGGGAATTCTATTTACGTTCTATTTTGCGGAACAACAATATAATTGAAATGGGTTACGTTGGTATGAATGGAACAGAAACGAAACCGGCATTTTCCGTTTCGTTGGATTAACGTTAATTCCGTCCGCGGCTCAGCGCAGCCCAGCCCACAATAGCCCATATAGAATATAGCGGAGATATATAGACGTGCTTTCTGCTAACCCTAGGCGCCGCTCGACAATCTCTCTCTCTCGATTGTGTCTCCCAGTCTCCCTCTCTCTGTCTCTCTCTTTTCCAGTTTTCCCTGTGGCTTTTCTCTGTCGATTGTGTCTCACTGTCTCTCTCTCTCTCTCTGAGTGTTGTTGACTTGTTGATTTGTTGTGAGTGTTTGACAGCCCCCTAAGTACAATTTGTGACTGTCTGAATGTTTGATTGAGATTTGAGAGAGCGTGCGTGCCTATAAATCTATAATTTGTTTTCCTCTCTGTCTGCACCGATGTGGCGAGGTATCACCTCTCTGACTCTCTCCGCCACTTATTGTTAGGAAGTGTGTAATTTTCATTTATTTCGCTAATTACAAGTTAATTAAGCCAAGAACATCACACACAAGGAGATCTAGTACATAAGCTATTCAAACACAAGAGAATAGAGTTGGAAGTATACCTCTCTTGGTATCGCAACCAAGAGGCTCGTTCCAACGGTTTGGTGTCGGTGGTGTGCTCTCCAAGAACCTCCACGCCGTGCGCCTCGAGTCCACTAAGGAATTAACCACCTTCTCAAACCAATTATGCTAGTAATTAGGAGAAGTGTGTCTAATTCCAAAGCTTCCCCTCTTCTAGTCAATTCTCCAATTAATTTTGAGGTGGAAAGCTTGCTCAACACATGAGCTAGGTGGTGTATAGAAGAGAGAAAGAGGAATAGAAAATTCTGAAATTTTCTTTTCTTCCTTGTGAGGTGCGGCCAAAGAGAGAAGGAGAGAGAGAGGTGTGTGGAGGCTAGGGTTTACTCCCAAAGAACACCCCTTTATATAGACCTCATACCCTAGCTCTCATCCAAATTTTGATGGACAAAATTGCCCCTCTATAGCCGCACCTACCTACCCCCTTTTGTGGGTTGGGCCTCAAGTCAAGTTGAGCCCAATAGTCTTCCATTTTATTACACCTTCCATTTGGCATTAAATTAACTAATTAATTTAAGGTCCAATTTGCTCGTTTTATTAAATGTGTTGATTATTATTAATTATTAACTATTTAATAATTAATATGGAATTAGTCAATGCATTTAATTATTTCGATATGATCTATTTGACTTAATTAATCATAACGGTCCATAACGGTATACGATTAATTAATCAACTTATCATATTTTGCAAAACCAAATGTTGCAAATAAACAATTAATGCACGTGTGGTTAAACACCTTATTATGTGTGACCCTTTGAGGATTTATGCTATGTTGGACATGGAATTAAATCGCTATTTAATTCCAATAATCATAAGCGGTATCTAGCAACACGTTATGATTCCCAATTCGCATAAATAGTGTACAGCTACAAAATTTCAATCCTGCATAAGAGAACAATTATGTTTCTCTATTTTGATTCTTATGTCACACGATATCATCGTATAATCCAAGATAGGAACGTGTCATTCTTGCAGATTATACGTTTCTTGATCTAGAGATAATTGTATCAGTTGCTAGCAAACAATCTATCTCCATCAAGGGGCCCAAACATATATCGTCACTCACTAAGTGAATTAATGAGGGACATACGGTTTTCTTGATAATTAGCTTTTCCCCGCACAATTCAAGAATACTTAAATCAAGTCCGTATAGCAGCCTTTATCAGGAATCAGCGGTAGACATGATTTATAGCATCTATCCTCATGTGGAAAAGATAATCATCTCAAACTTAGAACCAAAATCATAACGAAATAAATAATGACACGTAACACAATCCATATATTTATTTCGTGGGGTCCAGTCCTGTACTATGTTCTATAACATATACATATGCAATTAAGTTGGTTACTCTTAACCTATGATTTATAGAACTTAATCATCACTTAACTTGCATACTAATCTTATTGATAATTAATGTTCTTTGTTAATTATCAAGATTATGGACTTTTAGATTTATCGTTGTCATTTACTACTAAATGAATAACAGTGATCTATAATTCAGATCCTCAACCTGAATGAACTGTCAATGATTAAATCAAAGAACAAATGATCTGAAATCACCAATAACATAAACTATAGAAGTAGCCTAATAAGATTGGCTTCTAGGACATATCTCTAACACTTATGACTTGTGATTTTGTGAGGCTCGAGGCCCTTGACGAATAAGATGATACAGATAATACAGATTTTTGAGGCATGATGATTACATCTCCGTCTAGGGCTCGTTGGTACCAGTCACAGTCAGGCATGATGATGTCTCTTGTTATTATATAGCGAAGGTACAGACAGAGAAAAGAAAAAGGAGAGGAAAGCCTAAACGAAAAGGGGAAGAGGAAAGCACAAAGAGAAAGAGAAAGATAAGGTATCTTTTATATGACTTTTACCTTCTTTTTTTTGTACCACAGTCTGTTTAATTTGGCACATTTTTGACACTATTTGAGAAAGAAAAAGGAAAAAAAACTTTTTAATCGAATTTGATGGGGTTATAATTTTAATTCATTGCTTCTTTCTGTTTAAATTTGCACATTTTTTACACTGTTTAAATTCATTGCTTTCTTTCTGTTTAAATTTGCACATTTTTTGCTTCATTACTTGTAATTCCTTCTTCTTCTTTTTTTGCAGTGGTGAAGTTGTGATTTGGTTGACTAGCGGCAGTGGTTGATCTAGAAAGAGTAACAGTTAGTGGAGAATCTGAGCCAGACCCAGACCTAGATATGTCAGGTCCAGATGAGTAAATTGTTATCTCTATTTTTTAAATTTTAAATTGTCAATGTTAGATTGAGAATTGAGAACTTTTAGATGTTAGATGTTATTAGATTTAGATAAAATGTTATTAGATGTTAACAGAAAAAACTGTTGATTTAAATAAAATTGATGTTGACTGTTATTTGATGTTAACTGTTAATTTAGATAAAATAGATGTTAACTGTTATTAGATGTTAATTTAAATTGATGTTAACTGTTATTAGATGTTAACAGAAAATTTATGTTAATTTGGTGCTGACATTAATTTTTATTTATTGTCAGCATGGGGTTACATCCTGATTTAATTGGTGAGCAAATGCAACGCATGAGGGAAGGTCAAGGTGAAGGTGAACCTCAGGCTGAAGGAGAAGGTGCACCTCAAGCAACTAAAAAGAGAAAAATTTAATGTAAATTTGAAAGCAGAGGCATGGAAGCACTTCATAAGTGGTGTAACCAAAGAGGATGGTTCATATACTGCAACTTGCAAATATTGTGGGATAGTGTATGATATGGAAAGTCAGAAGGGGACTGGGTCATTGAGACATCACTACCTCAAGTCATGTAAGAATAAACCAACTAAAAAGCAACAGTTGTTGCAGTTTCAGAATGCAACTAAAGCAAAGACTAATTGCACAACTTAAGCATTTTAAATTTTGCTTCCAAAACAAAATTACTTATTGATATGTTGTTTGTTTTTTTAGGTGAGAACAAAGTTGCTGTATGGTTATTTGACTAAGCAACTTGCAGAAAGTACTTAGCAATCATGGTCATTGTCCAAGAGTACCCTTTTAATATTGTTTCTCACTATTACTTTAGGTTGTTTTTAAAGAGCCTTCAACCCTAGTTCAAGTTGATAAGTAAGAATACTCTTAGGTCTGATTGTATTAGTCTTTATGAACAAGAAAGAAAATCTTTATATAAGGAGCTTGGTAAACATGATTGTAAAGTGAGTTTTTCTACTGATTTGTGGACCAATCATTTAAGGGACAGGGGGTTTATGGCATTGACTTGCCATTACATAGATGACAGTTGAAGAATTAGGAAAAGGATAATCAATTTTTGCCCTCTTCCCACCCCACACACTAGGAAGAATATTGCTGAAGCATTCTATGGTATGCTGGTAATGTGGAATCTGGACAAAAGGGCTTTTAGCCTTGTGCTTGACAATGCATCTTCTAATGATGCTTGCATCAGAGAGTTGCTGGGTGGACCAATGGTAACTACTTATTTAAAATTTGCTTCTTATTTATCTACTTATATGAACAATGATAAGTACTAATCTACTTGTTTGTTGATATGTAGAGAGATGCACTACCTGTAGATGGATCATTGTTCTATCAAAGATGTGGATGCCATATCTTGAACTTGGTTGTTCAAGATGGGATTTCTGTGTTAATTGACGAGATAACAAAAGTTCGTGAAAACGATGAAGTACCTTCGTCATTCACAAGCTAGAATGGAAATGTTTAAGTTGGCATCATCTCAGGTATGTACTTCACCTAAGTTTATATGTTTCATTTACTTTACTTAATTATCAAAACTAACTTTATATTTTTTTTTCAGGTTAAGGTACCAAATAAGAAACCAACATGGGATGTTCCAACACGATGGAATTCAACATATCTTATGTTGGAACTAGCTTTACAGCTCAGACCTGCCATTGAAAGGTATGCTACCCTTGACAAGCATTACACATTGAAACCAAAAGACATAGAATGGGAAGCAGTGGAGGCACTAATGGACTGTTTGAAGATTTTTTACACTGCTACATTGAAATTTAGTACAGTGAAGTATCCAACACTGAACTACTTCTTTCTTGAAATGTGTGAGGTGTATGTAAGTATCAAAAATATGGAGAGCAGTCCATATCCTTTTATTGTATTGATGGCTACCAAAATGTTTGCTAAGTGAGAAAGATACTGGACCAGTGGAAACACACTCTTAGCTATTGCATGTGTATTGGATCTAAGATGCAAGCTACCAATTGTGGAGTATTATTTTAAGTTGGTATATCCTGGCCACCATGATTATTATATGTCAAATTTGAATGCTTGCATCAATGCTATGTTCAAGGAGTATTTAGAGGCATACACCTCATCCTTGCAAAACCAAACTGAGAGTTCATCGAGGACTCAGAGTCAAAGCCAGAGGTAATTGCAATCACTTAATTTAATTCAATTAATTTCTTCTTAAGTTGTTATTAATTTTTATTTGTTATGCTTGTTTCAGGTGCCAATCTAGTGGAGCATCAAGTAGTGGTGCTATGAATAATATAAGGACTGGACTGAAAAGTTTGTTGGCTGAGAAAAAAACCACAGAACCAGTCAAGTCAGAGCTTGAACAATATTTAAGTGAGTCGTTGGATGATACTGCTTTGGAGGCAGAATTTGACATCCTTGCATGGTGGAAGCTCAAGGTGTCTAAATATCCAGTGTTGTCACGATTAGCCCGAGACATCCTGGCAGTTCCGGCATCGACAGTGACATCTGAGTCCACATTCTCCATTAGTGGCAGAACACTCTCAGTTGTGAGAAACTCCTTGAATGATGAGAGCATAGAAGCTCTCATCTGTGCTCAAGACTGGTTGCGTGCTAAAGTGACCGGTAACCTTCATTGCTTTATGTTATTTCTTTTTTTTTGTTATATTGGATAATTTAATAGTTGGTAATTTACTTTAATTATATTGTATGTATGTGTTCATTTGCAGAGAATGGTGAACAAGTTGGTGATCCATGATGGCCCAGTGTCGAAGCGACACCAGATGATACAATGGCTGGTAGTCGAGCATGAATACATGATCCAAGTCATAAGGTCACAAACTCACAATGTCAGTGTCATTTCTTATTTTATGCTTGTTGGCTTTTGCATTTTGTGTTGTCCTGACAACTTTGTTGCTGGTCAGTTGTCAGTGTGATCAAGTGGTTGCTTGTTAGTTGGCTTTGTTGCTTGTTGCCTTGTTGGTTGTTAGTAAGATCAAGTAGTTGGAAAATGAAGCCTGGAGT
Organism: Rhynchospora pubera; assembly: GCA_028095005.1. NCBI lineage: Eukaryota > Viridiplantae > Streptophyta > Magnoliopsida > Poales > Cyperaceae > Rhynchospora > Rhynchospora pubera. The sequence goes on along the minus strand of CM051461.1, from coordinate 104,635,538 downwards.
ATTTAGCTCTTGGGCTCCTTAGTCTCAAGCTGGCTTTTTATTTTTAGCCATTGGATGAGAAAGGTACCTGAGAAGATAGCTTGAGGCTAAGTTGAGCTCATTGCTTAGACTAGGGTTCATTTGTAAGGTTTTGTTGTTTAAGACATGGATTTCTTAGTTGTGGAGTTGTGGCGTTGTGATCTGTGATTTGTGTAATATATTAAGACATGGATGTGTAATATTTAAGACAAGGATTTGTGACTTGTGCTTTGAATTTATGAAGTTTAATTATTATGAATTTTAAGTTAATTTTTTATCTTCAAATTATACAGTTTTAATGAGTATATCTGTGATTTGCAAAAGTTAACGTTATTAACGTTTTCTTCCGTTTTACTCTGACGGAACGAAAACGGTTGTAGTTTTGCTTACGTTTCTTACTATAGAACGGAACGTAACTCAGTCTTGTTACGTGCTAAGAAACGGAACAACAACGTAAGAGGCTATTTCCGTATATGTTATTAACGTTTGACAGCCCTAATCGTACCAAAATTAGTAGAAAAAAAACTCTATCCTAACTCCTAAGATGCAATTAAGCTTTTATCTCTCTATATTCTCCGACAAGAAAAGCGTAGAAGAAAATCAGCGGGATTTCTAAAAGGTAGGAAAGAGCCCGCTCTATATTCTCTTTCTACAAATAGATCATATTTTTTGGACAACCAAACAAACCAAATGTCTCACGTATAGGACTAATCAAACCGTATAGGCTATTTTGTAATCTTCTACTTATTTTTAATTTATTTAAAACTCTATTTACTATGTCATGAAATTTTATAGACAATGTATTTTTTTGTGCTATAAATAATTTTTATAGGACTGATCATGCTATTTTTTATTATAAATATTGGAAAGGATTTCTCAAATAAAATCTACGATACTTTGGTTTCCAAACTCCATTTGGGTAAAAAGGTGCAAATCTGAGCAGTTTGTCATTGTACTAAAAACCTCATATGTTGTATCTATAGTCTGAGATTTTGTTAATTTATTTCTTTTTCCCAACTTTTATTGACATATTGGTTATTGGAGGTCTTGACTCTTGAAGTCAAATTTTCTTCTATATTTTATTCTATTTTATATTGCTTTCTGGGTCTAAGATTAAAGTGGCAATATCTTTCAGAGACGTTTTACGAAATCACCTCCAAAGAAGGAAATATTAAAGGTCTCCGAACCTTTTTATTCTTATCTCTTTTGTTAAATTTATTTATACTGAGGTCCTTTCCTAATCTTGAAAATCTAAGACGTAGAGCATACTTAGACTAGCTTTGCCTATATTCTGGGTTGTTTGGATTCCCCAAGGAATTTGGAAAATTTCATCTTCCTACCATAAATTTATTATAAACAATTCAAACTCTTCACAAAGTTACACACTTCCCAATAAATTTATTCCTAGAAATTGCAACTTCCCCAAATTCTCCAAATTCCTAAGCGATCCCTTCGTGATTTTGCTGTCATGGGCAACTATTTTTATGAAGTTAAAATATGTTTGTTTACCTCTCTAAATTTTGAAATGTTTGTCTCATCTGCAAAATGTCCAAATATATGTTATGCCACATTAACAAAACAAAGTTGTCGTTCAAAGGATAATTCCTGCTTCCAACTGCAATGCCGTTGGCAAGAGAAAATATAATAAATGATTTGAGAATGGTACTGGGTATTTTGGTGATAAATTTACAGAGAATGATTAAGCAGTTGATAGACTTGGTGCACGGGATATTTCAAATACTTTCGTAAAGGAACAGACTGAAATTTGTCAATTCTTTTTCCAACATCTCCTTGGCAAATCAAGTCAATCTACTTATCTTGATCAGTAAAATAGCTTGTAAAAAATGTCAGTTATTTCACATGATTACTCATGTTAAAATTTGGTCAGGCCAAAAGCAAAGGCATATCACTGTGGTGATTTCTGCTCAGCTTTGCCTGATTACTAGTCGTTGCTCAAAACAAATGTCTTTGCATGAGAGAGACCTAAGGGCTACGAGTCCACGAGCCAAGATCTTTGCTACCAATCAACAATCAGGAGGGGAAAAGAAAAGGAAAAAAGAAGCCTATCATTTTGCTTTTTGACAAATTCAACACAATCCAATCAAGACTAAAACAAAAATTACAACATTGTACCATGGACAAACCCTATTTACAAGCAGCAAAGAAGTGCAAAATGAAAAACGAGTATTACGATCATAGATTTTAGCAATGTTGAGCTAGAGATGGCTGATTTTAACAACATTTGATGCTCTTGGGGATTGATACAGAAGGTCAACTATAGCTTGCTTGTTGTAATCTGGGTTATGACTGCTTATAGTCAATGTTTGGAGGAGAGGTGAAGAAAAGAGTATTGATTTCGCGAATGCAAGGTCGAACTCATTGGGTTTGAAGTCCTCAAGGCACACCTCTTTCAAGTGTTGAGAAGAAAAGGTAAAACTAGCAGATGTAGAGCCATCCTTCCCTTCTGAACTGTTACTTATCTGCGAGCAAATGGAAGAAAGAAAATATTATTGCAACAAAGATGAATTTCTCCACAATGTTAGAAACTAAGATTCGGTCTTTTCCCTCTTCTCTTCAAATGCAACGGATCATTTGAGGTTTTAGTAAAAATATAAAACCTCAAACAAACACATCTATACCCTCCAAAATGCTTATCAGATAGTATCTGCCCAAAAACATTCCCCTGAATAAAGTATGAATAACACATAATTAAGAGTTGGTGCTTTGGGGAAAAAAAATGTAAACTTCACATTTTGTAGGAATCTCAGGCTAAATGGATGCAAAGTATGGGGAACATACAATTACATCAAGCTCTTCTAAAGTAGGGGCATTTTCAAACAGATATGAAGCAGCCAGGATCTCCTTTGGGTTGCTCAGATCTATATCCAATGTTAAAACCTTCAAATGAGAAAAAATAGGACGAAGCGGATTCTCCTCCAAGAAATTCCCTTGGGCAAGATACTGCAGTTATGAAACGCAAGAAAAGATAAGGACAATGCATAAACTCTGTCATGCAAATTTGCAAACAGATCTAAGAACCAATGGTTAGCTAAATTTGAAGACACTCTACAAGTACTGCGCCTTTCAAAAAATAATTCAATTGGGAACATGTCATTTGGGAAAAGCAGAAGTTACAACTGCAATAAGAGATTTTTACTAGTTAAGCATCTCATTTGTGAACCATAGGCAAAAAGAACATTTCCAACCAGTACAAGTTCAATTCCATATCATTCAGAATGACATGCCAATGCCAAATGGTATTGAAAGTTAAACATGGCTTGCCTGCCACATAGCTGAAATATAATGGGAATGGTATTACAATCAGAAGCCTTAAAGTGTTATGGTGTGCCATACCACGAGACCAAGTAAATATATTGACACTGGAAATCTAATTTGGTATTTATGAGCATTTTTAAAAACATGATACTTCTACTCTCAATCAATGAAATTAAATCCACAGAACATTGTATGCAAAACCTAAGAAAACCTGGCCATGCTAGTTCCAGTTAACCAGTGGAGTACCAACAACTAAAACAGAAAATTTTATCAAGAAAACTTGACAAATGAATACATAATATAACAAAAATTGACCTGTAAGAAATGATAAAATTTACCTGTAGAAAATGCCTACGTATACCAAGCATTTTAATTTCTGGGACACCATGGAAAGTTTTAGAAAAGTTACTCCTGCATCCACCTTTTGGCACACAACTTCCACCAGAAGGATTCTTTTCCAAATCAACACATGCTCTGACCAGCCTGGGTGTAAATAATTGGAGATATGTGAAATTCCCATCAATCGACAATCTTTCAAGGCTAGGTGAAACAATCCTGAGGCCAGATCTTTCTCTGAATTTCCTGAGAGACAGATCTTTTAAAAGGGCACAATTGCGCACCAACCTCTCAATCTCGGCCCCCGTAAGAGAACAACTTTCAAGCTTAAGCACAGAAAGCAACTTAAAACCTTCATAGTCTTGAGGTAATTTTATCGAAAAATTGCACAAGTAAACCGACATCAGGTTTTTACAAGAGAAAAAACTCGAATGTAGCTTGTACTTATTCTTACAAGTCAAAACCAGAGTTAACTCACTAATTTCATTTCTCGACAGGTTTACAATCCATCGGTCTAAGGCATAAAGTCGGTTGTGCTTAGTCGAGAGTTTGAAACTACAAATTGGCCCATTGTGGAGAAGGAACAAATTGTCGACAAATTTGTCCAAACTTGAACGGTTCGCTGGCAATTTATTGGAGTGGAAGTAGTCTTCCCGGATATCAAGCTCAGAGATTGTGGTCCATGTGTACCTCCATTTGCTCGATAAGATGTTTGTTCTGATTGCTTCTTTTATCGGTAAATATGAGAGAATTTTTGCTTTGATGGTTTCATCTAGGTTGCTTATAATATCCTTAGCTTCTTCATCAACTTTTCCTTGTTTTTGTTGTGAACCGTCCATGATGATTGCTTCTCAGGAATGATCTATGTCATCCTCAAAAGTTTATAAAAAAAAAACTACTGAGTAAAGCTTGACAAAATAAAATAAATTTGATAGAATCTCTTAAGCGGAGTGCAATTAAAAAATGTTGAATGCGATAATCGTAGGCAAAATCTCGATCCTATTCTAAGCAAATCATAGTTCTAGTCGGATCGTCTCATCATATGCACCTATTATATTTCGGTCTATCAAATCGGAAGCCATATTATATAAAAGTAATTGTACAACAAAATTAGAACTGGGGATTAAAAATTCAAGTGCTAATCAACTTATCGCAACAAAAGAAGGCCTAATAAACAAAGCAAAATTGCAACAACGATCCAATCCAATATGTAAATACCTGTTGAAGAAAAATTGAGGTAGAAATCGCATGAATTTCCTCTTCAGTGGAAAATCGGAGCAACTACTCGCGCAAATCGATCGAACAACGGAAGCGTTGAATTAGGATCTGAGAGGTGAAATTGCAATCGACGGCGCAAGGTCTGGAGTTTAGAAAGGGAAAGACGAAGCCTTTTTATTATTTTCTGAAACGAAGTGCGGATCGACGGATCAGGATCCTGTGTCGTGCGGCACGCGTATAGCGCACAGGATCCGGATCAACGGTTGCGTTTTATTCGGAGCTCTGATAAGTGCAATCAGCCTCTCATCAGGCAATCAGACTCTAAAAATAAAAATAAAATTTTCGATTCTTGCCAAATACGAAAACCGCATCTACCTTTCACCTCACCCGCATCTCCCTTCCCCCTCACCCCGCTTCAACCCTCTATTCTGTCTCCCCTCTCTCACTGCACGCCGTCGCGCAGTCCTGCCGTTGCCGTCGAGCAGCCCTGCCGTCGCAGTCGAGCAGCCCTACCGTCGCCGTCGAGCAGCCCTGCCGTCGTCGTCGAGCATCCCAGCCCTGCCGTCGAGCAGCCCAGTCCAGCCCAGCCCTGCCGTCGCCGTCGCGCAGCCCTCCCGTCACAGCCCTACCGTTATCAAAATCATAAATTAAATATTATTTACTCCCTCACTTGTATTAAATACTTCCTTACTACTAATTATTTACTCCCTTATAGCTATTTAGTTACTCCCAAACAACAACAAAATCATATATGATTATTATTTACTCCCTTACTATTACTTATTTACTTCCTTAGAGTTATTTAGTTACTCCCAAACAACAGTAGAATCAATTCTGAATATAATTTACTCCCTCATATATATTAGATACTCCTTTTATACTAATTATTTACTTCCTTGTAGCTATTTAGTTACTCCCAAACAACAGTAGAATCATATATGAATATTATTTACTCCGTTGTTTATATTATTTACTCCCTTAATCTGATCAATTTCCTCCCTTATAGTAATTTAGTTACTCCCAAAAAAACAGTAGAACCAGGCATGAATGTTATTTACTCCCTTATACATATTAGATACTCCTATGTAGTGATTAATATCATCCCTTATAGCAATTTAGTTACTCCCAAGACCCAAGTTGTAACAGAATTAGATATAAACCTCTTTTCTCTTCTTATCCTTCTTGATTTCTACTTCTTTCTTCCTCAACCAGATCTGTTTGGTATAGGAGAGGGAGCAGTGAGGGGAGGCAGAGGTGGAGGTGAGGCAGAGGAGAAGAGAGGCTGAGGTGAGGCGGAGGCGGATGCGAGGCGGAGGAGAGGTGAGGCGGAGGAAAGGAGAGGCTGAGGCGGAGGAGTAGAGAAGCGAAGGAGAGGCTGAGATGAGGCAGAGGCGAGACGGAGGAGAGGAGAGGCGGACATGAGGAGAGGGGAGCGAAGGAGGTGGTGGAGATCTGAATCGGATTTTGTGATTGTGATTGTGAGGAAATCTGAATCGGAGGGAGAGAGGAGACGGAGAGGGTAAAAGAAGGGAAAGGTGAGACTAGGGGAGCGACTCACTCTAATTGCGTGATTGCATAAAATGTTGATTAGTGTAAGTAATTCCCCATTTTTTTCCTCTCCGCTCCCACTCTTATCGGGCTGTATCTCAATGTGCTTCTCAAGCTCCGTCGAGTCGCCACTATCGCACCAAATTCAAATCAGGTGTCGCGCGACACTTGGTGTAGCGCGACATTCCGATCAAGATCCAATGGACAAGGGAGTCTCGTGCATGTAACCTAGATTGATAGGTCCGTAAAAAATAAACCGTCCGATCAAAGATCAGATGGCTCTGGATGCGCTACACCAGGTGTCGCGCGCTAGCGGAATCGGATTGCTATCGCACCGGATCTGTATCCAGAGTGTCCATTTCTCGTTCTAAGCCGTTCAATCGAAATTGACGGCTGGATGTAAAGCGCTAAGAGGTTATCTTCTTTTGGCATTAGTTCCTCTTGAACTCTCCGCCTTTCCGTCTCCTCTTTCTTCTAACATCCGCTCAAAATTCTCTTAGGGCCGATTGGATTGAAGTGGGAATTTGGAGAATTTTCAATTCCTAGGCATAAATTTATTGTAAACAATCCAAACTCTTCACAAAGTTACACACTTCCCAATAAATTTATGCCTAGGAATAGAAAATTGCCCAAATTCCTAAGTGTCCATTTCTCGTTCTAAGCCGTTCAATCGAAATTGACGGGCGGATGTAAAGCGCTAAGAGGTTATCTTCTTTTGGCATTAGTTCCTCTTGAACTCTCCGCCTTTCCGTCTCCTCTTTCTTCTAACATCTGCTCAGAATTCTCTTAGGGCCGTTTGGATTGAAGTGAGAATTTGGAGAATTTTCAATTCCTAGGCATAAATTTATTGTAAACAATCCAAACTCTTCACAAAGTTATACACTTCCCAATAAATTTATGCCTAGGAATAGAAAATTTCTCAAATTCCTAAGCGACCCAAACGGCCCCTTAAATTTGATACTGATAAAGTACAATTCTCTTAGGTTTAAATACATCATTGATAAGGTTTGACACATATTGCCAAACCTATAAATTTTAATTGTAGATGTGAGCAATTAATCTCTAATAAGCATAAATATTACGAATTATTACATGTAATAGGTAGATTATTGAATTATTGCGAATTTTACTTTTGAGTTGAGTTTATCTCCTCTTTTAACCACTATTGGGCTGAGTTCTTACTCCTCTTCGAGTGATATATCGTTACGCTTGCTGGTTCCTCCAAGTCTCCCGATTCGAACAGCGTCATTTGATATCAGAGCTTGTTTAAGTTTGATGGCTGCTCGTAAACAACACAACGAAGGTGCAAGAGCTGAGACAACTTGTACAACATCCACCACGAAGGCGAAAACCAGTGCATTACGAAGGTGCAAGAGCTGAGACAACTTGTACAACTCTATGAGCGTGTTGCACAATTGGAGACTAATCGAAACCAAGACCGCCGAACAAGGCATGGCCCTTCAAGAAATACAGTTTGTGAGAATCGAGATCATCGACCGAGACACGGTTCTTCCACAGGTAACACTTGTGAGAATCGAGATCGCCGACTGAGGCACGGTTCTTCCACAAGTAACACTCATGTGAATCGAGATCGCCCAACGAGTAACGATTCAATAAGCTACATCGATTTTTTTTTCTCATATCGAAACAATTCATCTCCAACGACAATGTTTTTCTTCCACCTCAAAGAACCATTTTGATCATGTACAAGTCTCTGGAACGAAATACGATACATTGAATAGTGTTTCAGCTGACTCAGATTATAGTGGTAAAGATAAAGAGAGCAACCCCTTTCCACGACAACAAACCAACTTTGGTGTCTTGTGCTGAAGCGGCTGGACATCGACTCCACACCTAAAAGAGCACTTGTTTCCAATAGGTCATAGCTAAAAGCATTCAGTTGAGAAATGATATTGTCTTTGAAATTTCTAAAAGTGTTGTACATGAAAGTGTATCATTTGATTCTCCACCGATCTTTGATAAGTATCCCGATGATGAAGATGATGTGTTTATTGTGATGGGTGAAAATGAGACAAAGTAGATCCCTTTGACAATCCCATCATCATTGATGTAGAAGTTGATGACTTATCGCTGCCCCTAATCTGTCCAACTGCCTTTGCAAATAGTTCAACCTTGAAGAGTGGTTCTTTGGTAACAATGACTGCAATGCTTGAGCTGGAAACCTTACATTTAACTAATGACGAGATCATGAGTTCAGGATTTAGCGATCCATTCTTGCAACCAAGTTCCATGCCAAGAAATGCAAGGTCTTTCACATTTTTGACGGGTTGTAATTCCCAATTTTGTGCTCTTTTTGATCAAATAACAGAACTATGAGCGAGATTACCTTTTTGTGGATTGCAACACTCAATTCTGGTTTCTTATGTGTTACGGTGCATCGTATGTGAGTGACAAATGTTCTTGTTATTTGCAAGGAGAAGAATTTTTAAAAAAAATTATTTATAGATGGAACGTGCTGATTGCGTGTTGAAGGATTTGAGAAATCGCAGCGGGAATGTGGTGAGTCCAATTTGAATTTTAATTGATTGAGCCTATAAATTCTTAAAACATAACCGAGATCTCTTCGGGCAATTCTTTTGGTGCTTGTTTAGTTGTTATACTTTCAAGAGGTTTGCAAAGAGCATAATAAGAAGATAAGCCAAACTCGAGGATGAGTTTTAGCGCAGCAGAAGCGTATGACACCGATCAAGATGACGATTAATTATCTGAGCCATGTCATCTAATCAAAACAGCAGTCAAAAGTTATTAATAAGTCAGTTGGGGTTTTTTTGAGTTTTAATTAGTCAAAAATTAGTTAATATGAAGAGCAGCTGCTATCTTTGTGGTCTTCTAGGAGGTTATTAATGTGTTTCGGTATTAGAAAAAGTAGACGGGATGATGTATTAATCAGTAGTAGCTTTTAATTGTAGTAGATTGCTACAAAAACTGAAAATCAGAATGTATTATGAAGATTATTGAATTATTACGAATTTTACTCTTGAGTTAAGTTTATCTCCTCTTTTATCCACTATTGGGTTGAGTTCTTACTCCTCTTCGAGTGATGTATCGTTACGCTTGCTAGTTCCTCTAAGTTTTCCTATCCAAATGGCGTCATGAGCCGACCAATTTAATCTCCACGATTAATGAATACCTCGTGAATAATACTAGATTGATATATCCGAAAAAATTCATAAAGTGCAAATAATGCGATTCTGAGCATCATTAGATCATTTCAGTCGTTTATGGATTCATTCTAAGTCATTTAATCGCAATAATTCACATTTAAACTCATTATATTGTCTAGAATATGATTCATATGTTATTTATTCAAAAAGATTAGATTATCCATTGTAATTACGCATATAAAGTGCAAAATAATGCAATTCTGAGCATCATTTGAGCATCTCTATCGTTTCTGAATACATTCTAAGTCATTTCATCACAATAATCTACATTTAATCTCTTTATACTATCTAGAATACGTTTCATAAGTTATTTATTCAAACAGATTTGTCTATTCAAGGTAATTACGTATATAAAGTGCAAATAATATAATTCTGAGCAATATTTGAGCATTTCAATCGGTTCTAGATTCATTCTAAGACATTTCATCACAATAATCTACATTTAAACTCTTTATACTGTATAGAATATGATTCATATATTTTTTTTATTCGAAAATATTGGCCTATACATTGTAATTATGCATATAAAGTGCAAATAATGCAATTCTGAGTATCATTTGAACATTTCAATCGTTTTTGGATCCATTCCAAGTCATTTGATTGCAATAATCTACATTTAAACTCTCTATACTGTCTAGAATATGATTCCTATGTTATTTATTTAAAAAGATTGGATTATACATGGTAATGCAATTCTGAGCATCATGGTAATTACACATATAAAGTGCAAATAATGCAATTTTGAGCATCATTTTAGCATTTCAATCCTTTCTAGATTCATTCTAAGTCATTTTATCACAATACATTTAATCAACTTTATACTATTTAGAATATGATTCATATGCTATTTATTCATAAAGATTGAACTATACATGGTAACTACACATATAAAGTGCAAAATAATACAATTCTGACAACATTTGAGTATTACAATCATTTCTAGATTTATCCTATGTCATTTCATCCCAATCATCTATATTTAAACTTTTTATACTGTATATAATATGATTCATATATTATTTATTCAAAAAGATTCGATTATACATGTTAATTACGCATATGAACTGCATATAATGAAATTCTAAGTATCATTTCAGCATTTCAATCATTTCTAGAAAAGATTGGATTATACATGATAATTACGCACATATAGTGCAAATAATGCAATTCTGAGCATCATTTAAGCATTCCAAACACTAGATTCATTCAAAGTCATTCTATCGCAATAATATACATTTAAACTCTTTATACTGTCTAGAATATGATTCATATGTTATTTAATAAAAAATATTGGAATATACATGCTAATTACGCATATAAAATGCAAATAATGTAATTCTGAGCATCATTTGAGCATTTCAATCGTTTCTGGATTCATTCTAAGCCCTTTCATCACAATAATCTACATTTAAACTCTTTATAATGTCTAGAATATGATTCATATGTTATTTATTCAAAAGATTGGATTATACTTGCTAATTACATATATAAATTCCGAATAATGCAATTCTGAGCATCATTTGAGCATTTCAATCCTTTCTGGATTCATTCTAAGTCATTCTATCGCAATAATCTACACTTAAAATCTTTACACGATCTATAATATGATTAATATATTATTTATTCAAAAATATTGGAATATACATGATAATTACGCATATAAAGTGCAAATAAAACAATTTAGAGTATCATTTGAGCATTTCAATCGTTTGTAGATTAATTCTGAGTCATTTCATCACGATAATCTACATTTAAACACTTTATACAGTCTAGAGATTGATTCATATATGTTATTTATTCCAAACTATTGGATTATACTTGGTAATTACGCATAGAAATTACAAATAATCCTTTCTGAGTATCATTTGAGCATGGCATGCGTTTCTGGATTCATTCTAAGTCATTCTATCGCAATAACATTAAAAATCTATATACTTTCTAGAATATGATTCAAATGTTATTTGTCAAAAAAAATTGGATTATACATGGTAATTACTCATATATAGTGCTAGTAATGCAATTTTGAGTATCATTTGAGCATTTCGATCCTTTCAGAATTCATTCTAAGTGATTATATTGCAATAATCTACATTTAAACTCTTTATACTGACTAAAATATGATTCATATGTTATTTATTTTAAAAAAAATAGATTATACAAGGTAATTACGCATATAAAGTGCAAATAATGCAATTCTAAACATCATTTGAGCATTTCAATCATCTCTGGATTCATTCTTAGACATTTTATCAAAATAAACTTCATTTAAAATGTATTATACAGTATGAAATATGATTCATATGTTATTATATTCGAAAAAATTGGATTATACAAGGTAATTATGCATATAAAGGGAAAATAATGCAATTTTGTTCATCATTGGAGAATTTCAATCATTTCTTTCATTATAAGTCATTTCATCACAATAATCTTCATTTAAGCTCTTTATACTGTCTAGAATATGATTCATATGTTAATTTAACATATGAAATGAAAATAATGTAATTCTGAGCATCATTTAAGCATTTCAATCTTTTATAAATTCTTTCTAAGACATTCCATCACAATAAGCTACATTTAAACTATTTTATACTGTATATATAATATGATTCATATGTTAATTATGTGACACCCCGTCGCATCCCGTGTCTGGATAACACACGACGGAGTGCCCGCCACGGATGCCAGCAGCACCAGCAAACTAAGTGTGATTACTAATTAAATCTAATTATACACAATTATTAAACATATTAAATCTAAATTTAAAGATATTTATTTAAATGTAATATAAATTCTATAATAATTTGGTTAACAGTCTGGTTCATGAAGGTTGCTAACCATAGATCCAATGGTCTGCTACTCGTCTCGCTGTCTAGCACTCGATCTCAAACCTGGAACCCACAACCAATTGTGGAAACAATGCAAAAGCAAAGAATGAGATAAATATAATTTATCTCAGTGCGGTTTTAGTTCCAGTCACACGAATCTTAATGATACATATTCAGGAACTAACCACCGTACCAAGTTAAAATAATAATAATAATAGAATATACAAGCAATACATGAACAAATCAGTTATCAAATGCAATCATTTATAAACAGATGCAATGCAGAGGAGCACAACTACTTATTCAATTTGCAATTCAAATACAATTAAATATTTCAAAAGCTGGCTCAAATTTGGAAAACTATCTAATGCAAGTCTGGTAATCATAGGTCACGATCATAGATCAATCATATAGTTGTCCCTCCCCGAACTCAGGAGGATCAGGACCAATTTCAGATTTCATATACAATTTAGACAATCAGATAATCAAAAGTACTACAAGCCGAGAACACTACCAGATCCGGAATATAAGCGCTTACTTCACGGTGTACAGCCAGGTCTGGGCGCGACCCAAACCCCCGTACAAAAGAAATGAGTGTCTATTCAATCGCACAAGCAGTACATATAACAAGTTCAGATTACCAAGTGGAAACCATTCAATATGCATATAATAATAAACAAATGATAAATGTACAAATATGTCTCATGAATATTCAATAATTTCAAATATGCAAATGCAAGCACAGTTCATTCCTGAAAATGCAAATTAAAATTCGTGTGAAATCCGCACCTGTTAAACAAGCAAAGCAAGCAAAATACAGTCAAGTCGTATTGGTCGTCCCCATCTCTGACACTTGACCTCTCGATTTCTACACCAAATTAAAATACTAAACTAAGTTCTATTTAAAATAGGAGACTAAATTTTAACTTTTATATAAAACAACCTTTAAATAATAAATAATTGTGGTCGGTTTAGATATTATACAATACTTAAATTAACGTAATTATTCTGTAATTATTTTAATGTTGTATCTAGGTTCATGGCACTTGTGTTTCTTAGTATCTACCGGTATCAATTAATATACCAACCACTAAACAGCACCCGCTCCATTTCAAACAAAAAAAAGAATAAAGTATAATATATAGTGGTACACGTGGTAAATAATTCAATTAAAATCTAATCATTTAGTAAAATCTCAATATATAAAAAATCAAATACTTTTCTGAAACTTACAACAAAATTTTGTACCAGAAAAGAACTTCGATTATTTGGAAAAATTTCAAGAAAGTCTAAGTAAAACAATAGATACCATAAGAATTTGTATAGTTACATTCTATGTCCAGAGAACAATGTAATTCTCTTGTGCATCCCAACTTGGTATCAGCCCATTTAATCCTCCTTTCGATTCCATCACTTAATTAACTATGGTTTGGGATTATAAGCTATAATTCCAACGGGTTTTGTATTTTGGTGTAGAATTTTTATATGGATTCACACAATTTCTTCACTTACATTATATTCTCTTGGAACCGATTGTATGAGAATTGGTAAAATAAAAAGGAAGTGGTAAATTGATGTGCCCAAGGTGAACCGATTAAGGAGAATTATAAGCGGCGGTACCAACTAGATGTAGTGTTTTCCTAAATTTCCAAATGAGTATGGTGCACAATTAATTGTTTGGGAATAAGCATAACACATGACAGGGTCCCATTTGTCATTTACACATTTATGTAAAGACCTAACTTTTAAAATCATGTGGAATTGTGGATGGTATAATCTCTAAATTATTAGTCAAATGATGCACATGGCGCATGGACCCCATTGTCATACAATTGCTTTATACCATACAAGCTCCATGACATTTAATTAAAAATAAAAATCCATTCCTTACAAACCGTCCATGAATTTCTATTATTTTCTTTTCTTACTTTCTAAAATGCAATAAAACATTTGTTGCGTAATATAAATTGTAAATAAAATATGACCACCACGTCTAAAATAATTCAGAGAAAAACAAAAATTACTTTCAAAATAATTTTTTTTAAAAACACTAATAATTTAATTCAAAATTTATTTAGTCAACTTTCACATAGTAAAGAAATATACATAGTGTAACAAATTATTCGAAAAAAATTGGATTATACATGGTAATTACGCATATGAAGTGCAAATAATGCAATTCTGAGCGTCATTGGAGAATTTCAGTCGTTTTCAAATTAATTTTAAGTCATTTAATCAAAATAATCTACATTTACACTCTTTATACTGTCTAAATATGATTCATATATTATTTATTCGGAAAAATTGGATTATACAAGGTAATTACACATATAATGTGCAAATAACGCAATTCTGAGCATCATTTGAGCATTTCAAATTGTTTCTGGACTCATTCTAAGACATTTCATCACAATAATCTACATTTATACTTTTTATACTGTATATAACATGATAAATATGCTATCTATTCAAAAAAATTTGATAATACATGGTAATTACGCATATAAAGTGCAAATACTGCAATTCTGAGCATCATTTGAGCATTTCAATCGTTTCTGGATTCATTCTAAGTCATTTCATCACAATAATCTACATTTAAACTCATTATACTGTCTAGAATATGATTCATATGTTATTTATTCAAAACGATTGGATTGTACTTGGTAATTGCAAATATAAAATCCGAATAATGCAATTCTGAGCATCATTTGAGCATTTCAATCCTTTCTGGTTTCATTCTAAGTCATTCAATCACAATAATCAACACTTAAACTCTTTACCGATCTATGATTAATATATTATTTATTCAAAAATGTTGGAATATACATGATAATTATGCATATAAAGTGCAAATTATGCAATTTAGAGCATCATTTGTAGATTAATTCTGAGTCATTTCATCACAATAATCTACATTTAAACACTTTATATAGTCTATAGAATGATTCATATGTTATTTATTCCAAACTATTGGATTATACATGGTAATTACGCATAGAAATTGCAAATAATGCAATTCTGAATATCATTTGAGCATGACACTCGTTTCTGGATTCATTCTAAGTCATTCTATCACAATAACATTTAAAATCTATATACTTTCTAGAATATGATTCAAATGTTATTTGTCAAAAAATATTGAATTATACATGGTAATTACTCATATATAGTGCTAGTAATGCAATTTTGAGTATCATTTGAGCATTTCGATCCTTTCTGAATTCATTCTAAGTGATTATATTGCAATAGTCTACATTTAAACTCTTTGTACTGACTAAAATATGATTCATATGTTATTATATTCGAAAAGATTGGATTATAGAAGGTAATTACGCATATAAAGGGAAAATAATGCAATTCTGATCATCATTGTAGAATTTCAATCGTTTCTTTCATTCTAAGCCATTTCATCACAATATTCTTCATTTAAATACTTTATACTGTCTAGAATATGATTCTTATGTTAATTAATAAAAAATATTGTATTATACATGTTGATTACACATATGAAATGAAAATAATGTAATTCTGAGCATCATTTGAGCATTTCAATTCTTTATAGATTCTTTCTAAGGCATTCCATCACAATAAGCTACATTTAAACTTTATTATACTATATTTAATTTGATTCATATGTTATTTATTCGAAAAGATTGTTTTATACATGGTAATTATGCATATGAAGTGCAAATAATGCAATTCTGAGCATCATTGAGAAATTTCAGTCTTTTCTGAATTAATTCTAAGTCATTTAATCACAATAATCTACATTTACACTTTTCATACTGTCTAAATATGATTCATATATATTTATTCGGAAAAATTGGATTATACAAGGTAATTACACATATAAAGTGCAAGGAATTCAATTCTGAGCATCATTTGAACATTTCAAACAGTTTGCGATGCATTCTAAGTCATTCTATCGCAATAATCTACGTACTGTGTAGATTATGACTCATATGTTATTTAATAAAAATATTGGATTATAATTACGCATATAAAATGCAAAGAATGTAATTCTGAGCATCATTTGAGCATTTCAATCGTTTCTGGATTAATTCTAATCATATCATCACAATAATCTATATTACACGTTATACTATTTAGAAAATGATTCATGTGTTATTTATTCAAAAAGATTGGATTGTACATGGTAATATCGCATATAAAGTACAAATAATCTAATTCTGAGCATCATTTGAGAAATTCAATCGTTTTCTGGATCCATTCTAAGTCAAATCTTCACAGTAATTTACATTTAAACATTTTATATTATCTAGAATATAATTTATATGTTATTTATTCAAAATGATTAGATTATACATGGTAATTACGCATATAAAGTGCAAATATTGCAATTTTGAGCATCATTTAAGCATTTCAATTGTTTCTGGACTCAGTCTAAGTCATTTTATTACAATAATCTACATTTAAACGTATTAAGTCTTGAATATGATTCATATGTTATTTATTCAAAAAGATTGGATTATACATGGTAAAAGCGTATTTAAAGTGCAAATAATGTAATTCCGAATATCATTTGAGTATTAGAATAGTTTCTGGATTCATTCCAAGTCATTCTATCGCAATATTCTATATTTAAACACTTTATATGGTCTAGTATATGATACTTATGTTATTTATTCAAAAAAATTAGATTATAGGTGATAATTATGCATATAAAGTGCAAATAAAACAATTCTTAACATCATTTGAGATTTTCAATCGTTTCAAGATTAATTCTGAGTGATTTCATCACAATAATCCACATTTAAACACTTTATACTATTTAGAAAATGATTCAATTGTTATTTATTCAAAAATATTGGATTATACATTGTAATTACGCATATAAATTGCAAATAATTCCATTTTGTGTATCATTTGAGCATTTCAATCGGTTCTGGATTCATTCTAAGTCATTCTATCACAATAATTTACATTTAAACACTTTATACATTCATGAATATGATTCTGATGTGATTTATTCAAAAAGATAGGATTATACATGTTAATTACTCATATAAAGTGCTAATAATATAATTCTGAGTATCATTAGGGCATTCGAATCATTTTTGAATTCATTCTAAGTGATTTTATTGCAATAATCTACATTTAATATAATAATATGATTCATATGTTCTTTATTTACAAAAAATGGATTACACAAGCTAATTACACATATAAAGTGCAAAATAATGCAATTCTGAGCATCATTTGAGCACTTCAATCGTTTCTGGATTCATTCTAAGTGATTCTATTGCAATAAATCTAAATTTAAATTCTTACTATATAGAATATTATTTATATGTTATTTATTCAAAAATATAGGATTATACAAGGTAATAACGCATATAAATTGCAAGTAATGCAATTCTGAGAATCATTTGAGCATTTCAATTGTTTCTGAATTCATTCTAAGTCATTCTACCGCATTTATCTACATTCAAAGTCTTTATACTGTCTAAAATATGATTCATATGTTATTTATTCAAAAATATTGGATTACACATGGTAATTACTCATATAAAATGCTAATAATGCAATTCTGAGCATCTTTTGAGCATTTCAATCGTTTCTGAATTCATTATAAGTGATTTTAATGCAATAGTCTACATTTAAACTCTTCATACTGCGTAGAATAAGATTCATATGCTATTTATTTAAAAAAACTTGGATTATATATGGTAATTACGCTTATAAAGTGCAAAGAATGCAATTCTTAGCATCATTTCAGCATTTCAATCATTTCTGGATTCATTCTAATTTATTTCATCACCATAATCTACATTTAAACTCTTTATACTGTCTAGAATATGATTCATATGTTATTTATTCAAAAATATTGGATTATACATGGTAATATCACATATAAATTGCAAATAATGCAATTCTGGGCATCATTTGAGCATTTCAATCGTTTATGGATTCATTCTAAGTCATTTCAACATAATAATCTACATTTAAATTAATTATACTGAATTGAATATTATTCCTATGTTATTTATTAAAAAATATTGGATTATGCAATGTAATTATGCATATGAAGTGCAAATAATGCAATTCGGAGTATCATTTAGTATCATTTTAGGATTCCAATTTTTCTAGATTTATTCTAAGTCATTTCATCACAATAATCTATATTTAAACTCTTTATAGTGTCCAGAATATGATTCATATTTTATTTATCTTAAAGATTGGATTTTACTTGGTAATTACGCATATAATTTACAAATAATGCAATTCTGAGCATCATTTGATCATTTCAATCGTTTCTGGATTTATTCTAAGTCATTCTATCGAAATGATCTATATTCTAACCCTTTATAAGTCATTCATATGTTATTTATTCAAACTTATAGAATAATATATGGCAATATCACATATAAAATGCGAATAATGCAATTTTGTGAATCATTTGAGCATTTCAATAGTTTCTGGATTCATTATATGTCATTTTATTAAAATAATCAACATTTAAACGTAATATTCCATCTTGAATATGATTCATATGTTATTTGTTTGGAAAGTTTGGATTATAAATAGTAATTATGCATATAAAGTGCAAATAATGCATTTCTGAGCATCATATGAGTATTTCAATCGTTCCTGGATGCATTGTAAGTCATTTCATCACAATAATCTACATTTAAACTCTTTATACTGACAAGAATATGATTCATATGTTATTTATTCAGTAAAATTTGATTATAGATAGTAAAAACACATATCATGTGCAAATAATACAATTCTGAGCATCATTTGAGCAATATAATAGTTTTTAGATTAATTCTAAGTCATTTCAATGAAATAATCTACATTTACACACTTTATACTGTCTATAAAAAGATTCATTTGTTATTTCTTTTTGAAAAATTGTTTATAGAAGGTAATTACGTATATAATTTGCAGATAATGTAATTCTGAGCCTTATTTAAGCATTTAAATTATTTCTGGATTCATTTTAAGTTATTTCATCACAATAATCTATATTTAAACTCTTTATACTGTATATAATATGATTCATATTTTATTTATTCAAAAAGATTGATTATACATGACAATTATGTATATAAAGTGCAAAAAATACAACAATGAGTCATTTCAAATGGTTTCGGATTCACTCTATGTCATTCTATCGCAATAATCCACATTTAAATTCTTTATGTTGTCTACAATAGGATTAATATGTTATTTACTCAAAAAAATTAGATTATACAAGGTAATTACTCATATAAATTGTGAATAATGCAATTCTGATCATCATTTAAGAATTTCAATCGTTTCTTGATTTATTCTATGTCATTTCATGACAATAATCTACATTTAAACTCTTTATAATGTCTTGAATATGATTCAAATGTTATTTAATCCAAAAGATTGGATTATACATGGTAATATTGCAAATAAAGTGCAAATAATGTAATTCTGAGCACCATTTGAGGACTACGATCATTTTTTGGATTCATTCTCCTTCCACTACACTAATTTACATTTAAATGATTTAAACGATTCAGAATGTTATTTATTCAAAAAGATTGGATTATATATGGTAATTGTGCATATAAAGTGCGAATAATGCAATTCTGACGATCATTTGAGCATTTCAAACGTTTTTGGATTCATTTGAATCGTTTCTACATTAATTCTAAGTCATTTCATCGAAATAATCTATATTTAAGCACTTTATACTGTCTAGAATAAAATTCATTTCTTATTCATTCTTGAAAATTGAATTATACAATGTAATTACGCATATAATTTGCAAATAATGCTATTATGAGCATCATTTAAGCATTTCAATTATTTCAGTATTCATTCTAAGTCATTGCTTCACAATAATCTACATTTAAATTTTTTATACTGTCTAAAATATGATTCATATGTTATTTACTAACAAAAATTAGATTATACAAGGTAATTACGCATATAAATTGCAAATAATACAATCCTGAGCATCATTTCTAGATTCATTCTAAGTTATTTCATCACAATAATCTACATTCAAACTCTTTCTAATATCTAGAATATGATTCATTCGTTATTTAATAAAAAAATATTGGATTATACATGGTAATATTGCATATAAATTGCAAATTATGAATTCTAAGCATCATATGAGACTTTCAATCGTTTCTGGATTCATTCTAAGTTATTCTATTGCAATAATCTAAATTCAAACTCTTTATACTGTCTAAAATATAATTGATATGTTATTTATTAAAAAAGGATTGGATTATACAGGGTAATTACAAATGTAGAGTGCCAATAATGCAATTCTGAGCATTTAAATCGTTTCTGGATCCATTCTAAGATATTCTATTGCGATAATCTAAATTTAAACTCTTTATACTGTCTAAAATATCATTGATATGTTATTTATTCAAAAAGGTTGGATTATACATGGTAATTATGAGTATAAAGTTCTAATAGTATTTCAATCGTTTGAGCATTTCAATCGTTTTTGGATTCTGTCTAAGTCATTTTATCACATTAATCTACATTTAATAGTATTATACCATATTGAATATGATTCATATATTATTTATTCAAAAATATTGGATTTTAGTTGGTAATTACGCATATAAAGTGCAAATAATGCAATTATGAACATCATTCAAGCATTTCAATCGTTTCTGGATTAATTGTAACTCATTTCATCACAATAAAATTCATTTAAACTCTTTATAATTTCTAGAATATGATTCATATGTTGTTTATTCAAAAAGATTGGATTATACATGGTAATTACACATATTTTGTTGAAATAATGCAATTCTGTGCGTCATTAGATCTTTTCAAACGTTCCTGGATTCATTCTAAGTCATTCTATTGCAATAATCTACATTTAAACTCTTTATACTATCTGTAATATGATTCATATGTTATTTATTCAAAAAGATTGGATTATACATCGTAATAACTCAAGTGCTAATAATGCAATTTTGTTATCATTTAAGCATTTCAATCATTTCTGGATTCATTCAAAGTCATTTAATCACAATAATCTATATTTAAACTCTTTATACAGTGTAAAATATGATTCACATGTTATTTATTCAAAAATGTTGTATTTTATACGGTAATTACACATATAAATTGCAAATAATGAAATTCTGAGCGTTATTTGAGTATTTCAAACGTTTCTGGATTCATTATAGGTCATTATATCACAATAATCTAAATTGAAAAATACTGTCTAGAATATGATTCATATGTTATTTATTCAAAATATTTGATTATACATGGTAATTACGCATATAAATTACAAATAATGCAATTCTGAGCATCATTTGAGCAATTCAATCATTTCTGGATTCATTCTAAGTCATTTTAATACATTGATGTACATTTAAACGGTTTATATAGTCTAGAATATGATTCATATGTCATTTTATTCTAAAAGATTGGATTATAAATGGTAATTACGCATATAAAGTGCAAAATAGTGCAATTCTGAGCATCATTTGAGCATTTCAATCATTTCTGAATTAATTCTAAGTCATTTTCATCACAATAATCTACAGTTCAAATCTTTAAACTTTTTTGAATATGTTTCATATGTTATTTATTCAAAAAGATTGGATTATACATCGTAATTATGCATATAAAGTGCGAATAATGCAATTATGAGGATCATTTGAGCATTTCAAATATTCTGGATTCATTTCAATCGTTTCTAGATTAATTCTAAGTCATTTCATTGAAATAATCAATATTTAAGCACTTTATACTGTCTAGTAAAAGATTTATTTGTTATTTAATCTATACAATGTAATTAGGCTATTCTGAGCATCATTTAAGCACTTCAATATTTCAGTATTCATTCTAAGTCATTGCTTCACAATAATCTACATTTCAATTCTTTATACTGTATTGAATATGATTCATATGTTATTTATTAAAAAAAATTGGATTTTACATGGTAATTACGCATATATAGTTCAAATAATGCAATTCTGAGCATCATTAGAGAATTTCAAACGTTTCTGGATTCATTCTAAGTCATTCTATCGCAATAATCTACATTTAAACTCTTTATATTATCTATAATATGATTTATATGTTATTTATTCAAAAAGATTGGATTATACATTGTAATTGCGCATATAAAATGCGTATAATGCAATTCCGATGATCATTTGAGCATTTCAAACATTTCTGGATTCATTTCAATCGTTTCTAGATTAATTCTAAGTCATTTCTTTGAAATAATCTATATTTTAGCACTTTATACTGTCTAGAAAAAGATTCATTTGTTATTTAATCTTGAAAATTGAATTATACAATGTAATTACGCATATAATTTGCAAATAATGCTATTCTGAGCATCATTTAAACACTTCAATTATTTCAATGTTTATTCTAAGTCATTGCTTCATATGTATCGAAAAAAAAGTCATTGCTTCATAATAATCTACATTTCAATTCTTTATACTGTATTGAATATGATTCATATGTTATTTATTAAAAAAAAATTGTATTGTACATGGTAATTACACATAAAAAGTACAAATAATACAATTCTGAGCATCAATTGAGTTTTTGAATAGTTTATAGATTCATTCTAAGTCATCTCATCACAATAATCTACATTTAAACTCTTTCTAATATCTATAATATGATTCATACGTTATTTAATAAAAAAATATTGGATTATACATGGTAATATTGCATATAAATTGCAAATTATGCAATTCTGAGCATCATATGAGAATTTCAATCATTTATGGGTTCATTCTAAGTTATTCTATTGCAATAATATAAATTTAACCTCTTTATACTGTGTAAAATATCATTGATATGTTATTTATTACAAAATGGTGGATTATACATGGTAATTACGAATATAAAGTGCTAAAAATGTAATTCTAAGCATCAATTGAGCATTTAAATCGTTTATGGATTCATTCTTTGTTATTCTATTGCAATAACCTAAATTTAAACTCTTTATACTATCTAAAACATCATTCATATGTTATTTACTCAGAAAGGTTGGATTATACATGGTAATTACGAATATAAAGTGCAAATAATGCAATTCTGAGCATCATTTCAGCATTTCAATCGTTTATGGATTCAGTCTAAGTCATTTTATCACAATAATCTACATTTAATTGTATTATACCGTCTTGAATATGATTCATATATTATTTATTCAAAAATATTGGATTATACTTGGTAATTACGCATATAAAGTGCAAATAATGCAATTATGAACATCATTTAAGCATTTCAATTGTTTCTGGATTAATTGTAAGTCATTTTATTACAATAATCTTCATTTGAACTCTTTATAATTTCTTGAATATGATTCATATGTTATTTATTCAAAAAAATTGGATTATACATGGTAATTACGCATATATAGTTCAAATAATGCAATTCTGAGCATCATTAAAGAATTTCAAACGTTTCTGGATTCATTCTAAGTCATTCTATCGCAATAATCTACATTTAAACTCTTTATACTATCTATAATATGATTTATATGTTATTTATTCAAAAAGATTGGATTATACATGGTAATGACTCATATAAAGTGCTAATTATGCAATTTTGTGTATCATTTGAGCTTTTCAATCGTTTCTGGATTCATTCAAAGTCATTTAATCATAATAATCTATATTTAAACTCTTTATACAGTGTAGAATATGATTCACATGTTATTTATTCAAAAATATTATATTTTATATGGTAATTACACATATAAATTTCAAATAATGCAATTCTGAGGGTTATTTGAGCATTTCAATCGTTTCTGGATTCGTTCTAAGTCATTTCATCACAATAATCTATATTGAAATTCTTTATACTGTCTAGAATATGATTCATATGTTATTTATTCAAAATATTGGATTATACATGGTAATTACGCACATAAATTGCTAATAATGTAATTCTGAGCATCATTTGAGCATTTCAATCGTTTCTGGATTTATTCTAAGTCATTTTAATACATTAATCTACATTTAAACGTGCTATATAGTCTATAATATGGTTCATATGTCATTTTATTCTGAAAGATTGGATTATACAAGGTAATTACGCATATAAATTGCAAATAAAGCAATTTTGAGCATCATTTGTGTATTTCAATCGTTTCTGAATTAATTCTAAGTCTTTTCATCACAATAATCTATATTTCAACTCTTTAAACTGTATAGAATATGATTCATATGTTATTTATTCAAAAAGATTGGATTATACATCGTAATTACGCATATAAAGTTTTAACAATGCAATTCTGAGGATCAATTGAGCATTTCAAACGTTTCTGGATTCATTTCAATCGTTTCTAGATTAATTCTCAGTCATTTCATCGAAATAATCTATATTTAAGCACTTTATACTGTCTGGAAAAAGATTCATTTGTTATTTATTCTTGAAAATTGAATGATACAGTGTAATTACGCATATAATTTGCAAATAATGCAATTCGGAGCATCATTTAAGCTTTTCAATTTTTTCAGCATTCATTCTAAGTCATTGCTTCACAATAATCTACATTTAAACTTTTTATATTGTCTCGAATATGATTCATATGTTATTTACTCAAAAAATTGGATTATACAAGGTAATTACGCATATAAACTGCAAGTAATACAATTCTGAGCATCATTTGAGCTTTTCAATCGTTTCTAGATTCATTCTAAGTCATCTCAACGCAATAATCTACATTTAAACTCTTTCTAATATCTAGAATATGATTCATACGTTATTTAATAAAAAATATTGGATTATATATGGTAATATTGCATATAAATTGCAAATTATGCAATTCTGAGCATCATATGAGAATTTCAATCGTTTTTGGATAAATTCTAAGTTATTCTGTTGCAATAATCTAAATTTAAACTCTTTATATTGTCTAAAATATCATTGATATGTTATTTATTATAAAAAGATTGGATTATACAAGGTAATTATGAATATAAAGTGATAATAATGCAATTCTGAGCATCATTTGAGCATTTTAATCGTTTCTAGATTCATCTATGTTATTCTATTGCAATAACCTAAATTTAAACTCTTTATACTATCTAAAATATCATTGTTATTTACTCATAAAGGTTTGATTATACATGGTAATTACGAATATAAAGTGCAAATAATGCAATTCTGAGCATCATTTCAGCATTTCAATCGTTTATGGATTCAGTCTAAGTCATTTTATCACAATAATCTACATTTAATAGTATTATGCCATCTTGAATATGATTCATATATTATTTATTCAAAAATATTGGATTATACTTGGTAATTACGCATATAAAGTGCAAATAATGCAATTATGAACATCATTTAAGCATTTCAATTGTTTCTGGATTAATTGTAAGTCATTTCATTACAATCTTCATTTGAACTCTTTATAATTTCTTGAATATGATTCATATGTTATTTATTCAAAAAAATTGGATTATACATGGTAATTACGCATATATAGTTCAAATAATGCAATTCTGAGCATCATTAGAGAATTTCAAACTTTTCTGGATTCATTCCAAGTCATTCTATCGTAATAATCTATATTTAAACTCTTTATACTGTCTATAATATGGTTCATATATTATTTATTCAAAAAAATTGTATTATACATGGTAATAACTCATATAAAGTGCTAATTATGCAATTTTGTTTATCATTTGAGCATTTCAATCGTTTCTGGATTCATTCAAAGTCATTTAATCATAATAATCTATATTTAAACTCTTTATACAGGGTAGAATATGATTCACATGTTATTTATTCAAAAATGTTATATTTTATATGTTATTTACACATATAAATTGCAAATAATGAAATTCTTAGTGTTATTTGAGCATTTCAATTATTTCTGGATTCGTTCTAAGTCATTTCATCACAATAATCTACATTGAAACTCTTTATACTTTCTAGAATATGATTCATACGTTATTTATTCAAAATATTTGATTATGCATGGTAATTACGTACATAAATTGCTAATAATGTAATTATGAGCATTTTATCACAATAATCTATATTTAATCGTATTATACCATCTAAAATATGATTAATATATTATTTATTCGAACGGATTGAATTAGTGATTGTAATTACGCATATAAAGTGCAGATATTGCAATTCTGAGCATTATTTTTTGCATTTCAATCGTTTATGGATTCATTTTAAGTAATTTCATCACAATAATCTAAATTTATACTCTTTATACTGTTTATAATATAATTCATATGTTATTTATTCCAAAAGGTTGGATTATAAATGGTAATTACGCATATAATATGCAAATTATGCAATTCTGAGAATCATTTGAGCATTTTATTCGTTTCTAGATTCATTCTAAGTAATTTCATCACAACAATCTATAGATTTACACTCTTTATACTGTTTAAAATATAATTCATATGTTATTTATTTAAAAAGATTGGATTATACATGGTAATTACACATATAATATGCAAATAATGTCATTCTGAGCATCATTTGAGCATTTCAATCGTTTCTAGAATCATTCTAAGTCATTTCTTCACAACAATCTACATTTAAAGAGTATAAATGTAGATTATTTAGATGAAATTAAAATTAAATGACTTAAATTTGAACACTGCAATTATATATAGAATAATCAAAACAAACGACATCAGAATACCCGGTGCTGGGAGAGGCAACAAATATAAATAAGCACACAGTCACCAACTACGATAACAGTTTTACCCTTGCAACAATTCTAATTAAGCATACCAGTGATTAAAACACAATAAATAACAAACTACCTAGAATTAACGATAGAAGTACATAAATTGTCAAGTTTGCTTTGGTTTGAGTCCCTGAAAGTAGTAGGTTGTGTTATTGTTCAAAGGAAGCACAAACACCTGTGCAGTGTAATTTCCCAGTGCACCAAACTGGCTACAGTTCATTGCCGTGAGGTCCAAGTATAAAGTGTAGCCGGTGGCCGGGGGATAGAAAAATTCGTAGCCGCCAAACACTACTTGGAAGAGAAGGTGTGATTGACCCAGCTTGTCATATTCGTTGACGGCAAATCTGACATCGTCTCAAATTAATTTCAAACCCCCAAAACAAAACAAACAAGAACTATTAAAACAAAGGAATGTACAGAGAGGGAAATGACTATTTACCTGCCGATAGATTGGATTTTAGGATCTGAGATATTTGCAATCGGAACAGTCACAGGCATAGTTGCTTTAGTTGTGGTAGCACTGACGACTAAAATAACAAGGATAATAAAATGCTTTGCGGCCATGGTGTACAAATTTTCCTTAATTTGTTCTCTACTCTTGTTAGCTAGGTTTTGAACTTTTGATGCATATTTATGCAAGTAGGAATTGATTCAGATCTAAGCCTACTATTGGATGTCGTGAACAGACTTTTCAAATATATGAAGAGTTGTGTATAATTAAATGCCACCATTTTGAAGTCTGCACCATTGACTCAATAAATAGAGTACATGGAAGAAGTGCTGCTACAGAACACAGATTTTTTTTTTTGAAATTGTTGCCCATAGGCTTCATTAAACAAAAGGTAGCGCCATCACGGCTACAATTTACGAGTACAACATTAAGTAGGCAAACCCATAAATACCTGGCAAACCTGAACTAAAGTACCAAGTTCTAAAAAACAGAAATGACATCCTAAAAAACAAATTAAAGGCGACAGATAAAATAAAACAAAAACAGAAAAAGTAGCTACTCCAGGTTGGGTTTGTCAAACAAGTAAAGAAAATAAAATCACGGGGGCTCCTCTTGAACTCTCTGAAAAAATCTTTCCTCCATGCACGGCTTAATATTTTTCTCTGCATTTACATGTATTCTGGGTTGTCCATAATACTGGTTTGCAGTAACTCTTGCATAATTCGCCATCTGGTGTGCCTCGTATACCACTTCTCTTCTCACCTCCGTGCATACCACCTGTACTTGGAACTGAGAGATGATTTGCATCAATTCACACATATCCTCCCATGCCCTCCATGAAGGTATTTCATGCATATCTCCTTCTTTTAAAAGGTTTATCAGTGCACTGTTATCAGAGAAAATATCAATTTGTCCCACTCCTTGTACCCGCCAGAGCTGCTTCAATTGGACCAATGCGTCCTTCATGGCCATCACCTCTGCATGGAAGGGTTCATGTAATTGGTAAGAGTTATAACCAATTCTCACTATGTGCCCCTGACAGTATATCAGAAATGCCCCTCCGGCCCTAAGTCGTGTGTCCCAAGATCCATCAGTGATAATTTGCCAACCTTGGTGTTTATAACAGTATTTATGTCGGCACTCTTGATTCTGAACTCTCTGAGGCAGTGCATCCCCTATTTGTTCCTCTAATTGCATGGAAATTTTCACTTTCTGCAGAACCTCCATTGGATCAAATTTTTTGGATTGTATGATAGTTTCATTCCTTGCCTTCCACAATTCCCACATAGTATACACAAAGATCTTTATTTGATCTTCACTCCTGTGGTATGTGCACTGTTTAATCGCTTCAATGATGTTGAGGGAAAGGTGTTCAGTTCTCAGCCCCAAGTTGCTTGCAAACCACACACTTCTTGAACCAGGACAAAAGAAGAAGCAGTGTGATTCATATTCATTTTCTATATGGCACCTCTGGCACATTGGGGACCATTTATTAATTCTCTTATGCATATTTTGTGCCAGCGTCAGTGCCCCTGTAATAACCCTCCAAATAAAGATCTTAATTTTTGGTATTATTCCTTTCCACTTGGATACCACTTTCCATAGCTCGCTTGCTGGCAAAGTCTCTTGTGGTTGTATTTGGGATGCAAGATGTTTATACCCTTCCTTCACATTGTATTTCCCCCCTTTTGATTCTGACCAGATTAACCTATCTGCAGCCCCATGCCGCCTTACTGGTGTTATGTCTGCCGCCAGTATCGCATTAACTTGCTGTGTTTGAAAAAACCTGCTGAGCTCTTGTGTTCTCCACTGGTTCCGATCAAAATCAAAGAGGTCTGCAACCTTTGGAGATGCAGCATTAGATACAGCTAGATCATCCCATCCCTGGAACCAAGGTTGAGATAATGCCTTAACTTTTGAGCCATCCCCTAATTTCCAGAACACAGTGTCTTTGAAAGAATCTCTCAGCCTGATTATTTGTCTCCATAATGGGCTGGCATTTGAGTGACTTTTTGCATTCCAGATACCAATCTTTGGACAGTATTTGGCATTGCATACCTGGACCCATAGTTTATCCTCCTCACTGATTACTGACCATACCAGTTTGGAAAGTAGAGCTTCTCCAAAAATGCTCAAATCTCTAATTGCTAATCCTCCTTCATCAATTGGCCTACATATCTTCTTCCACACCACCATTGCCATATATCTATTCTGGCCTGTTTTACCCCAAAAGAACTTTGCCATCAAAATGTTCATCTCTTTTATGATTCTTTTTGGTATGCATTCCACCGACATATGATAAACAGGGATAGACATGAGGACTGATTTGATCAAAACCATGCGACCTGCATGGGACAACATGTGTGTTTTCCATCCAGCTAACTTTGCTTGCATTTTATCCAGCAGGTGCTGACCTGTTTTCTTTGCACTTCCTTTATTTACCAGCAAAGCCCCTAGGTATCTTTCTTCCTCATCTGCTGTGTCAGCTTTCATGGTTGTTATAGTTCTCTGCCTTGCACTTTCATCACAAAATTTTGAGAACCATAGTTTGGATTTTATAGGATTCATAACTAACCCAGAGACCTCTCCAAACATGTTGAATAATTGCAGCATGCCATCAAGTTCAGTCTGTTCTGTGTTGCCAAGGATTATAACATCATCTGCATAAATGAGGTGTGTGATAGGGGGGCTTGTGTGTGCCAATTTTACCCCTCTAAAATCCCCAACTCTCATTGCTCTGGCTATAGATCTTGTCAGCATCTCCATTGCAATAATGAAGCCATACGGGGACATAGGACACCCTTGCCTCAAACCCCTTGTTGGGGTGATAAAGCCACTGCCTTCTCCATTTATATTAACAGTAACCTTGGCCTTAGCAAAAGAAGATGACATGATATTTATGAACTTCACTGGCACATTCAGAAAGCTCATTGCCTTAAAGAGGAAATCCCATTTTAGTTTGTCAAAAGCATTGGATATATCTGCTTTCATAAAAAATGCTTTCTTTTTAAACCCCAATTGCTTAAAGGAATGCAAGATTTCTCTGACTACAATGATATTGTCATTTATATTTCTGCCACGAATGAAGGCATTTTGTTCCAGCGAAATAACCTTTTTCAAATGAGGTCTGAGCCTGTTAGCAATCACTTTCATCATGAGTCGATACAAAGAATTTCCAACACTTATGGGGCGGTATTCTGCAGGGGTTTCAGGCTCATCATTTTTGGGGATTAAAGATATCTTGCACGACAACCATTCAGTCGGTATTAATTCCTCGGAGAAACTCTTTCTGATCTGGACCACTATATCTGGGCCCAACACAGCCCAATTTTGCTGTAAAAAGCGCACCGTGACACCATCCGGCCCCGGGCTCTTGTCGGGCCCCATTTGGAAGAGAGCATTTCTTATTTCAAAGAACTCAGGTGGCCTTATCAGGTAGTTGTGCATATTGCTGGAAATGGTCAATCCTGGGTCTTCTCTTAGATTTTGCCAGAAAAGATTTTCTGTTTGATTTGTCTCCAGATGAAATTCACCTACTTGAGAATTGATTGTTTCATGTGGGGAATAAAGATCTTTAAAGTATCTGACAAACTGACTTCGAATAATCTTTTCATTACCTGTCAGTTTGCCTTCATGATCTCTAACCATGGTGATGAGATTATGCCGCCTTCTGTTTGTTGCAACAGTATGAAAAAACCTCGTATTTCTATCCCCCATGGTCTGCCAATCAATCCTCGATCTTTGTCTCCAGTATTGTTCATGCTGCACCTCTGCCTTTTCATACTCTAGCAACAAAGCTTGTTCCAAAGCATGGTCCCTAACTGATGGGTGTTGCATTTGAACCAGCTGAATACTTTTAGACAATTCCTCGATCTTCTTTCTAGGGGTATGATGTTTACTGGCCCATTCTTGCATGCATACCCTAATAGAATCCCATCTTTCTTGCCAGGAAAGTCCTTTTGTGTTTTCCCAATTTTTCAGCCAAGTTTCATTGAAGCCTTTTTCTAAAAGCCACCAATTTTCAATCCTGAAAGCTCTACTTCTATCCGGTGGTTTTTTAATTCTCAACAGTATTGGACAATGGTCACTGTGAATCATAGGTAGATGGTTCACATACGCATTCGGATATAGTTGCAACCAAGAGGGGGTTACCAATACTCTGTCCAATCTTTGAAAAATGGCTTCAGAAACATCCCTTTTGTTTGACCAAGTATAGGCCGGTCCCTTGTACCCGACATCCACTAAACCATTTTCAAAAACAAAATTCTGAAAATCCACAGTGTTACTTTTAATCCGACTACTACCACCCACCTTCTCATCACTTGACAAAATTTCATTAAAATCTCCCAACAAGCAAACAGAGCCATTTAAGTTTATGATTTGTGTTAAGGTAGCCCAGATTAACCGACTTTGGTTGTGGTTTGGATCACCATATACCCCCACTAACACCCAAGGAGGTTTATCCTTGACACTAACTCGACCACATATATAATTTTGAGAAGCATTTAATACCTCTACGTCCATGTTGTTTCGCCAGGCAAGGCACAGACCACCGGATTGACCTCTCGCGGGCACCACATAACAGTCAAAGAATTGCACAGACCACATAAATCTAGTCATCCTGCTGTAGGAGGCTTTAGTTTCAGACAAGAATACAAAGTTTGCTCGAGTTGCATGCAACGAATCTCGAAGGAATTGTTTTCTCCGTGCGCCCCCAAGCCACGGCAATTCCATGACAAAGCATTCATTGAGAACTTGGAAGCGAGTTTGGGATCGCTTCCTTGGCCCTCTTGAAGTTTAAATGCCTGTCATTACCACCGACATCACCCTCTACTCCTTGATCGCTTGCATCATTAATATAGAGCACTGCCATATCTCCTGCATTGTCTTCTATCGGCCTTTTCAATTTCTTATCATTTCTTTTCTTTGTGTGTTGCTGTGCAAAGTGCCCTCCTCTTCTCTCTTCTGAATATTCAAACCTTCTCTTGGCACTAGCGTTCTATCATTTATCCACCTTCCTACTTGCATCTCTGGTATCGGCTTTGTGCCAATTTTTTCCAAGTACAGGCCTTGTTGCTGCATCTGCCTCAGCCTAAACTTATCTGGACAGATGATGTGTTCATGACCTATTTTTGCACAAAACATGCAGATATTTGCCATGTTTTCATACACCACGTATACCCAGAGCACACCTCGTGTTGGATGGTTGATGGGCAACTTGGGTTTCAGTGCCTGTAAAATGTTCACTTTCACCTTTTGCCTATAACCTCTTCTATCTCCTTGCATCAGTGACTTCACCTCAGTTAGGGGCTGGCCCACTTTGCTGAACAGCTTTGTTACATCATTCATGTCAAGAATTCCTGGTAAAACACCATGTATTTCAACCCAACAATCTGCCTCGTTGATATGTGGGTCTACCTGATCCTCTGGCCCCATCATCTGTTTAGAGACTACCATATCACCTTTGTTTAGTGTCCACACTCCTTTTGCTAGCAGCCTAAGCATTTCCATCTGTTCTTTAAATTCGACCACAAAGAAATTCTTTCCCAATCCTTCTACTTCTGTATCTGGGTGCACCCCCCAATTTTTCCTCAATGCTGTAGCAATTGTGCTCTCATATACCAACTTCTGGGAGGTAACTCGCATCAACAAACAGAACTCCCATCTCCTACTACTTACTGCTTCTTGAGGTATGTGCACTAAATCAGGGTTTGTATCATCCTCTGCACTAAGGGCCGCAAACTGAGCAATGAGTTCTTCATCAGAGGTTGCCATGGTGTTAACTGAGAAAGTGATTGGTGTTTTTGAGTTTAAAATTTTCTGTGTTGATTGTGTTGGCACTGGCCCAAGTAAAGAAGGTTGGTTAAAGGAGTGGTTAGGTTTGGGGGTAGTAAATGAAATCTGCGTTGCAATTAATTTTCGGCCCAAATTGGTTATATTTAAAGATCCCTTTTCGGCCCAGCTTTGTACAGAATTATTAAAACAATCCATCTTATCTTGATCGTCAACCCAGTCTTTTTGGGATTCTCTACACTCATCTCCACACTTTTCTGCACCTCTGCAACTCACATTACTGCTATTTCCTTTTTCATGCCAAGCAACTGACTCCATTAGACCGTTCAACCAAAAGGCTTCTTCTCCTTGCCCTGCCAATTGGCTTTGATTCCCGTGTACACTGTTCATTTTAATGCCTCTAATCCCTGGTTGGTCTAGAGAGGGAAAATTGTCCCAAGAAACGTGATTGTCAGTCACGCTTATAACCCATGCCTTTTCAGCTTCTTTTGATAGCTGTCTTTGCTTTTTGCAATGTGTACCTAGATCTGGTGTAGCACGTACTTTCATGGACCCAGCTTCTTCTTGGACACAATTTTCATCATCATCCGACATCGCCGCTCCTCTTCTCCACCCATCCCAGTATCTGGTAGCAAGGTGGCTCTGTATCTGTGTCGGTTCTGTTATCCCAGCTGTGCCAGCACAGGGCCTATGCTGCAGCAAGAGGGTTCGATAGAGATCCTCACTAGCACTGTCAAGAGGGTCATTTGTGGGTAGGTTTATGTGAATGTATTCCCTTCGTTGAGCTCTAAAGGGGTATTCATGTTGCAGCGTCGGGTCTCCAAGTAATTGTTGCATTTTTTTTTTTTTAAGTTTGAAGAGAAAGAAGAAGTCAAGTGAGAAAGAAGAAACAAGGTATAAAGGGTTTGAACAGATGGCAAGAGGTTTGAAAGGTGTATTAAATGCTTGATAGGGAGAGGGAGTAATGTTGTACGAGGTAGGTGATAGGGAGCATTAATGGTGGTAAGAGAGTAAAGTGAAAGGAAGTAGGGGTTAAGAGATTAATATGATTCAGATACACAACCCAACCATTACCATAAGGGTGATTTAGATTTCTGCCACTGTAAATATTTGAAATTAGAGATATACCATCACTAAATGATAAATTATTTTTTTGCCACTATAAATAACAGAAATTATTTTTTTGCCATCGGACAATTATATGGCAATTTTACCCTTTTAAATATGCCACTATAAAATTTAAAAATTAGTAATATGCCATCATAAAAGATATAATTAGTTTTATTCAATTATAAATCATTAACAATTTGTTTTATGACACTGCAAAATGACAAAATTATTATATGCAATCGCTGCATAAAAAAAAATTAAAGGTTCATATACTCATTATATATTCTTTTCATTGAATATTGTACCAGTTAGGTTTGTTGACCTGCAACTTGTAGAAAATGATTTGCTGATAAGATGATATATGTTAAATCTTGCAAACTATATTTGTTGTATTTTGTCTATTCACGAATTTGTCTAAGTATTTCTAATGAAATAATTTTTATTTGCTGTAGCTAAAGTTAAATGTTTAATTGTTTTATGGCGGCGCATATTTTTTTTTATATTTGTAGGGTTTGTTTTAATGAGGGATAATTTAGTCATTAAAAATTATTAGTGATAAATTTGGTAATGGTATTTTTAGAATTTAGTATGTTTTTGGAGAAATAGTGGCATAAAACTAATTTAGCAATTCTATAATGGCATAAATTTAATTAGTAATTTAAGAATGACATTTTTCTAATTAACAAAATTCACGGTGGCATAAAACTAATTATCTCTTACCATAATTTTGTGGTGATTTTCAGCACCGGCAGTATCGCCTGGCTCTCACCGCCGGCAGTATCGCCTGGCTCTCTCGAGATCTAACAGTTGCTAGTGAGCTGCCTAATTTCTCATAGGATCGAAACGAGCGGAGTCACACGGCTTCGCTTCTTTTTTTTTAATATTAATGTTTTTACAGAACACAGATTTGGAAACTAAGTATTATATATTGCATTTCATATACAATAATACATTCTTCGATAGTCGCTACACATATTTTTTAGTGCGATTCTTGATGAATATTTTGTTTGTTTGGTTATATATCTAGCTAATCTTTTCAGTGAAATAAGTAAAATAGTAATACTCTGGTTTAGTGCAAGCCAGTCAATCTTTTGTAAATCCCTGTTCCGAAGGCATTTTTTTTATATATAATGTATATTATATCTGGGAACCCTACAAAAAATTTATGTGGAGGGTTTTAATTTGGTAAAGAATCAGGAGGTAAAAGGTTTCCTGTTAATCTTTTATATGTGTGTGAATCAGGGAATGTTGGGTATTGAAAAAGGGAATCACATCCTCTACCAACCATAAAGTGTGCCGACCTTTGATCTAAACCGTTAGATCTAATCTCAATGGTTAGGAGAGTCCCGTACATGTAACCTAGATTGATAGGTCCGAAAAATTTTAACCGTCGAGATTAGATCTAACGGCTCGGATCAAACGTTGGCACTCTACCAACCTCAAAAAGTTGGTAGAGGATACGGACCCTTGAAAAAGTGGCTTTGTTTCTGTAGTGAAACAGCTAGTTCTGGTATAGCGTTTGTCAAAAAATACAGAATTATGAAAAAGATAAGATAAAAGTTCTGAAAAGAAGCGGGATATGATTGAACCATCACTTAGTATACGGGGGTGATAAGGATCATCCCCGATATTCATCATCCCCATCATCCCCATCATCCCCACGCGTTTTTTCTATTTTTGACTCTACGCGTTTTCTATTTCTGAAAATCGTTCTATTTCCCTCCCTGCTGCGTACGCTCGTCCCCCCTCCCACCCCTCCCGCGTACGCTCCCCCCTCCCCCTCCCCTCTCAAACACACACACTATATATTGATTCTAACTGTTGAGGTTAACATATTTAAATGTTGAAGTTAATACCGTAACTGTTGAAGTTAATATATATGCCAACTTCAACAATTTAAATATGCCCACTTCAAATATTACCTTCAATATTTAAATAGGCCAAGTTCAACAATTATATATATTAACTTCAACAGTTATATATATTAAATTCAACAGTTACATATATAACATATTATACAACAGTTACATATATAACTTCAACAGCTACATATATAACTTCAACAGTTACACATATAACTTCAACAGTTATATATATTAACTTCAACAGTTACATATATAACTTCAACAGCTACATATATAATTTCAACAATTACGCATATAACTTCAACAATTATATATATTAACTTCAACAGTTATATATATTAACTTCAGCAGTTACATATATAACATATTAACTTCAACACTACATAGAGGATGTTCGTGGCGTGTAGTTTGATTTCCGAATTATGAAATTCTTGGCCAGAGAGTTAACTTCAACAGTTAGGATATTACCTTCAACATTTAATTATATTAACTTCAACAGTTATGAAGTGTGTAGGAGGGGAAGAGGGAGTGTGGGGGGACAGCGTACGTGAGAGGGATGAGGGGGGAGGAGGGGGCAGCGTACGTGAGAGGGAGGAGGGGGGACAGTGTACGCGGGAGGGGGAGGGATTAGTTCACGCGGGAGACAGCGTACGCGGAAGGGGAGGTCACGTGTTTTCTCTTTCTGAAAATCGGGGATGATGAGATGATATAATCTCTGGGATGGTCCTAAGCAATTCCGCTTAGTATAGAAGTATAAATTAGAGTGGAAACTCAAATAATATTGCTTAAGCAACTTTACATAAAATTATTTTCTAGAACAAGTGTCATATAAGGCACTGCCCATCTCATATTTTCCATTTATATATTTTCTTAAAATGTTCTAGCAGGTTTTGGTTCTCCGGAGAAAAAAAATTCTCTCCAGCAGCTTTTTTGTAGAAAAAGTCAAATCAGCACAATATTATTCGCAGGTTTTGTACTCGCCATTTATTATTCGCAGGCCATGCGATACATGAAGAAAACGTTTGCAAAAAAACAACAAAAAATAATAATCAAAAGTAAAATTGTTTATGCTGAAATAATTGTAATAAGATATGTGATAGTATTGCTCAAATAATCATTATTGCTAAGCTGATAAAAGAAAATAGCATGTGAATGTCAGATAGGATTTAGCTCTCTTTCCAACAAAATTCATATTTACTTGAAATCTAAACGGCATGGTTCTTCGGATCGGGTCGGAATTGTTATTTGACTTGATCAGATTATCTAACCATGTTGCTTGTACCGCAATTTGTGGTCTCATCGATCATCGTATTTTGCAACAAGACATATATTTAAATCACATTTTGACTTTTGTATCGTGAAATACGTACATGATCGTACTCTGCCATATCAATGATCTCAACTCACATGGTAAACGGAATCCATTATCAGATCTAGGCATACATAAGAAAAAAATAAAGAATAAATTTAGAGAAAGGCATTGAATGGTAACCAATGTTTTAAAAATCGGACCGGCCTGTTTGACTGGTTTAACCAAGAACCCGATCATGGTCTGGTCCATTTGACAAATAAAACCGGCGATTTTTTAATTGGAAACTGTGGCAAAAATTGGAAAAAATACACTGTGCTGAGCAAGAATCGACACAGGGCCACTATGGGCTTTTAGTATAGTTTGATCATGTATTACTTTTAAAAGATGACAAATTGTCCGGTTTTCTCACAGGTTCAAAAACCACCAAACCGTTTGGTCATCTGGTTCAATGACCGGTCCAGTTTTAAAAATTTTGATGGTAACCATAATTTCAATTAACTAAAATGGCCTTGAAAACTTACCGAGCTAGATTTTAAAATATGACATACTCAACTACTTTTCATTTATATGCATGTGATGGTAAAAAAAAAATGATGCATAGCTGAAATTAAGTAATATATATTTTGTGATAGAATTAGACAAAATTGATGAAGCCTTGAAGGATAGTTAATTGTGAGGCTTTTAGAGCAATACAATCTGAGCTTTATTATTGTTACTAGGGGGCTAATCGCTCTATATTTGACATAATAAATTTCAATTAAAATGGACAAATTATAAATAAAATTGTCGGCAATTGTTTGTTTTAAGTGGCTCTTTATTTGTAGATGCACAAATCATGATGATGATGAGCTTTGATATGGTTTCTTTAGTTCTTTTGTTTTTGTTTTACCAGTCAAAGATGCAACAGTAGGAAATTAGCTTCACCTTTTGACATAAATTAAATTACAACATAAAACATAATTGTGGTTCTATATAAGTTGTAACAATAAACCTATACTATATCATTTAATGTGGTTTTATACTACAAATCTATCATTTAATATAAGTTTCCTGAAAAAGAAGTTTTTTCCCTTATAGTCCCTCAGGCTATGACATATCAAAACAACAATATAAGTTCTTTCACCCATACTCCATTAGTAAATAGATACTTTCTAATTACCGAGTGTTTGTCCTTTTGTGTAAATCCTGGCATGAAGATCGATGCAAGGGTAACGGAATAGCTTAAGACCATCTTCAATATTCTATCATCCCCATCATCTCTGGACTTCTATTAATGAGAAAGTTAGTTAATTAATGAGGATTCCAGGGATGATGGGGATGATAACGCGTTTTCTATTTTTGGCAAGGACGCGCCTTCTGCTTTGCTCCCGTTCCCCACCCTTGTGCTTCACTCATCCTTAATATGTAACTTCAACAATTACATATTAATTTCAACAATTACATATCAACTTCAACCGTTACATTAAGTATCATTAATTATCCATCCCCTCTGTTGAAGTTAATATTTATAACTGTTGAAGTGGATATATATACTATTGAAGTTAATATATATAATCGGTCTATTTATATATATTAAATATTAATATATATAACTGTCGAGGTTAATATCGTTACTGTTGAAGTTAATATATATAATTGTTGAAGTTAATATCATAATTGTTGAAACTAATATATATAACTATTCTAGTTATGTATATATATTAACTTTTAATATATATATAACTGTTGAAGTTAATAACGTAATTATTGAAGTTAATATTGTAACTATTCTAGCTATATATATTAACTGTTGAACTTAATATGTTAGTGTTGAAGTTAATCTATAATTGTTGAAGTTAATATGTTAGGGCGGGAGATGAGAGCGAAACAAAGGATGAGTATTGGATTTCCATTTTTAGAAAACGCGTGAATAATTGTTGTCTAAAATAGAAAACGCGTGAGGATAATGGAGATGACAAATATCGAAAATGATCCTTAGCACTCCGCAAGGGTAATACTACAGGAAGTAAAATTATGTTGAATTGTTCTTTCTAGGTGGGGCCTGAGATCTTTCTGTGGGTTGTGACTTGTGAAGGATAAGTTTTGCACATAAAAGTGTTTTAATCTAGACTTATATAGCAATAGGTTTGTAATCTATATTTGCTTTAAATCAATGAAATATTGCTTCAATTGAATATTGCTCAAAAAGGAACATTAATTTACCTTACATATTTGATATGTCGCAATGGCTTTGATCCTCTTTGCATCATCATAACCTATGTTGCACGGATGCGGGTGCGGGTGTCGTATCGGATACGATACGGGTGCGGGAATTCGATATTTTTTAAAAAATTAGGATACGGAAATATATATAAAATAATAAAAAAATCACATTTTATATCAAAGTATATGATTTTTTTTATAGTTCAACTACCACTATAGTGTATCTAATCCAAAAATATATTCAAAACATACTTAAAGAAATGAATCCAAAACATATCTTGACGAATTTAGATCAAATCCATTAGTCAAACACATCAAAATAATATGATTTATCATGTGGAATATCGGTGAGAACCGCACGAGAATCGATATCGGATACCGGTGCGATACGGGTGCGGCTGCATTTTAGAAGTATCCGTGCAACATAGATCATAACTGATATTCCAAAATGCCCCTGCTAAAAAAGGAATATATAAAAAATCATCAGAATAGTCTTTTCTAATTTGCTTATGCACTAACAGATATTTTTAATAAAAATGATATATTCAAGTGACTATTATATTTCATTAATAACATAGTTGGTATGTCAGATTAGCAATCGCAAATAAATTAATAGTAGAACAAAATCATAAGTAATTGCCTGAAATTGACTTTCATTTCCAACTTCACCATATAGACAGAATTAGAATCATGAGTAACAATCCTTCTATGATTAACTCAAGGAACAAAACGGAGAAATTTTATAAATATATATGTACAAATTAGGAATCACAACGGCATGAACAGATATAAATCAATAAAAATGCATAGAAAATATAACTCAGCTCTGACTTATTTAATTCCTGATCGTTAATCTCCTGTATTTCTATGCTTTTTTTATTTTATCTTTGTTGATAATCATGATTCATCTTATTAACATAGATCTAATGCTTAAAAACGACTATCCATTTACTAAATCAGTCAGGAATTCAGAATCTCTTCCATTTATTAATATTAATTTTAAAATTTATATTCAAGCTAGCAATCTTGAAAACGATGCTGGCATCACTTGAATCGATCCATTAGTGGGTCAAGATTTTTCATAACAAATCCAACCTGATGATAACTTGATCAGTGTTATTGTCTCTTATAATTACAGGAGATGAACCAAGATTTTACTTACCAGTGGGCATTATAGTTGATATTGTGGCAGCTGGGACCAATACGGGTATAGAGTGTGAAGAACACCAACAACCCCGGATATGGAACCTTTTGCTTGTTGGAGGCTGACACCTCCCAAAACAGTAGACCACCTCCCAAGAGCAAGAAGCGGCGAGGCGATTGCGACATGGACTCCGAAGGATGGCAAACTGTGCAACACAGGCGCCGTTCCAGGCCTGACAAGGCCACCTCCTCCTCCTCCCTCCCCACTTCTCCAACGGTGGCGAGAGGAATCGCTCCCTATGGCACTAAACCCTCCTACGCCAGTGTTCTCGTCTCCAACCCACCGGATGTAGCGCCACCTAGCCACCGCACGACCGCTCCAGCCACCAACCCCTCTCGCACCGCCAGCGCTCCAGCCACCAACCCCTCTCGCACCGCCCACCACAACCCTGCTGGTTCAGGGAACTTTCGCTTGCACAACCGCCACCAGCTACAGGGCCGCCGTTCACAACCCCAACTCCGACGCCCTCGTCAGCCAAGGCTGATCACCTCCCCTGAGAGCCCCACCACTCTCAAGTTTCCACCCACTAATGAGGATCCAGATTGGCACAACAGGTGCTTCAGGTGTTTTCGTCTGGGACACCCGGCGGCGAGGTGTGAATTCCCGCGTCGATGTGCCTCGTGTTGGAAAGAAAATCATGATTATCGGGACTGCCGGGAGCCAAGGAGAGAGTGGAGGAGGGTAGTTCAAGGAAACAGGAGGATTGAGCCTCCACACCTCCAACCACCGCGTGGACCCGGGGACCCTTGCTCAGATGCTGGTGTTTCCACCCCACTTACTCTTTCAACATCGTGCTTCCTGCCCGCTGGCTCTACTCTGGCAGACAAGCCTAAGCTGATGGCTGCTGAACCTGACTTCCTCGACTTGCTGAATGCCAATCACGCCGGTTGTTACACGACTCCTCCTGAGTCTGCACGCCCGGCTGTGATGTCTTGCTTTATTGCCAGGGATAGTAAGTATGTAGCTGAAGTGGAAAGAATTTCTAAGGGATTTGTCATTTTCCAGCCACATAATGTAGTGATGGACTTGACAGTTGATGAGGTGGCGACGATGGTGGCTGGCACTGGGTTGGTTCCACCACAACAACTCCTAGTGGGTTTTCTGGGAAAAGGAAATTATTTGGTAATACCACCTGAGGGGGTAGATGCATACGAGTTATGCTTGGCTTTCCCTGAAGAATGGTGGGAAAGGGGTTTTCAGGCTAGCCTGTGGTCCCCCTGGAATGATGCAGAGGTAAACATTCCCCGCTTTAAGGTGTGGGTTGAGTTTATTGGGCTCAAACCTCACTTGTGGAGGGAGGATTACGTGGCCCAGGCGGTCGGAGAGTTTGGACTCTATCTGGGTACCATTGTTCCCGATGAGGTAGGGAACCTTGTCAGGTGGGAGGCAGCAATTGCAGTTCATGACCTCGAAGATATTCTGATAAAGATGAAGCTGATTGGTGGAGCCTTTGAGTACCTAGTACCTATCATAATAAACAAATGGGTGCAAGGCCAAGTGTATGGGATGCCGGATTTCCCGCCGCCTCCGGTGGCGATAGATAGACCGAGCTTGCGCTGCCCCTCACCGCCTACCAGGGAGCCAGGATCGCCGCCACAATCGGGGTCCCTTACCATAAAACTCAAGGACCTGAAACACATTTTTCGGAATGTTGATGTGGCGGAGCTGCCGGAGGATGTGGCGGTGGCTCTGAGTAGACTGCAGAACGGAGATACACGTGGCAAAAGATTGGCACAAGAAGTTGCCATTCTGAAGAGGGACTTGACGGTGCAAAAGTCTGACAAGAAGGGCCCGCTTTCAGAGAGAGAAAAAGAAAAAGCAGCACAATTGGTGATTAAGGAAGTGCCACAGCACAGGTGTCTTTCAAATTTGGATGAGCTGGAACTCAGGGCCTCTGTTGGACTAGAACGCCAGGGGGCGCAGAAAAGGACTCTGCATTCTGATGATTTGTCAGCGCAGGTTCTTATCTCTTCCTCTTTTGTTGACACTAATCCAACGGTTCCTTTACAATCGGACCTTCTTTTCCCTGAGTTGTGCTCTTTTTCAAATGGCCATTTGGTAACAACTGTCTCTAATAGTCCAAATAACCCTGCCCAAGCTCTGGTACAGGAAGATCAGACCTTGTTTCTTACAGCTGGCCCCTCTGCTGACTCTATGATTAATTGTGTTAACCCAAAGAGGAATAAGAGGGGAACGGTTAAAAAAATCGATGGGCCGTCCCTGGACCTTAACGATTGGTCCTTGATGCTTCCTCTGATGATGATTTATCGGATTGATCTCCTCTCTTTCCGATTTTTTTGTATGTGTTTTCTTTGGTTTAAATGATATTAAAACCTTTGAACTTATTTTGTTGGAATGTAAGAGGGATGGGAGAGCTGGCAAAAAGAAAAGTAATTAGTGACACCATCAGAACTGCTAGAGGAGATGTAGTGTGTTTACAAGAAACTAAACTCCAATCTTGTGATGCTTTCTGTGCTAGCTCTTTTTTACCAAGTTTTTTTGATAAATCTGTTGTGGTCTTGCCTGCAGAACAGACAAGGGGGGGATGTCTAATTGCTTGGAAAAAAGC
The DNA here is from genome assembly GCA_028095005.1 of Rhynchospora pubera. Lineage (NCBI taxonomy): Eukaryota > Viridiplantae > Streptophyta > Magnoliopsida > Poales > Cyperaceae > Rhynchospora > Rhynchospora pubera. The sequence continues at coordinate 104,591,940 of CM051461.1, read as the reverse complement.
TTACTCGCTATTGAGTAGTTGGGTTTGGGTTTACACTTGCTCTGCTTTGTTAAAGGATTCACGTACTGGCTTGCATTTTATGGTTACTTGTGGGTATGGGCCGCACAATAATGTGTTACGTGAGGATTTTTGTAATGAATTAAGGGAGATTGCTAATCTTTGCCCACAACACTGGATTATAGCTGGAGACTTTAACGTCCTTAGATGGGTTCATGAACGCTCGACTATGTGTTTTGATTTCCCTACAATGGAGGGTTTCAACTCTCTCATAAACGATCTCTCTCTCCTTGATGTCCCCTTGACAAATAAATCTTACACTTGGTCTAATAAACAACCCAACCCAATTTTGTCAAGGCTTGACAGGTTCCTCGTCTCACCTAGTTGGAGTTACTCTTTTCCTAACCTCACGCTCTCTGGTTTGGAGGTGATAGTGTCGGACCACTGCCCCCTTTTGCTCAGGTGTAGGCAACTTAGCACGAGACCAAAACCTTTTTGCTTAGAGCGATTCTGGCTCTCTAACAATCAGTGTAAAGTTATCTTGAAAAACACCTGGAATAGCTTCACTTCTGGAGATACTGTTATGGAGCGGTTTTCTAACAAATCCCTGATTTTACACAAAAAACTGAGACAATGGCATTTAAACAAGTTCTCCTTCATTAATGTGTACCTTACAAATGCTAAAACACTTGTGGGTTTGCTTGACACGGTGGAAGAGGCCAGACTTCTTACTCCTCTTGAATTTCAAACAAGGATTTTCGTTAGAGAAAGAGCTTTCTTTCTTTCGAATATCTCTGAATCTAGATGGCAGCAAAGAGCGAGAACAAAGTGGGTAGCATGTGGGGATAGAAACACGAGATATTTTCATGCTGTGGCAACTTCAAATTTTCGCTCTAAAGCTATCACAAGTATTAAGGTGGATAATTTGAATATCACGAATGAGGCTCAGATTCTTCAGATTTTTACTAACTTTTTTGAAAACTTGTTTGGAAAAGAGTTGGTACCTTACAGCTATAACCCAGCGGCTCTTTATAAAGATCAACACCTACCTCTACACATCCTTACTGATCCCTTCACTGAGACAGAAGTCAAAAGAGCAGTTTTGGGGCTAGCGAATAATAAGGCTAGTGGGCCGGATGGATACCCGAATGAGTTTTTTAAACTCAACTGGGAAACCGTAAAGGGAGATCTGTTAAAAGTGTTTGATGATTTGTTTGATGGTACCCTCAATCTTGCTGGCTTCAATCTTGCTCACATCATTTTGATTCCCAAGGAGGTTACTGCTCAGGAGGTAGCTTCTTTCAGACCGCTGAGCATTATTAGTTATTTGCCAAAACTAATTTCAAAGGTGTTAACTTCTAGAGTGGCGGGTTTCCTTCCTTCCTTGATTGCACAGACCCAAACTGGATTTCTAAGAGATCGGCTTTTATCTGAAAATTTTATTGCAACTAGAGAGATCATTTCTCATATTTCTTTTGGCAGTCAACCAGCAGCTTTGTTCAAACTTGACTTCAACAAAGCCTTTGATTCGGTGGATCCCTTATCCCCTACTCTCTTTCTTTTAGCAGCAGACATACTTAGCAGAATGATTACTTCTTTGTCTTCTTCTATACCTCATGGTATTTCTCCTAAGCTGTTGCAACCTTTCACTCTTTTACAATACGCGGATGACACGCTGGTTTTTTTCAACAGCAAGAGGAAAGTCTTTGCACTCCCTTTTCTTCACTTTTGAGTTCTTTGGTAAGGTTTCAGGACTTACTCTGAATCGGATTAAATCGAAGCTGGTTCCTTTTAATCTCTCACAGCAAGATATTTTGAGTATTCAAAACTTGACCTCTTGTAGGGTTGCTAGCCTTCCCTTAGTTTACTTGGGACTGCCGTTGACAGATAAGCGCCCGGATAGAGCTTGCTACCAGCAGCTGATTGATAGAATTGAAACGAAGCTTAACTGCTGGCACAATCACTTCCTTTCTAGAGCTGGAAGGTTGGTGCTCACCTCCTCAGTTATCTCTTCTATGCCAGTATTCTACATGTCGGTGTTTCTACTCCCTGGATGGGTTTTCAAGCAGATTGACAAAATATGACGAAACTTTCTATGGGGCAAAAATGGAACAGGGAGGCAGGGAGTACACCTGGTAGCTTGGGATAGACTGTGCTTACCCAAGTCACATGGGGGCTTAGGCCTGGTTAACCTGCGATTACAAAACATCTCCTTACTTCTAAGATGGTGGTGGAGGCTGTACTGCTGTCAGGGATCGCAGTGGACAGAGATAGCAAAGGTGCTTTATGCCAAACGAAATGCGCTTGTACCCCCTTTGGTATGAAACCGTTGTGGAACTTTCTTTTGGAAAGACTTAAGAGCTTTGAGATTCTTTTTCCAATTATCTGTGAGATCTATGGTTTTCAGTGGGAAAAACACACTCTTCTGGTACGATAATTGGAGTGGTACAAACCTGAGTTTTTTCGGTTTTGACACTCCTTTTCACAGGCGATTCCTCTTGATTAAGGAGGCTGTCTGCACTAAACATTGTTTGTTCCCATCACCGATGACCTTGGAACAAACTGAGTTGGTGTCTAAACTTGAAAGCTTGAATCTTTCGAGTAATAATAAAGATGTTTTAACTTGGATTTGGACCTCTGACGGAAATTACTCTTCTTCTTCAATTTACAAGCAATTGATCCTGGCTGGAAAAACAAAATTTGAATTCCATTTCATTTGGAAGGTTAAGGTACCTCCCTCACTGAAATTATTTCTGTACTTCTTTGCTTTAAACAGAATCCTAACGCAGGAACAGCTCATAAAGAGGAATATAACTGTGCATCCAAGATGCGTTATGTGTCAACAGCATACCATTGAGACGGCTCAACACCTCTTTTCAGATTGTTCTTTTGCGAGAGATGTGTGGGGAATGCTGGGGTTTGACTCTACAAGCACAAAATGTACAGAAGCATTGCTCCAGGAAATTTGTCTTAATGTTAGAAGCAACTTTTCTTTCAAAGCTACATGCATTTCAACGGCACTATGGGGAGTTTGGTTGGAAAGGAATAATAGGACTTTCAGGAATAAGATGAGAAGCCCACAAGCAATTCATGACTGGATAGTGCAGGAAGCAACCTTCTTTATAAAATACTGCTAGTTTTTAGGGAGCAATTGGCTTGTATGTTTTGTTCTTAGGGAGCTAGAGTTTTTTTGTTGTTGTTGTTGTTTTTTTTTTTTTTTTTTTTTTTTTTTAGTTAACTAGATAGCCTCTATCTAGTATGTCAAAACAAAAAAAAAAAAACCCGGATATGTGAGGGCATGACGTGGATGTACTAGATATAGAGTTAAATTTTACACGGCGTTTGTCGAAGTCATCCAAACCAGTTTGTATATGCCAATCCTGAACTTTTCATGTCATGATTTGTTCCATCACTTTTGTTTCTATTAGCTAGATTTTGAGTTAAATCTCTTATACCCATGGACACCTGTTTTGTCCAATTGTTAGTACCTTTTGGCGAGGTAATACTAGCATTGGATTTGCTAAAACTTAGAAATCTTATGCGTTCATCTCGGAGACCAGAAACATTACACAAATTGCCTATATCTAACCAATCTTCACTATCGTGAGACAGAGAGAGAAATGAGAGTAGCAAAATTTTATTCGATAACAAAATTGCATACCTTCGTTTTCTTTCCGTGAATCAAATTCACCTCATTGCCTCTGTGGCACTGCCTTTGTGGCTCGTTATCCGTCTCTCTTTTCCTATCGTATCAAACAATGTTATTTAAGGCTCCGTTTGGATGATGTGGGAATAAGAGGAATAAGGGAAGAAGTATTGGGAAGTGTGTAACTTTGTGAATAGTTTGGATTGTTTATAATAAATTTGGGAGTAGGAAGAAGTTATTCTCTTATTCCTAGACTCATTCAAACGGAGCCTAAATCTATTATTTTTAACATTGTTTTCCTAAGCGAAAATATATTCAAACTGCCCTTCAAAAATTATATGCTTTTGGCCACTAAAATTGTAACTGTAAGTATGGCATAACATTTTTTCATAAACTCATGAAAAAAATAAATAGAAGAATATATTTTACCAAGTTATATGTTTTTGACCACTAAGAAGTAAGAAGAGAGGATTAATATTTAGTACAAAACTATTAAAAAAAATTGGACAAAGGAAATATATTAACCAGCATGGCAATAAGGGTCCCAAAAGCTATGCTTCCTGCCATCCTCCGCAGCTGCTTCTTCCACCTCCAAAATTTCACAATAAACATGAATCACTACATTTTCAATTCAATCGTATTGCCTTGAAAAATTTCCCATTGTTTCGTTGGAATTTAGCTCTGGGCTTAAACTTCTATTCAAAAGTTTTGAAATTAGTATCTATAATTTAGGTAATTATAGTTATAAGGCCTACATGGGCCTAAAAAATCCAAATATAAAACATAATTAAGAGAAACTCAAGCAAATAAGAAAGAGAGGCCTGATAAGCAAAAGCTCCTGCGTCAAATATAAAACCTGGTGGGAAGTCGTCTCAGCTAAGATAAGCATGCACTTGATTCGGCCAGAGTGGAGGATTTTGGAGGCAAGCTTAAACAACACGCCATGGTTGAGGGCAGACCCGAGTAGGAGATCTGGGGTTTTCTGCTTGCACCGATCAGTCGGGGAAGAGGAGCAACGTTACACGGGGCGGATACAGGTCCGGACAGGCATCACTACCAGAAAACGAGGCTTTTGCAACGGAGATTTAGTCACGGTTTTTATAAATAACCGTTTGAAACCATATAATAGGAGAGAGAAAAAATTTGAGCAAAAAATAGCAACGGGTTTTACATTAAAACCGTGGCCCATTTCTCGGCCCCTCAAAAATAAAAAACTGTATATATCAAATAATGACGTATTTTTTCAAGAACCGTTGCTATTTTTTTTTCAATTTCAAACAGTTGTTTGATAAAATTGTCTTTATTTAAATAACAACGCCTATTACCTAAAACCCGTCGTTAGTTAATTTTTTTTTTATAGCACGAAGCCCTCCTCCCATTTTCTGCTTAGTACGAATCTCCTCTCAAACCCTCCTTCTCCCATTCTCTAAAACCCTCCTCTCAATCCCCTCCCAATCCCTCCTCTGAACAGCGCCGCTCTAGACTCTCTCAAACTCTCCTCTCCTCTCTTCTCCTCTCGAAGCACTTCGACTCAAGCCCTCGCCTCCTCTCGATCTCATCTGATAGCCACTCGCTCCGCCCTCGAGCTCTCCGCCGTTTCGACAGCCGCCACTCGCTCTCCGCCTCTTCTCGACTCCCTCACTCCCTCTCTTCTCAACTCACTCTCTTCTTGATCCGACAGCAGCTCTCTCGATTTGGCGTTGGTGGTGATCCTTCCAGAAGCAACGTACTTTGCCGCCAGAACAATGGCAGGAGCAGTTGATCTGTCCTTCTGCTCTTCAGTGAATCTCGAGATATTCAAGCTGGAATGATAGCAACTGACATGTCTCTTGCAACTTCAGACAATGTAAACACTACTGCTTGACCACAAATAATTATTTTATTGCTTGTTTGGTCTTTAATTGTAGTCAAATAGATAAACTAGTGCTTATTTAGGTGTGTTAGAAGTCTAATTGCACAACTAACAGAAATGCATATTGTTATAAGGCATTTCAATTTTATTGGCAATATTGGTGTAGTCTTCCTTGATCTGTGGTGTTACTGATAAGGTAAACTGTTTTGGTAGAACATTGGAATCTATTATCTTCTAATAAGTGAAAACCAAGCAAAAATGTGGAAAACGTGATGTTTTAAAAGCTCATTTAGTTACTACCTTTGAGTTTCCACCATGATTTAGACAACATTATGTGGTAATAAATCATGCATCAGCATTCTTTTGTGTTATTTTAGATATTGTGAATGGACAATAACTTTAGCATTTTATTTTATTTTTGTAGTAACTCAGCGCATTCATCAGGGACAACTGTAACAATGGTGATAATAGATGGATGGGTTGTTACCGTAGCATCTGTAGGTGATTCACGGTGCATTCTTGAGTCAGGCGAAGGTTCCATATACCATCTATCAGCTGATCATCGACCGGAAGCTGATGAGAAGGAGTAAGCTCTCTCTCTCTCTCTCTCTCTCTCTCTTTCTTTCTCTCTCTCTCTCTCTCTCTCTCTCTCTGTGTACTGGTTCCCTTGGAGGTCACTCTCATCAGTTGCTCGACATGTCGTGCAAATTTGTAGACAAGTTCTAGGACACCAAACAGGAAATGTCCCAGATGCCATGTAAAAATTCTGATAATAAGACCTGAAAAATGTGAAAACTTCATCTTTACTCGAAGACATGACAGCTGGTATTATTTTTTTTCCTCATGCCTTGAGAGGATGCATTGATCTATGGAACATTAACACTTAAACAGGTGCTGACATGATATGTGGTACATATACAGTGATAAGGAACTCTTTTAGGTGCAATGTGATCTGACCTGAGTTGGAAAAATTACTTTTCTACTAATAAGAAGGATGCTGAAAACTTTTCTATTTATAGACCATGTTAGGTCGCTTGTTAATATTAGTTTTGGCTGAGTTTTTAAACCATGCTTGCAATGTCAGTTCCAACTCCAAATCGGTTTGATGTCTCTCCTGGTCTAAACAAGCTTCATCTTAAGAGTTTTCGCTTGGAATGATAACAGGTGGGCTTAGCGGCGGATCCAATGGTGTGTTGAACCCTTCAACTACGATCAGGTATGTGTAATTTAGCAGATCAGGTGTGTTGTTTGATTTACTGTGTTGTAAGATCTGAATTGTTTTGGTCTTACAAAGAGATTGCATTTGAGGTGCGGCCATGACATTTTTTATGATAATATGATTTTGATTACCCCAGAAATGACGAGGGGTGTTGAACTTATCAACGTGCTTAATTTCAATTGCCTTACAATTAATAGTTCTATAAAATTCATACTAAAATTATGAACTAACGTATGTCTTAATAGTTTCATACAATGAATAGAGAACGAATGGAATTGAATTTGGGAAACAGAATGCTGGTCGTTTGGGACAGAGAAGTTTAGACTGGAAATATAAAAAGATCATATGAAATAGAATGCTGTTTTTTTCTCAATGTCTCCAGTTTCTAATTTGACTTATTCTCTCACTTTAAGTTACTGATATGTATTGGATGTTTCGGGGATAAAGCCTAAAAGGTAGCTCGCTTTATGTCTCTAATTGAATTACATGCACAGCTTAAGTGTTACCGGAATTAGTCTTGGTTTTGGAACAACTTTAATGTTTTCCAAATATTCTTTCAGATATAATTGGAAGGATCACAGGTTTCAGCCCGATCAAGAATATTGGCCAACCAGACAACCTGAAGAACATACGGTGCATGTATCTGGCAAAAAAGGTGCCCTATCTATCTGCAAAATTTCTCCTTTTTTATGTACTTATTCTTTTTTTTTACCTATAAACCAGCCAAACAAAGAAAAAGATTCTAATATCCTACTGTCTTCTTTTATTTAGAGGGTGCATGGTTCATGTTACACTGTAGAGCCAGATCCTCGGCATATTTGGCTGTGCAACGTTGCAAGAAGAATCAAAGAAAAGGCTGATTTTTGGAACATTTACTAATTTTTGTACTTTTGGTACATGTACTAATTTTGGTAAATATTTGATACTCTTCAACTTTAATTTGCTATCTTTATGTGTGATTTTGGATAACTTATGTATGTGATGTTGATATATATGTCAATATGTGTGATTGCCAATAATATGTCAATATGTTGATATATGGTACATTGGTACCATATGGTATGGCTAGCAATATGGGCTAGCCGCATAAAATATGCAAAAATAAAAAGAATAGAAACGGTTTTTATGTTGATAACCGTAACAATTTTGAATGTATATTTTAATGCACATTTGCTGTATCAAAATAGAGACGGTTTTTTACTCTAAAACTGTCTTTATCTGTTGGGCTTTAGACGGGCTTTTGTTTAAAACCGTCTCTATTTGGAGCGTTTAAAGACGGATTTTATTTAAAAATCGTCTCTATTTTAAAGACGGTTTTTATACAATTTGCTATAGGGGCTTCTGCAATGGACGAGAACTGTGGCTATTTTGCTTTATTAACCGTTGCACAATTCCAAAAATGGAGCAGTGCATAGACCTCGCCTACGCCGTGAAAATTTTTTTAGTGTTAAAATATAAAAAAATACATTATCTAATGTATCTGGCCTACTCTAATGTTGAAATTTCAAGTTATTAATGTCTAATTGAAGTCGACCTACTCTATCCTCTAACTTGAGGATGTGGGACCAGTCGGAGAAGAAAAATGAGGAACGTACGGAGGATGTGAGGCAGTTAAGGAGAAAAAGAAAGGCGGACCAACACGCCATGGCCCATGGCTAAGAAAAAAAATGGGACGTAGAAAATGTAAACAATCTAACAATTAGTGCTCTTAAATTGTTATGCTGTCACGTTACCGTTAAGTGGAACAGAAACGGTATAAAATCTATTTTAATTTTTTAATGGAACGGAAAGTGGCAGCGAAATTTGTTTCGTTAAGATGTTTTAGTACATATGTTTAGCGAAATCGTTTCGTTAACGAAGTAACATACTTAACAACGCTGAAATGAGCCGAAATTATTTAATATAAAAATTCAGACACCAAAAATTTTAATACAAAGAATTATTTATTTTTTTTAATAAGAAGAAAGTTCCAACGCGTTTATAAACCGCGCCTCTCTCTCTCCTCTCGAACGCGTTTTATAAACGCGTTACAAGCCTTAAAACGCGTTTATAAAACGCGCTAGAAAGCTGAATTATCGGAATAGTTAAAACGCGATTAACGCGTTTATAAAACGCGCTAGAAGGCTTGTTACCCGTTTATAAAACGCGCTGGGAGGGCAACATTCCAACTTCTATCACTTCGATCAAACTTTAGTCATTTCGATCGAACTTTAGTCATTTCTGTCTATAAGTTTGTGAATTTATAACCGCGTTATTTGAAGTTATATAAGACTATACATTCTCGCAGAATTGAAATCGTCAACAACAGATTATCTCTTATAATTTAAAAACCTATCAATCAAATCCAAAAATGTCTACAATTACAATATATGTCAACCAATGTCCAACTTTTGGTGCTTCTTACTTCCACATCGGTTGTAGTATGCATACCACATTTGCTGAAATTCGAAATGAATTATACAGCAGGCTACAGATTTTAGAAACCCAGTACACTTTGAATATCCATGGTCGTTACAACGAAATTGTAAATGGGAGATATGAATCGCTATTTCTTCCTGTAAATTCTGAAGATCAATGGCGCCTTTTTTACCACGAGACATTCGAGACGAGAGGGTTACCGATTATTGAGTTGCATGTTGATTTCATCCCCGTATATGGCACGGGACCAGATCTGAACCTAACACCCCTTGACGAGCCCGGTAGCAGTGAGCCAAACACTTCCTTAAACCTTATGTGTGGCCAGCAATCCACCCCTTACCAATACACTGGCGAACAGTCCGTTCCTACGCAAGACAATAACACATCAGGAGATGAAGTCGAGGTTGCCGATGGTGATTAAGATGAGGGTCCGGCGACTTACTCCGACCTTCCTACCGGAGAAGAATATACCGATGTGGAGGACTTCTCCGAGAGAGAAGTGCCTTTTTATGCAAACTGCGACCAGCCATACGTTTCAGGAAGGACGGACTTGCACCATCCTGTAAGTGAATTGTGTGATATTTCCATGTTTGAGTATGCTGGTATGCCGGAGCGTAGTTTAGGGCCAGAAGGCGAACTTGCTGTTGGTAAACGATTCGGTTCCAAAAAACAATTAATTCTAGCTGTCTGTGATGTTTCATGCAAAACAAATCGAGAAGTTCGAACGGAAACTAGCAATAAACAAAAAATTGTAATGGTTTGCATGCAAAAACCGAATTGTAAGTGGCGATTGTATGGTAGACGTGAGAGTTATAATACAAATTGGAAGATCTCTACCAATCCAAATGAGCATATTTGTTCGAGACCCCCGGGCCAAAAAGGTCACGCAAACCTTACAGCTAGTCTCATTGCCGAACACGTTAGGGATGAATTGAAAAAAAATTTGGGAAAAAGTGTCCAGGACATAGGAAGCCTCATAAGGGCTAGATATCCACGTATTGAACCGACTTATAATAAACTATGGCGTGGGAGGGAGCGAGCGTTGGAGCAATTGTTTGGGTCTTGGGAAGGGGCCTACAATAAACTTCCACGCCTTCTGGAGGCAATGAAGGCGACGACCCCAGGAACGAAATACACAATAGTTTCTTGGCCTACAGACGATCCTAACGTTGGCGTCTTCAAGATGGCAGCCTGGGCTTTTGGTCCGTGCATAGAAGCGATGAAATATGCCAGACCTGTTATCTCAATTGATGCTAGTTTTTTATCGGGCCGATACAAAGGTAGATTGTTCTCAGTGTGTGGTTATGATCCAGAAAATCGATTAATTCCGGTTGCATTCGGATTGGGCGAAAAAGAAGATAAGGATACTTGGGGATGGTTTATGTCTTGGGTTAGATGGGAAGTTTTAGGGCGGAACACTAGATACTGTGTCATATCTGACCGTCATAAGGCAATAAAAGCGGTATTTGCATCCGTAGATTACGGTTGGAAGGCACAAGGTGCGAATGCAGTAGCGATTCATCGGTTCTGCATGCAGCATGTTGCGGAAAACTTATGGAAGGAGGCTGGCGGGTCACAAGATGCTGATTTGAAAAACTTTTTCAAATGTAGACTTGCTAACAAGAAAAACCCTAGACGTTTTAGAGAGAATTGGGGAGTACTGAAGGAAAACAACCTGAGGGCTTATCAGTACCTAAGAAATTGTGATAAAATTAATGAAAATGACAACAACGAGCGGCCAAAACTATATAAATGGGCTCAGAGTTTTGACAAGGGGCATCGATGGGGTATAATGACAAGTAATGGATCGGAGATTCTGAATAATATGTTTAGAATAGAGAGAAGATTACCAGTGACAGCACTTATAGAAGGCACGTGGTATAAATGTGCCAACTGGATGAACAAGCGAACACAAGAAGCACTTCAAAGGTTGAGTTTAGGAGAAAGATGGCCGGAAGGAGTAAAGAATAAATTGATCAAGCATGATGGAAAATCACGTAAGAACTTAAAGAAAAAGAATTTAATTAATTCATTCATTCATTTTAATCCATTTTGAACTAACTTCATCTTTTTGTTTCAATCTCAGAGGAGTTTATGAGCACATTCGTGTTAAGATTGGACCTTGGAGAATTTCGCGTGAAAGTTCGCGAGGAGTACCGTGATGGTGTAGGCTACGATTATTCGCATTACACAGTTGAAATTTCACCCGACATGGAGCAAACCGATGTGCAATTGCCCTTCACTCGAACCACATGTGAGTGCCAAAAACCACAATTGACAGGTATCCCTTGCGCACATGTTATTGCTGTTTGCAGGGAGACAAATTACAATGTAGATCAATTTGTGGATGGTCACTATAGCATGCAAAACCAGCACATGATTTGGTCAGCAGGTCGGTTTCATTGTTACAAAGATGAGGAAGAGTAGCCAGTTTATACAGGTCCGATAATTGTCCCCGACAAGAGTTTGGTCAATCGAGGAAGGCGCAAAATCATTCGTGCAGAGATGTGGATGGATAGAATGGAAGGAAGGAAAGGTGGAGGTTCCACAAGAAAAACAAAAAAGAAAAATCAAGGTGAAGCTTCAACCAGTCAACCGCGACAAGCAGCACCCCAACCGCCATATCCGATGGACGCATTGCAATCCGGTCGATACACCAGTAGACCACCAACAAGGGCCAACAGTCCAAGAAGGGCAGCGAGTACTGAACATACGGTTCGGACTCGTCAAACACCCATTCAACCAGGACGAATGTCATTGCATGTTGATCCACGAAGCAACAATAATCGGGAGGACCAAGGATCTGTACAACCACAGAGAAATTCTATAAGCATTGATCCACGGGTAAGAGATGTCGCATCTGGAAATATGAGAAGTGAGTCGGCTAGATTTCCAACAGATCAAGGCAATACATCAAGGGAGAGAGGACGAAAAGGATTGTTTGGGGGGAAATTTGGCAATGTACTGTCTTTCGGTAGGAAGAAAAAATGAAATAATTAAAGATTAAGTGTTGTCGTAATTTTATATATTGTAATGGAATGTATTGTAAGAGAATTTTACAATTAACTCGTATAATATAATGTTGAAAGGTTTAGTGTTAGCTTGAAGACATGCATTCTTGTTATCTACAAAAAACCCTAATCCTAAAAGGCTTTGTACTCTATAGTTCATCCGACTTTCATGCAGAGACTGAGGCACTTGAACTGTTTAGTGTTGAGAAGCAGTTAATTAACTCATATAATGGGACCCTCAGCATTCAATTAACTATTTAGCGTTGAGAAACAGTTAATTAGCTCGTAGCGCTAAAAGGCTTTGTACCCTTTTATAAAACGCGCTAAAAGGCTTTCTACCCTTTTATAAAACGCGTTAAAAGGCTTTATCCTATTATAAAACGCGTTCAGAGGCTTTGTACCCTTTTATAAAACGCGCTAAAAGGCTTTACCCTTTTATAAAACGCGCTAAAAGGCTTTACCCTTTTATAAAACGCGTTAAAAGGCTTTGTACCCTTTTATAAAACGCGTTAAAAGGCTTTGTACCATTTTATAAAACGCGTTAAAAGGCTTTACCTTTTTATAAAACGCCCAATTCTCGCATCTCTCATTCTCACCTCTGAATATCATTCTCATCTCTCATTCTCACCTCTCTCATTCTCACCTCTCAATGTTAATAAGTGCGAAATTGTAATAAGAGATTTTCCGGTGGAATCTGTTATTATGTACGAAGGTCGGCCCAGATGGACAGCTCGCTAACTTCATCATCATCTGAGGTAGACCAACACTCTGCTGCCTACGATCATGGGTAATGGGCGGTAGAGTTCTGCCGACCCAATTAGGGAAGAACTCGACGACTGTCGAAGGCTCTCGCAGAATTGGGCAACTGTCCATGAGTCTCCGCAAATCGTTATTTTCATATTAATGAGAATTATTGTAATGAAAATTGTTATTAATTTAAATCGTTGTTTTCATATTAATTTAAATCGTTGTTTTTATATTAATTAGTTATAAATATTAAAACATAGATAAAACATAAATTCATACAATAACATAAATTCATACAATAACATAAATTTCATAGAAAATAAAATAGATAAATTCCATTATTCTAGCACAATTAAACTTTAATTTTTCTCCACTTCCTTAACCTCTTTATTCTTCTCCTCCTCCTTATTCTCACTAGAACTCTCATCTATTTTAACCCCCATACTAAAATCAGGGCTCCTGCCACATCCTGGAGGGAAACGACGTACAGCCGAGACGGCCCTTCTCTTCGGAGGGCCGTATAATGGGATCCTTTTTGCTCCCACATTAGGTGTTCCCTCTCCCACCTTGGATGTTTCCTCCCCATCTTATTATTGTTTTGATCCTTCTCCATTTCTCAAATTTCTGATTTTACGCGTCTTTTGTTTGTGATTTTTTGATACGAAATAGGAGAACGAATTGAGATATATATAGGCAATTATTTAGCCGTTTATAAAATGCGCTAGAATAGGGGTCTGCTCAAAAAACGCGCTATAAAACGCTGCTCAAACACACTATCACGCTGCTCAAAAAGTGGACACCACCTTCGTACGCGTTTATAAAACGCGTTGGAGGCCTCCGAACGCGTTTTATAAACACGTACGAAGGTGGTGTCCAGGTAAAACAGTAAAACAGACTGACAGCCTGCAAAAGTATTGAATTCCATTAACTTAGCCCTTCGTACGCGTTTATAAAACGCGCTCAAACCTTATTACGCGTTTATAAAACGCGTAATCAGGGTTGAGTCTATAAATAGTCATGCTTCTCCGCAAATTCACGTCGAAAATTCAGAAATCAAAAACCAAAACTTTAGAGAAGTTACGCAGAGAAAAGAAACCGAGAAAACATAATGTCAACTAAACCACGTCATGTTTGTACCGGTGTTCTTCTACAAGGAGATGGAGGAATAAGTAAACGAGATATTCTTCGGCACGTCTACTTGCACTATCCTTCCGACAAATTTTACGTGAAGGTTTTTCAACGCGACGTTTTTGAAGTCAGAGGGCCGAAATATTGGACGGATGTAGTTAAGAGGGATGGAGGATATCATGTCCGACGTGGAGATGGAATCGTTTGGTTGCGTTTGCAACAGACATGTCCTCCTGGATTTGAAAATCACCCGTTAAATGGAAATGACATATATCATTTGGACTGATTATTAGGTTTTCTATAATTAGATTTTTTTATTATTGTGTGTTCTATAATTAGGTTTTCTATAATTAGATGTTTTTATTATTGTGTGTTCTATTATTATCTGTTTTCTTTTATGTTGTAGTATATGTATTAATTCGTGTTTTAGTATCTGTATTAATTCGTGTAGTATATGTGTTGTAAGTTTTATTATCTAATTTATTTTAGTTTTAATTTTATCCATTTTCATTTTTATTGTGAAATTTGTAATATTAATATTAAAAGACTTAATATTTATTTAAATTATATTAGACATTACAACTCAATGAACATTATAATAAAAAACACAATACAAATTAAAAATTACAATTTATTAAAATTTTGAACCACACAATACACAACAAAAAAAATTACAAAATACATGATATTAAAATTTTGAACCACATAAAAAAAAATTGTAGAAGATCCATTGCTAAGGGTGGGAAGAGAAAACATCACCGCAACTAATAGAGAAGAGTTGGGCGACTGATTGTCACCTTGACCCCCTCTTTTTCTGAGACTTGGATGAGGATGACTGCATGTATGCAGATTCTCATCCAAGGATGTCGGCTGCGGTGTTATGGCTCGTAGACCCAGCCCAACAAACCGTCCTCTACACGTAATAACAGATTCCACAGGAAAGTTTTTATTTTAAAGTTGGTGGAATATTAATAGCCATAAGGATTGTGTGCGACTCTGTATCAGTGAATAAGTGTGCCGCATACAACCCTTATGGCTATTAGTTTCGCACCAACTAATATTATTTTGCATTCCACCATCTAACTCTTCTTTTCCTCTCATTTTTTTCTTTTTTTCAGATCTTTTTCCTTTTTTTTTTTTGATTTTGGACGACAGAAGGTTGGGTATTTATATGGAAGTTAGATCTCTCGAACGCGTTTTATAAAAGGGTAAGAACGCCTCTTACGCGTTTTATAAACGCGTAAAATCAGAAAATAACGTGCAAAGTCAGAAACTTTCGCCGCAATCACTGCAGCTTCTAGCGCGTTTTATAAACGCGGTTTAAGGCTTGTAACGCGTTTATAAAACGCGTTCGAGAGGAGAGAGAGAGGCGCGGTTTATAAATGCGTTGGAACTTTCTTCTTATTAAAAAAAAATAAATAATTCTTTGTATTAAATTTTTTGGTGTCTGAATTTTTATATTAAATAATTTCGGTGAAATGAGTTTTATTTTTCTTATCGACACGACAAACGAAACAGGATGTTTCGTGCCACTTACCATGTTTTGACACCCCTACTAACAATTGATTATTTCAGGTATAATAAATAATAATCGGTATACATACAGTGGCAGGATATTCCGTTACAGAAATAGGAAAATTTTTATTAACTCCGGCAAAATATTTAAAACCTATCAACGACTGCGACACTCACGCATTTACGCTATTTATTTATAATTTTGATTTTGATTTGAAGTACTTTTTGCCCCGTTCGATTTCTAGTGCCAGCCGGGCTGGAAAACGAAAGAAATTAAGAAGGGTAAAAAAGACAAAAAATAATTAATAAAAGGCCCCGTATACAGAATGGAGTCATACCATTTAAAAGACATGCGTACGATCTTTGCTCTCGTATGAAATCTGTATAAAAGAATATGAAATGTACGAACTAGAAAAGGAATCCCCACCATTTTTCATGACACGTCTCCGTTGAAAAAGAATAACACATTCTACATGATACATGAACATAAGTACCTAACCGAACGAAATCATATTTCAAGGCTTCAACTTCAATAGAAGGGTCACTATTTTGTTAGATGTGATATACACCATCCAACAAAAAAATATTCAAACATTCAACAGGTCAGGGAGCCAGAAACTAATTTTAAAATTCAGATTTTTGCGTGTTGACGTCAGCAAAATTTTTTTTGATAAATTTCCAAAAATTTTTTTTGCTGACATCATCAAATATACTGATTTGAGAGTTCAGTTAAATATTTTAAGTGGTGAATTAAAGTGTGTAAGTGTCCAGTTAGATGCACCAATAATTTGGATTTTTAGTTTTTGGGTTCAGTTAAACACCTTAAGATATTATTTAAAAGTTGTATGCGTTCAGTTAGATGCACAATAATTTGAAATATTAGTTTTTTGTGTTCAGTTACATACGTTAAGGGATAAATTAAAAGTTCTATGTGTTCGGTTATGTAGGAGAAATTTGATTTCGTAGTTTTTGTATTCAGTTAAACTATTTAAGAGATCAATTAAAATTGTTTGTGTTCAGTTAGATGCGCTCGTAATATGACGTTTTAATAACCATGCAATAAAGTAAACAATGATCATTTATTAAGAATAATATCCATTATTTCACAAATTGAACAACTCTTATAATAATAACATCTATTAAAAATAACACAAATCCTACGCAATTTTAACCACTACAAGCTAAACACACTTCATCAACTCCTCCTTTGATTCCTTCCGCACAACTCTTCCCACCCTGTCTTGTAATTCCTATACAAACAAAATAAAATACAATTAAGTTCAATTACTAATAAAGTGCTCTTACAATATTTAATCCTTTCAGGTCATGTGAGTTTTTAAAAAATATATAATGTAACAAGATAATCCTTTAAAAAGACTAATTTAACATATAGTAAAACAAGATGATCCCTTAGAGAACTAAACAATATAATATAACAAGATGATATTTTAGAGATACTAACTTAACACATAATGAAACAAGATACTCCTTTAAAGAACTGAATACCACATGCTAGTGACCTCTACCAGATTTAACACGTTAGTGACCCGCAATAAAATTTGCACATCATCTTTTGAGAAAGAAAAGAATACCACCTGAATGCACACCGGTTCGGATCTTGTCGAAGCGGGTCGGATCTTGTGTCGGAGATGGCCTTGGTTGCACTCAAAGGAGGCGGATCGACCAAGGTACATGCGGAAGTTGAGCAAGGCTGATCGACGCGGAGACGAAGAAGAGATGCGTCGTGGCAGCTGCGTCACCTCGTGGCCTGCCATGGCTTGAGAAGAGTCATGTCTGAAGACTCAAGGAGGTAATAACGATGGCCAAGGAAGGCGGAGAGAGGCGGAGGCGAAAAACCAGTCGAGAGATCCGATGGCGAGAGGCGAGAGTCGGATATGGAGCGACGTGAGAGGAAGAAAAGACAGATGGGAAGAGAGGCCGGCTAGGGTTTAGAATTTGGTCTGGTTGGAGAGGAGATGAGAGAAGAGGAGAGAGGACGGCTAGGATTTAGAGTGAGAGATGAGAAAGGAGATTTAAATAGACTGGACCAACCAGTGCTGAGTTCATAAGAACTTGTTTAGAATCTGTGAATGCTCTCGATGATAAAAGAGATGATGCTCTATGGTGATTATCTTTTTTGTGTCATGTTCTCTCTTTTCATATGATGTCGAGCCTAAGTAGAAATGTCTTGACCCGACTGATCAGATCTGCAAACAAAATTCTAGCCCATGTGGCCTCCAGCCTAGCTCATGGACTTGGGCCTCACCTGCCAACACCTCATCTTGTCAGAATGGGGCCTTCAGTGTGCTGCATGCAAATACCGTTCTGTCGTCACTTCTTTCTTCAGCTTTCTTTGCCGGTTGCCTTGTCGGGGGCCTACTTCTATCTACACTTGCAGATTTTGTTCTATTCATTGATTGTGATAATGTGATTTGATTTGAAGGGTTATACAAATTTTCACTAAATAATATCCTTCAGCATCAATGAACATTATGCAAATTTGTAAACCATTTAAAGAAGGCATCGGTGGAGGGAATACAGAATCTAGACAACATTATGCAAATTTGCGAACCATTTAAAGAAGAGACAAGAGCTTAGAATGTATAATAGCCTTATGAAAATTTGACAAATTACTCGAATTTGAAGAAACAAGATCATGAAAAGAAGTGATAACTTGGAGATCCAACCCCAATTTATTCAGAATCAATCACAAAAATGAGCATTTTAAAATGTTAATTTATTTAGTTGATTCCATTTTTTTTTTTTTTTACTTTGTACCTTTACTTTCTTTCAAGAGCATTTCGAATCCATTTTCTTTTGCCAGTACATGTTTTACCAGTAAGCATATCTTTTCTCTAATTTGTTGATAATATGGCTCCATATTAGTGATATGGGGAATTCCCAAATAAAGCTTCTATGACTGTCTAGTAGTTAAATGCATCAGAACATTACAACAATTAGTCCAAGAAAAAATAATAATAATAATAAAAGATGCAATGTTAAGAGACAATATTTACCTTTCATAATTAATTATTTTAGCCAAACTGAAAAAAGAAATTTCAGATTGTCTATATTAACAAGCAACAATACGTAAGATAATGTAAGAATTAAACAAAATAAACAAGCAAAGAAAATTATTATTATTATTAGTATTAGTATTATTATTATTATTTGTAGAAAGCTAGGTATCTGTTGGGTCCCTCCTCATTTAGCCCATTCAGTTTTCATTTATGTCATTGTTATAATAACCAAACTTTATAGGGTTATTGTTGTAAATGTTGTAAACATTGAAATATATAGGCATAATGAAAAATCGGGGATGCACTGTTGCTAACCCACCAAAAATCCTTTTCTTCTCTGGTTGCTTCGTGAGCCCCCTGGTGCGAAACAAAAAAACACACAAATCTCTCTCTCTCTCTCTCAAAAACTCTCTGTACCATCGGTACCACCTCCTCTCTAATCTCAACAGTATCGGCTACCAAGCAGAGGAAAGGAAACAGAAAGAATAAAAGAAAAAAGCCTAGAAACAAAGCAAATTATGCAATGTCAACCGAGACATAGGGGTTGTGGTTCTTCCAAGCATGAAATGCTCGAAGTTCTTTACAATTGAAAAACTACAGCACGATATTTAGCATTCAACCGACCAAATTTAAGCAAACGAAAAGAATCGAGTGTATCATACCTAGCGACTAGTATTGACCATATCAGTGCGCTTTATTGGCGTCAAAACTATAGTCGCCATGTGGCTAAGAGGTGAACCTGACTCCTTAATAGCACACATTTTTTGTGAACTACAATAACAGTTTTTACTTTTGCCTTCTTTTCCTCTGTCAATTAAATGGTAAATTTTGTTGTGCATTTGATACATTATATACGTCTGGTGCTGATGTATATATTTGAAGACCTGACAAAGTGATTGTCATATTGTTCAAAATTTTTATTTGTAATATTAAACTGTTATGGCGTTCAGATTTCAAAGGTTTGAACAACACAAATAAAATTATAAAAAGCATACTCATGGGCCTGAATTGGCCCAATGATGGTAACCGAGTAGGAGATATAGTGCCAGTGGCTAGTGGAACTGAAATCATCTTATCAATTTTATTTATATTTAAAAATTTAAAAATTCAAATTCTGAATTCAAACTGATGATCTTGTCTAATTTTATAAACAATGTGTTTTCTTATAAGTTTTATAAATTTTGGAGACGATTTGATACTTGATTAAGTGACCAAATTATGAACGTATTATAATCACTAATCAGTGATAGTTAACCATATTCGTTCATTTATTGTCCACTTGATGTAGTATAAAATCAACTCCAAAATTTATAAACCTTATATAAAAATACATCGCTTGTACAATTGAACAAGATCAACGGTTTGGAATAATTCAATATTTAAATTTTAAAATTTTTAAATATTAATAAAATTGTGAGGACAATAGACGTCTACTATCGTTAGTAGAGGATTTCAGTCCCTGGGCAGTGGGAGTAGATCTACAGGTGGCAGTAGGGCTGTACAACGGACGAGTTTATGATTTTTTATCAATATTTCAACCCAACCTAATTATACCGGGTTAAATTTTTTCTTTAGTTGACCCACCTGTAACCCAACCCAACCCATATAAATTTTTATCTACGGATTTTTACGGGTTTACGGGTTAAACGGGTTATAATTTTATAGGTGAATAATTTTCAATTAATATAACACATGAAAAATTGAAAATTATAAACTATTTGCCTTATGATTTTGTTGTGAATAAAAAAACTGAGGGATGAAATCATAAATGTAAAGAAAAATAATGTTATCGTACAGTGTACCGCGGCTGTCAGGTGCTATAACGGTTACATAACTAGTTAGGCTTTTGTAAAGATACATATTGTTGAACAATAAAGTAAAAAAATACATTTGATAGCCATTTTACTTTCTCTAATTTACTAGCGACTTCCTGTGAGAAAGTGCTGCAAAAGATCAAGTTATGGATCGAATGCATGGCACAAATTATTAAAGAAAAATAGGCAAATTGTCCTTACAAGTTGTATAACTTGAGAGGGAGTGTTAAAACATGAAGTATGGTAGTGTGTGCTGCCACAGAAGATCAAAAATAAGGCATTCGGCCCTGTGTTCGGCCAGGTCCAGCCGATTGGTTGGCAGAACAGACGCGTTTTTCATACAAGGAAAGGTCCAGGCTGCACTAAAGCTGGAAATACGTGTATGACACGTCCAGGGGTGTGGTTCTAGTATGTTGGGATAGTTTTCATACAAGGATAGTTTTCTTGTAAATAAAATGCCAAATGTAACAAATAAAGAAAGAAATAATGGGGAATTATGGAAAGGGGGTGTGTGCCTTTATAGGATAGTTTCCTATTTAATATTCATCTTCTCCATGTAATATGTATCTCAGACATTAACAGAAAATCAATAAAAAAAAGAAAGAGTGTGCGTGTGTGTGGAGGACGTAGGCACCAAGTTGGTGCTGAACCTCATTAAATTCTCGTGTTCTCTTGTATCTAAATTGTGTGATTGTTGTACTGAGATCCTCGTGCTGACTAGCCCTAAAGGGCACGGTTCTTGTGCAAGTTGCACTTGGATCGTGCCTCCTCAAACCTAAAATCTAATTTCCGCTGCGTAGACGCTCGAATTCTTAACACTTCGTACATAAAGTCAGGAGACGAGGCGTTTACTGTAATTCCAATTTCCAAAACACCATATAGATTAATAAATACAATTTGTATCTGTGCCAGAAGACGAGGCGTCATTTACATAAAGGCGTCGTATATAGATAATGTTTATGTGATACAGTACGGATTAGATCATATGTATAAAAATAACGCGGGTCGGGTTGGTACCGGAGTATCAAACAAAAAAATATGACCCAATTCAGTTGTACCGGGTTAGTAAAATTAAAACCCGAACCAATCCGAATCATACTTGAACCCGTTAAAATACGGATCGGATTGAACGGATTAAACGGGTCGGACGGGTTTTTAATTTCCTTGTACAGCCCTAGGTGGCAGAGCAGGACTTCATATATTAACAAATCTTGTATTTTGATTGACATGACAATAATATACAGGGGCCGTTTGGATGAATCCGGAATTTACAAGAATAGCAAATTCCGGAATTTAATTTATTATAAACAATCCAAACTCTTCACAAAGTTACACACTTCCCAATAAATTTATGCCTAGAATTGGCTATTCCCCCAATTCCCAACCCATCCAAACGCCCCAACCCATCCCAATAAATTTATGCCTAGAATTGGCTATTCCCCCAACCCATCCCAATAAATTTATGCCTAGATTGCTAAGTGGCGAAACTCATGATAAGATCTGAAACTTCATAACCGTCAGCAATTAATGGAGATTGGTCTTGGAGAGTTGGGGGTAGTGAATGTTGGCAACAGATAACTTGGTCAAAGAGCAAAGAGAAAGAAGAACCACAAGATCTGCCGATGTCAGCCTGTTTCGTCTAAGAGAGGAGTACTTGACAACCGCTGCAAAGACAGGCCGTTGTACCGTTCCTCTCTCCAACAAGATGGTGTTACTGTTAACGCTGCAGCGACCAAAATAAACACGCTAGCTAATTATTTAATCAATTTGATGGATCACCTATTGACTTGGAACGTACAACAAATTAAGAGCAACCTAGCTGTACCAAAAAACAAATCAGTAATTTTATTGGTTATTTTAATTATTTTTTCTCAGTTGTCGTGATTGTCGAATAGAATATAATCCGATCAAAATATTTTTCGTTGTTTTTACTTATTTTTTTGAAAATAGCACCAAAAGGGACGCCTGCATCCATTAACGCACATGCAAAGCAGTCTATTACAAAAACAAAGTCACTCAACCTGTAAGCTGCATGTAACTAAACAAAAGTACTAAACTTTAACTAAAAATTATCCCTAAAGAAGTAATTGGAGATAAAGATAAAGCAAAACATTCAGCAACACAACAGTTAAACCAAACAGAGGAAAATAAAGACCAATCAAGCATATCTTCGTCTTCATCTGCTCCATTTTGCTCTGTCTTGACGAGGGACAGCAACAGGTACAGTTATATACTTATATAATTCAAAAAGAGATCTCTACAAGGAAGGTACTCCATCTACAGAAAACAGAATCATGCATTCCAACTGCTGACAGCCAAAGAGTAACCAGACGAGACCTTAAATGGATAAGGATGAGAAGGGGAAGAAGTTATTACGATTTCTAGTTGGAAGTTGAAACATTAATAAGAATAGATCTAAATTAAATCTTGCACAGAAAACATTAATTAAACCTATGCATTCGTGTAACAACGTGGCAATCTACAGTCTAACCAACTCTATGTGAGCAGCTCTGCTGATAGTAGAGTTGCATATATTCTAGGGAAGGATGGAGATACAGAGAAATAGGAAACATCTTATTAAATTTGTTTCATAATTAGAACAGGCAATCATGAATGTCTTATTAATTTATAGTGCAATATATAATCTTAAATGGTCCCACTTTTCTTTTCTTTTCTTTTCTCCTAATGGTCCCAACTTAAGGCTACTATTTAGATAACTAGCACTGTTACAGAGCCTTGCAAGGTTCGTTTCTCAGAATATAGCTCTGCAATAATCTTTTTGTTTCTTGAACAATATTAAAATCCTCTGACAAGTCGGCACCACTAGAGTATTAGACTTGCTCATTCTCCAAAACTGACCATTCAATTCCTTATTAAGGCTCCGTTTGGATGGGTGCAAGAATAAGGAAATAGCTTCTTCTTACTCTCAAATTTATTATAAACAATCCAAACTCTTCACAAAGTTACACACATCCCAATACTTCTTCCCTTATTCCTCTTATTCCCACACCATCCAAACGGAGCCAAGATTCGTTACCGTTATTTAGATTTTAGATTGCAATGAAAGATGTCATGCTTGATCAAGTTAATTTAAAAGACGCATATTTTTAATTTCTCAGTATCATCCATGAATTATTATTATTTTTTTATATATTTTCCATATGTATCTTTATATTTGGACTGAACATGTTTGTCCTGCAATCTCTGCCTTTTGAAAGTTGAAATTGGCAAGAACTTGAGATGAAGAATGAAGAATGAAGAACTTAAAATATTAATTATATCAGTGCATGCATAATCCCCAATTTACTGTGGAATTTAGTAATGTGCTACATATTTGTTATTATTATGCAGACCAATAACATGCACTTGTGATCTTTAAAATAGAAGAATTTTTGGAAGGTCAGTTAGAAAAAGTTTACCTCACTGATATATAAAGACATTTGTTCATCTCAACATTGGATATATTGAACCTAGATCAATTGTGCCAAGTAGACAATTTTTTGTTAATTCAACTCCCATATTAATTTTCAGTAACATTTAATTTGTTTGATAATTAGGTTTGAAATTTCCATAAGACAAAAGTAAGAACTGCTTTCAACTATGGTTTTCGTTTTTTTCGAGCCATAAAAATAAAATTCTGTTTTTGTTATTGATTATTTAATTTAAAACAGATTTTCATAAAAAAAAATTCCTAAATAATGTTGGTGGAAATTACACAAATTGCTCTGGACGTAATGGCAATCGAGTTCACACAGTAAAGTCAATAGTCATGTCCCGCCAGTATTAATTCATGCACACATTTAGAATTCTGACAAACAGAAAAAAAACAAAACGTGGTTCCAAAAGTAGCTAACTAGCCATATATCCTTTACCAAAAAAATATAATGATGTAACGCAGGACGCACGCGAAGGGCATTCTTAATTTTTTTTTTTAATACTATATTTGTATATTTATATATAAGTATTTTTTGCCCCCATCGATTTCTAGTGCCAGCACGAAAACGAAAGAAAGAAGGGTAAAAACGACCATAAAATAATTTAAAAAAGGTGCCATATCCAGCTACCCCGAGGTACAGAATGGAGTCGTTACCATTTAAATCAAATCTGAATAAAAAGAATATGAAATGTACGAATTAGAAAAGAAATCCCCACTATTTTTCATGACACGTCTCCATTGAAAAAGAAGAACGCATTCTACATGAACCTAACCGAACGAAATCATTCTTCAAGGCTTCAACTTCAACAAAAGGCTCACTTTTTTTCGTTATGTTCTCTCTTTTCTTCTCATATATAAGTAGAAACCCAAAAAGTAATAGAAGAGACAATTTCCTCAAAAATTAAGGAATTCCAACATTCAAAGCTTTAAAGACAAACTTCAGAAAAAATATGGTCGATTCAGCTCCCCTGCTTCCAAGGAATTCAGACCTTGAAAGCAACTCAGTCATCAAAGCTTGCCAAAAAAGCTCAAACAATCTTCTTCAGGCAATTCTCATTACCTTTGCATGGGTCTTTGATGGCCAGCAGAGCTTCATCACCATTTTCACAGATGCCAAACCTAAGTGGAAATGTCTTGACCCGACTGATCAGATCTGCAAACAAACTTCTAGCCCATGTGGCCTCCAGCCTGGCTCATGGACTTGGGCCTCACCTGCCAATACCTCTATCTTGTCAGAATGGGGCTTTCAGTGTGCAAATACCGTTCTGTCGTCGCTCCCTTCTTCAGCTTTCTTTGCCGGTTGCCTTGTCGGGGGCCTACTTCTATCTACACTTGCAGATTCTGTTCTTGGGCGCAAAAGGCTGCTCTTCCTTTCATGTCTTATCATGTCCTTGGCCGGAAGCATGACGGTAATCTCCCCTAATATTTGGGTTTACTCAGCTCTTAAATTTGTCAGTGGGTTCGGGCGGTCATCTGTTGGTACAGCAGCACTTGTGCTCTCGATGGAAATCGTGGACAAGCGGTGGCGTGAAAAGATTGGTGTCTTGGGTTTTGCTTTTTACATGTTAGGGTTTTTGACTTTACCAATAATGGCCTACATCAGCCAAAGCTTTTCATGGAGGTCATTGTACCTTTGGACAAATATTCCTTCTTTTTTCTATACTGTTACAATTTACAACTTTGTCCCGGAGTCACCCAGGTGGCTCGCAATATACGGCAGAAACAAAACATGTATTTCAGAGCTGCATGATGAGTTGAATAATGTTGCTGATAAAGATTACAATTTCTTCGCTTCGATGAAAATACTGTGCACAACAAGGAGGTCTCTATGGAGGCTCATATCAGTAATGATGGCTAGTTTAGGAATCAGTTTTGTTTACTTTGGGATGCCGTTTAGTGCTGGAAATTTAGGAACCAACCTTTACCTCAGTGTTGCACTGAATGCACTATCAGAGCTACCTGCCTCTCTCTTAACCTTACTTCTTACAGCAACAATGAAACGTCGGATTTCGATTCTCACACTGACTATACACTGAGTGGTCTCTTAAGTCTTGCTTGTGCCTTAGACGCAGCAGGTGCAGCTGGCAAAATACAGCTGCCAGCAGAAGTGATATCCTACTGCAGTGCTTGCACAGCATTTAATGTGTTGTTGATATACTCAGCAGAAATTTTCCCGACTACAATACGCAACACAGCAATAGGATTAATAAGAGATGCCGGTCTTCTTGCTGGAGTTGTTGCACCGATTCTGGCAGCTGAAGGACAGAACAATAGGTTTTGGTCTTTTGGGTTCTTTGGGCTTGTGATTATGTTATGCGGGTTGTCTTGCCTATGCTTGCCTGAGACTAAAGGGAAAGAGTTGACTGATCACATAGAAGAAGAGGCAAACAATTAGGTTAAGAATCATAATTAGTACTTATTAATAGTGCGAAGTTTATTGATTTCTTACTTTTATTGTGTGATTTTCTGCTTGAATTCATCAAGATGCATATGATCAAGTTATTGTGGCGTATTTTTATGGTTGGAGTGTTCTCTTAAATTATCCCATTGATGTATCATCAGCTAGCTTCTTTTATTAATATGTTTTCAATCATAAGTTATAGGGGAAATTGTTTTTATACCACTTCAAAAGAAGAAAATTGTGAAAATGCCACTCAAAAGTTAATTCTTCTATAAATGTCACCATGACCATATAAAAGTGCTACATGAACTCCAAGAAGAACCAAATGGTATAATCAAACTTGAAAAGGCCGACCTAGAATATTTTTGAAATAAAAGTCATTTAAGAATAAACCAGTAGAAATTCTAAAAATCCTTACAAAATTTAATTTTCTTTATGAGTGACTGGCGCCTCAGTGCAAACAGTACAATTTACAAAGAATCGCTTAAGGCAACAGAAACAATCCACCAACCGGCAGTCGATTTTGTCAAACCACAAGACATCACCGGGCGAGCAATAGAAGTACAATTTAAGCAAAATAATACAATTATCCAATTGTTGCTTAAATTGACTGAAGAAGTTGAAGATCTGAAAGCAGTAGTTAAGAAAATAGAAGTTTCGAAAGGAAAGAAAGTCACTCAACCTGACGACCTGACTGACTCCCTAGATCAGATCCAGCAACAACTTCAGAAGCTGAGCTTAGGAGAGCCCAGCAAGCCGGCCATACCGAAACCAAAAGGCAAATTTTTTGTGTTCAAAAACCAAAAAAGAAATATTTGAAGCTAAGAAAAAGAATGTAGTATGAGCAGAACACAAACAACAACAGAGACGGCAAGACCGTCAGTATCGGAAAGGGACACAAACCAAACTCCCACTGTAGAAGATCAGATCTGTGGCTATCGCCTTGGGTCTAGGCTTAGATATGAGGCTCAAAGGAGGCTCCCTGATCAATCTCGACGGTACCAGCGAAGCCTTGAGTCACAAATGAATTCCGATACTGAGCTCAACGTCTCCCAATACAGGCGAGCACAGCAAGTCCCAGCAGAAACTCTGTACCAAGCCGGATGGTCAGAAAGCAGACACCGGGTATACCAACATTACTCGGATGAAAGAACATTGGTCACAGATGGCCAGCAAGTAGAGTTACCTTTCATTTCTGAAGAAAGTTTTAACAGACTTTTACAAGAAGGGCTCCCACATTTGCATATCGGACTAATTATGGTTCGGTTATACACGCTGCACAGGCGGAGTGCAGGTGTGAATGCACTAGTGTTAATCAAAGACACTAGGTGGCGAGATGATAGAGCTGTTATTAGCTCTATGGAAATGGATCTTACATCTGGAACGCAGTTGGCATATACTGCTCCAGATATGACTCTAAGTATCCGTGACTTCAGAGATCACATTCAACTAGTGATTCAAACTCACGGGTATGAAGGATGGCAAGGTGGTGAGAGTAATCTCTTACTCTCAAGATCTCTAATTGGACGACTATCCAATACAAGCCACACAAATTACAGATACAATGTTCAGAACGTAGCGGACCACCTAGCAAGCCGAGGAGTTCGGGCCATCCCTGGCTCGCAAAGGACAACTGCAGAACTGCAAGGAAGGCAGTGGCTTGTGAGACCAGCTGTTATCTCACAAATCCAAAATCCCCAAGCAGCACGAATTCGAGCAAGGACGGACGGCTCATTGTCTGTCAGATTTTCGGGGTATGCAACAACAACCCCCGAACAAAAAGTTATTCGTGGAGAAAATGATGAAGAAGGATTCGAATAAGAATTCATCAATCTACTCACAATAGATGATGATTGGCCATACAAAGATGATCTAGAATTTTCAGAAATTTATTCAGACCCTGAGGAATTCAGTGAAGATGACGAGACTTAGCAAGATAATGGTTCCTTATTGGGAAAATGGTTCTTGGCAATACTAAAAGCCGAACAAACTGAACCAATAGTTAAAATGCTGGAACCAATAAACCCGTATCAATGGTTTGCTATTGAGCAGCTAGATAGCGAAGACGAACTCGTACAAATGACATTTACAGAGTTTAATTGGCTAGAAACCATTGATGCAGAAAGTGAGTGGTTTGAGAAACAAGCCCTCATGATGACTTGCCAATGGGATGAGTCAGATGAGGATGAGATACTCTCTACGGTGCAATTTCTATCTCAATTGGATGCACCGGCAAACCAAGATGAAGACTTGCTAAGTCTTCTAGCGAAAGGTGGTGGGGAAGATGTCAGTTCTCCAAATTCTAAAACAAAGTGGGACGAAGATCTATTCGAGACAGTTTATATGGTAGAAGAGATGGAATACCCACAATTCAAGAGATTTCAATAGAGAGATCATATTAGACTTAAAAATTTTGAAAAAATGTAAAATTTAGTCTGCATGGAGATTTCAATAGAGAGATCATATTAGACTGTTTGAATCAGTCATTTTAAACTAAATTCATGAGTTTTGATCGCATCTCACGGAAGACTTTTTGTGATGCATTTCACACGTACGCGCTTACACATTTATTATTAGAATTGCCCCTAATATATATACATACACATGTACATTTCACACGTACGCGCTTACACATTTACGCATGTGTATATATATATATGTTCATTTTTTAAAGAGAAAATTGTATCAATGCCACTTCAAAGTTGTAAAATTAGAAAAATACCACCACAAACTAAACTCTTTGAAAAATACCACCTTAAACTCAAAATATTCACATATTTGCCACATTTATACCATTGTTATACTTTTTAATATAAAAATACTGTACTTAGAGATATCTTTTTTGTACTTCCAAGAATATCCTTCTCCCCACTTTGTCCCCTCATCTGGATCAAAAACCATGCCGTGCTCCTTTCATATGAGATAGTCATGGTCACAAATCACCATTCCCTCTTCATCCCAATCCCGGTCTGCTGAAGTGCCAATACACTCCTCTTTGGTTCGCTGTCTCTTGGGCCCACCTCCTTTCATTCTCCATCGATGGGACTTCCTAGCTTATTATGCTTCGTTTGACCCACTTGACAATTCAAAAGTAATCTTCGTAAAGGGTTTCAACCTCAGGTCATTTTGGCCGGAATTTGTCAAATTAAAAGTACATCATCATCTCTTCCCATGTAATTATTGCGGTAATAGAAATTTTTCAAGAGGTGCTGAGCCGTTGAAAGAACAAGGCTAATTTTTTATTCAGAGATGGAGACGAAGAAGAAACTAAAGGGTAATTTTGGAAATACAAAAAGATATCTCTATATTCAGTATTTGTATATTAAAAAAGTATAACAATGGTATAAATGTGGCAAATATGTGAAAACATTAAGTTTAGGATGACATTTTTCTAAAAATTTAGTTTGTGGTGACATTTTTTTAATTTTCCAACTTTAGAGTGGCATTGGTCCGATTCCCCTTTTTTAAAACAGTTTGATTTAAAATCGAAAGAAACTTAAATAAAGTCACACACACACTGTCATACACACATGCGCGTACGGAATTAAAATAGATTACAGTGATGCAAATCTTGATAGTTTATGGTAAGTTAGTAATCAATTTGATACATGCATAAATACATCCATTATTAATTTGAACGATGAGATTTGAAGTAAACGATCCAAATTAATGTCATTTTATAAATGAACAGCTTGTGGTCAGCTGTGAATGGACAGATATATGGACATATATTATATTTGACAATCATGCATACGGAATTAAAATAGTACAGATATTGATAGTTGACGGTTTGTAAGTTGTAATCAATGCGGATACGAACTGAATATAATAAACCAATTCATAGAACTAATACGATGTACCAGTTTATACCGAAAATTTCTGCCTTACGGCTTACGTGGAGATGATGATGCGAATCCAATCCAGGAACTGAAGCTATTTACAGTCTGAAAGAACAAATTGAAAAATTGGGCCGGGCAATTTGCAATGGATGGACCTTAGAACGATAACCGGATAAAACCGGAATTCTTTCCTACAAACTACCGTTTGGGATTGTTTAAAAATAAAATTAGAATTTGTTATTCCGAATTAAAAATATTATTTTTAAACGATCAAAAATATTTTTTGAATTGAAAATGTTATTATTAACTAAATTTTGGAATAAATTTTCATTTCTAATGTGTTTTGATCGTCTTTTTAATCAAGATTAAAAAGCGGTCAAAATAACTTCTTAATGTGGATTAAAAATTAATCCAAAAACAATAAGAATAAAAATTTATTTAGAATATTAAATCACTTAAAAAGAAATACTTTTAATTAAAACAAAATTATTCTCAACCGTTTAGAAATAATATTTTTTTTTACTTCAAATAACTAATTTTAATTTTATTCTCAAAGAAAGCCAGAGTAAAAATAAAATACATTTATTATGAATAAAAGTATAAACCAAATAATAACCCAAGTAGTCTAGCCTCATACGTTCGGAAGCCAATTAATCTTATATTAACATAACATTACTTATAAAATATGTTACTATGTCTCTTAAAAATATTTAAGTAATATCCTAATTTCATTAATATTATGCAAAAACCAATTAATCTTATATTAACATATAACATTATACTATATTGTAAGTCCTCTCATATGTTACCGGATTCTCTTATTATGAATCGATTTGGATTTAACGATGGACTTAATCAAACTTAATAGGTACTAGATCAACAAGAAATTCAATTTCTCGTTCAGGTGGTAATTCCAAATTTTTTTCTAGAAAAACATCAGGATAAGAAACTAGTTCTAATCTCGCGCATTGCGCGATTCATCCCAATCCAAAATTGTTATGAAACGGTTTCCTAATGAGTGCGGATATGTTATGAAATTTTTTACAAACAGACACGTAATATTTACAATCATTGTTACAATGAAAAGATCGTCAGTAATTGCGCATTTATAAAGAGTTGATTGTGATTGTTTACATTACAATGACCATCATCATTAGGTTGTTGGTGAAGTTTTACGTTGTGGTTGTTGGTTTGTGGTGTGAAGCCTCAGAGATGAACGGGAAAAAGGGTGTTATTTTTAAGGATGAAGGATTAGATGGAAATCAATCTCAAACTTCAATCATTCCTGTGCATTAGACATGCGTATTTTTTGCCAATAGGCTGATATATTTAGATGTCATCATGTTATAGTATACGAAACATGGGTATATGCAAACTGTTCCCTTAAGCTCTCTGGTTTTTTTTTCCCCAAAAAAGAAAGTATCCTCATTGAAATTGATGTGCAAAGTACTAAAAATTCATTAATTATTATTCTATGAAAATTCTTTTTGATGAATCTCATTTTCATCTGTCCGTTTCTATAAAATTGATATAATCAAAGAATTAACCTTTTTTTCCTGTTTATTTATTCAATGGACTAATAAAGACCTTAATTAACTTGTTTTCCGTAGGAACCCATTGATATACCCAATACATAAAATTCTTAATAAATATTTTACCTTTGAATATATTTGGCCCATCAATGTTTATATTTACCATCCATTTCCTACCGTTGGTTATAGCTTTTAATTACTATTCATTTCCTACAAAATCATGAACACTTCCATTACTCGGCCACAGAAAATCTGAGTTACTGTGCTTACCACAGTAACTCACGTGCCGTGCACGATGGCCCAAATGAATATATGTATAATAATTGGTATGGAGAAGAGTAGGGCCGTCAAACGTGCAAAATGGAAACAGAAATGGTTAGTTACATTTATGTTCCGTTAGACTGCACGTAACACATTTTATTTCCGCTTAACATTCCGTATTTATAGCGGAAATGAAATCTTTTCTGTTTTCGTTACGTCTTTATCAAACGGAAGAACGTAAGTAACGTTAAAAATTTTATACCGTTCACAACACATTACAGAAATACCAGTAAAATAGAAAATGCCAGTAAAACAGAAATACTAGTAAAACAGAAAGTACCAATAAAACATAAATATAAAATAGAAAGCATCAGTGGAGAATAGAAATAAAGGAGTTATCTAAGCGGAAATACCAGTAGAACAGAAATATAAAATAAAAAGAATAAT
Organism: Rhynchospora pubera; assembly: GCA_028095005.1. NCBI lineage: Eukaryota > Viridiplantae > Streptophyta > Magnoliopsida > Poales > Cyperaceae > Rhynchospora > Rhynchospora pubera. The sequence goes on along the minus strand of CM051461.1, from coordinate 104,559,657 downwards.
TGAAGAACTAATTAGGTAGCTTGAAAATCCTCAAGAAGCATAGATTGTACAATAAAATTAATAACAAATTCAACTTAAAGCAATGCATGAAATTCATACATTGAAAACTAACATTCAATTAAAACTTAAACTCGTCTATAAAAGTAGAGTACTTTTCCAGCAAGGTACATAAGTAAAATTTGAACAAGACAAAGCATAAATGAAGTGTCAACTAGGGACTTCCATCTCATGACTCGTGAAGCTATGAATTGAGCCCGATTTCACTTGCAAATAATTTAATTTCAGTTAAATGAAACTAACCCCTACCTAAAAGGGCGGGGTGAAGGGAGAGAGGAGGGGGGCAGTCGCAAGTGCAAGGAGTGCAGGCCTGCAGGGGGAGGAGGAAGCAGATCTGAAACTGGAGAGGAGACATGAAGCATTGGAGGCCTTGAGGCTGGCTTTGCAAATTCGAACAAGAGCGAGAGAGCGACCTTGTCAGGTCTGACAGTAAAGGCTCCTCCGATTTAGATCGAGCGAGGAATGGTGAATGGCTGCAGTAACATGATGTTGCTGCTCCTACTATCATCTCCTCCACTAGATTTGGCGCGACACAAAGAAAAGAGGAGAGAATCAGTTTAGGACAGATTTTGGGCAATTGTGCAAGCGAGGATGCGAGTGACGGACTGACGGTAGAGCGGAGATAGGGTAGAGGGAGAATCCTGGTGGAGGAGGTGGCAGTGGTGGGAAGAACGAGGTGGAGAAGAGATGTGGGGAAGAGGTGGAGAGAGGGAGGGAGCAATCCGAATTTGGGAGGGAGCTATGATCGAGAGAGTAGATCTGTAGATACACTCGAGAGAGAGAGAGAGAGGGGTATACGGCTCAGTCGGCGCTGGGTTATAATTACAACCTGCTGCAGCTCCAAGCGGACCACGCCACGCTATCCCCTCTCTATAATTATACCGATTTTACACCTCTCCACGGAATAACGGTAAAAAACGAAACGAAAGAGTGGTATTTCGTTTACGTTCCGTCTGCCTGAACAAAATTCCATTCCATTCCGTCTGTTGTTCCGCTTCTTGAAACGTAAGCAAAATCAACTCCATTTCTGTTCCGTTTCGGACGGAACAGAACATAAACGTACGAAACGGAGCGAAATTGACAGCCATAGAGAAGAGGTTTGGATTTGTTGAGTTCCAGTCTACCACTGTGACCAGCCAAGCTGAACATCCCACTTCCACCCAGTGTTTAGTTTCAAAGGCAGAAATATAAGGTATTGGATCATTGGATTTTTGACATTTTAGAGTACAAATGGTTTGGTTTGGAAGTCTGAATGTTATTTTTCTTTTTGCACAGTTGATTATAGTTGAATGCTGAGTTAGTCGGTTTATTCTCAAGAGTACTGAAGAATTTCATGATGCGAATCGGGTAATTTTAAAAATTTATTAACCAATAACATCTAAGATCGTTCTTATTATCGCTAACTTTGATATATTATATTTGCATAACAATCACATATATTCCTACAAGAATGATTGTTGAGCCATACCTATGTGTTAGAGATATGTCCTAAAAACCAATCATATCTGGCTACTTCTATAGTTTATGTCATTGATGATATTTGATCATTTGTTCCTTGATTTATTTATTGGCAGTTCATTCAGATTGAGAATCTGAATTGTAGATCACTGTAGTTCATTTATGATTAAATGACAATAATAAATTAGAAAGGTCCATAATCTTGATAAGTGAACTTGGACGAACGAACCGGGCCAGACCCAGTAGCATGCCACTCGTACTGACGAATTATAGCCCTCGCCTTTGCTCCACCGTGGTACTCAACCACATTCAGATGCGGAGCCCACAAAGAGAACTCAGCTAGCCAGTTTGGCATGGTCGAAGGAGGGCAAAAAACCAAGGGAGGGAGCCTAACCTTAGAATCACAATAAAGTGCAGAGAGAAGGGCACTTGCCGAGACGTATTCTTTATGCCTCTTTCTTACTGCTATCACTTCTATTTCAAACTTCACATAATTCTTCAGCAGCCTTAGTGGGTGTCGTAGGTCAAGCTTATAGTGGGTGAGTTGTTTCCGTTCCTGAGGAGTAAGCCTGTGTTCTCATTCAAACATTAATTATCAATAAGATTAGTATGCAAGTTAAGTGATGATTAAGTTCTACAAATCATAGGTAAGGAATTACCAGCTTAATTGCATATGTGTATGTTATAGAACATAGTACAGGACTTAACCCCACGAAATAAGTATATGGATTGTGTTAAGTGTCATTATTTATTTCGTTATGATTTTGATTCTAAGTTTGAGATGATTATCTTTTCCACATGAGGATAGGTTCTATAAATCTTGTCTACCGCTGATTCTTGACAAGGGCTGCTATACGGACTTGATTTAAATTCTCTTGAATTGTGCGGGAAAAAGCTAATCATCAAGAAAACCGTATGTCCCTCATTAATTCACTTAATGAGTGACGCTATCTGTTTGGGCGCCTTGATGGAGATAGATTGTTTGCTAGCAACTGATACAATTATCTCTAGATCAAGAAACGTATAATCTGCAAGAATGACACATTCCTATCTTAGATTATACGATGATATCGTGTGATATAAGAATCAAAATAGAGAAATACTTTTATTCTCTTATGCATGATTTAAAATACTGTAGCAGTACACTATTTATACGAATTGGGAATCATATCGTGTTGCTAGATACCGCTTATGATTATTGGAAATAAATAGTGATTTATTTTTATGTCCAACTAAGTATAAATTCTCAATGGGTCACACAAATAGAGCTTTAACCATATAGTGTATTATTTATTTATTCACAACAGTGTGTATTGCGAAAATATGATGAGTTGACTAAATAATTATATACCGTTGCGGACCGTTATATTTAATTAAGTCAAAGGGATCATATAGAAATAAATTAATGCATTGGCTAATCCCATATTAATTATTAATAAGTTAATAATTATCTATGTTCAACATATTTTTATTTATATGAGCTATTTGGACTTCTATTTAAATTGTTACTTAAAAGTCCAATTCGAGGTGCAACAAAAGAGCAATTGTATGGATCATTAATTAATGAATTAATGGACCATTTAATACATGATAAAATTGGCTATTGAGCCCATTAAAATTCAGATAGGGTAAGTGGCAAGGTTGTAAATAATTGCAACTTGTCATGAGGGGTGGTTGGCTATAAAAGGGGACCATTTAGAGAGAGAAATCCTAGCCACCATAGCTTCTCTCTTCCTCTTCCTCCTAGAACGAAAATTAGAGAGAAAATTTCAGAATTTTCATCTCTTTCCCTTGCTCTTTTCCACCTTTAGCTCATGTATTGAGCATAGATTTTCCTCCTTCATTAAAGTATAGATTGATTAGAAGAGAAAAAAAAAATCTTTGGATTAGCCTCTTTCCTTCATCTTGCTAGCACAAGGGTTGCAAGGAAGTGGTTAACCTCTAGGTGGACTCGAGGTGGCCGATTGGAGGAGTATGGAGTGCACCCCACCGACTTCAAAGCCGTAGGAACAAACCTCCTAATTACCATATTAGGAGAGATAATAAAATTCCTACCTTTCTCTTGTGTTGGATTGAACTTATGCACTAGATCCTTCTTGCTTGTGTTTTAATTGGATTAATTAGGAGTAATTAGTCACAAAAATTAAAATTAAACATATTCTAACACTATGGTCTCTAACGAAACTTTATTCCTCTTCGGTTCGCCTTGAATCCGAAACAAGAACGACAGTTGAATCCGTGCTAGCGAACTCCCCGTCAACACCTAGCTCCGCCACCCGTATCTTGATGGATTGCTTAATCGATAGAATATTTTAACAAATATTTAGAGGATGAGAAAGCCAAAACTTCAACACATGAAGACTTACTAGTGTTCTCAATTTCTGATATGTTTTTCCATTAAAACATCAGAATAAACTTTTCAAATTCGTATAGCATTTAAAGCCACTAATTAGAAATTAAAACAACACTTTAATTTCTGACGTTGCAGCACTAAAATATAGATAACTCTCTGTAGGAAACTCCAAACGACATGAAACTTGAACCATTAGATTCTACACTTCCAGGACTACAATTTTCATACATCAGTTTTCTAATTTAGTTATTATTTTCTATACTAATTTTCAGTTTAAAGTTGGATCAAATTCTGACCCGAATTTAAAGCCTTCTTTCTCTCTTCATTTGTTAAAATAATTGGGCTTGGGCTTTAAATAAATTTATGCACTCTATAATAATATATAAATATTATTATAGTATGTGAAACATATATTATGCTCATAATATTCACATATCAATAAATTTATTCCTTGCTAGTTAATCACGTCATGTGATATAATTTTCTATTTGTACTTTATTTCATACAACATGAAATCTTGTACATAGAAACATATTTCTTGTTTCCCATTATGTTGGTGTGACCTATATTGAGGATCCATATTATGTTGGCAATGAAATAAAATATTTTATTTCATAAACTGTAAGCGGTACTCTAGCATACATTACAACTACCCAAATAATATAGATGTTTAGCAAATCCTTTTACGAAACATGATCCTTCTAGTAATGTTATTAGCATTACTTGTGTCTAATCTTTGCCATATGATATTATGATTATTATACAAAGTAGGGCTGTGTCATCTTCGTATTATAATCTTTTCTTGGTCTCTAATAAGTAGGATTATATAATTATAACTGCACTTCAGTTATATTGGATACATTTATAATTTTACTTTACCAAGGGACCCTTTATAATATCATTTCTCAATTCATGAGTGGCAATTAGCTATTGACATATATATTTCCTTCCTACACAAGTTATATACAAAGCACTATTACTTTTATCACCACAAGCTTCAAATGGCTTTAAGAAATAATCACGTTACATATTCCTTATGTGAAATTATATAATATCAATCTTAGAATTAATGACACAATAAAAATATTAATGACACAAACACAATCCATATAATATTTTTATCAATTAGGTCTGTTCAATATATGAAACTTTTCATATACTCGTGTTATTAAATGATAATCCTTTATCAACGTTTACAGAACTACAACGTACTTTTAATCAACACGACAGTCTTGTATGACATATTAGTGTTCCTGCTAATATCCAAGCCTGTGAACATTTTAGAGATATATATTTATTTTATTTAGAGTTCTACGGTTCAAGACCAAGAGCATCTTCTTGAACACTTCTAAATACGAATATAAATTCATGGAACAAAATGTAATAACATCCAATTCATAAATATAACATATAAAAGTAATCACTATAAGATAACTTTTAGAACACAATTCCAAGTACATCATAATTTACAATCTTCATAACCATTAGATCAACTTTTAGTTCTCGTCCGCTTATTCCGACAATGACAGCTATTCGGGTAGCTCGCCCCAAAGGTGTCTGAACTTGTAGGACTCTTTCACTTGGTTCTACTACCCATCCATACATCTCAACAAATGAATTTGACACAATAGAATGACTACATCCTATGTCTATTAACACATTAGCTGGATATTAAAAAAACTATTAAAATACTTGCCAGTAGGTCCATTGTTGCTGCATTTGGGTCTTTCGCTTCTTCTTCAACGACTTCTTCTTCCACATGTTCTTCTTCCTGAAGAGGTTTATTCATTGTGTTTATTGCATGCACAGTCGGTCCGCTACTAGTGCTGCCACCATGTGCAATTCCAAGTCCATGCTGTGGTATTTTGTCTCCACGACCAGTGCCTACTTCAGATGTAGTTCCCTTTTGTTGATAAGCATATGACGATATCGGACAATCTTTAATCCAATGATCCGGGCTTCCACAAATTAAAAATGCACGATTGAGGTAACGACACTGAGCTTCTGGGTGTGGGAGTTTACACCTGCTACACCAAATAGAACCAGAGGGTGCATGGCGATGGTCCAATTGGACTTGGAGTCGATGTTGTTGAAATCACACATCTCGGCCCTGTTGTGCCTTGTTCACGTACATTTTGAACCATATGTTGCTGAGTTTTCCATTTTTATATGCATCTACTTGCTCTGTTGCATCCATCAGGGCTTGAAGTCCCTGATTTTCTTGGATATCAATGGTCATTGCTATGTCTGGGTCTAACCCGTCAAGATATTGACGCCTTTGTCGATAAGCATCACTGAATATATCAGAAGCATATTGAGACAAATTAAGAATTAGATAAAATAAAATAAATAAACTAAACATAAAATAATAATTAAACAAGAGTCAATCCGGTATTATAAGACGGATCTTTTTAGTTTTAGATTTCGAGTTAGGTCAAATCTTAAAGATTCTTGATCAACTTATAAGGAACTTGATGGAAGCGGATCCTGATCGGACAACAGGTGCGGATACGTGAATTTTTATAAAGATCTGATTCTGATAAATTTAAATTATGCATAGCATGTTGGCAATTCTTGTTGGATGCATTACCCAATTTGTCATGCTAGCTTTCGAGAACAAACATTACAACTCATGTTGAATGGATCTCATTTGCCCAAGTTGTTAAGAATAACTAGGCAAGTTTGCATGATCCTTTGTTGTGAATGACTGACTCATTTTAATTCAATCTATTTTTGTCTGAAAATCTTAAATTATAATGTGCAAGGAAATTTTTTTAAATTTTGACTTAGCATAGAAATCTATGCCACTCTCCAGAGTCGGCCGGCCCCTGACTTCGGCCAGTTTGATAGTGTTATGCGGATTTGAAATCCTTTTATGCCACTAGGGTTAGGGACATGTCATTTGTTCCATCCAAGTTAGGAAAATGTCTCCTTATGTCACCTAACTAGTTGGGTTAGGAGACCTTAATGAGTTTATGATGATATGCTTGTGTGTGATATGACTTGTCCTTTGTTCTACTCTGACTTGATATGTTTTTGTTGCATATTATCTTTTTCAAAATGGTTATGATAGGTCCATTTTTGCTTCCATGCTCAATATGCAGCTAGCTAAAGACTTTCATCGCATTGCTTCTATCATTCTGTTCTATATGCTTATATTTGTTTATTGTTACTTATTATTTATTATTATTCATGTTGATTAAGTCGAATATTATTTCTGAATTAAGATTTCGACTAGAAATCCACTTCTAGAACTAAAACCCGCACTAATAATTTTATTCTCACTTCGTGCTTGTTTTTTGCATGTTTCCTCGGCAGATGAGGGTTCCAGAGGACGCACAGTCCACTGAGGGGACCACCATTAGCTATTTTTTACGGTACTTATGCGCATTTACATACTCATGTTCCCCACCTTCACATTACTATATCATACCATGTGTCATTAGTCCTTCTGGTGTATATTTTTACATAGAGTACTCTGACCCTCCAGCCCCTCCTGCACCATCTGCTATTCTAGAGCCCGTTGCAGCTAGTCTGGTTATAGTTGTTGATAGTGATCCTGAGGAGAGCAGAGTTTAGTTGTTTGTTTAGAGTTTAATGCATGAACTAGGATCACCTTTTGAGTATACACTAGTACTAGTTCCTATTTTATATATTTGTATGGACTAGACTAAGTATTTGTAGATATATCGTAGCTTCGAGGGTCCGTGGTCACATTTTGATGATGTGTAAGCTACCGTTATGTATGTATGTTGTGTATTAACCCAAGATCGCCATGTTATAGCATATGGATCAAGACAGCTCAGATCCCACAAACAAAATTATCCAACTCATGATTTGAATATAGCCACAACAGCTTTCGCCATGAAAGTACATATAAGCGTACTCTTGTAAGACTTAGCTTATCACAATTTAGATAATATAAAAATATTATCAAGCTAATGGTAGAAATAAAAAAACAAAAATAAAACAAACCATACCACATACACGATTACACAACATACATACATGCATGCATGCATATATAACATCACACAACATCAAAATGTGACCACTAGGATCTATCTACAAACACTTAAGCGTAGTCCATACAAATATATACAATAGAAACTAGTACTAGTGTATACTCAAAAGGTGATCCTAGCTTGTGCACCAAACTCTAAAACAAACAACTAAACTCAACCCTCCTCGAGCTTCTCCTCTGGATCACTATCAACAACCATGACCGGACTAGCTGCAACTAGCTCTTGGGTAGCAGGTGGTGCATGAGGAGCTAGAGGGCTTCTCTAACCCTATGTAAAAATATACACTAAAAGAGCCTAACGACACATGGTATGATATAGTGAGGTGAAGGTAGAGAACACGAGTCTGTAAATGCGCATAAGCACCGTCAAAAATAGCTAACGGTGGTCTTCTCAGTGGACGGTGCGTTCTCTGAAATCCCCATTCGCCGAGAAAACATGCAAACACAAGCACGAAATGAAAATAAAATTCTCAGTGCGGGTTTTAGTTCCAAACGTAAATTTCTAGTCAAAATCTTAATCTGAAAATAATACCCATCTTAATGAACATGAATAATAATAAATAGTAATTAACAATAAACAAATATAAACATGTAGAATAAAATGATAGAAGCAATGCAATGTAAGTCTTTAACTAGCTGCATACCGAGCACCAAAGCAGAAATAGACCTACCATAATCATGTTGCAAAAATAATATGAAACACAAACATATCAAGTAAGAGTAAAACAAAGGACAAGTCATATCACACACAAGAAAATCATCATAAACTCACTCAGATCCCATAACCTAACCGGTTGGGTGGCATAAGGAGAGCTCCTCTTAACCTGGGTGGCATAAGGGATGTGTCCCTAACCCAAGTGGCATAAAGGGATTCTAAATCCATATGTGCTATCGAACTGGGTGAAGCGGAGAGCTGGCCGACTCCGGAGAGTAGCATAGATTTCCATGCTAAGTCAAATTTTCAAAATTTTTCTTGCACATTATGATTCAAGATTTTCAGACAAGAATAGATTGAACTGAAACGAGCCAGTTCAATTGCAACAAAGGATTATGCAAGCTTACCTGGTTACTCCTAACAATTTGGACAAATAAGATCCACTCAATATGAATTGTAATATTTGTTCTTAAGGGCTAGCATGACAAATTGGATAATGCATCCAACAAGAATTGTCAACTTGTCATGCATAATTTAAATTTACCGAAATCAGATCTCTATAAAAATCCACGTATCTGCACCTCTTGTCCGGCCAGGATCTGCTTATAATAATTTGAGCAAAATAATTTCCAATTTGACCTAACTCGGAATCTAAAATTAAAAAGATCTGACTTATAATACCAAGACTGACTCTTGTTTAATTATTATTTTAGTAATTGTTTGTTTTTTTTTCAGTAAGTTTTAGGTACATTTAATATACATGAAATAGTAATTATTTTGTAAAATATTTATCCATACTATAATTTAGTTAATAAAGAACTTTCTTTCATCATCTTACCTATCCAAAAAGTAGAACATGTTATACGCTAAGATAACATAGTCTATTAGTGTAATCCAAGTAGTTTAATATAGTACTTTAGTAACGTACTCAATTTAGTCACGAAATGTTAAAGCTTATGATTTTATTAACCAACATTTTGGGCATAGTTTACAACTGGAAACGACAGGTTCATTGATGAGGTTGCGATTATAGGTTTTGTGGTCCAAGTTCACTTAATAAAATCTGACATCATATAGTTCATTGAAATGGTCATCATGTCTTGTTAAATCAGTATGTAAACATTTGAAGTATAAATGTCACCATGTAATAGTAATGAGTGTTATTAGTTCTTGCTAATACAGCCACTAAATCGCTTCTTCTTGCAAGTTCTTTTTAATTCTCTTTTGTAAGTTTCAGATTGAAGTTCACACAAGAAACGATAAGATTAGTATTGTTCGTTCAATGCAAAGATTAGTATTGTTCAGATTTAAGTTCAGGCCAATTAGTATTGTTCATTCAACGCAGAGATTATTGTCCAAAATTCTCACTGTCAGGCTGACACCCTCTTTGATCTCATAACTTCACAAAATCAAACATGATTCATAAGGGGTAGGTCAATAACAGAAAACTTTCTCATAGCCAAGGAACTTATCCATTTTGCACATACCACTAAAACACCTTTGGCACTTTTCAAGGCTGATATATACAAGGCGTTTGACACACTAAGGTGGAATTTCATCAAGCAGGCACTTCTGGCACACCGTTTTTTCCCTACCTGTGTTGATTGGATATTAAACCGTGTCCTCAGAGGTGCATCCAGAGTAATTGTTAATGGGATAGCAGGGAAACCTATCTCTCTCAAAAGAGGAGTGAGGCAGGGAGACCCATTGTCGCCATATTTGTTCATTTTGGCTTTCGATTTTCTCTCTAGATGGATTTCTAAGTTACAAACTGAGGGTATTTTCAAACCGCCGACGCCGGGAGTTTATGCTTCGCTCTTTTATGCAGACGATACAATCATTTTCTTCAAATTGATACTGGTGTTATTTGGTTTCTTGTCGGGCTTAAAATTAAATCCGACAAAATCAAATCTTCTTACAATGAACTTTTCTTCAACAGAAACACAAAGATTAGCGGATGTTTTAGGTTGCAAAATCTCCGAATTTCCCATCAACTATCTAGGCCTGCCATTGTCAAATAAAAAGCTGCGCAAAAGAAACTTTACTGCCCTTAGGTGCCAGGACAAATTACAGGGTTGGAGGGCTATTTTTTTCTCAGTGGCAGGTAGGTTAGTGCTCATAAACTCTTGCTTATCTTCACTCCCAATTTACTTCATGTCATGCTTCAGAATTCCAATTTCAGTCATTAAGAAGATGGATAAAATGAGAAAAAAATTTCTCTGACACGGGAAAACCTATGATCAGAGGAAGATGGCCATGGTTCCTTAGAATTTAGTTTGTAAACCTAAAGATTGTGGGGGCTGGAGGTAACTAATCTAAAAGCTTTTAATTTGATTTTAATGTCAAAATGGATATCCCCAAATGACTCTATCTAGAAAACACAACTCAAAGCCTTATATCAAACACAGCATCCAACCATCCCCATGCAATCAGCTATTCATACCTCGCTGATTGAAGCTTTGTTTATTTTCAATGTTGCTCTCCTTCTCTGTGGGGGATGGTAGATCGATACTGTTGTGGCACCACAACTGGGGATATGGAATTCTCAAATACATTTTTCATCATCTTTACTCTTTTGCCCTTGATGGAAATTTAACTCTGAGCTCGCTCTTCACCAACATCATCAACCCTTCACTGCTGTTCGACTACCATATGACACGTTCCACAATGGCTCTCACTCAATTAAGGAAATTATTGGCCATGGCAAACAACTTCAGAACCTCCACCCAATTTACTGCAGCAGATCAACCGATCTAGAAGCTAGAAGACACCTCAGGTTTGTTTTCCACAAATTCAACATACCGGATGTTAAAATCATACCCAACTCCTCCCAGTGAACTGAACAAAATCTGAAATTGCAAAATCCCGCCAAGATTCAAAATTTTCATCTGGCGCATGATACAAAACAAGATTGCAACCTTAGATAATTTACAAAGAAGGGGCTGCAACCTAGCCAATAGATGTCCCCTTTGCACTTCTCAGCTAGAAACAGTATCTCACCTTTTCACACATTGCAACTTTTACCTACAAATTAGATCACTAGTACAAAATTACCCCTCTCTTGCCTTACACACTACTGAACCTCAATTCCCTCATAACCCAATGAACCTGGTTTCTCATGACAATGCAACAATTATCACAAGAAGCATATGGGCCATCACATTCTTTATAATCTGGTGAGAGAGATGCGCAAGAACTTTTTCAGACATCTGTAAACAACCCTCCATGTTGTTGCAAGAGATAATTTCTGAGTGTCAAGCTTTTCTCAACCCACCTGCCAGTATCTCAGGATGACTCAGCGGTTCTGCAAGACAACTCTCTCCCCTCTTCTGTTTATCTTTGTTTCTACAGATTTATATGTTTTTTTCTTTTTTTTTATAACCTTTTAATATTTTTTTGTACTTTCAGGCAATTTTCAATATAAAGGTAGGAGCTTGACACTTATTTTTCATCAAAAAAAAAAAAAAAACGATAAGATGGAACTTCGCAAAGGATGGAAATCGATAACGGGTTAACGGGGCTAATAAGTCAAATCTGGACTTATCAAAGAAATTTACAAAGACACCCAAATACCAGCAAAATTTTATGAAATAGTCCCTTGAAACTAGGATTTTTGAACCAGTGCCACTGTTTTGGTGCTGTACACACTGGTACGGAGGTCGTACCCGTTATCAACCTTGAATTACACCATAACCAAGAGTGTGCACCGTACACAGTCGTACTAAAGAGGCAAAGTGGTCCTCAGGCCAATCATGCCACCAACTAATATATCCCATTCGGATCAAAACAAATAAAGAAAATCGATTTAGAACTGAAAAAATACCTTCAAATTACCCAAACAATCTCGGCCTCTTAACTTCTTCCCTCCTCCTTATCCTCTCATCACCACCAACCTCAGTCAAACAAGAGAGAGAGAAAGAGAGTAAGTATAGGAAATGGTTTGTACCGAAAGAAGAGAGAAAAAGCCCTGCACATGTATGTATATAACTATATATCGGCTAGAAGGGGAAGACATAGGTTGCGTGGCTTTACTCTGAAGTGCCACGAGTTTAAGGTAGAGATAGGGATAAACATGGCCAATCCATAAAATTGATATCGATCTACAAGGGTCCCACTTGTCAGGTCGGTTGAACGGAGATGAGAACAAAAAATTTATTTATCCGCTCCGATTTTATAATTAATTGGCTCCATTTGGATGGTGTGGGAATAAGAGGAATAAGAGAAAAAATATTGGAAAGTGTGTAACTTTATGAAGAGTTTGGATTGTTTATAATAAATTTGGAAGTAAAAAAAAACTATTTCTTTATTCTTGCACCCATTCAAACGGAGCGGGAAGAAAAAAAGCAGAACCGAAATTAAAAGGGCTTTGAGGTCCGATTTTCAATCCGGCGGCTGAGAAAAAATCATGAGTTAAATTTCACGATCCAAAAGTCTAGGTTGATCGGAAACTTGAGTTCATCAGTCTTACTGTTATAATATTCGGAATTTATTTATTGAAACTTCTAAAATTTAAATCTTTGTCAGATGACATTTTTATAAATTATTTCACATAAATTTGAGCAACTTTTGCAGTAAGTTTGACTTAAGATTATATATAATTTATATTTTGGTCATATTGTTTTTAGGAAATTTTATATTGCTTAATTTATTTTATAACAAGTTCTCAGAAATTACATTACGACATTTAATTATATGAAAACTATCTTTTCTCTTTTTTTTTTTATGGAACTGATCATTTTTTTTTAATGACAAAATTTTATTACTAAATTTCTTATCAAATCATTTATCTTGCTTTTTAATGAAAATTCATAGTGTTACAATGGCACTATTTATTGAAGTGGAGATAGAAGTCTCAAAGAAGTTTTCCAACCCGAATTCGCTAAAATTCGACAAGGTTCAGTCACGATATTGAAAGTTTAATATCGTGATTTTAAATCCCGATATTTCTATGCAGATCGATATTTTGAAAATAAATTAAAAATTATTAAATTTTGTTTTAGTACTATTAGAAAATATCTCCGCCTGCCTATATGTATTGTAGATCAAATGTAATACGCATATGTTACCTATTAGATATTCTACGATGATCGGATTTATCATTTGAAGCTAACTAATAATAAAGTTTGTGTTAATTAAGCTCATAAAACTCATACTATTATTGTGAGGATAACCAATAAAAAATGACACTATATTATGCCACACCATTAGCTGCACGGTTTGGTAAATCCCAATTCCCAACACATGGAAGCAATCCCACCGACCCGCACCAAATTTGTTTTGGTTATGGCCTTACTCGTGATTTATATGCCCAATCCATGCAGCCATTGTTGTGGCGTAAGACAGTAATGAAGTTATGAGTTAAATAAGTCCACACACCACCAGTGGCGGATCTAGAAAAAATATTTAGGTGAGGCTGAGTTTATAAGAACATTGGACCAACATAAGTTCATTATATATCCATCTCATATAATACCAAGATATAGTTTAAAGTCATATTATAAATAAAAAATAGATGAACCATTCAAAATCCATCAAAAGAAAAATTACAATTTAAATTTGTTCATAATCCATATTTGTATATATAAATCATGGTAGGTGGGGCTCTAGTCCCAGCCGCCCCAGTGGTAGATCCACCACTAGACACCACACAAATAGCAAATTTAACATAACAAAAGAAATTATAATAAATAATATTTTTATTTAAAAATTTATTTCTAGCACTATTACAAATTTTAAAAATATATATATTTTCCATATGTCGGACAAAATATAATTATTAAGAGTTTTTTCTCTCCTACTAATATTAAGCAGTAACAACTAATTATTTTAATTCTTTCATCTTCAGTGCACTTAATTTCGACTCCATTATACTTCATTTGAATAATTGAATGTAGTTCTTTTAAAAAGAACAAATCATAAATCTCATATGTTTAATTAAAGAATATATCCCCACTTTCACAATGAACGATGCGGGTTTCGGGAATTTGGAACATAAATCTCTAGTTTGTTGCCTAATATGTTTGCTGAATCAAATATCTCAACTAATTATTGCCTAGGAGGCTAGGAGCCTATGATATGTATTTGAAAATCAAGTCCAATCCCAAACATTTGTCCAGCCCAAATCCGACTGTGTCAACTCAAGCCCTGCATTATATTTTCAGACGTACCCGAAATTTTAAAAAACAGTATTAAATTAATATAATATATTAAAAATAATATCAATATAATAAGTTTAATATAAATAGTATCACGAGATCGGAATCCTGGATTCCGAACGTTAGATCGGAATCCAGGATTCCGATCTAAGCTTTGATCGGATTCTGAGTTTCCGATCTAAGCTTAGATCGGAATCCGAGATTCCGATCTAATCTTTTTAATTTTTTTATATATTATTTATTTATTTATTTAATTTATTAATTAGTTAAATATTTAGAAAAATAGATAATATATTGTAAAAATATTGAAAAAATATGGAAAAAATCAGAAATAATTAAACTAAATTTTATATGTAATTTAGTATTTTTTGGGAAAATTAAAATTTTTTCCTTTTATTAGTTTATTAATTAGTTAATTAATTCTAAAAATATTGAAAAAATATAAAAAAAAATCAGGAATAATTTAAAAAAATTTATATGTAATTTAGTATTTTTTTTTGGAAAATTAAATTTATTTTCCTTTTAATTAATTTATTTAATTAAATATAAATTTAATTAATTTATTTAATTAAAAAATGAATAATTAAGTATAAATTTTTAATTAATTTAAACAACCATTTGATATGCGTACCGGATGTCATCCTCTGTATATATTATTTTCATATTATATATTAAACAATCATATCGAGTCTCATGATCAAGGAAACACTTTCTGGATTGCGTTAGAAAGGAATCACACGAGATTGATGTTTTACTGAGACGGAGAAGAAAGATTAAATTCACTTGATTTACTGCATTTCTCTTTTTAATGATTAATTTATGATTTTAAAAACATTTTTAGTAGTTTAGAGTGGTTTTTAGGTTTGCAAACTTTCAAAGTGGATTTTGGAGGTCCAGAGAGCGTTTTTTGGGTCCGAAAATGGTCGTTACCCCTGTAAAATGCGTAGATCTCGTCGCCAGCTTTCCGAAATGTCCTCGATCGCCCCAATCGGACCTTCCTATCAAAAGTTAAGCCTGTTTAAAGTTTTAAGCCTGCAAATGCAGAAAGAATTAATAAAACTTTGAACATTCTAAAAGGATTATGCCTTTGTATCCCTACAAATTCTGAAAATTTATAATCCTTTTTAAATGGTACAATTCATTTAATTAAATAAGTTATAAAAATTTATATTTTAATTAAATAATTTATAAAAATTTATATTTTAATTAAATAAATTAATTAAAATGAAAATAAATTTAATTTCCCCAAAAAATACTAAATTACATATAAAATTTAATTTAATTATTCCTGATTTTTTTCATATTTTTTCAATATTTTTACAATATATTATCTATTTTTCTAATTATTTAACTAATTAATAAATTAAATAAATAAATAAATAATATATAAAAAAATTAAAAAGCTTAGATCGGAATCTCGAATTCCGATCTAAGCTTAGATCGGAAACTCAGAATCCGATCAAAGCTTAGATCGGAATCCTGGATTCCGATCTAACGTTCGGAATCCAGGATTCCGATCTCGTGATACTATTTATATTAAACTTATTATATTGATATTATTTTTAATATATTATATTAATTTAATACTATTTTAAAAATTTTCGGCAGACGTACCCAGTTCATGCTTTAGAGATGTCCATTCCTCATGTTATTGTCATGATTTACCACATGACCCTTCTTCAGTTTGAAACGCAAGTTATATGTATTGTGGCCGATACTTTCAAATCAAGTTGCAAGTATTCGGAAGATGCCTCTCCACAGAATGGTGAAATTTGAGAAATGGATAGCAAGGAAAGTTACATGTAAAATTTTCATTGTTATTTGAACAAGGTTTTCTTCATCCTCGCAAGTCGCAAGTTATCTCGTGGATAACAAGAGAAGTTACATAATATCGTTCAAATGACAATGAATTTTTACATGTAAGTTATGATTGTAAGAGTTCGATTCTCCACAGAGATATTAATTTCACATTTAAGTAGCGGTGCAATTTAAAATAGTAGCCTCTCCGCGTTATATATTATTATGGAGTCATACAAATACATATTTTCAAGGGATCAGTATATCTACCGAAATTATTTTATATGGAAATTCTAATATCAAAAATTTTAATAGAAAGAATTAATATATTTTTTTTAATAAGAAGAAAGTTCCAACGCATTTATAAACCGCGCATCTCTCTCTCCTCTCGAACGCGTTTTATAAACGCGTAAGAAGCCTTTGAACGCGTTTATAAAATGCGCTAGAAGGCTGGACTTTTTGGAATAGTTAAAACGTAATTAACGCGTTTATAAAACGGGTACGAAGCCTTCTTACCCGTTTATAAAACGCGCTGGGAGGGCAATATTCCAACTTCAGTCATTTCAATCAAACTTTAGTCATTTCGATCAAACTTTAGTCATTTCTGTCTATAAGTTTGTGAATTTATAACCGCGTTATTTGAAGTTATATAAGACTATACCTTCTCGCAGAATGGAAATCGTCCACAACAGATTACCTCTTCCATTTTAAAAACCTATCAATCAAATCCAAAAATGTCTACAATTACAATATATGTTAACTAATGTCCAACTTTTGGTGCTTCTTACTTCCACATCGGTTGTAGTATGCATACCACATATGCTGATATTCGAAATGAATTATACAGCAGGCTATAGATTTTAGAAACCCAGTACACTTTGAATATCCACGGTCGTTACAACGATATTGTAAATGGGAGATATGAATCGCTATTTCTTCCTGTAAATTCTGAAGATCAATGGCGCCTTTTTTACCACGAGACATTCGAGACGAGAGGATTACCCATTATTGAGTTGCATGTTGATTTCATCCCCGTATATGGCACGGGACCAGATCTGAACCTAACACCCCTTGACGAGCCCGGTAGCAGTGAGCCAAACACTTCCTTAAACCTTATGTGTGGCCAGCAATCCACCCCTTACCAATACACTGGCGAACAGTCCGTTCCTACGCAAGACAATAACACATCAGGAGATGAAGTCGAGGTTGCCGATGGTGATGAAGATGAGGGTCTGGCGACTTACTCCGACCTTCCTACCGGAGAAGAATATACCGATGTGGAGGATTTCTCCGAGAGAGAAGTGCCTTTTTATGCAAACTGCGACCAGCCGTACGTTTCAGGAAGGACGGACTTGCACCATCCTGTAAGTGAATTGTGTGATATTTCCATGTTTGAGTATGCTGGTATGCCGGAGCCTAGTTTAGGGCCACAAGGCGAACTTGCTCCTAGTAAATGATTCGGTTCCAAAAAATAACTAATTCTAGCTGTCTGTGATATTTCATGCAAAACAAATCGAGAAGTTCGAACGGAAATTAGCAATAAACAAAAAATTGTAATGGTTTGCATGCAAAAACCGAATTGTAAGTGGCGATTGTATGGTAGACGTGAGAGTTATAATACAAATTGGAAGATCTCTACCAATCCAAATGAGCATATTTGTTCGAGACCCCCGGGCCAAAAAGGTCACGAAAACTTTACAGCTAGTCTCATTGCTGAACACGTTAGGGATGAATTGAAAAAAAATTTAGGAAAAACTGTCCAGGACATAGGAAGCCTCATAAGGGCTAGATATCCACGTATTGAACCGACTTATAATAAACTATGGCGTGGGAGGGAGCGAGCATTGGAGCAATTGTTTGGGTCTTGGGAAGGGGCCTACAATAAACTTCCACGCCTTCTGGAGGCAATGAAGGCGACGACCCCAGGGACGAAATACACAATAGTTCTTGGCCTACAGACGATCTTAACGTTGGCGTCTTTAAGATGGCAGCCTGGGCTTTTGGTCTGTGCATAGAAGCGATGAAATATGCCAAACCTGTTATCTCAATTGATGCTAGTTTTTTATCGGGCCGATACAAAGGTAGATTGTTCTCAGTGTGTGGTTCTGATCCAGAAAATCGATTAATTCCGGTTGCATTCGGATTGGGCGAGAAAGAAGATAAGGATACTTGGGGATGGTTTATGTCTTGGGTTAGATGGGAAGTTTTAGGGCGGAACAATAGATATTGTGTCATATCTGACCGTCATAAGGCAATAAAAGCGGTATTTGCATCTGTAGATTACGGTTGGAAGGCACAAGGTGCGCATGCAGTAGCAATTCATCGGTTCCGCATGCAGCATGTTGCGGAAAACTTATGGAAGGAGGCTGGCGGGTCACAAGATGGTGATTTGAAAAACTTTTTCAAGTGTAGACTTGCTAACAAGAAAAACCCTAGACGTTTTAGAGAGAATTGGGGAGTACTGAAGGAAAACAACCTGAGGGCTTATTAGTACCTAAGAAATTGTGGTAAAATTAATGAAAATGACAACAACGAGCGGCCAAAACTATATAAATGGGCTCAGAGTTTTGACAAGGGGTATCGGTGGGGTATAATGACAAGTAATGGATCGGAGAGTCTGAATAATGTGTTTAGAATAGAGAGAAGATTACCAGTGACAGCACTTATAGAAGGCACGTGGTATAAATGTGCCAACTGGATGAACAAGCGAACACAAGAAGCACTTCAAAGGTTGAGTTTAGGAGAAAGATGGCCGGAAGGAGTAAAAAAATAAATTGATCAAGCACGATGGAAAGTCACGTAAGTACTTAAAGAAAAAGAATTCAATTCATTCATCCATTTTAATTCATTTTGAACTAACTTCATCCTTTTGTTGCAATCTCAGAGGAGTTTATGAGCACATTCGTGTTAAGATTGGACCTTGGAGAATTTCGCGTGAAAGTTCGCGAGGAGTACCGTGATGGTGTAGGCTACGATTATTCCCATTACACAATTCAAATTCCACCCGACATGGAGCAAACCGATGTGCAATTGCCCTTCACTCGAACCACATGTGAGTGCCAAAAACCACAATTGACAGGTATCCCTTGCGCACATGTGATTGCTGTTTGCAGGGAGACAAATTACAATATAGATCAATTTGTGGATGGTCACTATAGCATGCAAAACCAGCACATGATTTGGTCAGCAGGTCGGTTTCATTGTTACAAAGATGAGGATGAATGGCCAGTTTATACAGGTCCGATAATTGTCCCCGACAAGAGTTTGGTCAATCGAGGAATGCGCAAAATCATTCGTGCAGAGATGTGGATGGATAGAATGGAAGGAAGGAAAGGTGGAGGTTCCACAAGAAAAACAAAAAAGAAAAATCAAGGTGAAGCTTCAACCAGTCAACCGCGACAAGCAGCACCTCAACCGCCATATCCGATGGACGCATTGCAATCCGGTCGATACACCAGTAGACCACCAACAAGGGCCAACAGTCCAAGAAGGGCAGCGAGTACTGAACATACGGTTCGGACTCGTCAAACACCCATTCAACAAGGACGAATGTCATTGCATGTTGATCCACGAAGCAACAATAATAGGGAGGACCAAGGATTCGTACAACCACGGAGAAATTCTATAAGCATTGATCCACGTGTAAGAGATGTCGCATCTGGGAATATGAGAAGTGAGTCGGCTAGATTTCCAACCAGCTCAACAGATCAAGGCAATACATCAGGGGAGAGAGAGGACGAAAAGGATTGTTTGGGGAGAAATTCCGCAATGTACTGTCTTTCGGTAAGAAGAAAAAATGAAAAAATTGAAGATTAAGTGTTGTCGTAATTTTATATATTGTAATGGAATGTATTATAAGAGAATATACTATTATTTTATGTATTGTCATTTTTAGTTTGAATTTCAAAATTATGTATTATAATTTTTATGCATTCTAATTTTAGTTTGAATTTCGAAATTATGTATTATAATTTTTATGCATTCTAATTTTAGTTTGAATTTCAAAATTATGTATTATTTTATGTATTATTATTTTATGTATTATAATTAACTCGTATAGTATAATGTGTATGTGCGTAATGAACATTGTACAGCAGATGATGATGGAGATGTTCAAGGGTTTAGTGTTAGCTTGAGGGATTTTATTGTGCCGAAGGAAACCCTTCGATCTGTCAAGAAGAGCATTGACAGGCAGGTATTCTTGTTATCTACAAAAAGCCCCAACCCTAAAAGGCTTTGTACTCATTAGTTCATCCGACCATACTGTGAAGATCAATCCGTTAATCTGCTCTCTCCATTTGGTGCCGATTTTGATGGGGATTGCATTCATATATTTTATCCACAATCACTTGAACTGTTTAGCGTTGAGAAGCAGTTAATTAACTCGTATAATGGGACCCTCAGCCTTCAAGTGGCACATGATATAATATTCATAACTCATTAATATAAAAATTAATAACAATTTCCATTACAATATTCAGAACCCATTAATATAAAAAATAATAATAATTTCCATTACAATAATTCTCATTAATATGAAAACAACGATTTAAATTAATAAGAATTTCCATTACAATAATTCTCATTAATATGAAAACAAGGATTTGCGGAGACTCATGGACAGTTGCCCAATTCTGCGAGAGACTTCGACAGTCGTCGAGTTCTTCCCTAATTGGGTCGGTAAAACTCTACCGCCCATTACCCATGATCGTAGACAGCAGAGTGTTGGTCTACCTCAGATGATGATGTTGTTAGCGAGCTGTCCATCTGGGCCGACCTTTGTACATAATAACAGATTCCACGAGAAAATTTTTAATTTAAAATTGCTGGAATATTAACATTTTCTAAAGTTGCTGGATAAAGGCTACGTGTTTTTTGTTTGTGATTTTGTGACACGAAATAGGAGAACGAATTCAGAGATATATATAGGCAATTATTTACCCGTTTATAAAACGCGCTAGAATAGGGGTCTGCCAAAATTTACTGTGTTTGATGCTGCTCAAACACAGTATCACGCTGCTCAAAAAGTGGACTCCACCTTCGTACGCGTTTATAAAACGCGTTGGAAGCCTTGGAACGCGTTTTATAAACGCGTACGAAGGTGGAGTCCACGTAAAACAGTAAAACAGACTGATAGACTGCGAAAGTATTGAATTGCATTAACTTAGCCCTTCTTACGCGTTTATAAAACGCGCTCCAACCCTTCTTACGCGTTTTATAAACGGGTAATAAGGGTTGAGTTTATTTATAGTCGTTCTTCTCCGCAAATTCACGTCGAAAATTCAGAAATCCAAAAATAAAAGTTTAGAGAAGTTACGCATAGAAGAGAAACCGAGAAAACATAATGTCAACTAAACCACGTCATGTTTGTACCGGTGTGCTTCTCCAACGAGATGGACGAATAAGTAAACGAGATATTCTTCGGCACGTCTACTTGCACTACCCTTCCGACAAATTTTACGTGAAGGTTTTTCAACGCGACGTTTTTGAAGTGAGAGGGCCGAAATATTGGACTGATGTAGTTAAGAGGGATGGAGGATACCATGTCCGACGTGGAGATGGAATCGTATGGTTGCGTTTGCAACAGGCATGTCCTCCTGGATTTGAAAATCATCCGTTAAATGGAAATGACATATATCATTTGGACTGATTATTAGGTTTTCTATAATTATTATGTGTTTTATTATTATGTGTTTTATTATTATCTGTTTTGTTTTATGCTTTAGTATATGTGTATTAATTCGTGTAGTATATGTGTTGTAAGTTTTATTATCTATTTTGTTTTAGTTTTTGTTTTATCCATTTTCATTTTTTTTGTGAAATTCAAAATATTAATATTAAGAGACTTAATATTTATTTAAATTATATTACACATTACAACTCAATGAACATTAAAATAAAAAACACAATACAAATTAAAAATTACAATTTATTGAAATTTTGAACCACACAATACAAAACAAAAAAAATTACAAAATACATGATATTAAAATTTTGAACCACATAAAAAAAAATTGTAGAAGATCCATTGCTAAGGGTGGGTCGAGATAAGAGCACCGCAACTAATAGATAAGAGTCGGGCGACTGATTGTCATATTGACTCCCTCTTTTTCTGAGACTTGGATGAAGATGACTGCATGTATGCATATTCTCATCCAAGGATGTCGACTGCGGTGTTATGGCTCGTAGAACCAGCCCAGCAAACCGCCCTCTACACGTAATAACAGATTCCACGAGAAAGTTTTGAATTTAAAGTTGGTGGAATATTAATAGCCATAAGGATTGTGTGCGACTCTGTATCACTGAATAATTGTGCCGCATACAACCCTTATGGCTATTAGTTTCGCACCAACTAATATTATTTTCCATTCTACCATCCAACTCTTCTTTCTCTCTTATTTTTCCTTTTTTTCTGATTTTTTTCTTTTTTTTTTGGTTTTGGACGACAGAAGGTGGGGGGTATTTATAGAAAAATTGAATCCTCTCGAACGCGTTTTATAAAAGGGTAAGAAGGCTTCCTACCCGTTTTATAAACGCGTAAAGTCACAGAATAACGCGTAAAGTCAGAAACTTTCGCCGCAATCACTGCACTCTTTGAACGCGTTTTATAAACGCGTTCAAAGGCTTCTTACGCGTTTATAAAACGCGTTCGAGAGGAGAGAGAGAGGCGCAATTTATAAACGCGTTGGAACTTTCTTCTTATTAAAAAAATATATATATTAATTCTTTCTATTAAAATTTTTGATGTTAGAATTGTTAGAGATATGTCCTAGAAGCCAATTTTTTAGGCTACTTCTATGGTTTTATGTTATGGATGATCTTATATCATTTGTTCCTTGATTTATGTGTTGACAGTTCATTCAGGTTGAGGATCTGAATTATAGATCACTGTGTTTCATTTAGTAGTAAATGACAACAATAAATCTAAAGCGTCCATAATCTTGATAATTAACAAGGAACATTAATTATCAATAAGATTAGTATGCAAGTTAAGTGATGATTAAGTTCTATAAATCATAGGTTAAGAGTAACCAACTTAGTTGCATATGTTTATGTTAATTGAACATAGTACAGGACACGACCCAACGAAATAAATATTTGGATTGTGTTATGTGTCATTATTTATTTCGTTATGATTTTGATTCTAAGTTTGAGATATTTATCTTTTCCACATGAGGATAGGTTCAATAAATATCGTCTACCGCTGATTCCCGATAAGGGCTGCTATACGGACGTTATTTATGTTCTCTTGAATTGTGCGGGGAAAAGCTAAATAGTCAAGAAAACCGTATGTCCCTCATTAATTCACTTAGTGAGTGACGATATCTGTTTGGGCCCCTTGATGGAGATAGATTGTTTGCTAGCAACTGATACAATTATCTCTAGATCAAGAAACGTATAATCTGCAAGAATGACACATTCCTATCTTGGATTATACGATGATATCGTGAGACATAGGAATCAAAATAGAGATATACTTTTATTCTCTTATGCAGGATTGAAATATTGTAGCTGTACACTATTTATGCGAATTGGGAATCATAACGTGTTGCTAGATACCGCTTATGATTATTGGAATTAAATAGCGATTTAACTCCATGTCCAACGTAGCATAAATCCTCAAAGGGTCACACAGAATTGGTGTTTTAACCATGCTTGCATTATTTATTTATTTGCAATAATTGGTATTGCAAAATATGATAAGTTGATTAATTAATTAAATAGCGTTGTAGACCGTTATAATTAATTAAATCAAAGGGATCATATAGAAATAAATTAATGCATTATCTAATCCCTAAATAATTATTATTAAGTTAATAATTATTTATTTCAACACATATGCATATTATAGGGCTTTAATTAAATAGTTAATTAAAGGCCCAATAGGGATCCAAATTGAGAGCAACAAGAGAGGCCATTTAATGATTGATTAAGTGGACCCATGAGGCAAAGCAATTGGCCCATAAAGGCCTTTATTGTGGCCGGCCATGCATGGAGGTAGGTGGGGTGGCAATTTGGTAAATAGTTAGTGTGAGGTAGGTAGGGTTTGCACTCTATATAAGGATGTGTATGGTTGCAAATACCCCTCTCTCTCTCTCCCACTAACCTAGCCGCCCCCTCCCTTGGTGTGCGCCTCCTCCCTCTCATCTCTCCCTATTGCTCATGTGTTGAGCCCTCCATTCTTCCTCAAATAACTTGTTGATTTGCTAGAAGATTGGGAAAGCTAGGGATTAGTCACATCCTCCAAGTTACTAGCATAACTTGTTGAGGATTTGGTTAATACCAAGTGGACTCGAGGTGATTCGACAAGGAGGCGGGAGCTAGACGCGAGCACAACCACCTACAACCTAGCCGGTTCGAGCCTCTTGATTACTACATCAAGAGAGGTATACCTTGAACCCTTTCTCTTGTGTGAATGGCTTAGCGCAAGATCCGTGTTTGTGCATGATTGTTTATGGCTAATTAGGAGTATTTAATCATAAAATTAAAAATTATGCACTTAACTAACAAGAATTCCCATATAAAATAATTTCGGGTATAACTAGCTAGACAGGTGAAGGGATCGCACATCCTCAAAAATAAATAGCAATATCCCTATCTAGAAGCTACGGCATAAGCACACAGGTAAACTTTGAGAGAGAATTCTGCACAGAGCACATGCAATGATGCAAATGATACTATACAAATATACATCAATTTTTTAAAACAATTTATTTTATCAAATGATTTGGATATGATTTTACACTTACAACACGCAACACACCGCACACATACGAAATTAAAGTGCCTCACAGCTATACCTGTCAAACGTTTATACCGGAAGCGAAAATAACAATTTTCATTTTCGTTCCGTTTCGGTAAAGGAACAAAATAATTATTTTATTTTCGATCCGTTTCGTCAAACGTAATAGAAATCTATTTCATTTAACGTTCCGTCTATATTTTCTATTGATTTCAGTTCTATTTCCGTGTTCCGTTTCATTTACGTTAACAAGTTCTAGTTCTGTTTCCGTTCTGTTTCTGAAAACGGAACCCATTTCATCTTTCATTTAACTTTCCGTTTCGACGGAACGGAAAGGAACGGATGTTAATACTAACATGCCTACTCACAGCCTCAGAGTGCATATCAAGAAAGGAAGGGTGCATGAGTTAAGATTTTTTTTCCCCAATTGGTAGCACACAGTGCAGCTTTCAATTTTTAGGAACAAATTAGCTAACAAAATCAGCGCTATTATTTTTTGTTAGTGTTGAGAGATATTTTTAGTATATTATTTAAAATAATATTTTATTTAAATTATATATATAATATATCACATATTCACATTCAATCATATAGTATGAACATTAAGATTCCGGTGCCATATTTTTGTGGCGTCACAAATGCCACACTTATTTTTTTATTTTAAATTTCATAATTTAAAATATAATCATCCGATCTGAAATGTTGATCTTGTTTACTTTAATGACGGATGCATAGTCATAAAATTTTATAATTTTTGAAGTTTATTTGACACTTCATCAGGAGGTTGAAAAATTAATATATTAGAATTAATCTATTATAGTTATTTTG
Organism: Rhynchospora pubera; assembly: GCA_028095005.1. NCBI lineage: Eukaryota > Viridiplantae > Streptophyta > Magnoliopsida > Poales > Cyperaceae > Rhynchospora > Rhynchospora pubera. The sequence goes on along the minus strand of CM051461.1, from coordinate 104,533,587 downwards.
ATTCGTTTGTTTTTGACCTTTTTGATCAAGCATCAGATAAACTTTAAAAATTATAAAATTTTACGACGATGCATCCGTCATTAAAATAAACAAGATGAATGGTTCAGATTAGATAATTAAATTTTATATTTTAAGATAAACAATAAAAAAGTACAATATGACATTTGTTACCTCAAACCGGCGAGAGAGTGGAGAGAGGCAAATAGCCAATATTCACCGTAAAAGTTTAAGAGGAGAAGGTTAAGCTAAGAAGCGAGCCAACTTTTTTTTTTTTTTTAGAGCCAACTTAATAATGGTCTCTTGTATTGGGAGAAGACAAAAAGCAATAAAAGTGTCACGGGCAGTTTTAAAAAATAAATAGAAATATTATTAATAGATTTAATCATAAGCATCAATTAATTTGCATACAACGGTTAAAATTTGGTGGCACTTGTGGCAGCCAAAAAACTGTGGTATTAGAACTTTTCTCATATATTAATTAGAGGGTTGCTAAATTACATTATGATGTATGACTGCAGTTTGTACATTTTCGAAGGACTGGACGAAAACACTCAATATCTTCTCCATGTGAAAATTATATATAAGAAGCAATTTTTTTTTCAGATTTTTCATTTTTTGTATTATTTTTTTTGGTTACTATAAACTATTGTTATTAGAGAGTTCAAAACAAATTAGATCAACATTTTTATAAATAGAAAAATATAGTAAAAAAATCAATAAAAATATAAAAAATAGATTTCAATAATATTTAAATATGAAGAAAACATTAATCAGCTTGTATGAATCGTTTGAAGTAGAAATTCAAGAGTAGGCACAATGTATAGGATGCATAGGTGCATTAATTATAAAACATTTTATTACCAATCTTCCATTGATTATGTACTTATAATAATCGCTGCATTTTAAAGGGGAAAAAATGTTTAAATTGCTCAGATAGTTTGAATAAGCATAACAGGACTAAACTCATACAAATTTTGGTTTCGCTGCTCTTTCCGAGGACGCAAAAAGTGGAAAGAATATGTTTTAGGATAATGATGGCTCCGTTTGGATTTCATTTGGGAAAAAGAGAATAAGGAAATAAATTTATTATAAATAATCTAAATTTTTCACAAAGTTACACATTTCCCAATATTTCTTCTCACTTCTTCCCTTCTTCTCACACCTTATCCAAACAGAGCCGATAAGACGAAGCAATAAGTTGGTTTTTAGTATTTTTTTTTTTACTAAAATAAGTTTCGAGAGTGAATATCGAACATCTCTTTCCATTCTAACATCCCAAATATATTTCACCATTTTTTTAAGAATTTGGATGTTCTGCTGTCAAAATCACGAAGCTACTGGTGATGCCTGAGAAATTAACACCCTGATCCGAAGTCCAACGAATCGGATAAAAAAGAAGTGGGAAGGAATTCAGTGGACGACGAGAGGATCCAACAAGAGAGCAACATTGGGCATTGACCCTGTGCTCCAAATATATATATATATATATATATATATATACAATTTTCATTTTTATTTTCTTTGAATTACTTAATTCAGGAAAGAAAAGATCTCTTTTTATAAATAAGTTATTGTTGATGTTGACAATGTCTAGTGTGAAGGGAAAAAAATAAATTCCTTGTTAAAAATACATTGTATAATTTCGAATTTGTAAAGTAGGATATCTAGATGTAGTTTATGGTGCATTATGACGCATAAACTTTTTTATGCATCGCAGTATTTTTTCGTTGGTATTTTTACAAATTAACAAATTTAATTTAATCAATCTATTGAAATTTTATTTAACAAATTATTATTTGTTTTTGAATTTTTTGAAACCAGCTATTTTGGAAACAAAATTTTTTTAAAAAAAATTGATTTTTTAGAAAATTTTAATATATAAATTACAATGCTTAAATTGGATTTGTCAATTTATAAAAATGATGCATAGAAGCCCTATGCATCATAGAACATATTGAAAATTTTCAGATACCTGCATGAATAATTTTGGAGAAAGGGTATAAACATAAATAAATTCGGACAAACTTTTGATCAAGGGTTATAATGCAAAATCGCCACAACTCTCAACTTTTTGGCCTCTTGGGAGCGTTAAGCGGGAAAAGAGTCACATGCATTCCTCTTCACACTCGACTAGTGCCATTTTCCCGCTCCTCCTCGTTCTCTACTTCTAGGTCTAAAACTCAAAACACAAGATAGCCCAAGAACAAACCCTAGAAATAGAAACCACCATGCGAGCTCTCCCGCCGTCGGATGGGAGCCATCTCCAGATCGAACGGGCGTGGTACGTTTCCACGGTGCTCCTCCGCCTCGGCCGTCCGGTGCGACCGTTGGAACTCGATCTGAATCCCGATCTGGCCGAATCTCTGTGTCAGGTCGACGGATCTCCGTTATTTCTCACGGACGACGGGCTTGTCACTCTCTCGGGAAGTGCGTTCAGTCACCTTCTACGATTTTGGTCTTATTTGGTGGTTTCTTCAGCCACGAGTGGGAGCCAGTGGGGCCAGGAGGGAGTGGTCTGCGTTAGGAAGAGGAAGGAGAGAGGTTATGAGTGTGTGATGCCACTGTGTAAGAAGAGGAGGCTTCTGATCGGATGTGAAAGAGGCAAGATCTCTTTATTTTTTTAGTGTTTACAAACTTTAATTAATGAGGTAAATTAAAGTGCGTCATGTGACTTTATGTTATGAACGGCAGATGCGGAAGAATTGGAGAAAGATGAACGCGGATTTATTCAGCCTGCAGCTAGAAACGCAGCTGAAAAATCAGAAAAAGAGGTAATTTTATTTTACCTGTTTTATATGTCCTGTTCATTTGTGTAATTGTATAAAAAATGTGTAATTTCTAGTCCAATCTCTGATCTATTATGGTGCATCCTTTGTAAATTCAGGGTAACTTGGTTGGTAACAGCATTCGTTTGAATGGAAGTGTCAAAATAGCTCCTTTGCAAGATAAGCTTCCCAATGAAACTGAGGTGAATCATATGGCAAAAGCTTCCAAGGTGAGCTTCTTCTAGTTAGTTGCTTATTTTAAGCTTTTGCAATCCTGAATTCTTGTGTCATCTAGGCCTGATTGTTTGCTGTTCTGAGATAGGTGCAATTAGGCTGATTATGCCCTATTTTGATTAAAATAAGTTTGGGTTTAATGACAGATTTCGGGGAGACCATAACTACGGATCTGGTACTGTATAAACCCAGTATCACTGCTACTATATGTACTGGCTTGAATAGCAATATTTCTTTTCTTGTAGTACAACAATTGTTTAGCTAAAAAGAGTTTCAGGTATTTGTTGCAAATATCCTCATTATAGGATTTGCCCCTTAAAATGGTTACATTTTTTTCCTTAATTTACATATCCCTGCTCTGCTCCAAAAATAGGGTTGTGAGGGGGAGAGGAAGGGATGACAACAGATTTGTTGTTGGAATAGGAGAATAAACTTTTACAATCAAAATTTGAGGGGGGGGGGAATCTGTAAAAGTTGCAAAGAGATGATAACCTCCTTTCCCCTTCTTGCCCTCCAAATTTTAAGGGCCTGTCTCAGAACTGCTTTGAGGAGTTGTGGGGAGGGGACGGAAAAGCAGTTCAATACGTGTCTATGTTCACCTTGTCTACTATATTCCTTGTTTCCCTTTCTTTGTGGAGCAAGTAAGAACACATGTGTACCTGTCAAAAGTGGTGAAAAGGCATGGAACTGGCCGTTCCGTTTGCTGTTTCATAAAGGAAAACAGCACAGCATGTGATTCGTCAATCATTTTGTTTAGAAAATGAAACAAAATTCCTTGCCGTTATTCGTTCCACTTCAGAAATTGTGTGTATTTTTGTTCAAAACGAGGTGAAACTGATCAATTTCGTGTTTTGTTTGCCGTTTTGTTATTGAAACGAAACAAAAGTCAGTAGCGTTAACAGTTCTGTTTCACCTATACAGAACGACATAATGTTGTGTATTGTACAGGCCTAAACACATGGGGCAAACTGATATCCTTCCATCTCCCCTCCCCTCCAAGCTGTTTTGGAGGAGGCCTTAAGGGCATGCTTCAGACCGGAAAAAGGAGGGGAGTGAAGGCAAGGGTAAGTAACATTTGGTAGTTATTTGCTCTATAGCTGCATAAAATAACTGCATAAAATCAAAGGGGAAGGAAATGAAAGACTTCACCTCCTCTAACCTCCAAATTAATAGTTTTGTCCCCCCAAATTTGGGGTGTAGCGAATTAACTTCCTTCCATTCCTTTTCAATACCCTTCCTTCCCTCCCTAAATTTATTTTGGAGCATAGCCTAAAGTTCTGGAGCAAGTAACAGATCCTGGGTATGGACAATCAGCCCTCCTCCCCCATAGCCACTTCTGGAGCAAGTGGCAGTGTTAAGAAGGAACTAATTATAATCCCAACAGTTGTGTTGGCATTGTCAGCATTTGGTTTTCACTGAATGCATATGGTGCATTAATTTGTCCTAAGTTTTCTAATGCCTCTTGAATATTTTGTAGATCCAAATTGAGCCAAAGAAGCTGCCAAAATTGAAAGAATTTACCATAGAAGAAGAAGAAGGTTCAGGTAAAGAAATGGATTTCTCAATCCTTTTTCCTTTCCAAAAAGTATTTTAACGACATTGATCTTATTTGTTCTGATATATACAAATTGATAGGTGGTTACGGCACTGTGTACAAGGCTAGAAGGAACTCAGATGGGAAAGTATTTGCTGTTAAATGTATGCTTTAAGGGGTACCAAAGTTTCTATTTTACTGTTATCATGAAAGAGTATTGAATCTGAGGTTGCTAACTTTAGAGTGATTTTGTTTGAGCAAGAAGGCAAGAACAGATTATGATCGTTATTAACCTCATTGGAAACACAATCAATTGAAATAACAACTGAATATATATTTCTATCAAAAAAAAAAAAACTGAATATATATTATATTGAAATTGAAAGCTTGTCATACTTGTCTATCAGGTCCCCATCCCAATGCCAATTCCCATCATATAAATAATGAGATGAAGATGCTGGAACGATTCGGGTACTAATAAGTTGCCATCTTTGTTCTTCTCCTGTATAATTTCTATTCATTTCTGAGTTCTAATATTTTCCTTTTGTTGCAATTTTGTATTTCAGAGGCAGAAGCTTTGTTATCAAATATGAAGGCTCGTTCAAGAGTGGCAACTCTGAATGCTTTCTGCTTGAGCATGTTAAGCATGACAGACCAGAGGCAAATTTTTTATTATTATTTTTTCCCCCTTTATGTCAATTTCTTCTCACTTCTTGGGTTTCTTTCTAGCCTACCCCAACTTGCTTGGGACAAAAGGCTTAGTTGTTGTTGTTGTTGTTATATGTCATTTTTTTATCAGGACTAATTTGCACTTCCCTTTTAAACTTAACTCATGAACATTTTGAATTTCCGTAGATGTTAATTCAGATAAAGATTAAACTATATGGAAAATTGTTTACTAGGCTTTGAATGAAAATCAACATCTTGTTTCATTATCTTATTTGATCTAGATATTTTGTTATCTATGCAGGTCCTGAAGAAGGAAATAACTGTGCCTGAACTTTGTTGGTATGGCTATTGCTTGTTCAAAGCTCTAGCAAGCTTGCATAAACAGGTATAGCAAAGATCTATCTTTCGCAGCTAAAGCAATCCCTCCCTCCCCTCCCCTCTTTTTTTTTTTTGTTTGTTTTTCTAGTTCTGGGTTCTAATTTCTGTTTTCACTAGGGGATAGCACATCGTGATGTCAAGCCAGGGAATTTCCTCTTTTCTCGTAAGTTAAACAAGGGCTATCTCATTGACTTCAACCTGGCCAGTGTAAGTTGCACAAAAAAATGCCTTAATCCATAATTAAGGAAAGGGATATCTTTGTGTTGTTTTTTACTTTTTTTGTTCACTTGTGCACAGGATCTCCACCGAAGGTTTATGAGAAATGGTTGGCACTCTTATCTCTGTTTTAAGTAAAAACCTGTATTTACTTTATACTTTGTAGACATTTTGTTAAGTCATGTTAGACCTTACATGAGGCCGCAACTCCTTTTGAGAGTGGTTTTGCAAATATCTTTGTTGCCTTTTGGCTTTCTTTTAAAAGTATAATTCTTGGCTGTACTTTTCAGCTGATCAGTTTTATGTTTACAAAACCACAGCAACAAGTACAGATACTGCTCATCTTTCTGCACTCAGGTCTAATTCAAACAACACCAAAGAAAAGCAAAAACAAATTTTAAGGAGGTCAACCCAAAATCCATCAGATGTTGCAACCAAACATGAATTAAACAGCCATTTCTCTCAGAAACCTGCTGATGTGTCGGGCTTGACCTCCATAAAAGATCATACCAGTACCAGAACTTCACAAGAGAGACGAAAGCAGCCAATAATGTACCAGGCTTTGAGAAAGGAGTTAGTGCACTTTTTGAATGACACTGTACAAAGTAGCCCAAACAAGGAAGTGGAAGGCCCGACTTCACGTCGAAAGAGAGTTGCAGCTGTACCAACCAAAAGTGACAGGAGTCATGTCATACTTACACCCATGCCATTGTACTGTAGTGGTGCTTCTGTCGCAGGGTCAGGTGCGCAAAAAAGTAAAGGTAGGTATTTTTGTCTGAGAAATTTGTAAAAGAACCTGTGCACCAAATTTGGAGGTTACATGATTTTCTGTATGGCACATGCTAAGGTCCAAATTATAAGTGGAATCACAAGGGTGTTGGCATACATCTTGTACTAGTATATGACTGTGCTTTAGAGACAGGTCTCCATAGAGTTAATATGTTACACTGATTTGGGAATGGCACAAAACTCTCTGTTGCTCTTGTTTAATCTACTATGTCCAGCTAAAATAATATACGAAAGAGTGTATGAATTTTTTAGTCTATACATATGTGCAGTTATGTGACTCTCTGTGGTTTATGTTAAAGGGGAGGGGAAGCATAGGAAGGAAGGCCCTTGTGCAGGAACAAAAGGATTTCGTGCACCAGAGGTTCATTTTCTATAAAATTTGTCAAGAATCAGCTTTATTCCCATTTAAATGTAATGCTTACAATTTAAGTTTGAACATTTATATTTTCAGGTCCTTTATAAATCATTTCATCAAAGTTGCAAGATTGATATATGGTCAGCTGGTGTAACCCTTCTTTACCTGATTATAGGAAGAACTCCCTTCGGTGGAGATCCTGAGCAGTAAGTTCGTAGCTAATATGCACAAGGAACAATTTAAATTATGCTCTAGAGAAACTAAAAAATATCATGCATACTTCTAGGACCTGGGAAATGCTCCTCATAGTTTCTTCGTAAAGTAGCAAAATTACCCCACATATAACCCTATGGGGTCTGTCGTTTGTCTTTCTGCAGTATGCATTTGTAATTTTGTATAGGTTTTTACTGATTTGCTGATGCTGTTAACACAAAGCAGGAACACAAAGGAAATTGCTAAGCTGAGAGGAAGTGAAGATCTGTGGGAAGTAGCAAAGTTACACAACTGTGAATCCTCTTTCCCAAAGGTAAAAAACATCAATATTTGATCTATCTATTTGTACATATATTTCGAAAATTAAAGTAACTAACAACTGTACTGATAGTTATGGTGAAATAATACAAACCCCTCTTATTTAAAACTTTGTTTCTTGTCTTGTTCAGTAATTAACTGCACGGTCTATATTTGATCGGTCAAGGCTCCTTTTGGATAAAATATAAAACAAGTGAAGCTTGAATGTCCACTATGTAGTCTTAACTTGAAGCCTGATTACATAATTCACAACGGAGTGTACCATTCAATTTTTGTACCGATACATAGTGTCAAAATTTAGGCCAATCTTTGACTGCAAATTTTGCTCTGTACCATGCAAGTTTGTGGCCTAAATTCACTTTTTGTTCTTTTCCTAGGAGCTGTTTGATGTGCGGTTTGTGCAATCGGTAAACCTAAGAGAATGGTGCAACACTAACACACGCCGACCAGAGTTCATTAAGGACCTACCAGACACTCTTTTAGATTTAATTGATAAGTGCTTGACTGTCAATCCGAGGTGTCGCATCTCGGCTGAAGAAGCCCTGGCACACAAATTCTTCCAACCGTGCTATGAAAGCCTCAGGAAGCGACGGTTGAATAAGAAGTCATCGCAACCTAGCACTAGTTGATCGATCTATATAAATAGAGGTCATAATATTGTCGTATGTAAATTAGTTTTCTTTCTTTATGCTTGTATGTGCTTTACTGATCTTAGATTTGTCCTTACATCCAGCATCATGTAAAAAAGATCGACCAATACACGGTCAATGCAAATTTGTTCCTACTAGTGTACATGCTAGGGGCTTTCAGGAATAAGGTTAGAATGAGACTTTCATCTTCTGAATATTAAACACCGCAACTGTGTAGTCCAAGTGCATTGTGACTAAAGGTGAGAATAAATGGAAAATATAATAATTAGAAAACATAGTAGATCCATTCTATCTGAAGCTTATGATCATACTCCATCTATAGGCTGGGTCAACTCCGGGCCGATTGTAGAATCGGACCAATATGTAAGGGGAAGAAAATTCACAATATTTTGAGTAATAAACATAATTTTATTCAGAAAAGCATAGAATGAATAGTTTAAAGTTTTCAAGTAATTTTAAATTAGGGTGAAGCAAGACCCACTTACTGCTCCTATTGTACACCGTACACCTGTCCTAACTATAATTTATCAATCCCCAAACAAAACTCCGTTTTGTTCTTTTGTCTCGAGACATTGCCACAGCAGCAGTCCTGCACACAACCTATAACCGACAATTTTCAAAAAAGTACCATTTCTTCCCATGCACCACATAACTTGAAATTTTCATGTCGGTTTCATTTTATCTTAGTTAGCTAACGAATGTTTATTTTCGGCTCTTACCACTTTTTCCCCCTTGATCTGAGTGACGTGCAAAGACTCCAAGATATTTTGATGAGATTCCGACTTAACTGCCAAGAAAACGATAAAAAGGTCGTATTCCATTTTCCTTTTTGTCCCTACATAATTATCTTGAAGGAATATGCTAAAAATTTGATGGGCCTTTATTAGAAACTATAACATAAGATGATCTCATACATGTGACAAATAAAAAAAAATAATATAATATTAGATAATAAAAGTATAAAGCTAATAGGTGCAATACGACACCGACACTCGTATTGGGTTCGATACGGGATACGATGGTGAAATGAATATGTATCCATACGTATTAATACGGGCCGTATCCATACGTATTGTGACCGTATCGGACACCGTATCCATCAGTCAAAATATATATACAGTCGTATCCGAATTTTTTAAAAAATACCGTATCCCCGCACCCGTACCGTATCCGACACGATACCCGCACCCGCATCCAAGTAACATAGCAACTAACTGAATATTTATACTTAATGAATTGATCATTTACGCTTATAACATTTAATGGATTGAACATTTATATTAATAATATTTTAATAAATTGAACATTAATACTTAATAAATCGAACATTTCTACTTACTAAACTTAGCATTTATGCTTATAATATTAAATAAAATTGAACATCTATGCTTATAATATTTAATAAATTAAACATTTATACTTAAATTGAACCTAAATTTCGAAATCCCAATAAATATTTGCAACCCCAAGTCCCTGGCTCTCAATAAATATTTGCCCAACGAAACGGACAAGAACTGGAGACAATTAAGCTGGAGGAGATGGAGACGACATCAGGCTTATCAGGATTCTTGGATCCTGGAGCCCGAACAGGCCCATGCATTACGACAGAATCTAATTGGCGACAGAACATCCATCCCAATTGAGGAATCAGGCCATCTCGATCCCTCGTTATCTCGCTAATCTTATGCACAAATCACACATTTTGTGAGATCTGGAACTATTTATTCAAGATTGATCCAAACCAAACATTAAAATAAACAATAAACAATATTGCTACCAACATTTAACCCAGGTACTCTACAAGAAAATAAAAATGCAAGCTAGTTCATTCAGAAGAGCACTAACATTGATCTTTAACTCGGAAAGAATTTTTATGCATCCTTAATAATTAGTCATGAAGCATTGCAATTGTAAACATTGCATCCGGTATACCACTGAGAACTAACATGGCAAATAATTTTACAATAAAAATGTAGCTAGGTTTCGATATCCATGTACGAACAATCATTATCATCGCAAACAAACGAGTACGGCGATGTCTTGTTGGTGTATGATCAAGACTGAGATTGAGAGTAGTGGGCATTAGATTGGAGTTGGATGAGCTTTTGGCGGTGCTTTGGAATGTCGACCATGATGCTCATTGACATCTCATGAAATTTGAGTTTGTCATCCATCAGATTTAGAATCTGGGTGTTAACTTGGGACAGAGCCGACACTGTAGAAATCAGCTCCTTCCTATCCTGGATTTGTTTGACTATTAATGTTTGATTCGCAGGAAATTCATCATCATTATGTTTCATACCAATTTTGCAAATATTGAGCCCTCTCTTGAGGTCATTGTATTGGGAAAGGAGGCGAGCCTCTTTGCTGCCTAATTCCTCCATTTCTTCCTCCAAATCTTGGATTGAACAAGCCAAGACCTCCACAAATTTTTCATCCAGCCTCAGCTGGGCCTTGACCAACAGCTCCGTATAATATATACTATCCATTGACATGGTAAGCGACTGGTGATCTTCAATCGATGCAGAGACCAAAACTGCGATTGTCGTCGATATCATCACCAAAACTTTCATTTTCAGATGATGTGTGACAACCATAACTAGAACTAAAACAAGAACCTGAATTAAAACCAGACATGAAGGCAGCTTGTTGCTTAATAAAAATGTTTTGATGTTCTAATTTCTAACCATACCACAATTAGAAACCTAAATAAAGTACGTAATATTATACAGATATAATCGGAAGCTCAAAAACACATATGACTCTGGCTGATAAGGATCTTTAAATTCATCATCCCAAAATCATTCTTTAATAGTTAGTGTAATTGCATTTCAAAAAAAAAAAAAAAAACAGAGGATGATGGGAAATCTGATTTTTTTAGAATGTCATTAATGAAACTCCTCCCTTCATCCCATCATCCTCATCATCCCACGCTTACCTTCTATTTTTTTCGGCCATCCTCTGAATTTTAGTAACTATTTTAGTTAATATTTTTTTCCAGAACAGTTAGTTATTTTTTCAGAACAGTCAGTAAGATTAATCAGAACAGTTAGTTATTTTTCCAGAATAATTAGTTATTTTTCCAAAACAATTAGTGAATTTTCCATAACATTTAGTTATTTAACCAGAACATTTAGTAACATTATCTAGAATAGTTAGTTATTTTTCCTGAACTTTTCTATTAATATTTGAAAATGAAACTTAATTAAAAAAAAGCAGTGAAGAAAGGGGGAGTACATTGGATTAATTGTATTCTAAAAAAAAGAGGGAATGAGGAATCATCCCCTAGACTTTCTTATTAATGAAGATATGTTAGATAATTAATGAAGATTTGGGGATGATGGAGATGATAAAATCTATTGTTGGAGTTATGTCCTAGAAGTCAATAATTTAATTACTTAAATATTAGTTTATGTTATGGATGATATTTAATCATTTGTTCCTAGGTTTATTATTGACAGATCATTCAGGTTGAGGTTGTAGATCTCTGTGGATCATTCTTTAGAATGACAATAATAAATCTAAATTGTCCATAATCTTGATAATTAACAAGGAACATTAATTATCGTATAAGATTAGTGTGCAAGTTAAGTGATGATTAAGTTCTACAAATTATAGGTAGCAGTTACCAACTTAATTGCATATGTGTATGTTATTGGAACATAGCACAAGACTTGATCCAATTAAAAAAAACATATGGATTGTGTTGTGTGTTATTGTTTATTTCATATGAGTTTGATTTTAAGTTTGAGATGGTTCAATCTTTCCACATGAGATTAGGTTCTATAAATTTATGTTCTCTTGAATTGTGCGGGGAAAAATTGTTCATCAAGAAAAACGTATGTCCCTCATTATTATACCTAGTGAGTGATGATATCTATTTGGGCCCCTTGATAGAGTTGGATTGTTTGGCCAATTTATACAATCAACTCTAGATCAAGAAATGTATAATCTGCAAGTATTACGCATTCTTATCTTGAATTATACAATGATATCACGTGGCATAAGAATCAAACAAGGAAATACTTTTATTTCTTATGCATGATCGAGATATTGTAGCAGTATATTATTTATGTGAATTGAAAATCATAGTGTGTTGCTAGATACCGCCTATGATTATTGAAAATAAATAGCGATTTATTTTTCATGTCCAACATAACATAAATCCTCAAAGCATCACACAAATAGGACTTTAATTAGACAGTGCATTATTTATTTATTCACAACAGTAAGTACTGTGGAAATATGATAAGATTGATTAATTAATTATATACCGTTGCGAAGCGTTATAATTAATTAAGTCAATGAGATCATATAAAAATAAATTAACATATTAACTAATTCTAAAATAATTATTAAGGAGTTAATAATTAATTTAGTTCAACACATTTTAATATAAATAGTTATATTAATTAATTGGGCCGTTATTTAATAACAAATGAATAGTCTAATTAAAGAGCAAACTTGAGAGTCCTTAATTATATAAATTAAAGGTCCAAATGAAGAGGTTATATGGCCCATAAATGTTCATTTTGTTGCTGCCCTATATGCTGGTAGGTAGGATGACATAGTTGTAATTATGTAAGAGGTCAATTAGGTTTTGTGCTCTATATAAGGACCACTTATGAGAGGGTCCATCTAAGTTTTTTCTCTCCTCTCTTCTCTCCCATTGAGGCCGCCACCCTTTCTCTCTTCTCCCTCTCATTTGCTCATGTGTTGAGCTCTTTCATTTCCACTAAATCAAAGTTGTTGATTGATGCAAGAGAGAAACCATAAGGATTATGCTTGATCTTTGGGTATGATAGCACGTACCTTGTAGAACGTGATTAATCCTCGTTGGTGGACTCGAGGGCGGCTACTCGACTTGGTGGAGGCGGTGGAGAAGGCACGCCATCAATTCTCATACATTGGTCGAGACTCGCGGATACGATTCCGCGAGAGCTACAATTTCTCCTACCATTTCTCTTTGTGTGTTGATTGCTTGGCAATATCCTTTTGTGTGCTTGGTTAATTAGGTGTAATTAGCATAAAAATTAAATTTTGAGCACTTTCTAATATCTATGGGATGATAAGAAGCAATTCCCCATATGACTTGGCTGCAAATTAAATAGGAAAACAAAAAAGGAAGATCATTGCCGGTCCTTGAGATTGTTCTAATATCTTAGCTCCGTTTGGATCAGTGTTTTAAATACCGTACCGGCGATCAAACCGGTGAGACTGTCGGTATGGGGTTTATCGAGGTTTACCGGTTTTATCGGTTTACAAACCGGTATAATAATATATAAAAGTCCATTTATACCAAAAGAATAATGTGGCATAATGGTTAAGTATGTTGTCTTTTATGCATAAAGACTAGGATTCGATTCCCCATCTCAACAAATTTTGTATTGTTTTCAATTTAACTTACTTGTTTCTCTGGTTCAAAACAATAAACCGGCCGGTTCATTTACCGGTTTAAACGGTTTTTTCCGGTTTTTTTCGGTTCATCAGAAATCCGATTTTGTGGGCTAAACCTACCGGACCAGGGTCCGGTTCACGGTAAATCCGGTTGAACCGGCCGGTCCAGTACGGTTTTTTAAACACTGGTTTGGATGGTGTGGGAATAAGAGAAATAAGAAAAGAAGTATTGGAAATTGTGTAACTTTATGAAAAATTTGAATTGTTTATAATAAATTTACTCCCTTATTCGTCGCACATGTTCAACAAGTATGAAATTCCATTCGCAACATAATTCATAACTTGATAACCTCTATCTAGCCTATTTAGAAAAAAAATTTCATAAATATTGCAATTCAATTATAATGAAGTTATGCCAATCAAATTGAAAATCCTTTCAATCAATTGATCTAACCTGAGTTAATATTCTCTTTACAACAATATATTAATTTGTTTATTTTTGCCCTGTTATTTAAAACTCAAGCAACATTCATTTCTAAATGGGCATCATCATAGCTCGTTTGGATGGTATGAGAATAAGAAAGGAACAAAGATTTTAGGAAGAAAACATTGGAAAGAGTGTTATTCCGGAAAGAAGAAATGTTGTTTGGATGTTGAGTTAGAAATAAACAAATCAAAGTTCATTAAATTTGTTTATAGTCTAGTTTTAGTCATTGAAATTTCATGTCCTTTGAAAATCATTAAACTTTCAAATAATTCAATTTTAGTTACGCATCACAATTCCGTCAAATAATTCAATTTAAAATCTCTGTTTGGTCACGCCACGGAATAGGCCGTTCGAATAGAGATGAGTGTGTTTCTCTCTCCTCAATTCCATGTGAGCTATTTATTTCTTGTTCTTCTGATTTCGGGAATTTGAAGAATTTGTAATTCCTAGATATAAATTTATTGGAAAGTGTGTAATTTTGTGAAGAATTTAGATTGTTTATAATAAATTTGGCATATAAAATGCTCGGAATTTACAATTCCGACCTCATCCAAACAGGACCCAAAAAGATGGAACTAGAACAAGCCTGAAAATAGGCTAATTCATTTTCTTGTCATATATTTGGTTTCATCTAGAATTACACTGTTCACGAATAAGGCCTATTCACGAGCATCCAAACATAATAGGTTTGGCTCTTATGTAGGGGTGTACAACGGACAGGTCGATGATATTTTAACAAAATTTGAACCCAACTCGATAATACCGGGTTAGAAAATAAATTTAGTTAACCCACCCGTAATCCAACCCAACCCGTCAATTTTTTTTATGTACGGATTTTTGCGGGTTAAACGTGTTTAGTGAATTAAAATTTTGATCAAATAAAAATACATATAAAAATTATTTTGTGGCTATTACAATTTAGTTCGATCGAGACAAATTAGAGACGTATTTGAATCATTTTTCAACTTTCGAGTCATTGTGAGAGCAATAGAGGATGTGCATGTCTACGGAGGATATCGAAACTTCATGAAATAAGAGATATTTGAGTAAGGGTATGAGAAAAAGTGAGACAAAGAGGAATAAATAATGATAAACGGGTGTGTTGAACTATACACGGGTTTACTAGTATAAAACCCGTAATCCAACCCGAAGTAACGGATTTTTCAAAATTAGAACCTGTACCCAACCCAACATCATGCTAACCCGATAAAAAACGATTCAGGTCAGGTGGATTGAACGGATTGAACGAGTTCACGATTTTCTTTATACACCCCTACTCTTATGGTTTCTAACAAGGTTGCAGTTGCTTTGAAAAATATTTTTAGAGAGACATTGGTAGTTTCTACCAAGGTTGCATTAGCTTTGAAAATTGCACAAGTGCCTATGCAATAAAACTTGGTTTATAATTTTGACAGAGGTCTCTACTTTTTTCTTCAAAAAATAAAAAAAATGGTTTACTTTTAGGAGTTGGAATTTGTTTTTGATTAGTTGCAATTAGGCTTCATTACTAAAATTAAAGACATCAATATTATAAATAAAAAGTCGTGGGAGTCCGCATAGGTAAGTTTAATAAGAACTCGACACGGCAGCTAGCAATTTTACGTTCTTATGGTTGTGGAACGTAGTTTGTATAAACTTTGGTGTGTCGAGTATGATCTATGCAAAAAACAAACCCGTTCCATGAACATTGGTGTAATTGGGTGCTCAAATATTTTTTCCATATTTGTCACACCCCTTTCCATCTAAACCTCCATCGCTTGCAAGGAAAAACTAAATTGCCATTGCCTCTTCCTCTTCTTCTCTATACCGAGCAACCAAACAAACACCTTATGCCGCATAAAAAAAAACCACGCCGCCTCTCCTCTTCTTCGTTGTTTGGCGGCACCTACCCGTTATCCCGCATTTCCTCCCTCCATTCGCCCTCTACTCTGACTGATGGGGTCTATCACGAAAACCCTAGATCTGTTTATGAAAGTAAATTTATGAATTTATGTGGCAAGATGATTACGAAGCTATTGCAAAGGTGGTCAGTATAATAGCCAAAGGCTGATGTTGGTGAGTTTTGAAACATTAAGTTAAAGCAAGTTTATAATTTGACTCACTGAATTTTAAAAAAAGCAAGTTTAGAACTGTACAGCTAAATACCCACCATTCATGGCAAGATGCACAATAAAGCAAAAGGAACAGTAGCCATTGTAATGGAAATTTCTTGCAATTCGTATTTTAAAACTTGGTTATTTGTTTTGTTTTCCTGCTTGGTCTTCTGATCTGTTTTTTTTATTCATTTTCCTTGCAACTAATTAAATTTAATTCTGATTTTGTAGATATTATAATAAAAAGACTGATATTCTATTTCAAATTCTTATATGATTTTATGAAATTAAGAACAATGATTAAAATTTTTATGACAGTCCATTTCTGGTATTTATTGTAACTTCTCGGATCATTGCTGGAATCAATAAATATATAATATAATGGTAATAATGACCATAATTATTGCAGTTACAAATTCACTTCGTCTATATATACATTCTTCTCTAGAAACTGTGTAGTTTACCTTTGAATAACCTTTAGGTAGAATTTGAAAGGTAGCTCTGTCATCCTTTTCTTTTTTGATGTATTTTTCCATTACCAATTTATTTCTATTTCTAACGGGACTGTTCTAAAATTACCTATTTGTATATTATATGTTGGGAACTATGTCTACTATCTGGTCAATCTCGCAATTTAGTAACAAGATTCAAGAAGTAATTCATGTCAGAATTTTGAAACGGGTAATATTTGGGGCATGAACTTTGTGCTGGTAGACAAAGAGGTATGCCATTTCTTGATTTTTAGATAGCCCTAAAAACTGAAATCAACCATTTTGAACTCCTTTTATTTTTTTTACATTTTGATGGCAGATATTTTTTTGCTTTTCTGTTAGGACAAAGTATTCTTTTATAATTAAAGGTTGTTAACAAATAAATTTATAATCATTATTATTCATTTGTTAACAACCTTTAATTTATTTAGAAAATTTTGTGCTCAATATCCAGCGGTATTCTATTATAATAGGACAAAAAAAAAGAGATTTGCAGAAAATCCTTAAGCCTCTAAATCTCAATACTGTATATATGCCTATATGGTATTACATTTATTGTTTTCAGGAATATTGGTATGTAGTTTTGAAGAAGCTCACGATTAAGTTTCAGCATCCACCAAAATGCATATTGGATCGTTCAAATTAATAAGACCAAACAGGGAGGGTATTGGTTTTTTGGTGCAGTATTAAACATTGCTGAGTGATGTTTCTTGCCAGTGTCGTTTGAGAACAAGACAAATGACGATCTTGCTATTATATGGAGAGATGAGGGGTTTGATGATTTGTCCATCAATATGTGAAGTAATTGATCTGACATATCTAGCTTGAAGTGTCTTAATCAAATATGTTTAATTATAAAATTTTGATTGCAGAGGCAATGATAAAATGTCTAAAGAGAATTACAAGGACAAGGATAGATGTTAGCTTCAGAAAGACGATGCAAAAGCTATTTGCTCATTCTATCTACTATTCAGGTTTCCTTTTCTTCATGTTTCATTTTTCTTAGTTTCCTTAATTGTTCTTTTTAGATATACTAGATAGTTTCCTTAATTGTTAAACACTGAAGCGGTTAAAATTCAAGGTGTAAAATGAGACTGCATACCCAACTGGTACATACTTATCTCAGTTATCTGGTAGAAGACCTGTAGACTTTCTGATTTCACTATTCCTCTCTTATTTTTATAAAGCTTTATTTATGGCTCAAATATCACTATTCTACCATTTTCATCTTGATTTGGCAATTATTGTATAACCTTTATTTACCATTCTTTTCATGTAGTTCAAGACCTATATGATAAATTCTGCTGGGGCTGATGTGATATCTCACATGATTAATGAATTTGCTTTGTAAATCTGATGATAATATTACATTAATTTTGAAGCCATGGCTCTCCATTGTACCATTGTAAATATAATTTTTGTCCATAGAATCCTTTTGTCTAGGAAATGAGAGAATATACAATGCCCTATGCATTATTGCAAGCATTAAGAATAGTTACTTTAAAAATGAGAAAATTCTGATGTACACGATTTAATTTAAGTTAACAAAGAAATACAAATAACAACATTTGGTTTCAAAATAACATATTATAGCTGCAACCTTTTATGTTCCATTTTTTTTCTGCTGGATTTCTTTCGTCCTTTAAAGCTGATTTATTTTGGTTTAGGTACCAAATATTTCTTCTCTTTGTTTATCATTATAACATAATCAATTTGAGATTCTTTTAAGCCTCTTTTTGTTTTTTAGGTGGCGACTATCTTGCAGCATAAATATGGAGGGTCTTTAACATAATTCCAAACGTGCTATTTGTTACTGGTAAGTGCTAATTCAGCTTGAGCATGTATTAAATTTTTTTTCCCATTTTTTTCTTACTTCAATGTGAGAGTCTACCCATTTTCAATGAACAAATTTAGTTTCCGATTCAGTTTTAAGTATTGGCATGCTTGATATTTCGTGGTCTGATGAGATGGATGAAATTTATGGTTTCCACATTAATCCTCTTTTTCAGAATCGAGGAATGGTGAGGATTATGAATTATTTTGCAAGCAAATTTTTCTCATATTGTTAACTTGCTGGTGTCTCATGAAATGAAATAAGTAAAAAAAAATAAAAATCTATAACGTGCATATTGCAATTCCATAGTTAGAACAGTTAATATAATATATACCTATATTGAAGTCAGTATTACTGATAAAAAATAATGTGCCAGTTTGTCTTTTATTAGTACATATACATATGGCTGCCGGATGGAATTCATTATAATTAAGAGTGGTTTATAAGAGTGTTTATCTTTTCATCATTATATTACTTGATATTTGATTACATTTAAGAAAACAACATTTGGTTTCAGAATTTACAGTTTATATGAATCCCATTGATTTATCAGTTAGCTGCAAGGACATTTTAGGCAATTGAAGCCAGCAAATAATGTTCGATTTTTGGTCATGTTGATTGTAGTATGATTTTGTGATTTAGTGTTTTGATCTAATTTATAGTAGTAAGCTAAGATTTCTACATATTTTGACATAGGATTATGGCAAATATATTTCATGAAAAAAGGGAATGTTCTAAAATATGCGTAGATATCTCACCTGAAACCCAAGGATTCAGTTGTAATTATTTGTTGTTGATTTTTGCAGGTACATGGGTTCCTTTTTCTCAAAGGTGTAAATTGATTCATATTCAAATGATGGATAACCAAAAAAAAAAAGGGAAATTTCTAATGGGCAAATTGCTATGGCATCTGGGTTCTTTTTGAGAGAAAAAAAATGCATTAATAAGGAAAATGTATACAGTGAATATTAACGGCAATTAGTGGCTTTTGGTTTAATGGCAATTAATAACAATTAATTGCTTTAATAAAATAATGAGTCATGCGTTTGTCTATTGGTTTATTAGTTCTGAGTAAAAGATTTTAGTATTAATGCTATCTCAAAAAATTAAGGGGACAACATTAAAGGCTATTGAAGAATTGTTTTTTTTTCTTTGGAAACAACTATTTAAGAATTGTTGCATGTTCTATTATCTCTTTAATATGACGATTTTGTGGTTTGTTTTTAATTTACAAATTATTCTTATTTTCCTATTTTACAACAATTTTAGATTATTGGTATGCAATATGATATATGATGTATAATATAATTATATTCTTTTAGACTATTTTAGAACAATACGTCGAACACAAATTAGCTTATCATTTTTAAAACATCATGTCTTTTGGCCATCGTTTTACAAACATCCACAAATTTAACAAAAATTTTGTAGTATGTCAAACTAAATAAAATTGAATTATATATCGACAAAAATATACATGTCTGATTTATATATAACTTAATTTTGGAATAAAATAAAAAATAATATAATAAAAATTCATGTATCGAGCGAAGCTCGATCAACCCCACTAGTAAATACATAAAGTACGATTGTTTTTATCTTTTATTATTATACAAACTGTTTCATTTTATTGGACGAAACCATAAACTAGACCTAATAATATCTAAAGCATGAAATTTAACCCTAATTTTGCATCTAAACACAACTTAGAGTATTTAAAGCTTACGAGAACCAAAACAATATTTTTTAAAGGTTGAAAGGAATGCAACTACCAAAACTCATCATAATAGCTTAGATGCATCTCCATGTTATTAAAAACAGAACTTTCTAGCAAAATCAACGAATAAAGATGAAATAAAAGATTGATTGAGCACAATGATTGAGAGGAACCTTAGATTATCTACCACAATGGGCTCTGTAGTTGAAGCCATGCTTTTAGGATCGCAAAAACGATCTAATCAAAGAGCTTTGATCAGAGACTGGAGAGACATCTAGACTGAATCCAAATGAGAGTAGAGATAGTTCAGATTTGTTCGTTTCCAAATCTGAGTGAGAATGAAAGCAATAGATCGATTCAGATTCAATCTCGATCTTCATTATCTTTGTTATTTTTCTTTAACAATGATAATTGACTGAATCCAAATCTCATTACTCAATTATAATTGTTATTTTTATTTTTTTTAGACGGAGATTCTAATACCATTTGCTAATGGAGTAATAAGATTTGGAGATGTCGTCTCGTTGCAATAAATTTGCTCTAGTTCAGGTAGTTCTCGACTTGAAAATGGACATCAACTGACAACGAGTGTTAACGAATGACCTTTTTGTCCTTTTGGAACTTTTTCCTATTTAATTTAACAAAGAAATTTTAAATAACGTATAAGTTCGAAACTGATGCTAGCCGTGATCCTTCTAAAAAGGACGGCCTGTATTTTGCTGTCCACGTTAGCATTTGCCAAATTTTATTAAATATTCTAAAATATCCATACCACTTCAATGCAAGTTTTTTTTCTGGTCGAACACCAAAGTAAAGGTTCTCTTTATAACTTTTCCGATCATATTTTAGAAAACTTTTTTTTTCTTTTTTTGTCTCTCGAGTCAAACAATAATTTTGTTTATTTGTCCTATATAGACTTGTTTTTTTAAAGTATGATATTAAGAAATAAAAAAAGAAAATTCTATTTTTTACAAACCAACTTCATAATTTGTTTCCTCCAATATCCTAAGAATAAATATTAGCTTTGAGGGAAAAAAATATATCATCAATTACTTGTAGAATTATCAAAGAATTTCTTCGATGCATATTGGAGTTTCTTATATTTTGTCTACAGAAATGAGTTCTTCATTTCTATTAAGTATTGTATATAAATGAAATGAAAACTCTGAAAATTTTATATACATATAAAGGAAAAGTTTGTTTTGGTCCCCTAACTATTACCTGTGTTGCATATAAGCTCTTAAATTCTTATTTGGATCATTGAACCCCCTGAACTAAAATGAATTTTTTCGTTCAAGACCTCCCGTTATGATAAAACACTAAGGTGTGTTTGGTATAAGGTTTGAATAAGTCTTATTCCGAATAAAACTTATTCGGGATGAAACCAAACGCGTTTTGAATAAGTCTTATTTTGAATAAGGACTTATTCAACCCCTTATTCAAGAAAAGAAAGTAAAAATACTTTTAAGAATTTTTTTTTTTTGAAAAAAACGTACAGTCAATATTTCCAACTCAGTGAGTACTTGGTAGTAGTTTCCTCAAATTTGGCACTTGTAGATGTAACAAAGAGTTCCGTTTTGAAGATATGGTAGCATGCTTGAGTATCCAAAGACCAATTTTGCTGTGAATAGAATAAACCTTTGACCTTTCAACTTGGGATTCCCTCTTAACTCTCATCACCGCCTTCTTTTACTTTTGTAACGGAAGGACTTAACGTAATCAAATCAAATAATTTGTGGCTCGATTGGATTAGAAAAATATATAGGAGCTTATTTGAACTAAAAGTAATAATTCAGGGGACAAATCATTTAAAAGTCATGAATAAGAAGGAAATCATTTGGAAGTCATGAATCTTACCGGATAGATGATAAATCACGCTTTTTTTTTGTCTAAGAATATAAATGTCCATAGGCTTAGCATAAATTAAGTTAATAAAAAAAACTACACGACAAAGTTGTGGACTTTCTATTCTAACAGTGTAAAATATGTTTGTCATTTTCTAATTCCTTAACCCTGAAAAAAAAATGTTGATCTTTTATGAGCTTTTTAGTGCTAAAGGCTAATAACGGCCTCCAGGCCCAAAAAACTAAATTCTGGCTATTCATTCAGCCAGGAAAAATTAATACTAACTTTACTGTTCATATTAATTTTGATAATAATAGAAAAAAATTGAAATTTTAATACTAACATTGCTGGATCGTCATCCCAGTTGACGAAAGCCCAATACCCTTGGATCGTCATCCCAGTTGACGATGCAATTGTCCCTCCCCTATATAAGCGACAGCGACCCCCACCTATCTCCACTCCTCTCTCTTTCTCTCTCTCTCGCGCGCGAGCCACAGAAACGCTCCAGGTAATTTTTTTTTGTTATTTTTCATATTTATTTTATTTATTTACTTTAATTAGTTTAATTAGGTTAATAATTGAAAAAATAGATTAAATATTGAAAAAATAATAAAAAATTAAAAAATCAGAATAAATATGAATAATTATAATATGTAATTTGAAAATTTTTTATAATTATTTTGTACATTTTATAATGAGAATAAGTTTATTATAAATTAGAGGAAGTAAATAAAAAATTGATAAAATTTTTTTTTAATTGTAGGAAAATTAGTAAAAAGAGACAACCTCCCACATCTCTTTCTACAGGTATTTTTTTCATATTTATTTTATTGATTTAATTTAATCAGTTTAAATAGATAATGAGTAGAAAAAATAGAATAAATATTGAAAAAATAATTTAAAAAATAGTACAAAATCAGAAAATATGAAATTATTTTGTACTACAAAATTAGGCAAAGAGGGAATTCGGCCAAAAATGAGAATAATTATTTTGTACATTTTATAATTAGAATAATTATTGTAGAAATAATTTGAAAATATGTATAAATTAAAAAATAGGAAATGTTATTGTATGAGATTGGTATTGTGTTTGTTAATGATGTTGTGGATATTTGGGTTTGTAATTAGGGGATTTTGGGTGTTTTTTTTTGGAAAACGCTACAGGCATAAGGGAGATGCTGCCGAAATTTTATTAGATTTTTAAGAGTAATTTTTATTGCAATGTAGTAAAAATGCCACTGAGAAGAAGAGTACCGGAGACCGCACCTCATAGATCTACGAGACTTCGTGGAGATCCGAGCGCTTCTACATCTATCGGTTCTGTTGCTGCTGAGGCTTCTACATCAGCCGATGTTGTTCCCCCGGATCCTGTTATTGCAGATCGTGTGTTGCATTTGGATGGGTCCAAAGTTCGAGACACCGGTGTAAGTTATTATTATCCTTTTATATTTTTATTTACATATTTTCATTTTTTGTAGTATTTTTTAAAATAAATAAAAATGAAATATATACAGCATTGGAGGGGAATAATACATAAGGCTAAGATGCCTCGTATTGATTGGGTTGATGAGCGTTTGAGGCGACTTGGACTTATACATTTCGTTCAGTTGGGTCATATGCCGCTCGATCATTCGCTTTTGCAGGGTCTGGCCATATTCTGGAGGCCAGAGACCCGCACGTTCTTTTTTCCGCATGTTGGCGAGATGACGTCACTCTCGAGGTAGAAATTAATGCCTATTTGTAATTTTTTTTGGAACTATATATGTCTAAAATTTGAACTATTTGCAGGATGTGGCTTTCTTGTACGGTTTGCCTACGACCGGCAGAATCGTTACTGGACAGACTGATTACGACGCCGTTCAGTTACTGCAGGATTTTGCTTTACCGGAGGATATAGACAGCGTGATAGTTGAGAAGTGCTTTAGGGAAAAGGAACAAAAGTAAGCAAGTTTTGGAAATTTTATTTTTAGGTTAATATATATATATATATATATATATATATATATATATATATATATATATAGTTCTTACAATCAAATTACATTAATGATGTAATGCAGGAGATCTCATTCCGTTATGTTGAAGAAGCTGCGTGAGGTTTGGGCTCAGTTTGGTGTGCCTGACACGGATGATGCTGGGAGGATCGATAGATACACACGAGCTTGTGTGTTGGAGATTTTTAGGTGCGAGTTATTTCCTGATAGCACGGGTGACTCGATTCTATGTTTCTATCTCTAGTTATTGCAGGTTAGTGAACTACCCTTGTTATTTTTAATTGAAAATATCGAATTATTTAATCTATAATGAAATATTATTTAAATATTTCTAAAATATTAATTGTTGTAACAATAATAAAAGGTGTTATATATTTTGTTTCGTTTAAATACATCAGAAATATTCATTCTTCTATCAGTAATAAAAGGTATTATATCTTTTGTTTCATTTAAATCGTTATAAAATATTCATACTTGTAAGAAAAATTTGGATATATGAAAAAGTTGATGATATTCCTAAAAAAAAATAATATTTGCAGGATCTTCATTCGAGCAACTCGGTACAATACAACTGGGGTGCAGTCACTCTTGCGATGCTATACCGTGGCTTGGACACCGCCTTCATCAATAACAATATAAATATCGGTGCTCCTTGGTTGCTCTTGCAGTTGTGGTCGTATGCACGATTGCTACTTAGTCGGCCGAAGATCACGAAGGATTTTGAAGGTTGGGGTCTACCAAATATTGACTCATGTCTGCCTTATGGGAGGTATGTTCACTACAACAAAGATTTCTTTTAGATAGACACATGCTCCATTAAGTACTCATTGAAAGCTAAAATATTAATGGAAATGCAGGAAGTGGACGACAAGACAGAGATCGAAAAAGGTGACTGGCCCTACTCGCAGTGGAGTAGACTATGCTAGGGATGTTTGCATGAAAATGAAGTCTGAGCACGTCGTGTGGAGGCCTTATGCTCATATCAGGGACCGCATGCCTCGTTGTGCCCAGATAGACCAGAAGATGTTCCTTCTATGCATCCCATGCATTCATTATTGGATCGTGATGTGGCACTACGCAGATCGTGTCATGCATCAGTTTATGCTTTATCAGACAGTTCCCCCACCGCCACCTGAGGTATATTTAACTCTTGATATACTAATTTCATTATTTAATTTTCGCAACGTTCAAGAAGAGAGATGAACAACGAAAAATTGCAGTAGCTAGAATGGCTGAGATAGAGCAACAAGAAGCCGAGGCAACTTTCTGGAACGAAACCGCTCAATTCGCTGACAACCCTGGTGCGAGCAATCAACAAGAACATGATGAGGCTTTTTGGAACGAAGCTGCTCAACTCGCCGAAAACCATGGTGCCAGTAGTGAACAACAACTTGATGCCGCTTTCTGGAACGAGGCCGCTCAATTTGCCGACAACCATGGTGCCAGTAATCAACATGAAATTAATGCGGAAGAAGATGAACCATGGTGGGATGAAATTCTGCAACATGTAGATGATCAAGATCTCTAAGTATTTATTACTTTTAAATATCTATGTATTTTTTAGGTACTTTTTTAAATAGCAACTAAGTTGATTGCTTTTAGGTAGTTTCTTTCTTTTTTTTTTTAGTTCAGTGTGCTAATTTATATTATGGTTTTTTTAATGTACTTTTTTCTTTTTTTAATTGAGTGTGCTAATTTATATTATGGTTATAAAATTTAGTTCTTCTTCTAATGGTGTGTATTTTTATATTGTGAATTTCTTTTGTAAATTAATTGTCAATACAAATCATAAATAAATAAAAGAATATGGACAAAATAACATATTTCAATAATATAAGCTAAACATTACAAGTGACGACTGTCACATAAACTTATTTCACAAATACAGATTATAAATAAGATACCGATTACAAAAATATATTAATACTTCATTTAGCGGAGATGGACAACATTTTCAGCTGCGAGATGATTTTCAAAACCAGGTGGAACTACAGGCTGGTGACGCAACCACGACCCTCCAAGATCAAAACCTCCATTCCTCTCTACTAAATCTGTAAAAAAATTGGATCCCCTAACATGATATTCATTTCCTTCTAATTTTTTAACTTAAAATTTTTCCCCATGATATTGAAACATCAGTGCAGAAAGCAGTCGTCGTTCGCTCGTCCACTCATCTCCGACCAAAATAACACCGCAAGAGACACATCTTGGCTTAGGACCCATTTGCTTCAAATATCAAAATTCAAACTCCATCAGCAAATCAAATCAACTAATTTAATAATTATTTAAATATTATTACCTACGAAGAAGTGATGTTGCCAATAGAAACTTAAGAGAACAAAGTTTATCAATTTCAGACTAACGAAAAACAATTAGTTAGAGCACAATAACTTATGACAAGTGAGCTTATATAGAGAATTTTAAATAGAAAAAGACAAAAAAAATAGTGCAAACCGCAATAAATAAATGGTATAGTATACTGATATAATTCAGAGCACTCATGTTGGTGTTGTAAATCATTATAATTCACACGCATAAAAACCAACCCACTCATATCACAAGCAAATTCAACATGCATCGTCAACTGGGATGACGATCCAAGGGTATTGGGCTTTCGTCAACTGGGATGACGATCCAGCAACGTTAGTATTAAAATTTCAATTTTTTCTGTTATTATCAAAATTAATATGAACAGTAAGGTTAGTATTAATTTTTTCGGTCATTCAGCTTCTTTTCCTTGATCAGTTTGATTGATCCAATAAGCACAGGTTTCAAGCCCATCCACAACAGAAACTTATGCCTCGTCAGTCGTCACTTCTTTGAGTCACTGCCTCTGCCTCAGTCAATGGATCCCAATCTATTCAGCGGGATAGAGAGAGAGAGATGGGCTTCTTTCCTAATCGAAGAACAGTAATAGTCCAAATATTCTTACTTCTTGGTCCATCATTTAGAAGACCGTCTTAAAATTCGAACCGGACTAATTTTTCGAAGGGCTTACGAAAGATAAGGACTTAGAAGTGCCGGATTTTGAAAGGGCCGGTTCTAATATTTTTCAAAGATAGATGTTGAAGGACCGGATTTCAAAGGACCGAGTCCGATCGAGCCCTTCAATCATAGTGACTATTTGATCATGACAAGATATTAGAGACTAAAAAATATTAAAAAAGTTAAATATTAGTATTATTTTAGAAATACTAGAAGAGTCAGTCTCTTCTTCCAAAAAATAAACTCGTCTAACCCTGTCCGTCTTAATTCCTTTTCTCAATCCGATCCGACCCGGTCCTTGTACCAAATCCGTTGAGTCCGGTCCTTTGAAATTCGGTCCGGTCCTGTTGACTTCACTATCTAAGATTAAGAATCCAGAAATTATAAGTGTCATCTCTAATTTTGTCATTCCTGCCATCGCTAAATACAAAGAAAACACATAAAACACACAAGATAAACAAATAGACTATCAAAGTGAACACTTACAAATAAATAAGTGTTGTCATCTCTTGTTCAGAGTTTTATATGCGCATTCAACTTATTTTTATTGAACTTATCTGTTTGTATGTGTTCACTTTATCTATTTTAAGTGTTCACTTTCTGTTTAGCGATGACAAATGACAAAACTACATATTGCATTGCAGTAATCAATTTCCCTAAGCATCCTCGATAAGCTTGGGAATTGGGATCGTTCTCGCATAAATCATAAACGCAGTACTATTACTATCATATAAAAAATTAATTTATATTGCATACTATATTAATTAATTATTAGGATAATTAATTTAATTAATTATTAGAATTTTCTTTTTTCAGTTCCCATATACAGTTATGTGGGCATAGTTATTAGATAAATTTCAAAGGCCATCAAATTTTAGATCGATTGAAGACTTGGTAACATGGATTTTCAATTTACATCCTAAAAAATATGATCGCTTGTATTATATGTTGTGGTGCGTTGTGGTGTGTATGGAAAAATAGAAATACAAGATGCTTTCAAAATAAAATTTGTCATTCGTTTAGATATCTAGCTTGACAGATTTTGATTTTGATAAACTATTGGTCAGGGATATGGACGAAGGAGGTTAAAACGCAAGTGATGGAGTGGCTGCCTTTCCTTGACAAAATGTCGTTGCAGATTACCGGAGGTGAGCTTTTGGATGACAAAAATGTGGAGGACACATAGATCCATGCAGTGCTTTGAGTTTGATAAGCCTAAAGAAGGACGACCTAAGAGGCTATGCTAGATTAACTCTTGGGTTAAGGAGATAATTTATTATTTATCTTATCTATTTTGTGTTGTTTGCTTGTTTTATGATTATCTTTATGAATAAGGTTATTAATGTAATAATAAATAAAGGGAGGGAGATAGCATTGGAGTAGTGGTATTTCAAAATTTTGATACCAGTGCGACAGACTCTAGAGTTGATGGTCGAGAGAGGTTATAATAGAATGTTTTTTTCGTTTAATGAAAAAAGTGGTGAGCCTCAATTGTTTCAAGGAAAAAAAAAAATTGAGTTTTTCACGAGTGAGATTACACTATGACAGCAGCTGGTAGAACAAAGAAGATGGGCAAAGCCGCAAAGGGGTTAGAAAGAAAAAAAGAGTATAAGGATCTGTTCAGACTGTTCTCCTTCTTCCAGATTTGAGATCGTCGACATTTCATCGACAGTGAAATTGGGGGGACACCTATTTTGGTTGGCCCTTTTTCACGCGCGCTGTTTTTCTCGAATTCAAGTCGGTTGATCTGTCGCCTGTTCTTTTTGGAAGGTATTTGAGTAAATTTTTTGTTGTATTGTAGGTAGCTTTTGCTGTTAAATGTTGTTTCCTGATGCTGAAAGTTGCTTGAGGAAGAAGCTCAGCTATTTTATTTTTTAAATTTTAATTGGGAATTTCTTGCCTAAATAATCCCTCTACTGTCGTGGAAATTTTCTGATATTTTCTAATACATGTTGCTGTCTGGTTTTCAAATAGATGTTCATATTTGATAACAAAACGTCTGCATCTATTGGGCCGATAAACTGGGATTGCGACAAACTCTTCCCTGATGTATTGTAGGAATCTAGTACTTGTGGTTGTTGAATAAATACCACTGTTTTATTCTGGTCATAAATTAAGTTTCTACTGTTATAATAATAATTATTATTTATTGTGCCATGTCACTGACAAAATAATCAGTGGACTCTTCCCTAAATTTTGCTTTTTTTTTAAATTGTTTAATTAAAAATAGTTTCATGTTAACACATTGGGCAAAGTGGTCACCTTTTTTCTCCCCTTCCCTCTCCTCCCCTCCCCTCTCTAAAATTGTTTAGCATAGTCTAAAGTTCTGAGCAAGTAAGAGTTCCTGGGTATGGAGTATGGGCAATCAGCCCTCCTTGGCTCCTCCCCAATCCCTCTTCTGGAGCTTGTGGGTGGCAATGTATACGAGGAAATTACTAAACCCCAACAGTTGCATGGCCATTGACAACATTTGGCTGCCGCTGAAAACATACGGTGCATTATTTTGCCTTGTTTTCTAGCACCTCTTGTTGAATATTTTGTAGATCCAACAGTTCTAGAAAGAACTCAGATGAGAAAAATGTTTGCTGTTAAATGTATGCTTTAAAGGGGTGCAAATTTTCTATTACACTGTTATCATGAAATTGAGTGCCAATTTAATAGCCCTGAGGAATGATCAAGTTCATTACTTTCTACTTGAGCATGTTAAGCATGGCAGACCAGAGGCAATTTTTTTTTCAATTTCTTCTCATGAACATTTTGAATTTCCATAGACGTTAATTCAGATAAAAATTAAACTATATGGAAAATTGTTTACTAGGTTTGAATGAGAAATCAACATCCTCTTTCCATTATCTTATTTGATCTAGATATTTTTTTTATCTATGCAGATCCTGAAGAAGGAAAGAACTGTGCCTGAACTTTGTTGGTATGGCTATTGCTTGTTCAAAGTTCTAGCAAGTTTGCATAAACAGGTATAGCAAAGATCCTACCTTTCGCAGCTAAAGCAATTCCTCCCTCCCCTACCCTACCCTCTTTTTTTGTTTTGTTTTGTTTTTTTTTTTAGTTCTGGGTTCTAATTTCTGTTTTCGCTAGGGGTTAGCACATTGTGATGTCAAGCCAGGGTATTTCCTGTTTTCTCGTAAGTTGAACAAGGGCTATCTCATTGACCTCAACCTGGCCAGTGTAAGTTGCAAAAAAAAAAAACCTTAATCCGTAATTAAGGAAAGGAGTATCTTTATGTTGTTTACTTCTTTGTTCACTTGTGCACTGGATCTTCACCGAAGGTTTATGAGAAATGGTTGGCACTCTTATCTCTATTTTAAGTAAAACCTGTATTTATTTTATACTTTGTAAACATTTTGCTAAGTCATGTTAGAGCTTACATGAAGCCACAATTCCTTTTGAGAGTGGTTTTGCAAATATCTTTGTTGCCTTTTGGCTTTCTTTTAAAAGTAATTCTTGGCTGTACTTTTAAGCTGATCAGTTTTATGTTTACAAAACCACAGCAACAAGTACAGATACTGCTCATCTCTCTGCACTCAGGTCTAATTCAAACAACACCAAAGAAAAGCAAAACCAAATTTTATGGAGGAGGTCAACCCAAAACCCATCAGATGTTGCAACCAAACATGAAGTAAACAGCCATTTCTCTCAGAAACCTGCTGATGTGTCGGGCTTGACCTCCATAAAAGATCATACCAGTACTAGAACTTCACAAGAGAGACGAAAGCCGCCAATAATGTACCAGGCTTTGAGAAAGGAGTTAGTGCACTTTTTGAATGATACTGTACAAAGTAGCACAAAGAAGGAAGTGGAAGTCCCGACTTCACGTCAAAAGAGAGTTGCAGCTGTACCAACCAAAAGTTACAGGAGTCATGTCATACTTACACCCATGCCATTGTACTGCAGTGGTGCTTCTGTTGCGGGGTCAGGTGTGCAAAAAAGCAAAGGTAGGTATTTTTGTCTGAGAAATTTTTAGAAGAACCTATGCGCCAAATTTGGAGGTTCTCGTGAAGTTTACATGATTTTCTGTATGGCGCATACTAATCCAAATTATAAGTTGAATCACAAGGGTGTTGGCATACATCTTGTGCTAGTATATGACTGTGGTTTAGAGACTGGTCTCCATAGAGTTAATATGTTGTACTGATTTGGCAATGGCACAAAACCCTCTGTTGCGTTTGTTTAATCTACTATGTCCAGCTAAAAACAATATACAAAAGAGTATGAATTTTAGGCTATAAATATGTTCAGTTATGTGACTCTCTGTGGTTTATGTTAAAGGGGAGGGGAAGCACAGGAAGGAAGGCCCTTGTGCAGGAACAAAAGGATTTCCTGCACCAGAGGTTCATTTTCTATAAAATTTGTCAATAATCAGCTTTATTCCGATTTAAATGTAATACTTGCAGTTTAAGTTTGAACATTTATATTTTAAAGTTGCAAGATTGATATATGATCAGCTGGTGTAACCCTTCTTATAGGAAGAACTCCCTTCGGTGGAGATCCTGAGCATTCAACGAACAACTTAAATCATGCTCTAGAGAAACTAAAATAATATCATGCATACTTCTATGACCTGGGCAGTGCTCCTCATAGTTTTTTCATATAGTAGCAAAATTACCCCACATACGGGTCTGTTGTCTGTCTTTCGGCAGTATGCATTTGTAATTTTGTTTAGGTTTTTACTGATTTGCTGATGCTGTTGACACAGAGGAACACAAAGGAAATTGCTAAGCTGAGAGGAAGTAAGATCTGTGGGAAGCAGCAAAGTTACACAACTCTGAATCCTCTTTCCCAAAGGTACAAAAATATCAATATTTGATCTATTTGTACATATATTTTAAAAATTAAAGTAACTAAACTTATGGTGAAATAATACAAACCCCTCTTATTTGAAACTTTGTTTCTTGTCTTATTCAGTAATTAACTGTTAACTGCACTGTCTAGGATCAATCGAGGCTCTTTTTGGATCATATATAAATCAAGTGATTTTTAATTCCGCTACATAGTCTTAACTTAAAGTCTAATTACACAATTCACAATGAAGTGTAAAATAAGCCTCATTTCTGTAGGAGTATGATAATTGGGCCTTACAATTAGTGCTTTAAATTTCTGCCGTACCATTCAATTTTTGTACTTGTGCATAGAGTCACAATTTTGGCCAATCATAACTGCAATGTTTGCCCTATACCATACAAGGTTTGGCCTAAACTCACTTTTTTGTTTCCCTAGGAGCTATTTGATGTGTGATTTGTGCAATCAGTGAACCTAAGAGAGGCAACACTAACACATGCCGACCAGAGTTCATTAAGGACCTACCAGACACTCTTTTTTATTTAATGATGACAAGTGCTTGACTGTCAATCCGAGGTGTCGCATCTCGGCTGTAGAAACCCTGGCACACAAATTCTTCCAACTGTGCTATGAAAGCCTCAGGAAGCGACAGTTGATTAAGAAGTCATCGCAACCTAACACTAGTTGATCGATCTATATAAAGAGAGTTAATTAATATTGTAATATATAAATTAGTTTTCATTCTTTAAGCTTGTATGTGCTTCTCTACTGAGCGTAGATTTGTCTTTACATCCAGCATCATGTAAAAGAGATCGACCAATATATGGTCAATGCAAATTTGTTCCTATTAGTGTACTTGCTAGGGGCATTCAGGAAAAAGGTTAGAATGAGTCTTTCACCTTCTGAATATTAAGCACCGCAACTTCAATTATGACTCCCTAGCAAAAAACTGCCAGGTATAGTCCTAGTGCATTGTGACTAAAGATGAGAATAATTTCTCAAATAAAATGGAAAATAATAATTAGAAAACATTGTAGTTCCATTCTAACTGAAGCTTATGATCAAACTCCATCTATAGGATGGGTCAACTAAGGGTCAATAGTTATATGCGTCATCAAAAGTCTTTATAGAATCGGACCAATATTTAAGGGGTAGAAAATTCACAATTTTGAGTAATAAACATAATTTTATTCAGGAAAGCATAGAATGAATAGTTTAACTTTTTTAAGTTATTTTAAATTAGGGTGAAGCAAGAGCCACTAACTGCCCCTATTGTACACCTGTCTAAACAATAATTTATCACTGCCCAAACAAAACGCGTCTTTGTTTTTTTCTGTCTCGAGAAATTGCCGTAGCAGCAGTGCTGCACACAACCTACAAACAACTATCTACAAAAAGAAGTATCATGTCTTCCTAAGTACCACATAAATTGAAATTTTCATGTCTTTTACATTTTATCTTGGTTAGCTAACGAATGTTTATATTCGGCTCTTACCACTTTTTTCACCCCTAATTTCAGTGACGTGCAAAGACACCAACAAAACGACAAAGAGGTCGTAATCCATTTTTTATATTTTTCTCCCTTCATAATTATCTTGAATGAATACGCTACGCCTTTTATTAGAAATGATAGTATTTGATGGATAACCAACGGGGCTGATAAGTACAATCAACGAGTCATGCAATCAAGCAATCATATACTAAAAACGGAAAAAAATCGCTTACCAGAAAAGGAAAAACGCGTTCCTCTCTAACCGCGCGCCCCTTACATGACTTCACTCTCACCCTGTCTCACCCTGTCTCACCCCCTTGCCGTCGCCCTCAGCCATCGCGTCATCCCGTCGCCGTCGCCCTCAGTCGTCACGCCTTCTCGTCGCCGGCGCGCAGCCCAGCCCTGCCATCGCCGTCGTCCAGCCCTCCCGTCGCCGTCGCCCAGCCCTCCCGTCGCCGTCAACCAGCCCTACCGTTATCAAAATTAAAAATAAATATTATTTACTCTCTCACTTATATTAAATACTTCCTTACTACTAATTATTTACTCCCTTATAGTTTTTAGTTACTCCCAAGCAACAGTAGAATCAGTTCTGAATGTTATTTACTCCCTTATAGATATTAGATACTCCTTTTATACTAGTTATTTACTCCCTTATAGCTATTTAGTTACTCCTAAACAACAACAAAATCATATATGAATATTATTTACTCCCTTACTTGTTTAAATACTCCCTTAATACTACTTCTTTACTCCCTTATAGTTATTTAGTTACTCCCAAACTAAAGTAGAATCAGTTTTGAATATTACTAGGCATCTCATCGCGCTTCGCGCGATGAAGTTTGGTCTGCAGTTTATGCAACTAAAATTACATATAACTCAAGAAAGAGAAAAAAGGTACTTATCAAATGAGATGATTAAAGCTACATCACACAAAAATGTACATCGATTGTATGCTGATACTGGCATGATATTTTTATACTAATCGAGATTCACATCAAAACTTATAATAGTAATGAGAAAATTTAGATATACTTAGACATGTAAGAGAACATGTAAATATGTTGTTGCAAGTTTTTTTGCACCATCCTAAGAAAGCAGGGATCAAAACTTATCAGCAAGCGCTCAGTAAAAATGGGCACAAAGGATCTTATGTTGTGTTAGGTACCATATTGTTTTGCACTGGAGCTGCACCTTCTATCACCGTGTTGTGGCATATGAGGGAAGAGTCTCTTTTTAGCAGAAGTTGGTGTTGAGGTGTTACATTTTCATTGGCAGACGTATTGTTATACAGATTTTTCTTTAATAGACGGAGAGATTTTTACCTGTTAATAAATCGAGTAATCTCAAGAATTTTTTGGTCGAAGCAAAATTTTGAGGCACTGAATGGCTTTAGCCCATATTTCTCTGGAAATAATAAAAAAAAAATAAACCATCAGTTGCTGGTTCTGCAGCAAAAAAAAATCATAAGTGTGCTTATCTGGCTAATTGTCCATAATTGTACAGAGCAATCAAAGAAATTACATACAAAATATTAGTGATACAAAACCAGCGTGGTTTTTAATGGAAGATCATCGCACTATGAATAATTAGGATATCTAGGCGGAATTAGACAAATATATACAGAGAAGGGCACATTAGCAATTGTCTCAGGCTTAATTGATACCACAATACCTGTCAGATGTGCTCCATTGACCGTGCTGGTTCGGAGATGGTGTCGCTCCTTCATGAGCTTATGTTGTTGCTATTTTGAGCGCTTTGTGTGTATGGTGCTCAAGGTGTAGCTCTGACGATGTGCTGCAAATTGAAATAGTTGTTTTCGTGATTAGTGACAATTAGAATAAGGATTTTGGTATTAAATGAGCAGCATTGTTTTTTACTTGGGAGATACCTATCGTCTTCCCGGCTTGTTGAACCGTAGAGCAATTTTTGATCCACAAATTGACCTGCTCCAACAGACAACTGAGCAGCATCGGATTGTGCCCTGGACTGGATAAAATAGTTAGATGAAAAGTTTGTTGGATTGAAGAACACATAATTTTTTTCCAAGAAAGAAAGATCTTATCTAGCAACATGACCGGGACTCATTACTATAATAAATCAGCCCATATGTTGCGAAGTGCATTGAATTTTGTACCAGTAAATAAAATTGTACTTGAGCATCTTGCATTTTTGGCATTTCAGTGCATTTTCTACATCTTGAAGTCTGCCTGTCCATTTTCTGCACGTTCCGTAGAACCACTTGTATCTGTTCTTCATACCAACAATGGAGACAACACATTAGTATGGACTATGGAGTATTCTGCATGTGATATCAGATCAGCAAGAGTTTTTCCTATATAATGAGAAAGTGGTGAGCAGTAACTAATGATGGCGTGATTTTTTTTTTATCTGTATAACTCATAGAATAAGCATCGACAGGAAGTGCTACGAATCCTGAGATGCTTAGCTATTCAGAGTTTTAAACTGTAATTGCTAAGGCCAGATAGCTGGGTTATCAGCTGGCACCACATCATACGGTGGTCCGGTGGTCCATTTTTATCGAGCACTATAGGGAGACTGTAGAAAGGAAAAAAGGTATGAATGGAATAGGTAATTATTACTATTATAATTGTGAAAGTGTGCGGAATCCAAAAGAAAAGTGGTGTGCTTATCTAGATATCTAGGTATTCATATAGTATATGAGGGAGTATATGTAATTAGCGCTATATGTTTATTTTTGTGTTTTCTGCAAGTAGTATGAGAGCTATTAACCTGTCAGCAAACTAAGCGATTTCCAGGATCTCTCAATCAAAGTAGAAATTTTTTGCCGATAAATGACCGAGTTCGTACTGCCCTGCAAGTAATGAATGAAATAGGTGTCAGAGAAAAAATATGTAGGAAATCAAGCTAACCTAATGTAGAACTTTTTGGGATCTCTTGGCACAACAGATAGCCAATGACAAACAAAGCTAACTTAATGCAACCTAAAATACTGAAGAAGTACAGAGAACATACGTACCTTATAAGAAAATAAGAAAGAACAAACAAAGTTGACCTAATATAATTAAAAATACTAAAGGAGGATAAAGAGCATACATACCTTATAACTTATAAAAGAAAAGGCACGGACAGAATGTGCACGCCAATAACAACACCAAACACTAAAGCCACAGCAACACCGAAGAAGAGCGTAAGTAAATAGCAGAAAGAGCAAGCTATTAAAATCTGAGATAAATACATAAAGCACCAAGAAACACCATAAAACAAAATAGTAAATGAAGTACCATATTTAGAAGCACGATATCTATAAAATAAATGAGGTAAAAACCCAACAGAAACTTACTCTAGATGAAATATTCCTCAACAACGAAGCTTGGTATTTTTTTGTCCATACAACACAGACCACCAAAATCAGAAGCACTATATCTAGAAGTAAATGAAGCTTTTCAGTCATAAGACAGACCAGAAACAGAAAGAGCATGAAATCAAAAGGCAAAATAGCACAGATTTGTTACATACCTGACGAAGATCCGTCAAACAGGAAGAAGAACAATGTCGCACCAACCCGAAGATCTGTGAATAGACAAAAAGAGAGTGAGAGACGGCGGAGACATCCTACCAAAAATAGAAAATTGATTTTATCACACCATTTGCATTTGGTACTATAGTCAAAGCATATGGGCTCGACAAAAACAAAAGGCAGCCAAACTCAGTAAACTTACCAAAAGAAAAGGGAAAAAAGGAGAGAACTGACCTGAATACAAAATGTTCCAACACCTTTTTGCGCAAGCTGCAAAAGAGGCAAAAGCAGAAGACATCTGGCCAAAATCAAGTGGAATCGTGTAATTGCAAAGAGAAATCATCCAAATTTCTTCCAAATTTCAAAAAGAGATCTTCGAGTCCGTCTGAAGCGACCTCTCACGTGATGCTGGAACCGACGCCTATAGGTGGCTGTAAATCGAAAAATCAAAACTCTGTGAGAGAAAAAGAGGCAGAGAGAGCTAGCGCTTTGTGGGAAAGATGAGTTGAGGGAGAGAGAGGAGAGAGAATGGAGAAGGGACTGATAGGGAAGAAAGGAGAACTCTCTAGAAGCGATGAAGTAGACAGCGCCAGATGAGAGCGCAAGGAGAAGAATACGCCTGTGTGCTGAACAGGAGAAGGATGCGCCTGTGTCCTGAAGAGGAGAAGGACGAAGGTCTTTCTCTCTCCCGCTTTCCTTTTTGGCTTCGTGCAGAAAAGTGATGGAAGAAGGGTCCAGAAGTAGGAGCGTTTGAGAGTGAGACCATTGATCCCTGTAGGCGTTCCTTTTGCAGTTGTTCGTGCATCTGCAAGAATCCAAACAGAAAGGCACCTTAAGGAATTCAGCGAAACACGGAAGGCAATAAAAAATAATGCAAAGAAAATCCAAAGAACAGATCAATAGCGGATACGTCTCCGTAGCCGTCCCTGTGTCTGCACAAACTTAAATAGAAAACCATGTAAGATATGATGAGCGGTACAGGAGTCTACAAAAAACAGAACACAGAGAATCCACAACACAAAAGTGATAGTGGAGATGAATGGGTAGGATATATGAAATCCATCCTAAACAGATGGAAATCAGACGACTGAAGTTGATGTGCACGTTACTGTAGATTGAGCCACTCAACTATGAATGTTTTATGATTTACTCCCTCATACATATTAGATACTCCTTGTATATTAGTTATTTACTCACTTATAGCTATTTAGTTACTCCCAAACAACAGTAGAATCAGATATGTATAATATTTACTTCATTGTATATATTAGTTACTCTCTTATACTGATCAATTTTCTCCCTTACAGTAATTTAGTTACTCCCAAAAAACAGTAGAATCAGATATGAATGTATTTACTCCCTTATATAAATTAATATCATCCCTTATAGTAATTTAGTTACTCCCGAATTGTAACAGAACTAGATCTAAACCTCTTTATTCTTCTTATCCTTCTTTCTTCCTCAACCAGATCTGATCGGTATATGAGAGGGAGCAGTGAGGGGAGGCGGAGGTGGAAGTGAGACGGAGGAGACGAGGAGGCGAGACCGACGTGAGGAGAGGGGAGCGAAGGAGGTGGTGGAGATTTGATTCGGAAGTGGATCTGAGGTGGTGTGGGTTTGATTCGCAGGATGAGGGTAAGGGTGAAGGTGAGAGTGAAGGTGAGAGGGATAGCGTTCTGATTGCGTGATTGTAGAAGGTGTTGATTACTCTAAGTAATTCCCGATACCCAATTAGCCATTCGGAATTGATTATTAACCATTGGCGTCCCCAGGAAAATTGTCTAGTGTGCACAAACTAAGCTATCAGCAACAAATTTACTTTTCAGCAGGGGTTATTACTCAAAATTTTATAATTATATTATATAAAAATTTACGTAATTAACCACGGTCAATTCAGTATACAATTCAAGCTCAAACTACAGTGTTCCAAACAGAAAAACAATAAATTACTAAAGTAATAACAAAAGCAATCATCCAAACAGACACCTCCGCAAGGAGCACACTGCATCTCCAGAATCATCCTCGATCCATCTTCATATAAATAAAGGCAACCAAACGGCACGGTATATAGTGCCCAAAACCAGACAAAACCTTAAATGGGAGGAAAGAAAGAATTCAGAAATCGTCATCTTTTCAAATAGCAAGTTGGGGCATTGATTAATTAACCAAAATATAGCTAATATCTACGTACGTAGCAGTTATTAAGCCGACAGCTATATTAATGATATATAGCTGCACTATTTCTCATTTAGAGACCAATTAATGTTAACGTATGTGATTGGATTTGACAAGTGATATTTATGATTTTATGTCATATATTCGTCTCCATCATCCTAGAAAACTGAATACTTACTAAAGTGACCGTTTTAATTGAATTATCTTCTATTCGTGCTGGCTCCGTTTGGATCGCTTAGGAATAAGAGAAATAAGAAAAATAATATTGCGAAATATGTAACTTTATGAAGAATTTAAATGGTTAGGAATAAATTTACGTCTAGAAAGATATTATTTCCTTATTCCTAGCACCATCAAAATGAAGTCAGAAACTTTTGGACCGTCCGCATATACCGAGTGATGTCCTCTTTTTCTCCTCAATCTGTCACTTCTGGTTAATACTGCGGTTAATAATTTTTAAGAAGAAATCCCAATCATTTTACATGTTTATGAAAATAATCACTTAATACTAAATAAAATCAAGTACCCCCTAATAAAACATGTCTATTCATTCTATTGACGATACCGCACTCTGAAAAATACAAAGATGTTAATTAACATGCAATCCCAGTTCTCTGAACTTGTTCCTCATCTTGAATGTGATCAGCTAGGTCCTTCCCTTTTGTCTCAGGCAAGAACGTTAATGGCAAACCACAGAATCCAATCGCAAGCCCAAAGACACCAAATGACCAAAATTTGCTGCTTTTTCCTTGAGCAGCCAAAACAGGCCCAAAGACTCCTGCAAGAAGAGTAGTTATTCTTACTAATGATATTGCTGTGCTGCGTATAGTAGTAGGGAAAAGCTCAACACAGTATATCAGCATCACATTAATCGCTGTGCAAGCTGTACAGTAGGATATCACTTCTGCTGCCAGCTGAAATTTACTGGCTATGCCGACAGTTTCAAACACACAAACCAGGCTGCACAGCCCGCTTAGTGTGGTTAGTATGAGAACTGAACTCCTCCGATCCATTGTCGCCACAAGAAGTAACGTCAAAATAGATGCCGGTAGCTCAGATAGAGCATTCAAAGCCACGCTAAGGTAAAGATTTAAACCAATGTCTCCAAGAGAGAAGGGCAAACCGAAGTAAACAAACCCCACTCCGAAACTTGCCAACATGCCTGCTATCAACCTCCATAGGACTTGTTTGTTTCTACAAAGCATTTTCATTGAAATTAAAAAATCATAGTTTGCCACTGGCAGCAAATCCTGCTGGGTTAAATTATCTTCATTTTGTTGGTGCAGCCTTAGCCATCTAGGTGACTCTTGAACAAAGAAAAAGAGAAAAATGGTGTAGCACAATGAAGGAACATTTGTCCAAAGGTACATGAGCCTCCATGACAAACCTTGGCCCATATTGTAGGCCATCATTGGTAGAGTCAAAAAGCCGAGCATGTAAAACGTAAACCCCAGAACACCGATCTTATCACGCCACCACTGATCCGCAATTTCCATCGATAGTACAAGGGATGACGAGCCAAGTGAACCACGACCAAATCCAGAAATGAATTTGAGAGCCGAGTATACCCAAATGTTAGGAGAGAGAACTGTAGCAGCGCCACCAAGTGACATGACAAGGCATGACAGTACGAGCAGTAATTTCCGGCCAAGTACAGAATCTGCCAGGGTTGATGTTATTAAGGAACTGAAAACACAACCGGCAAAAAAAGCTGAAGCCGGAAGGGACAAAAGAATCTTATCTGCACACTCAAGACCCCACTCGGACACAATTGAGGTACCAGCTGGGTACCAAGCCCATGAACCTGGCTGGAGGCCGCAAGGGCTTGAAGCGGATTTGCACATCGGGTCAACAGGGTCGAGGCACTTCCAGTCGGGGTCAGCATCTGTAAAGACAGTGATGAAGGTCTGCTGGCCATCAAAGAACCATGCTGCAGCAACAACTATGGATTGAAGAAGTTGCAGCATGGTAGCTTGATTGGTGCTTTGATCAACAGAGGGATTTAGAGGAGGGAGGAGGGGAGTTGCATCTACCATTTTTGTTGGTTGACTTGCTCCCTAGCTTCACCAAGGCCCAAGGGGAAGTGAAAAGGAGATCATATATATACTATCAAAACACTAATCAAGCTCCCGTTATTATTAAATGTATGTACGATCTAGATTTAATTCCGATTAAAAAATTCTGTCCATTGCAAAATTTACCTACTTTTGATATTAAACTATTCACATATATAGTTTATTATGTATCATGTTGCATAGAAAATATCGTACATCTGGCATCATTTGTCGGAATTATTATATATTGATAAATTTATTTTAACCAATTAAATCTATATATTGAAATTTCGTAGCAAACAAAATTTTATATTTTTTGAAAGTTTTTTGCTATTATTTTTTTATAAGAAAATGAACTTCCAAAAATTCGGAAATTTTAGTTTAATAAAAATAAAATTTTAATTTTCTAATAATTTCAATATGTTAGTTTATTTTGTAGATTTAAATAAATTGAATCCATACATTATTATTATTATTATTATGTAGAATAAATTATCTCTATATATATAAACCTGAATGCGTAAATGCCTTGCAAATTGCAAATCACGGCCGCCTCTGTGCATTGCGAATTTGCGATCCAGAGTTCCAGACCCTTGGATCTGCATCAAAACCCGTGCGAGAAGATGCTAGAAGAGGTCGCGGATCCAAATTGTAAACGGGTACGTCTTGAAATCGTCAAACCCGCATCACTCTTATCCTCTTCCACTCCGAAAATTTCGAAACCCTCTTGTCTTCTCCCTCCCTCTCCCGCGAGAAATCCTTCGCTATTCTCTCAGGCCAATCGTAGCAAAACCATTTCTCCTGTTAGGCGACACCATCTCTTCCAAACTGTCAGGCGAAATTCCCATTGATCAAACGATCCCAGGAAAAGCCACGCCTTCACTCTCGCGACATCGACTCGCAATATTGCCTCTTTCCTACAGTCTACAGAAAAGTAAGCTGCATGCCTCATCTTTTTTTGTTTGTACCACCAATTATGTAACTAATTTTTACTTTCAATTTGGTACCAAAATTGGGGGTGGGTAATTGCAATTTTGTACTTTTACTTTCAATTTTCTAATTCGAAAAATATTAAGGGTATGTTACTGCATATTGACGAATTATTAAAATACTTGACCGGGTTAGCAAAAGAAAGCTGCAAAAAGGCAATGGAGACGTGGAGGGTTCAGGATCGGGGGCTGGTGCCATTACAAGCAGTGCAGGGACCAATGGTGACAAGGGGGACAACACATGATGAGCAAGGACGTTGAAGATAGGCTGCAGAATCATATTTAATGTTTACGTTTATGCTAGGTTTAAGTGCATTTGATTTTGGTTACCACTGTCTTGTTATTATGAACTTTGTCTTGGAGTATTTGGGATGTTTTAGAGATCTTGCGCATGGTTGATTTGGAATGTAATTTTGAATTTGCTTAGTCTGTAAAACGTTATGTTTTTGTTTCTATAATAAAACAAGTAGCTGTGAAAAGGCTACTTTTTTCAAAAAAAAAAAAAATTTCTAATTTGATCTTTAGCCTGTGTGAGATGTGTAGTATGCATTTTGGATTTTGACTTGCAAGAACTTATATGATGCCTACATGGTTGTTTGTAACTTAATCATGCATTTTGTTTGAGAAATAAAGCATGTTGGTATCGTCTTGACTCTTGATTGTGTACAAATGCAAATTTCTTAAGGTCCTTTGCAGGACTAATGTACTTTTTTGTTAATTTCTGTTCAGATTAAATTAAAGCTTACTTGAAGGATGCATCAGGTAAGAAGAATTTAGAAATTGTCACGCTTTCAAATAGGAAGTTTGGGCATTAAGCAAAATAGAGCATACTATCTACATATATAGCAGTTATTAACATATATAGCAAAATAGGAAGTTTGCAGCACATTTCTATTTGGGCTAGATTTGGCCCAGCATTGTGCATGGGATGTCTTGAGATGTTATTTTTCTCGAATGTCCCATATCAGCTCCGATGAGTTTCTATTTTGGGCCACAAAAGTTAAGTAACAGAGAGGAATTAAGGGTTGTTAAGAGGTTCGCAAGTCTTGTTAATATGGGCACAGTTTGAGAAGACAGCACGGGTGATAAGGTCCAATTTACGGCCTGCTTTTCATTTGGTTCTGTTCAGCATTGCACGTTTTTTATTTTAAACTAGCATAAAATGTCTTCATATGTGGGTAAATAAAGAAACAAAACAATGTTAGACAATAAAAATATGTTTCTTAATTTACTAGCGATATAAATAGATGTATTATTCAATTTATTTCTATATTAGATGGAAAACCATGGCGATTGATATCCAACCGCAGATCAAACCAATCGAACGGCAGAAACATCTGTTTACGTCTTAGATCTAGCATGTTACACCTCTTGGTATGCGTGCTTTAATATGTAGCATAGAAGTATAGATAAATATATTTAATATTATTATTTTAAAAATAAGGACGTTATTAATGCAAAATTAAACAACTCCGGAGTTCAAAATACCGAAATAAAATATTGGAAATTTCGAGATCTGGAATCTCGAAATTCTGACGTGGCACAAATGAAAAATTTTAATAATCTCAACAGATACTTTTTATTATTTTTTTTTTTTCGCTTTTGGTCTATACCGGGGTTTGGAACCCTGACATGCTTTTTTTTGTTCCTTTTGGAGACAAGATGAGATCGGGAGGGATGAATCATGTGGTCGGATGAATTCCTAAACGCATCTTCCCTATTTCTCAAGTTTTTGGCTTGTCTTGGGATGCCAGTTTCTATTTTCTTGATGCGCATGATTTGTTCGTCGAAAGGATAATTGAAAATTGTTTGCAAACATCATTAAATTTCTTACCAATAGAGAGATGAGTATAGTAATATTTCTTATCATTAAATTCATTCTACATTACCAATTTGCCACCAGTCCACCACAAATGTTGCCAGAATTTCTATTATTTTTTGACCGATGATTAGCATGAAATTTTTTGAACTCCGAAGTTGTTTAATCATTATGGAGCTTCCGATGATTAGCATGAAAATTTTGTAAGATAACCATTGGCCAGTTTTAGAATATGTTGACTATTT
This sequence comes from Rhynchospora pubera, assembly GCA_028095005.1. Classification (NCBI taxonomy): domain Eukaryota; kingdom Viridiplantae; phylum Streptophyta; class Magnoliopsida; order Poales; family Cyperaceae; genus Rhynchospora; species Rhynchospora pubera. Next base: position 104,489,553 of record CM051461.1, on the reverse strand, counting down.
TCAATGAAACTATAAACTTCAATTTCTTTTATGAAAAATATCAATATATGAAGCAATTTTAATTGATTGAATGTTTCAATTTTGAAAACAAAAAATTATAGTTAAAAAATTCACAATTGATGCTTTGGTACTTTACAAAACACTTTTTTTAGATAAGTTGAGAGTCAGGTTCTCCAATTTATTTTGAAACTAAATGTTATAAAAAGAAAAAACTCTAGCCAAGTTTCAAACATCAGGCAATACCGTGCCATTTCACCACGTTAGACAGCCTTAGGTACCACTGAGAAGCTAATGATGCATGTTTTGTGTTTTTGGGTGCGTTTGGATGAGAGAAGAAGAAGAGGAAGAAGGAAGATGGGAAGAAAAAAAATTATAAACAATTCAAACTCTTCACAAAGTTACACACTTCCCAATACTTCTTCCCACTTCTTCCCTTCTTCCCTTCTTCCCACACCTATCCAAACGCACCCTTCTTCATTTTTTTCCTCTGTTCCTTCAAAACATCAACTTAATATTGGTCAACATCACTAAAAACTTTGCCATCATCAATTTATGGTTGTGTACTTAATTACCATTAAATCCTATTTATTTTATTTTTAAAAACCAAAGTTCTATATGATGTTGCCTACTGGGCTTAGCAAGTTGTCTATTTTCTTTGGAAACTCTAAAGTTAATCAATCAGATACTAGCAAAGAGATAACAGTAGTCTCTTTTTTTAAAAAAAAAATGTAATTATTTATGAGCATTGGTCTAGGTTCAATGTACATATTTTTTCAGATTTGTTGTATTAAAAGTTTATGTGTAAACTTTTTAATTGTAAGAAGATCCAAGAAAGTAAAGCGATAATTATATTTTTTATTTTCACGCGTTATATTTGACAAACTGATGGAACTTATATATATAAGAGATCATTAAGAGTTATCTACTTATGCACACTTATTATATATCCACTTGCCAAAAAAAAACATAACCACAAAAAAAGATATATGAAAAATATATACTTATAATCAAATCTCAAATTCTTCACCAAACAAATTAAAGCAATTGTCATTGCTGATGTCATATTTTGGCTGGATATCTTTAATTGATTTAGAGATCTATAGACTATGTCTCCATTTGGATGGTGTGGGAATAAGAGAAATAAGGGAAGAAATGAGAAGAAGTATTAGGAAGTGTGTAACTTTGTGAAAAATTTGGATTGTTTATAATAAATTTATTCCCTTATTTCCACACCTCATCCAAATGGAGCCTATAGTAGCAAGTACCTAACCTTTTTTTTTCCCTCATTAGTTTCGTAGTAACCTAGTCAGTGTTGCATGTTTTCGATTCTTCTTTAGTTTCTACTAGGTGGGGAAATCGAGCTTCGCTCGATATATGCGGCACAGATAACCAATGAAGAAGACGAAGAAATTCTTTTTTTTGTTAGTATACGCAATAATATAATTATTTAGCAGCAGGTCTTATTACGGAAAAATAAAATAATTATTGAAAAAAACTTTGAACAGTTATGTCGAAGAAATTAAAAAAGGGTAAAAATAAAGGCAAAACAAATAATAAAATGTCTTTAGAGGGTCTAATAGAGGATACTGGAATTACAAATAAATATAAAATATGTTATTATTTTTAAATTTGTAAAGATAAATGTTTTTTTTTGCATTTCTGATGGAATAATATTATATGCGTTGTTTATATTTAATATTTGTTGGTTCTTATATTATGTCAACGAAACTAATAGGCTAAAGGTGATAGAATACATAAAAAAACAGCTATTAATTTTGTTGGACTAAAGTGTCAGAATTGAAGGATCATAGATATTCCCTTGAATTATGTCTGGAATCAAGGATTTAAATATACAAAAATAAGACATTAATGATCAATGAAGACAAATTACACTTTTAGAAATTGAGTAATTTATTTGTAGATAATTATAAAAAACCTTATATCCTACATACCTTCATATGTGTATGAAATTTATGGTTGATATCCACACCTTTCTCTCCCCTAAAAGGATTGGTTAAAGTATCTACGTATATATTTGAGTATGAATGCGTGTAAAAAGAAGAAATAAATTGAAAATTTTTAAAAATAAATTATAGCAAATTGGGTGAGTAAATTTTTTTTAAAAAAAACATCTGTATAAATTTAATTATTATTTATTGTACCTAACACTCAATCTAAACACTTGTTTGTTTGGTGCCTTAGCTTTAATTTTTTAAAAATAAACAAAGGAGCAAGAAGTTTACACATCATTGACTTTCTCAAATTCATCAAGGAAACATTAACTTAAGACTTCCAAACCTACCAGGGCCCATTGAGCGCAGCTAAGCGTTTATGCACCAGACGTCCAGACCCAGATAAAGAAAAGGTAGAGACGGTCGAAGAAAAGTATTCGCTTATGCTTCGCTTTGCATTCCCAAAATACTGCCTATACCTGTGATAATAAATATTTCAGATAAGAAATGATCAATTTGAAAGATATAGAAACAACGTCTCACATATCTTCATATATATAGAAGAAACAGTGACAGTGAAAAAAAATTCAAATGCTTTAATTATGCAGTAAATTAATATATTAAATGTCCTTAGTCCTTGCACCAACTGTCAGCCACATTAATGTATTTACTGCCTAAAGATATGTCTCGTTTATGTACAGCAAATATTTGTCATTAATGTGTATCAATTTATTTATACAAATATAAATAAATATTAGAAAATTTATTACTTTCGTTTTTTTTAGTAAATACCAATTAATATACACACAAACAATGCTGAAATATATTACTTTCGTTTTTAAAATTTTAAAAATAACAATAATTGTTACATGCTGAAACACATTTACAACAACATTTTTAGGAGATACAATTGATTCAAAAAGATAAAGGTTCATGCTTTGTTTATTGTTTCGTCTCACATAATTTGGCAATTAGAGTACTTACATTTATTCATATCGGCTAAACAAAATTTTACCTCTCATTGTAATATTTTTTTTATCCTGAAATGGTAGTATTTTGTTATAATGGTTGTAACATATAGTGGTGGATCATAAATTTATTACCAGTACATATTTCTTACCATTTTTATCAAGTTTCTTTTCATCTTTCCAATGAATCCAATTAAATCAATTGACAATATTGCCCTGCAATTTAAAAGGAAACGTGCTTTACTTAGTAAATACTGATCAATTTGCACAAATGTTCTATGAATTATGACTAATTATGACTTATCACAAATGGCAAGGAGAATTTTCAGCAATACCCCTACAGAAGCTGTATATAGAAAAATTTTCTGATAAACAAAATAAAAATCATGTGTACCTGGTGTCTATTGAAATTTACCCAAAGTACCCCTCAATTATTTTTCTATCATTCATAGTTTTTACATGCTTCTCTCAGAATGCGAGCATGAAAAAGGGAAAAATTGTGACACTGATTAGGTGAAGGAAAAGTGGTAATCTATTATATTTCTCAGTAAGACAGTAAGATACTTGTAGTGAGCCATATTGCAACATATCTAAATCGGCACAATACAAATACCTTGGTAATGCACATCAATAGATGAATTCCAAAATAATATATCTATGTAAATCAGAAATTGTAAACACTTCTTATCTTTTATAATTAGTAAAAAATTCTTACATTTTCTTTTGAAGATAATTAGGTACTTAATAACAAAAATTGTATTAAAGACCAGAAAAGTGTTAAGCTTGCTTTTTCACTTTAAAATAACGACTGATCAAGGAATAAAAAAAAGCATAAAAAATAAAACAAATAAGATATTTTACTTCTCTAATGGCCATCCTCAGTGATAAGCATGCTTCCCACACTCTCTCCTACGATGCCTCCATGCTAGATGAAGTCACCTCATAAATTAAGAAATTTAAAATGATCATTGAAGGAAAGAATCAGATGTGATATTACCTTGGTGCTTCTTTAGTGGTCTTATAGAAATGTTGTCTCCCAAGAGGCTCCTTCTGGTAAGGCTTTACTAATCGGAGTACTTTTACAGTTCCAGAACTTTGTCAGGAATACCCTTCTAAGCAATCAATATAAAAAGTGATACATCGACCTCATTCTATTCATTCACCACTGCCATAGACAGAATGTGAACATAAGTGAAAAAAAACCTAAAAACGTTATGTATTGATTACATATTTATTGTGTTTAATTAAAATTTATTGCAATGAAACCCTGCACAACCTGTAATAGAGATATCAGGAATTAATATCCAGAGATTTATGTTAGATATACAGATATAATGGAACCGTTATAGAATGACAAAGCCTTCATTCATCTTTCAAAATTGATAGAAATTAAGGGCAAAATTAATGCCAACAAATTAATTACAAATTTCTCTCACAATTGTATAGAATGACACTGTAATACAAAAAAAAAATCACTCTCTAATTCCTCTAGTCAACGCCCAAATTAAACTTATCAATACTACAATTAATAATCCATCTAATATTTCAAACAACCATGGTTATCAATTAAAATAGCAAAAACCTACACATCTCTAAAAATATGATGCTCCATCAAATTATGAAAAAAAACATATTCATAAACAATTCAACAGCAGTAATGCTAATATTTTCAAAATGGTTTAAAATAGACAAAAGAGGCCACACGATCTGACTTGTTAAAATTTTCTCAAGTACCCTAAAAACCTCAAAAGCAAAGAAGTATATACCTAATTTTAAACCAAAACCAGATCCCCAAATATGAGAGTAAAGTTTTCGATCAAAAAGAAGAAAAATCAAATAAGACGCCTGGGATTATTACTCAAAAATAATTGGTTACGCTAATTTAGGTTTGAATGAATTACAAAAAAAAATTAGGACGACTAAACTTGAAAACTCTGAAGTGAGAGAGAGAGTACCAAAACCAGCGGCTCCTACTCCACCAACGCAAATTAGCAGATCGATATAGTCCAAGACTTAATTCACCAATAACGAAGAGAAGAAGGGTTGCAAATTAGCTGATCGGCAAAAGAGGAAGAGAGATCGGAGTCAGAATATGCTGACTAAGCCTTTTACGTCTGAGTCACTGAGATATCAGAAATAAAGAGGCGATGGAAATATCAATGGAACCTAAAAAAACTATACGGCAAAAAATTTAACGCCCTGTTAAACGGGTCACAAAATTAGGAACAAAATCAACCGTAAAATATTTGACAACACAAACCGTCACAAACTTACAATCGAACGAAGGCCCTGATTAAAGCGGAGCACGGGCAAAATTTGGTTGGTCGCCGTGTCGCGCAACAATTAACATTACCAATCACGGACACCCACGGGTCTTTATTTATAAATAAAATACTGAATACTGATGTACTTTAGTTTCTTGTGTTGATTCCTAATTAAAATCCAAATTTAGATGTCGTTTATCAATTGTAGTTTGTTATGCTACTTATTAATTGTTCATCAAAAATGTTTTTTTCAAAAAAGCATTTTTTATTATTAGCTTTCCAACTAAAAATTAACAACAATGTATGTCTAGGTACAAATGGTCTTTGTGTGATCCTTTGCAAATTGAATTTGTACAGAGTGTAAACTTAATAAAATAAATTCGTACAAGTCTAAACGAAAGACAACATTGTTAAGTGTTAATATTTTACATTTCGTTTTATCAAATGTGAACTTGTATAAATTTGAATATGAATGTGCAGGTTGATATTTTTTTGGTTTGTTAAACATAAATTATTGTATAAGTTTTAAATAAATACAAACCGTGTTCAGAAATTTGAACTTACGTACAAAATTTCGCATTTGTGAGTATTTTTGCTCATATCAAAGTATGTTTTATGGACTTATGTGTGACACCCCGCCGCATCCCGTGACTGGACGGTACACGACGGCGTGCCCGCCGTGGATGCCTCTGCACCCGCAAGGCTTACCAAGACTTAATTAATTCTAATTGTCAAATTAAATATAGCTAGCTAATCAAAATTTCATTATAACAATTAAGTTACAAGTCAAATATAAACTTTTAAATATTAACTTAAAAATAATATGTGTTACAATAGGCTGGTTCACATGCTTGGTTGCTAACCATACAGTCCAACGGCTTATCTGTCGTCTTGCTGTCCAGAGCTCTAACTGTAACCTGGAACCCACAACCACAGTGGAAACAATGCAAAAAGCAAAGAATGAGATAAATATAATTTATCTCAGTGCGGTATTCAGTTCCAGCCACACGAACAATCTTACATGCTTCGGAACTATTTACCGACTGAAGTAAAAAGACACACAATTTGTATAAATCAAATATCGATACATCTTATAATACAATATAAAATGACATTATGAAGATCCAATGCAAATGAATCCGACATATTAATCAATTTGAACTGTCACATTCAAATGGTAGCACAAAATGTCGGTTCAACTTGGTCAACTATCTAATGCTGAGGCTGGTTCAATTTCAATCATTCAAAACAGAACTGAATTATCCCGAAGGATCCATTTCTCCTTGATCAGAGGAGACTGAGTATACAATAGAACATATATTGTATACGATACCATACAATTATCATTAATTCAGACAAACAGATAAGCAAACGGTACTAATTACGTGAACACTGTCAAACCACGGATATAAGCGCTTATTCACGGAGACTGGCACGTCAGGGAGCGACCCCAACGTCCAACCCAACCAGTGTCATTTCACCGTACAAGAGTACCAACAATTATCACAATCCATTCAATTCGGAACCATTTCAACATGCAATAATAATATTAAATAATATAAGTCATATGATACAATCCAAATATGCGTGCAAGTATCAGTTCAAATTATGCAATGCAGTTATGCGTAAATAATTTCTAGCATGTAATCAAGTTGTGTGGGATCCGCACCTGAAAAGCAAAATGCAGTAAACTTGCAAGCACAACAATCTACAATCCTCAGTCGTATCGGCTATCCCGACTCCGATAAACGTCTTCCCGACTCTATACAACTTGAATTTGCAACCTTGCCGTCTACTGGAGAATCACCTCTATGTTTTTTTGTTTTTTCCTTTTCTATTTTCCTTGATTTTCCTAAACTTTTTGGTGCGCTCATCAGAGAAGAAAGGAATGAGGTTGTCATATATGTTTATATACAGGGGTTCAACATGTCCCACTTCTATTCCTTTGATCTTATCCCCAGCCGAAATTTTAAATGCTCAGTAATTATTGAAGTGTTTACGTGCACCAATGGGGAAGAGACACAAGGACTTAAGAACATTCATCTTTATCTCTTTGGTCAAATATTCAAAGGACCTATGTCGGTTCACAATTGAATAATACTGGTCCATTTGTTCAACACTTTACTAAGACAAATATTTACCTCTTTACCTACTTAACTAATGGCGCAAGACTGATTCAAGTTCAATAAGTATACAAGTTCAATAATTAATTGTTTTCAATATTTAATTCTCCATAATTAATATTCGACTAAAAGCGAGTAATTAATTATTATGCAGAGAAATTTCCTGAGAAATAGTAGAATGCACTCAAGACTCCAAATATGATTTTGAATTTGAAATTTAAGCTAAATATATTGTTCATAATTAATTTTTTTAAAATTTATGAATAAAATCAACCAATATGAAATTTTCAAGCAACTTGGAGAAAATTGAAAATTCAAAGCAGCAGAAAAATGTAATGTGACATTATGGTAGGTGGGTGAGCACACTTTTAACATTAATTTGAACATTTTTGAAGTCCAATTTGGAGGGAATTTGGGATTTCGACGTTTCATTAATTGCCTACCAGTCTTTCTCTAATGCCAAGTAATTGCAATGTCATAGGAAGACAAATGCCCTGAGCAACGTACTTCTAACTGTTTTGGGACCAAGTTAGTGGGAATTAATGTAGATGTTTCGGATAATTAATCAATTTTAAATTTCTAATTCGTAGAAAAATTAGTGTTATCGGTATTATGCAAACAAACGGATGGACCGCAAAATTGTGCTTGGAACCACTAATAGTCCGACATTAAGGGGCTGTTTGGATCGCTTAGGAACAAGAGAAATAGTCTATTTTTAAGTGGAAAATATTATGAAGTGTGTAATTTTGTGAAAATAAAAACATTAATTCTCAAAAGTTGTGTTGGAACGAACGGCACTACTGACAAAGTTTGGTCTATTTGGCGTGCCTAGCTGGAAGACTGAAAATAGGATGAAAAAAGATAAATAAGAGGACAAGTTTTACTGTTGGGGCTGTGACCTGTGAGCTAAGGCCTAAGTTTTACTGTTGGGCATCTTGGTGTGAGCTAAGTTTTCACCAAAGCCGACCAACCAGCCTCACCGGACACACACACGCAACCTTAAACGGTACAAAAGATTAGGGTCTAATGACTGAAAAAACAAAAAATATATATATTCAAGGCCTAATTAAGAATCCATGCATGATCTCCAACAAGAAAAGTAACTGTAAAGATTTAAACCAATGTCTCCAAGAGAGAAAGGACAAACCGAAGTAAACAAACCCCACTCGGAAACTTGCCAACATGACTGCTCCTGTTTGTTTCTACAAAGCATTTTCATTGAAATAAAAAAAAAAAAAATCAAAGTTTGCCTCTTGCAGCAAATCCTGCTGGGTTAAATTGCCTTCATTTTGTTGGTGCACCGTTAGCCATGCATCTAGGTGACTCTTGAACAAAGAAAAAGAGAAAAATGGCGTAGCACAATGAAGGAACATTTGTCCAAAGGTACATGTAGGCCTGCATAACGTCGAAAACGAAGACGAAATAACAGCCTTGCGTTAATCGTTCGTTTAGGATACGCAAATTTTTTTCTTTTTGCATCTTGCGTTTCGTCCTTAGACATTTTATTGCGTTAACTATTTTGTTTAATTGAACGAACAAAAATAGTTGAGACGTTGAAATATTTTAAGCGTTTAAGGACATTTGGTACATGCATTACATTACATACACGGCTGACAATGCTCATAAGCTCATACATACACATCCATTTAATCGTTTCTCATACAAACAACAGTGCCCCTAATTGCCAAATACACATCACACTAGTACTACTCTTCATGTACCAGTACGCCTAATTGCCCAAAAAAAAAAAAAACCTACAGCACAAGTAGTATATCTCTTCATGTACCAGTACATCTTCTGCGATGTACTGCTGAATACAAACCAGTGAAAAAAATATCTAACCACATAAATAACAAAAATCAAGAAAACTCAGATCTCACGAAATTCAAACAACTCTTCATCCAGACAAAAGCCAGCATCCTTCCTTGCAATTAGAAAGGGGGAGATAGATTGCAATTAGAAAATGAAGCAAGCTCACATGGACACAAATTGTTGCCTCTTCCAATAGTAATCAAAGAATTGCTATCAGCCCAAAAAAAATGTTCGATTCAAACAAAGCCAGAGGAAAGCTCAGCAAAAAAATTGATCTAACAAGACAAATCAGAACAAGTAGCCAAATTGGATTACCTTGATTCGAAAATTGACCAGCATCAGGAACATACAACCTTTGCCGATGGACTTAGTATTGAGTGTTTGAGGAAGGAGTCCCGTGGTGGCAACGACCGGCAGAGGAGGGAGGAGGAAAGGGGATTAGGTGGAGGGCTTTGGAGAGAGAGGAGAGAACAGAGGAGACAGAGAAGAAAGAGGGAGAAGGTGGAAGGGCACGGCGGCGGCGGAGAGAGAGAAGAGACAGAGGCCGAGGAGGCAGAGGAAGGTCTCCAGGCGTGCAAAGAGCGGTCTAAAGGAGTAATTAATAATTATAGACTGGAGGAGAGGCACCGAGGTGTCTTCATTGATTTTGTTGTCTAGAGAAGTGTGAGGGAGGATGAGGCGAGGGAGAGGGAGAAGGGGAGTGGTCGGCCATGGAGATGGAGATTCTCTGGAGAGTTGAGAGAAGCGGCGGATAAATTAGATTTTATCGATAGATGCCTTCGTTCTCTCTGTCATTCTCATCTGCAATCAAATTATTATAATACCGTAGAATTTAAGACGAAACGGACGAAATAAACGATCACGAAACATGAACGTTTCGTTAACCGTTCCATTTTGAGACGAAACAGAATTTCTATTTGCGTTATCCGTTCCGTTTCTTAGACGAAATCAAAATCCTTGACTGTTACCGTTCCGTTTTAAACGAAACGAAACGAAATAACGGTCGAAACGACTACCGTTTTCAGCCCCGTACATGAGCTTCCATGACAAACCTTGGCCCATATTGTAGGATATCATTGGTAGAGTCAAGAAGCCCAGCATGTAAAACGTAAACCCCAGAACACCGATCTTATCACGCCAGCACTTGGTGTCGCTAGGTCTGAAAACGGCGACCGTTTCGACCATCTTTTCGTTTCATTTCGTCTACAACGAAATAAAACGGTTAAAAATTTTGGTTGCGTTTTAAAAACGAAGCGGTTAACGCAAGTATGAAATGGTTTCGTCCTTGTATATTTTCGTGGTATTTTCATGATTTCGATCGTTTCGTTTTGAACGAAACGATTAACGCAAATGATAATCAGTTTCATGTCCAAAACGCAACAGTCCAGTTGCGTGATCGTTTTACACGTTATGTACCCCTAGGTGTCGCCAATGCTAATCTTTTGGAAAATCTCACACCTTGCCCTTCCTTGTATGTACGATTTACGTATGAGGAAGCTGAGGGTGTCGCCAATGTGTCCCCGTTGCGGCATGGAGAATGAAACCATGCACCACCTAATATTCATCTGCACAGTATCCAAGGTGACATGGTTCTTCTCCCCCTTGGGTATCTGATTAGAAGAACTTCCACTGCAGGCTGTATAGACTCTACTTTGGGCGTTCTCGAATCTGCAGGAGGAGCGACTCACTTTATTTGGGAATATAGCATGGACAATATGGAAATCACAGAATAACTACATCTTCAGGGCACAAGAGGAAAACCCGACTAGTATAATAGCAGAAGCAATAGCCTTGCAAGTGGTGAGAGGTCATCCATTATTCAACCTGTGATAAGCGGTGCAAACAGATGAAGTTATAAAAATTTATCCTCAACAGGGTGCGATTTGTCTTCTTGATGGCTCATGGGATAACAATGGTCAAAGTGGAGTCGGGTGGCTATTTACTACAACCAAGGATTCTTGCAACACATCAGTTCGGCAAACTCAAACAACCCATTCCAAGCAGAGGTGGATGCATTAGAGCATGCTTTACAGGTTATTGCTGAACTTCCAATTTTAAAACCTGTTCTCCTTTGATCAGATTGCAAGGATCTTGTAGAATTTGTCAATACGGAGATGAAGAGTGCATCAAAGATTGGAGGGCCTATCGATAAGCCTTGCAGTGCCGGGTTTTTCTCCAATGAAATCAACATCACTTTGTTGTTAAATACATTAGCAGAAATCTCATTGATGTCCCGCACAAGCTGGATAACTTTGCGCAAAAGACACAGGGCAATATTAGAGGGTACCTATCTACCCAACTTATAGTTCAGCTGGAGCTAAGCCATAAGCTACCGGTAGTTTTCTTTTTTCCTCAATAATGCCTCCATTTGGATGCGTTGAGAAGTAGGAAGGAGGAAGAAGGGAAGAAAAAAAATTATAAACAATCCAAACTCTTCACAAAGTTACAAACTTCCCAATACTTCTTCCCACTTCTTTCCTTATTCCCACACCTATCCAAACGGAGCCAATGATTAGCATTTTGTTTTCTTAGTTTACCAACATTTTATTTTGTTACTTTACCAGTATCGTATGATGTATGCTTATTAAATGGATCATGAGCTTTCTTACGAGATGGTAATTCAAAAAAATAAAAATAGGCCCACCAAGTGACATGACAAGACATGACAGTACTGTCGCGGCTTTTTCGTCATTCCCTCGAAGAATAGAATTTGGTTTCCTCGAGAAATGGGAACATAGCCTTGGATTCACCCCCCTTAAGGTTCGATCTCTGTTCGAGTATCTCTTTATGACAAGAGAACCAAAACACGAGTCGCTTCTTAAAGAGGTTTGTTGATTTCGCAGGTCCTTTCTTTCCAATAGGCGCAAGCCCCTACTGTTAATTACCTCGTGATCGCTCACGAGAACCTCTGATTAAGGGATCTGAAGAATTTTATGTAAAGGCTAGGAGGAATCATTTGTTGTGTTTATTTTATTTCTTTTGGTTTAGACCGGACTCGATTGGTGTACCAAACCTAATTAACGGGACCCAATTGAGGACACTTGAATGATTTTGTTATTTGATACAGACTCTATTTCATTTCTTGGTGTTGGGGCGTTGTTTTAGGTCCTTAGGCTATTTTGGGCCTTTGGACGATTTGAATTTGGATTTGGGTTTTCAAGGCTAGTTTGGGCCTTTCGACTTGATTTGGATTTGATTAGAATTTCGAGGCTATTTTGGGCCTTTCGATTTGATTTGAATTTGATTTGAATTTCAAGGCTATTTTGGGCCTTTCGATTTGATTTGAATTTGGATTTTAATTTCAAGGCTATTTTGGGCCTTTCAATTTGATTTGAGGTTTCAAGACTATTTTAAGTCTTGGATTTGATTTGGAATTCTCGGGATTATTTTGGACCGCCTCTTGAGAATTTCCAATCTTGGAGTTGCTTGAAGTCGATTTCGATTTGTTGAAGAGATTTCGTTCCTTAAGTGAAGAGGTTTCAGTCTTGACTTTAGGTTTCGTGTTTTGACTTTTAATTTCTTAAGTTTCTCTTTGGGTTTTATTATTTTCTCAGTTTTCTTTTATTTTTATTTTTTATTTTTAGACTTTTGGAATATCTTTTTATATTTTTAGTTATGTTTATTTTCAAAAATAGTTGTTATTTAATATATTCTCTTTAAATTCTCAATATTTATTTTTTTGAAAATTTGTTAAAATAGTTTAATTGAGTTTTGATATCATTTTGGAATTTTACAAATTGATTTAACATCATTTTAGAATTTTAATATTGAAAATACTTCAAAAATAGAAAAGACCAATAATTCGACAGATTTTTATATCAAAATATTAGTAAATTTGGTTTATTTGGATTTTTAGGATTTTATGGATATTTTATTTGAATTTTTCTGAGTTTCCTACTATTTTTAATGAATTTTGAAGTTTTCTGATTATTTGTCATTTTCTGGTTGGTCCACGTCAGCAGAGAGGGTTGACGTGGCTGCTGACTTGATCTAATTTGGCGCTGATGAGTCTGCTGACGTGGCAATTATTTGTTTTTTATTTATTTTATTTTTCTGACAGTGGGCCCCACATGTCTCTTGGTGACGTTTAAGAACCCAATTTAACATGGGAAAATCTGGAAGAAGGTATTCTGGACTGAGGCATTTCGACCTTCATTTGAACAGAAATGAGGTTCTGCCGTGGGGCCCACTTGGCCATCTTTTTGTGCCAGCCATGCGACAGGTAGCTTCAGGAGGTCGATTTCAACTTGTTTAAGCATCGAATTCAGTTTGAGAGATTGTGATTTGATGTGAGAGCCAAGGGGACATATTTACACAAGTTTGTACATTTCAGATTTTGCGTGTAAGTGGCTTTACAGCAAATATGTTTGGTTTGACATTCAGTTTAGGTTGATTGCAGCATGATTCACGTGTTCTAATCACCACAGACAATAAGAATAGGTGGATTAGCATTTGTCACAATTTATAGTTTTTATTTTTATGCTAATTGAATACTGTCTTGATGTGGTTTCAATATGAGTTGCTCAAAATGTAGGAAATCCTATTGCAAGTGACACAATGTATCACAGGAAATGTACTTCACTAGTTCAAAGTCTTTTTTGGCATTTTTACAGAAAAATACATTTTTGTAATATTATGTCCTCTTTCTAAAATACTTATATATATTTATTTAAAATTTGCATTATTGTATTTTAACATGTTCATGAATTTCATATGTATATATTTTTGCAGAATAACCCAGAGTTATAGAAAATATTAATTTTTGTTTCATAAAATAGCCTTGCTGTCTTTGGAAATTAATATAAAAGCACTTGAAATGTCAAAAATGAGAAAATTTATTCCCTGAAGTTCAAGAGGCCATGTACTTGCTGTCCATGTCTATTTTTGTATTTTTATGGAAAGATAACCTTATATTTTTCATTTATTTTGTTGCTGGCCAAATTTATGAATATATGCATATATGTGTTATATATATTTTTTATATTGTGCAACTAGCCTAGAACAAACAGGACTTCATGCTTTATTCTGCAGCTAAACACTGAATTTGAATAAGTTTGCAAATAAAGGGGCTGGTTGGTTGACATGGACATTTAATCATCATTTCTATTGTTTTTGAATTTTGTTGACACTTTGAACATGGCTAGGCCAGTGCTACGCTCTGGACCTATACCAAGTCAAGTTGGGGGCTGCCATGAGAGGATTGAGCTATGCTACAAACCCTAACACGACAGCCATGGCCGATCTTAATTGCAACATGAGAATGCCACATGAAGCGAAGAGCTAGGCTCTAAACCTTCATGAAGCACCTTCCTTTGAACCCTCCTTTGGCCATGACTGCTGCTACGCTGCAGACCATGGCTCAAAGGAGCTATGTTTTCATGACTCAAGCACACCATTGCTTGGTGGCTGAGTTGAAGGAAAGAAAAAGCAAAACAGCAAATTGAAAGTTCAAATTCACTTTATTGGATCTGTACACTGAGGATTACAATCTTACTTCACTCAATTTCCTTTCTCTTTCCTCTTTTCCTAGTGTTTGATGAAATGCCTCTCTCTAATTCCCTCTGTCTAGGCCTAATTGCTGTAATTGCACTCTAGCCTAACCTAACCCTTTCTTCCTCTTCTCTCTGTGCCTTCAATTGGGTTTATATAAGATGGGGATTAGGGTTTTCGTTCAAAGCTGTGCCATTTCCTCACCATCTGATTTCCATCCAAGGGTACAGAATTAGCTGCGCTAGGGTTTGGGTTTTGCAAAACTATGGGCAAGGTTGATGGTTTCGCGTCTGAGGCTGAGGAGAAGGCCACGTCGCCCCTGCTCTCGCTTTACCCGGCGTGCACGCGGTGAAAGTCGCGATTTTCACCTTCTGTTCCTTTTTACCAATGGGGAAGGCGACCCTTACAGGTGGGCCCTGCCTGTAAGGCTTAATGAGAGAGGGAGAGGTGCGTGCATTTGTTTCACCGTGAGCCAATGGAAACCACTGAAGAGGTATGGGCTTTCGGTGTATGGAACAGGCGCACACAATTCTTTAAATGCAAACAGTAACTCATCCAAGGGGGCAGCGACATTTCTGGCCACCCCTGGATCCCCTCCAACGGAAGCACGCGCCAATCTATTTTGATTTTTCTGTGATTTTCTTTACATTTTCTTTATTTATCACATATTTCTTCAATGCTGATCCAAAATAAATTATTTGGGGGCCTTCCCTTGGGTATTTTTAGATGAAAATTTATGGGTAAGCTTAGAAAAATATGAGGAATTTAATGGTTTGACTGGTTTTGGTAAATTCCTCATAGAATTATTTTGGTAATTTTTGGGTTTGTTTGCAAATTTTAAAGTTTGTGTGGGCATTTCTGGGATTTAAAAATTATGATAATTCATCATAATTCTTAAGGAATTTGTGGGTATTTTTTTGGTGATTTTTGGAGCTTGTTTGGTATTTTTCGCAATTTGATTTTGATTTTTGGCAATTTGGGAATTTGGTTTTCGCTGCTTTACTTTTGGTTTTCGGATTTTGAACTTGGTTTTCAGGGTTTAATTTTTAGGGTCAACAAATGCCCCCCACCGAAGCATGTTGTGAGGATCTTGGCAGAACGACGTGCTTTGGTGGCCCCTTCTTGACCCCTTGTTTTTCATCTTGGTTTGGTTTCTTTCTGGTTTATGTTTGATTGGAGCTTCGTGCCCGAGGTCTTCTTGTTTTGAAGCAAGGAGTCATCTTACTCCCACCTTGGTTTTGTTTCAGAATGTGGGTATTTTGACCCATCCTTAATGGTTTGGTTCCTTGGAATGCGGGTATTTTAGCCCACCTTCGATAATTTGGTTTCTTGAAATACGGGTATTTTAATCCGTCTTCAATAGTTTTGTTTTCTTGGAATACGGGTATTTTGATCCGTCTTCAATGGTTTTATTTTCTTGGAGTACGGGTATTTTGATCCGTCTTCAATGGTTTTGTTTTCTTGGAATACGGGTATTTTGAACCGTCTTCAATGGTTTTGTTTTCTTGAAATACGGGTATTTTGATTCGTCTTCAATGGTTTTGATTTCTTGGAATACGGGTATTTTGATCCGTCTTCAATGGTTTTGTTTTCTTGAAATACGGGTATTTTGATCCGTCTTCAATGGTTTTGTTTTTTTTGAAATACGGGTATTTTGATCCGTCTTCAATGGTTTTGCTTTCTTGGAATACAGGTATTTTGATCCGTCTTCAATGGTTTTGTTTCTTTAGAATACGGGTATTTTGGCCCGCACCTGTATTTCCTTGGGTTTAGGGTTGTTTCTTGTCCCTTTGATTTGTATCGGGTTTTGGTTGATCTTTCGGCTCTTGTCCCTATTTGGTTGTTGTTAATCCTTGTCTTGTTTGACTGCCCCAGTGTAGACACTTATCTCACTGTGGACATCCTCCAGTGTCTTATTTAAAGTTCAAGACAACTTTTGTTCATCCTTTCATTCCTCACCCTCTCTTTTAGGTATGGGCACTCAATGTGATGGCGCTCAATATCGGCATTTAAATTAGCTCCCTTTCAAAATGTTACTGGGCAATAACTGACATAGGGCTGACCAAACCCAACGAAAGTGTCAAGTGGTTATTTGAGGCATAAATTGTTCTTGGGGTATTATACTAAATATAAAATTATTGAGCCACTTCAAAATATTCCTCTATTCCTTGCTGGGGCCTGCTTGGAATTAATTTTTCCCATTTTGTCTAGTTTTAATAGCTTAGCTAAACAATTTGTAAAGAAGTTTTTTTTTTTAACTTCACTTTTGATTACTTGTGTTGTTCATACTGTGTCCAGATCATCTCGGTCTGGATTTTATGTGCCTGTTGTACTTGTATGTCCCTCAAACATCAGAAACTTGTGCCATGTGGTTGGAGCGTAAGCTATTTCATTGAACTTTTTGGTAATTAATTAAATTATCATAGAGCGAATGTGTGTAAAATTATAATGCCATGTGCAGGAGCTGGGGGGTCATTGCTGTTTTCATCATTCTAATATTTATTCTAATTACCTATTTGAGTTTATTGCTAACAACCACACATCAGTTCCTGTTCTTCGCTTCAGGTTTCATTATCCAATTCTCGGACATGTGCGAGGACTGAGAATGATTGGAGATCAATGCTGCCCCGTAATGCTCGTAAAGTGTTTTACACAAATCTTCACTTAGGACAGCACAATAAAGATTTTCTAAAGTTGGTGGGCAAGCAATGCTCTTCTTCAGTAGTTGAGCAACATCACTAGAACTTCTCATCCAAGACATGCAGTGAAATTTGGTAACTTCATGATTAGATAACTCGAAGAATACAGATGTCTTAAGATAACTGCTCATTTTGAGGTTCAATTTTATAAAAAATTAAATTAGAATCAAGTTAGGCATGCTTTAATATTTTTTTTAAAATCTAAGATCGTTGTTATGTTGGTCTATATTATTTAAAAAATAATTGTCAAAAAAGTGATTCATTAAAGGTGTATTAACAATTTCCATAGGGTGTCAACAAGATTAAAAAAAAATATTACTTCTTTGATAAATTTACTCCAAAGAGTTGTCCCAATTTCAGACACTACTAAAGAATCCAAACCTCCTTTATCAAGGACTATATCAAAAACCTTGTTTGAAAACTAATTAAAAATAATACTAATAATGATAACAATATAATTAGAATAAAAATAAAAAACAATTTGAAACAACAAATTAGTTAGCTTTCGGTATGCTAAAAAGAAAAAAAAATAAAAACATTAAGCCAAGGATACGTAGCTGATATTGTTATTATGTAGGGTAGGGCCAGCTACGCCAGTATATGCCAATCAATACTAAATTACTACTAAATATTTTTGCTGGTAAACCCAAAATTTAAATAGTGCAGTCCCTCGATCAAAATGGTACCAGTGGGGCACAACTGCACAAGGGTGCTTTCATATTCACCTTTCCATAAATTATTTGGTTTTCAATAAATTTACCCTTATGTGTTCGTGTAAACACATGTCTGGCTGAAAGAAATTAATAGCACCACTAAATGATAGCAGATCTCTCTCTTGCTTGATTCCAAACTAGTCTAGTCTACAACCTAAAGCTTTCAGAGATTGGAAACAAATGTCACATAGAAATCAAACATCGCATCTTACAAAATAACAAAGAAACTTTAACATTGTCAATGAAAATTCATACACGATTGCTAGAAAATAGATCGTGATACCTCAATTTTTCTGGTCAATGGCCGTCTACATTTTGGCGGTGAACATTCGAGTGAGAGCGATGCGATTGGGGTTGAATTGAGACAGTGGAGCCGAGAGAAAAGGTTTGCATCACAGTCGCTGGAGAGACAAAGCTACAGATCGAGATGTTAGGAAATGTGTTAATTTTAATTTTTGTGCTAATTACTCTTAATTAAGCAATTAAAATAATACACAAACGGATCTAGCACTTAAGCTCATTGACACAAAGAGAAAAGGGTGGAAATTATACCTTTCTTGGTGTAGCAACCAAGAGGCTCGATCATACGGCTTAGAAATCGATGACGTGCTTCTCCAACGTCTCCAAATCGCCTCGAGTCCACCTAGAGATTAACCAAGCTCTCTAATTGATTTGTGCTAGCAAATCAATGAGAATCAAAATAATCCTAAGATGACACCATCTTCTAATTCAACAAATAGATGTAATTGGAGGGTGTGTGGCTCAACACATGAGCAACAGAGAGGAGGAGGAGGGGTGGCGCACGGCCAAGAGGGAGAGGGATGGGGTGTGTGGCGGCTAGGAAGAGAGGAGAGAGAAATTCAATCCCTAGGGGTCCTTTTATAGCCAACCAACTCTAGGTGCAAGTTGCTAGAATTTACACAATTGTCATCCCACCTACCACCTCTATGGTCGGCCCCTATTATGGGCTTTATGGATCTTTTGCTCCTTCTTAAATGGACTTTAATTCATCTAATTAAATCCACTTTTAGTTGCTCTATGTTTGGGCTATAAATTTGCTATATACAAATTAGCCCAATAATTCAATATAACTATTTATATTAAATTAAGTGGAACCAAAATAATTATTAACTAATTAATAATTATTCTAGGATTAGCTTATGCTATTATTTATTTCTATATAACGCGTTTGACTTAATCAATTAGTACGTTCTATAACGGTACATAATTAATTAATCAATTCGTCATATTATCCGCAATTTTCACTGTTGCGAATAAATAAACAAATAAAGCACTGTCTTGGTCAAAACTCTATTTGTGTGACCCTTTGAGGATTTATGCTATGTTGGACATGGAATTAAATCGTTATTCAATTCCAATAATCATAAGCGGTATCTAGCAACACGTTATGATTCCTAATTCGCATAAATAGTGTACCGCTACAATATTTCAATCCTGCAAAAGAGAATAATTATGTTTCTCTATTTTGATTCTTATGTCACACGATATCATCGTATAATCCAAGATAGGAACGTGTCATTCTTGCAGATTATACGTTTCTTGATCTAGAGATAATTGTATCAGTTGCTAGCAAACAATCTATCTCCATCAAGGGGCCCAAACAGATATCGTCACTCACTAAGTGAATTAATGAGGGACATACGGTTTTCTTGATAATTATCTTTTCCCCGCACAATTCAAGAGAACTTAAATCAAGTCCGTATAGCAACCCTTATCAGGAATCAGCGGTAGACATGATTTATAGAACCTATCCTCATGTGGAAAAGATAATCATCTCAAACTTAGAACCAAAATCATAACGAAATAAATAATGACACGTAACAAAATCCATATATTTATTTCGTGGGGTCCAGTCCTATACTATGTTCTATAACATACACATATGCAATTAAGTTGGTTACTCTTAACCTACGATTTATAGAACTTAATCATCACTTAACTTGCATACTAATCTTATTGATAATTAATGTCCTTTATTAATTATCAAGATTATGGACTTTTAGATTTATTGTTGTCATTTACTACAAATGAATAACAGTGATCTATAATTTAGATCCTCAACCTGAATGAACTGTCAACGAATAAATCAAAGAACAAATGATCTGAAATCATCAATAACATAAACTATAGAAGTAGCCTAATAAGATTGGCTTCTAGGACATATCTCTAACAATCTCCCACTTGGCCTAGAGTCAATCAATGGTGACTTCTAGCCAGTGCATAGTACTCAATGTAATATCCAAAATATACATGTCTCATACTAAAGCCTAGTAATAAAAGATACAACTCAAAGCCACTCAGGCATACGCCTAATCCCCATGGATGCAACGTGCAACTCATGTGCAGCTCGAGATAAAGACTTTGTTAGAGGGTCCGTTGTGTTCGCGGCACCGTCCACCTTCTTGACCTTGACCCACTCGTCATGGATCAACTGACGGATGAGATGGAATCGTCGTAGAATGTGCCTAGTCTTTTGGTGAGACCTAGGCTCCTTGGACTGAGCTATGGCTCCCGTATTGTCGCAGTAGATATACACTGGACCTGAGATGCTTGGAAATACCTCTAGCTCGGTCAAGAACTCCTTGATCCATACACCTTTTTTCGCTGCTTCACCAGCCGCTAAGTATTCTGCTTCGGTGACGGAATCGGCCGTAGTATCTTGCTTGGAACTCTTCCAACTTACGACACCACCATTGAGCAGAAATACGAAGTCGGACTGTGATTTTGAGTCATCTCGATCGGTTTGGAAACTAGCATCGGTGTAACCACTTACAACGAGCTCTTGGTCTCCACCGTATACGAGAATGCCGAGATTGGCTTGGAATCGACTAGTCACGATAATCGGATACGAGACTGCAGTCCAATGTGCCATGCCGGGATTGGCTTGGAATCGACTAGTCACGCTAATCGGATGTGCCACATCAGGGCGAGTGCATAACATGACATACATGATCGATCCGACCACAGATGGATACTGGAATTTCTTCATGTATTCACGATCTGTATCATTGGTCGGACTTTGAGACTTGTTCAAGAAAATGCCATGTGACATAGGCAAAAATCCCTTTTTGAAATTAGCCATGTTGTGTTTGTTCAATACTTTGTCAATATATGCATCTTGGCTCAAACCTAACATCCTTCTTGATCTATCTCTATAAATCTTGATTCCTAGGATATAGGCGGCTTCGCCCAAATCTTTCATTGAGAACACCTTCTTTAATAAATCCTTAACTGCATTCAACTTGGGAATATCATTCCCGATCAAGAGAATATCATCAACATATAGAACAAGAAACACGACCACGCTCACATTAATCCTCTTGTAAACACAAGGTTCCTTTTCGTTTTGGACGAAGTTCAATTTCTTGACTTCTTCATCAAAGCGTTTGTTCCAACTCCTCGATGCTTGCTTCAATCCATAAATGGATCTTTGAAGTTTGCATACCTTGTTAGCATTCTTTGGATCCACAAAACACTCGGGTTGTGTCATATACACATCCTCTTCCAAATTTCTATTCAGGAAGGCGGTTTTGACATCCATTTGCCATATTTCATAATCATAAAATACGACAATTGCTAACATGGTCCGAATTGACTTGAACATAACGACGGGCGAGAAGGTTTCTTCATAGTCAATACCATGAACTTATTTGTAACCTTTCGCTACGAGTCGTGCTTTGTAAATGGTCAAGTTGTCATCCATGTCGACCTTTCTTTTAAAGATCCATTTGTTCTCAACGGGTTATACTCCGTTGAAAAGATCAACCAAGGTCCATACCTTGTTGTCATACATGGATTGCATTTTGGATTCCATGGCTTTAAGCCATTCCTTGGAGTCGGGTTTTCTTTTCATGTCATCAATGGTTAAAGGCTCATCGTTCTCCATGACAAGAACGTCGTGCAAACCTAAATATCTTATAGGTGGACGAATTGGCATTGCTGATCTTCGTAGGGTAGAAACTTGAGGTTCTTGAACTTGTTCCACAACGGTTTGTGGACTTTGTTCTTGAACTTCAAGTGTGGGTGCTACCTCAACACTATCGACTCGCGATATGTTCAAGTTTTCATTTGAGGGAGCTTGCTTTTGAACCGCTTCTTCCACAACAACTTGTGGAATGGGTTCGGCTACAATCTCATTTGGTGCAACCTCATTTGGCACCATATTGGGAACAACCACATTACCTACTTGAGATATGTTTTGTTGTTGTGGTTCTTGAATTTCTTCAATAACCACATTGCTCCCACTACTTCTTCTTAAGAGAAACTCCTTTTCCAAGAATTTCGCATGTCGTGCAACAACTATCTTGTTCTCGACACGGTTATAGAAGTAGTAACCCTTCGTTTCCTTAGGGTATCCTACGAAATGATATTTGTCCGATTTGGGTCCAAGCTTATCGCTCACTAGCCTTTTCACATAAGCTTCACAACCCCAAATCTTGAGAAACATCATGCTAGGTTTCGAACCAAACTATAGCTCATAAGGTGTTTTCTCAACGGACTTTGACGGAACACGGTTCAAAGTAAAAGCTGCGGTTTCAATTGCATAATCCCAAAAGGACATAGGCAAATCAGTTTGGCTCATCATCGATCGAACCATGTCTAGCAAAGTTCGATTCCTCCTTTCGGACACACCATTCCATTGTGGTGTTCCAGGTGGAGTGAGTTATGGAATGATTCCACACTCCTTTAGATAATCGCCAAATTCTTGGCTCAAGTACTCACCACCTCTATCGGATCGTAAGGCCTTGATCTTTCGATCAAGTTGGTTCTCAACTTCACTTTTGAACTCTTTGAACTTGTCAAATGTTTCAGATTTGTGACGCATCAAGTAGATATACCCGTATCTACTATAATCGTCAGTGAACGTGACGAAGTATGAGAAACCTCCACGTGCACAAATGCTCATAGGTCCACATACATCGGTATGTATGAGATCTAACAAACCATTTGCCCTTATCTCTTTGTTGGGAAAAGGCGCTTTGGTCATTTTACCCATCAAGCAAGATTCACAAGTGTCAATTGGCTCGAAAGCGAATTGATCCAAGAGACCAACGGTTTGTAGTATCTTGATGCGTTTCTCGTTGATGTGACCTAAGCGGCAATGCCACATTAAAGTCGCATTCGCATGTGAAATCTTACGTTTCCTTTTGTCATTTTCAACACTCAAAACAAATCCATTCGAATCAAGCACATAAAGATCATTCAATAAATGTGCATCACAAATCGAACTTCATTTCGAAACAAAGTCAAACACTTGTTCTTTATTACAACATCAAATCCATCCAATTCTAAACATGAAATGGGCACAATGTTTCGAGTGATACATGGAACTACAAAAACATCCTTTAGTTCAAACACAAAACCGGAAGGCAAAGTTAGTTCCACGCTCCCAACGGCCATAGCGGAGGCGCACGTGTCGTTACCGACGCGGAGTTGAACTTCGCCTTTCTCGAGCCGTCTTCTATTCTTTAGGACCTGCACATTTCGACAAATGTGAGAAGTGGCGAGAAGGGTTTCGATGACAAATATACCTAAGGTAGAAGGTTGGACGGTTCCCGCCTTCTTGTCAGCTAGGTACTTGGGGCAGTTTCTCTTCCAATGGCAGTAGTAGCAAACGGTCTCGGAAGTGGCCGGGTTTTTCTTCTTCTTAGAACCACGGGAGCACCCTTGGCCGGACCTTGGGGCGTCACCGGGCCTTTGCGGCCACGCTTCTTAATCTTCTTGCTCTTTCCACTCACCGCAAGAACATCCTTTTGGCCCTTCTCTTTCTTAAGACTCTCCTCCGTCTCAATGAGCATGTTTTGGATGTCATCCATGCTCTTGTCCATGCCGTTCATCCGGTAGTTCACAACGAAACCGGTGAAGCTTGGAGGGAGAGAATTGAGAATGAAATCTTGAATCGCCCCCGAAGAGAATGGCGTATCAAGCTTTTCGAGCTGCCGAAACAACCCCGCCATCTTCATGACGTGTGACCCGACTTCATGACCTTCGGCCAAACGAGTGTTGGCGACGACCTTGATGAGATGGGCCCATTCGGTGCGAGCTTTTGTTGGAACATGTTGGATAAGCGAGTGATCATATCGAACACTCCATAGCCGCTATACATGAACTCCTTTTAGAGTTCGGATTCTATGATAGCCACCATCACGACGGACATCTCCATGTCCTCGTTTTCATGCTTCTCATAGGCATCCTTTTCCGCTTGAGTAGCGGTTGCCTTAGGAGCCGATGGCATGGGAGTGGTAAGGAGATACTCTATTTTCTCATACCTAAAGGCAACCCTTAGGTTGCGATGCCAATCCAAGAAATTGGCACCGTTAAAAGCGAGTTTCTCCTTCTCAAGAAGAGAACGTAGCGTAAAAGATGAGGAAGACATCTACAACAATACATAAGTTTAAGGTCAATTAGTTTATGCTTTAAGTTTTGTTTTAACTAAGTAAAACTTCCACTACACTAAATGATGTCCCTAAATGTAGTGAATTTTCAAGACTTCCACTATTCGTTAATGCAATGACGGCATCGGAACAACATTACACTAACCAATATGGAATAGGTTCTCCAACCAATCATACAATTCTTATGACTCTTGGTTCGATTAACGAACTTCACTCCAATGAGCAATCCAATTTGAATTCATTGTTAAGTTACTTCTTTCTATTTGCTCCTAGTAAATCCGATTTACACCCCGACACAGATGATGGAACATGATGTCCGCGTCGGCGGAATGCATCAATGAACGATCATGCCACATAGAAGGGGATAGAAAAAGGGAGAGTGATTTTAACTTAATCCTTTTATTGGGACAATTAACCATATGACACTTGTTTGGTGGTCGTGTAAGCATACACCCATACATATCCTATCACAAGCAATCATACAAGCATCTCATCCATTATTGTGGATTTGTATGGCTCCCGCTTGCATTAGTTTCGCCACATCATCCATGAAGCAAAACTAATCTAAACTTTGTCTCTCCCACTAAATTCTATAAGGATCTAAATCCTATATAAAATAAAGGAACAAAATACATGTGAAAATAACCTATTCCCATCATAGCCTTAGGGGCATGCAAGCCACACAAGTTACATCAAAATTAATTAACAAATTAATTAATTAATGGCACCAAAGGCCGCATTACAAACATTCACACATGCATTCAATTTACAACCACAAGGCATTGAGTCATGAGCCATACTAAACTCATTTTCCACCTAAAAAACAAAGTTAGCACATACAAGTCCACTTTGTTTCCAATTAATGATTTTCAAGCATCTTTGCGTATTGTTTGCTATAAGCAAATTCCGTGCATAAATTCTCAATTTTAAACAACCAAACTTGTTTAAATTCATTTAGAAAATCTTTCAAGCATCCCATAACTGAAAAGAGATCAAACAAGGAGTTTTCTAATTGATTTTAAACTAGTTTGAATACTTAGAAAGTAGTAATTTAACAAAAAACGTAACTAATGGAATCTAACAAAATCAATAGTTTTAGGTCTCCAAAAATTATGAAATAAATTACTTAATCTCCTTATCATAATTGTGATTACCAGTAAAAATTTCAGGAAGAGATCTTAAACCATATTGGAGAATAAAAAAAGACAAATCTCTTACAAGTGCATGAAACACCGTTATGAGATTTCCAGCTTATTCTCTCAACTATTTGGTCTGTTAGACCACCTTCTATCTAGCTTTTTATATATACAATATACATAGAAAAACTAGTTTGGACTATAGGCTAACCATCCATGAAAAGAAAATAATCAAGTTCAGTTCAATAAAATCAAGTTACATGCTAAACAATCGACAAATCCGGTACTGGAACAGGCTGTCGACCGAAATGTTTTAACCTAGTTGAAGGTCCAAACTTCCATAAAAATTTATGAAATTAATTTTCCTGGAATTCTAACTCAAAATATAACAACTCCATTTAAACAGATTTTTAAAGGAGTCCTCAGTTGGTACAGTTTATTAGAACAATCGATTTGCTCAATAAATTGGATCTGACAAGATCTTTCTTTTCATACTTGAAAATCCACAAATTAATCCGAGTCATGCAACAATCTACACATGATCAGAAAGAGTTTCACGTCCTCTTTAATTTTAGCCATAGAACAATGGTACTTATATTCAAAATATAAATCTTTCAAGCCATTCAAACAGAACAGTGCGAGCAGAAACTGGTTCTGCGCACTGTTGCCGTTTTATTCACAATAAATCCATAAAATTTCAGAAAATTTCGAATCTAATGGCAAAAGAATTACAATCCATATATATACAACTTTCATGTAGATGGAAAAATCTTCCAGAGAACATATCATAGCGAAAAATGCGAAACAACACAGAAAATATCATTTTCAGGCAGCAAACAAACGCATCATCTCTACTAATCCATTAATTAGTCAATTTCTCTTAATTAAGTGTCAAAATAACTTAAGCACAACCTGGATCTGATACCGCTGTTAGGAAATGTGTTAATTTTAATTTTTGTGCTAATTACTCTTAATTAAGCGATTAAAACCGTATGTCCCTCATTAATTCACTTAGTGAGTGACGATATCTATTTGGGCCCCTTGATGGAGTTGGATCGTTTGCGCGCAACTAGGCGATCAACTCTAGATCAAGAAACGTATAATCTGCAAGAATGACACATTCCTATCTTGGATTATACGATGATATCGTGTGACATAAGAATCAAAATAGGAAAATACATTTATTCTCTTATGAAGGATTTAAATACTGTAGCAGTACACTATTTATGCGAATTGGGAATTATAACGTGTTGTTAGATACCGCTTATGATTATTGGAATTAAAGAACGATTTAATTCCATGACCAACATAGCATAAATCATCAAAGGGTCACACAAATAGGACTTTAACCATACAGTGTATTAATTGATTTATTTGCATTGGAGAATGCAAAATATGATGTGTTGATTAATTAATTATATACTGTTGCAAACCGTTATAATTAATTATATCGAAAGGATCATATAGAAATTAATTTAATACATATGCTTATCCCAAAGTAATTATCATCAAGTTGATAATTAATTATTCTCAATAATATTTAATATAATTGAAGGAATTATATTGAATATAAAGGGTTAATTTAATTAGCCATTATGAGCCAAAATGATAATCAATTGAAAATGCCCATTATATATTTGATATAATAGGTTTAGGAGAGAATAAACAAAATATGGAAATTGCCCATTTAGGCCTTTATTTTGGCCGGCCTACGGTGAGTGGTATGATGGTAATTTTGGAAGTGAGAAGGTTGGACTTGATCTCTATATAAGGACCGCTAGTTGGTGCCTTCCAACCCTAGTTCTCTCTCCTCCTCTTCCCTTCTTCTAGCCGCCACCTTCAAGAGAGAAAAATTGTTTTCTCTATTCCATTTTTGCTCTCTTCCATTGATTATTCTTAGGACGCATGTGTTGAGAATAGTTATTCCTAAATTGAATATTGGATTAATTCAAGAATAGCAAAGGGATTAGCATTCCTCTAGTTCCTACTAGCATAGGACCTATGAGAATGGTTAGTTTCCTTGGTGGACTCGAGGACAACATGGAGGAGGCGCAAGGAGGCACGCCACCGACTCCTATGCCGTGGTCGAGCCCCGCGAATACGATTCCGCGGGAGGTACAACTTTCCACCCCTTTTCTTGGTGTCGATTGAACTTAAGTGCTAGATCCGTTTGTGTGTTGTTTTAATCGCTTAATTAAGAGTAATTAGCACAAAAAATTAAAATTAACACCTTTTTTAACAGTGGTATCAGAGCACAAGGTCATACTTAAGTTAATTTGATACTTAATTAAGAGAAATTGACTAATTAACGGATTAGTAGAGATGATGCGGTTGTTTGCTGTCTGAAAATGGTATTTTCTGTGTTGTTTCGCATTTTTCTCTATGATATATTCTCTGAAAGATTTTTCCATCTACATGAAAGTTGTAGATCTATGGATTTTGATTCTTTTTGCGTTAGATTCACATTTTGCTGAAATTATATGGATTTATTGTGAATAAAACGGCGACAGTGCGCAGAACCAATTTCTGCTCGCACTGTCCTGTTTGAATGGCTTGAAAGATTTATATTTTGAATATAAGTACCAGTTTTATATGGCTAGAATTAAAGAGGACGTCAAACTCTTTCTGAAAATATGTAGATTGTTGTATGACTCGGATTAATTTGTGGGTTTTCAAGTATGAAAATTAAGATCTCGTCAGATCCAGTTTATTGAATAAATTGATTGTTCTAATAAACTGTACTAACTGAGGACTCCTTTAAAAATTATGTTTAAATAGAGTTGTTCAATTTTGAGTTAGAATTCTAGGAAAATTAATTTCATAATTTTTCATGGAAGTTTGGACCTTCAACTAGGTTAAAACATTTCGGTCGACAGTCTGTTCCAGTACAGGATTTGTCGATTGTTTAGTATGTAACTTGAATTTATTGAACTGAACTTGATTGTTTTCTTTTCATGAATGGTTAGCCTATAGTCTAAGCTATTTTTTCTATGTATATTGTATATATAAAAACTGGATAGAAGGTGGTCTAACAGACCAAATGGTTGAGAGGATAAGCTGAAAATCTCATAACGGTGTTTCGTGAACTTGTAAGAGATTTGTCTTTTTTTATTCTCCCAGATGGTTTAGGATATCTTCTTGAATTTTTTACTGGTAATCACAATTATGATAAAGAGATTAAGTAATTTATTTGAGAATTTTTGGAGACCAAAAACTATTGATTTTGTTGGGTTCCATTAGTTGCGTTTTTTTGTTAAATTACTGTTTTTCTAATTATTCAAACTAGTTGAAAACAATTAGAATACTCCTTGTTTGGTCTTCTTTCAGTTATGGGATGTTGAAAGAACTTTCTAAATGAATTTAAACAAGTTTTGTTGTTTAAAATTGAGAATTTATACATAGAATTTGCTTATGACAAACAACACACAAAGACGCTTGAAAATCGTTAATTGGAAACAAAGTGGACTTGTATGTGCTAACTTTGTTTTGTAGGTGGAAAGTGAGTTTAGTATGGCTCATGACTCAATGCCTTGTGGTTTGTAAATTGAATGCATGTGTGAATGTTTGCAATGCGGCCTTTGGTGCCATTAATTAATTAATTTGTTGATTAATTTTGATGTAACTTGTGTGGCTTGCATGCCCCTAAGGCTAGGATGGGAGTAGGATATTTTCACATGTATTTTATTCCTTTATTTCATATAGGATTTAGATCCGTATAGAATTTAGTGGGAGGGACAAGGATTAGATTAGTTTTGTTTCATGGACGATGTGGCGAAACTAATGCAAGCGGGAGCCATACAAACCCACAACAATGGATGAGATGCTTATATGTGATTGCCATGAATTGTCATAGGATAGGTATGGGTGTATGCTTACATGACCACCAAACAAGTGTCACTTAATTGATTGTACCAAACAAAACTCGATGAAGTTAAATCGCCCTCCTTCTATCTATCCCCTTCTAACGTGGTATGATCGTTCATTTATGCATTCTCGCCGACGCGGGACATCATGTTCCATCATCCGTGTCGGGGTGTAAATCGGATTTACTAGGAGCAAATAGGGAAAGGCTACTTATCGATGGACCCTAATCGGATTGGACATCGGGGCGAAGTTTGTGAATGTACATTTCACAAACCAAGAATCATATGGAATGATTGGTTGGAGAACCTACCTTATCTAGTTGTTTTGGTGTCACGCCGACGCTAGCACCATCTCAACGAAAAATAGGGATCTTGAAAAACCTAATACATTAGGGACATTAAATAAATATAGTGGAAGTTTTATTTGTTATAAATAAAACAATTACATAAACTAAATGACCTTAAATTGATTTTATTATAGATATTAAAATTATTAATTTTGTTGCGATCAATCTTTGAAAATTAACAAACTCGTTTCTAAAAGTATTTACTTAAAGAAGTAATACCGATTCCTAAGACACGATCTTAGTGAAGAGAAACTTGAGTATGTCAATTCCCAAAACTTTCCTCAAACTAGCCGAACGTAGCATCGCGATGATTGATTAATTTTTGGTGAAAAGTTATTCAATAAAGCGTATTGCTAATATCCTCATTTAAAATTTCTAGACTTTGAATTAGAGAATTCATATGGACTAGATTTAACTCGTACGCTCTCATCCGCTTACTCAAGAAAATGTTCTTGGAGAAAGTAGATATTAACTCCATCATTTATGATCGAGTATAAAGAATATGAGTTAACCAAGAGATTGATAACTAGAGATATTGATCTCCAATATCAAGGATTGTTGATGTTGTCATACGATCTCTTTGGAATTATATAGGATATAATGTTACCTTTTTTGCACACTTGTTGATGCAAATAGGTAATTGGTTAAGTATTCAAGAAATACTTCACCAAGGTATGAGTTGAAATTTCAAGACCCTCGATTGTGATTATGTATCTCATGAGTTGTTTCATTTGCCGTTTATGTAGGCATTTGAAAGGTTATCCGAAATACCATGATTGTAATGTTATAATCCTAAGAAGTATTTGTCGTGCAAATTATCTCACTATCTCTAATTCACACTAGTAACTTGATACTAGTTCATATGCTCGCATTTAACGAAATGTGTTGGCAATTAAGAATAAGAGAATGTTTGAGACATGTAAAGCGAACTCCGTATCGGAAATGACTTGTTCGTCTAAGTCATTACCATTGGATACGTAGAGTTATCTTTATTAAGAGTTTGTTTAGGAATTGAAGGTTGCAAACCTTAATTCTAAAACCTCTCAAAAATATCTCCATTTCATATTCAATGATGGATGATTATGTTTTGTAAAAGATAAGATCTTTTATTATGGATTTGTTTCTATCATTTCATGCATCTTGATTGAATTTGCTTAAAATAGATAAACAAATTTTGAATGACAAATAGGATGCGTAAGACTTGACATAAAGTATTTGACTTTCATGTTATATATGACCGCTTAGTCACATACATAAACGAGAATCGCATTATGAGAGTCTCCGTAACGTAGAGCTCGTAATTCAATTCTATTTCAAATCGATTGATATGCGAATCATGTTTGTTAAATGACAAAAGCGCCTTTAACCTACAAAGGTTTAAGGACAAGTGACTTGATTAGGACTTATACATATCGATGTATAAAGACCAATAAGTACTTGTGCAATGAAAGGTTATTGATACTTTACTACTTAACCAACGATCATTGTAGATATTAACATATCTATTTGATAAGGTATGAGTATGAACCTTTTGACTAGTTCAAAGGAGTTCAAGAGTGAAGTTTAAAGACCGTTCAAGAAAAAAAATGGAAGTCTTACAATTAATCGTGGTAAATAAGTAATTAAGTCATATGATTTGAAATATTATCTAAAGAGTATGAAAGTAGTTTCACAACTCGCTCCATGAGGAATAATATATCCAAGAATGGAGGTATCGAACAATATTTTGTATAGTTCGATCGGTAATAAATGAAATGGACTTATTCAACTCGTATTAGGGATTTGCGTTTGAGGACAATATTGTTTACACTGAATGATGTTCCATCGATGTCTATTGAGAAAGATATCTTACGAGATTTTGATCTCTAAGTATAATACTTCTTGAGATTTGGTATTGAGAAACTTATTTCAAGTATTGTTGACTTGTAAGCTTAAACCAAATAAGACACTATAAATTTGTAGGATATCTTAAATTAACCGAAAGGTACTACTTCTACAAACATGATAAGAACAAAGTAGTTGTTGCTAATCATGACGTAATCTTGTAGAATGATATTCCCAAGAAGAAGTAGTGGGAGTAAAGTGAGCATTAAAGGAGTTTATGCGTCACTACAAGAAGTACTCTTATGGGAAACTTGTCACTCCATACATGGTGCTTAGTGAGAGTTGAGCGGAACTTTATTCACAAATTGTTGTGAAAGAAGTTTAATATGCTCCTTCCAATGAGGACTCAACCATATCACGAGTTGATGATGTTCGAGAAACTCATGGAATATATGAGGAGTCAAGAACTCGTTCAACAAATCATTGTGGAAGAAGTTCATGAACCTTAAGTAGCAATCCTACAAAAGATCAACGAGAGTTGATTGCCTAAGCCGTTTGTTGCATGAGTTTCACAACATTCTCGTACTTAGCATATGAGAATCCGTTGATAAATAAAGAAGCGATGGAAGGATCCGATTCCACGTATATGGTTTGAAACCATATGATCTTTTAATAAAATCCATGTATAACAACAAGGTATAGAAACTTGGTTGATGTTCATGAAGGAGCAATCCATCAAGAACGTTTAGATCTTCAAAAGGAAAGATTGACATGGATAACAAATCGACTATGTACAAAGCACGGCTTCTCGCTCGTAGCTATGTCAAAGTTAATGGCTAGTTGACTACATACAAAGCACAACTTCTCACCTGTGGCTATGTATAAGTCAATAAAGATCATTCTAGCAATAGTTGTATTTCATATATGTTGATATATGGAAAGACACATAAAATCGCCTTCTTCGTATGAATGAAGGAAGATGTTGTGCATTTGACACAAATCGAGAATTTATGTATTGCTAGAAACATACGCATACTTCAAGGATCCATTAATAGATTAAAGCAAGTGTTGTGGAGATTAGAATAAAAAATTTTGACAAGGAAGTCAAAGAGTTGAACTTCGTCAAAAAATTATCTTGTACAAACAAGATATTCAGTGGGAGCATAATTGTGTTACTTGTATTGTTCAAGATAACAATTCATTAATTGGGAATAACATTAAGAAAATGAATATTGTCAAGATCTCTTTGGAGAATACTTTCTCAAATGAGAACTTGGGCGAAATCACCTAATCCTAAGAAACAAAATCTATAAAGATAGATTGTGATGGATGTTAGGTTTGAGCAAATGTGCATATATTGACGAAGTGTTCTAGAAACACGAAAGTTACACTTCAAGAAAGGATGTCTAACTATACGTCACATGGCATGACTTGAGTATTTAACTCGGTTTATTGCAACTCAATTCGAGAAAGTGCATGAAATAGTTCAAGCATTCTTTCATTATGAGTTTCTCTTTGTACGCCATATTTATATGCCCCAATGTGTAGTATCCAAAGGATATGGCAAACAGTTGTCAAATGGATACAAGAGAGACACATTTGGACGACATTCAAGGACATCCTCGAGTACCTTATGAGAAAGAATGATATAATGTTTCATCTCTTAAGATGAAAGAAATCTCGTGTAAGTTGTTACACTGATAAAAATTTTTCAAAAGATTGATATAATCACAATTGAGCTACATATTTTGCTTAAAAGGTGGTGTTGTAAGTTTAGAAAGTGTTCTAAATGGAATATTACAACCGTTTCCGTCACCAAAACAAAATACATAGCAACTTGTGAAGCAATAAAAGAAGTTTATTTCGGATCGAGTTCTTAGTCGAGTTATTATGGTTCTATGCATCTCGAACCATAACTCCTAAATAATCCAATGTTACATTGGAGATTCAAATATGATCTATAACGATATCACTTGATATCACATGATGACGATCAATAACATATATATAGTAGTATATATATATAGGGTCAAACAAAATTGGATAGGTTTGCGAACACAGCGAACACTCTAACATGACCTCTACCTTGAGCAGTATACGAGATGCAGTTATGCATCCATACGTGGTGGACGTATGAGTAACTAGCTTTAAGCGTATTATTTCTTTTGAGGTCCGAGACATGTATATATGTAGATATATGACATCGTTCTCAATTCTTCGTTGGCTAGAACTCACTACTGATTGACTCTAGGCCAAGTGGGAGATTGTTAGAGTTATGTCCTAGAAGTCAATAATTTGATGACTTAAATATTAGTTTATGTATGGATGATATTTTATCATCTGTTCCTAGGTTTATTATTGACAGATTATTCAGGTTGAGGATCTGAATTGTAGATCTATGTGGATCATTCTTTAGAATGACAATAATAAATCTAAACGGTCCATAATCTTGATAATTAACAAGGAACATTAATTATCATATAAGATTAGTATGCAAGTTAAGTGATGATTAAGTTCTACAAATCATAGGTAATGAGTTACCAACTTAATTTCATATGTATATGTTATGGAACATAGTACAGGACTTGACCCAACGAAATAAATATATGGATTGTGTTAAGTGTCATTATTTATTTCGTTATGATTTTGGTTCTAAGTTTGAGATGATTATCTTTTTCACATGAGGATAGGTTCTATAAATCTTGTCTACCGTTGATTCCCGTTAAGGGCTGCTATACGGACTTGATTTACGTTCTCTTGAATTGTGCGGAGAAAAGCTAATCATCAAGAAAATCGTATGTCCCTCATTAATTCACTTAGTGAGTGACGATATCTATTTGGGCCCCTTGATGGAGTTGGATCGTATGCGCGCAACTAGGCGATCAACTCTAGATCAAGAAACGTATAATCTGCAAGAATGACACATTCCTATCTTGGATTATACGATGATATCGTGTGACATAAGAATCAAAACAGGAAAATACATTTATTCTCTTATGCAGGATTTAAATACTGTAGTAGTACACTATTTATGCGAATTGAGAATCATAACGTGTTGCTAGATACCGCTTATGATTATTGGAATTAAATAGCGATTTAGTTCCATGTTCAACATAACATAAATCCTCAAAGGGTCACACATAATAAGGTGTTTAACCATACGTGCATTATTTATTTATTTGCAACAGTGAGTATTGCAAAATATGATAAGTTGATTAATTAATTAAATAACGTTATGGACCGTTATAATTAATTAAATCAAATGGATCATATAGAAATAAATTAATGCATTGTCTAATATCTAAATAATTATTATTAAGTTAATAATTATTTATAAACAACACACTTAATTTAATTAAGTTAATTGAGCTTTTATTTAATAGTAAATGAAAAGTCCAATTTAAGTAGCAATTGAATGGGCCTTTAATTAATTGAATTGAGGTACTAAAGAGATGAGCTTGTGGCCCATCAAAGCCCACTATTAGGCTGGCCTCATTGAGGTGGCAGTTGGGGTGGCACACCATGTAATTTATTACAACTTTGTGCTAGGGTTTGGAGCCTATATAAGGACCTTTATGGAGGCTCCTTGGATGTTGCTCTTTCCTCCAACCCTAGCCGCCCCCTAGCCACCATAGGCGCCGGCCTCTTCCTCTCTCTCTTCCATTCAATAGCTCATGTGTTGAGCCTCCCTTCTTCCACAAATTAATTAGTGAATTGTTTGAAGAAAAGTGAAAGCTTTGGGATTAGACTTGTTATTCTCATCGCTAGCACGATTCGAGAATAACTTGGTTAATACCTTAGTGGACTCGAGGCGGGCGATTTGGAGGCGTTTGGAGAGCACCCCATCAATTTCTAAGTCGTAGGATCGAGCCTCTTGGTTGCTATACCAAGAGAGGTACAATTTTCCACCCTTTTCTCTATGTGTCAATTGAGCTTAAGTGCTAAATCCGTTTGTGTGTTGTCTTAATCGCTTAATTAAGAGTAATTAGCACAAAAAATTAAAATTAACACCTTTCCTAACAATAAATAATGACAGGTAACACAATCCATATATTTATTTCGTGGGGTCCAGTCCTGTACTATGTTCTATAACATACACATATGCAATTAAGTTGATTACTCTTAACCTATGATTTATAGAACTTAATCATCCCTTAACTTGCATACTAATCTTATTGATAATTAATGTCCTTTGTTAATTATCAAGGTTATGGACTTTTAGATTTATTGTTGTCATTTACTACTAAATGAATAACAGTGATCTATAATTCAGATCCTCAACCTGAATGAATTGTCAACGAATAAATCAAAGAACAAATGATCTGAAATCATCAATAACATAAACTATAGAAGTAGCCTAATAAGATTGGTTTCTAGGACATATCTCTAACACGAGATCTGCGCTGGAGGAAGAGAGCCATGCGAGAAGGCAAATAGGTGCACTGTAAGAAATTGTTGTGGGGCTAGGGTTTCTCTCTCCTTTCCGTTTCCGTTTCCATTTCTGTTTTATTTCCTCAAGAGCGATAGAATGTTTTAACACGATATCAATCCAAATCGCCCATTAAGTCTTGATCCAACGGTTTGAGATTTGTGACATTTTGGGGCATTTCTTTTGTGCTTGCAAGATCATCCCTGTGCTATTTTGAAAGTCAAAAAAGAGCATCTGATTCCTATTTGAAAATACATGGATCGGACGGAATTAAATAATGAAATCACGACCTTTTACACCTCATCGCTAAGAAAGTTAGGACATCTTTGATTTCATTAGGCTCCGTGCAGTGTGCACCACAGAGGCACAGAGCGTGCAATCACTGGCACACACTGTGCATTTTTATTGAGAAATATATTTATTTTTATTGAATTATCTTTTTGAGTTGTTCCTATGATTATTTTTATTGATTCTATTTGTTTAATCTGTTGAATAATGCTACTACTATTGGTACCGGTCAAGACATCGTTAACCTTAAATATTAAAAATTGACAATATATTCATGTCAAATAATATTTTCACATATTAAAGTTCGCCCACACATTGGGTGGGTGTTGCTGCTAGTTTATATCTATATCTATATCTATATCTATATCTATATCTATTCTATATCTATATCTATATACTACTTATAAAGCGCCCATATCTATATCTATCTATACTATATACTACTTATAGTATAGTAGTATAATAAAAGCACCCATATAAAAAGGAGTAAACTTGTCATATAAAAGGAGTAAACTTGTGTCAGATAAAAGGGTGTAAACAATTCTTATATCAATTATGGACCATTGATTTGTGTAATTTGATTTGATCAGTGGTCTAGATCAATGTTAGACTTTTCTTAAAAAAAATTAAGTTACTATCAAATTAATTATTTATTTAAAAGGAAAGACTAAATTATTGATTTTACCATATCTTTATTGCCTAACATGTAACATTTTATATATAACAAAAAATAATGTCAACATTTTATTTTTTTTATTTGCCTACGTTTTTCGAGGGCATCTTTTGCTAGTCTTATACAATGTGTGCAAAATTTACTTTATATTGTTCTCTCATTTATATATAAACCAAATAATGGTTTACTTTTTTAATCTGAATATTAATCAAAATAATTAAATAACGTAATGTCATAAAAATTAGAAAAAAGACCATCATTATATTATAATATGAAGAAAATAAATAAATATTCTTAGCATTTTAGTAAAATAGTTGTAATTTGTGAGGATAATAATAAATAATTATACATTAATTTGTTTCCTACAATAAAAAAGTAAAAGTGGTTGACAAAATTATACATTATATACGATTTGTTCTTATTGTATTTGTTTATGTTTGTTTTTTATTAGGCTGTTGCATACTATATATACAATAATATCCAACAAATAGTAAATATAGACATCATATAAATTTATTGCCATTCGGAAAGAAATATCCTAAATATACTAATCTTTACGAATAAAAAAAATGATAACATATTTTATATTTATTTGTAATGTAATTCAAATATGGAGATTCGATCTTGATTAGCCCTCCTATATATATATATATATATATATATATATATATATATATATATATATATATAGTTTTAAATTCATTCGTTGATCTTCCAAAATGGAATATTGTTGAGAAAACCTAAAAAAATAAAACTATTCTTTTTTACAAGGTTAGAATAGGAAACAAGGTTAGAATAGGCATGCAATCATAGCAGATCCATTGCTAGATATGTTAATGATATTTTATTTTAAAGAAAAAACCAACAGAGTGATCATCATAAATTAAATTAAAATTAAAATATAAATAAATAAATAAATTTCTAAAATTAGTTATACTACTAATTTGGGAGAGATATACTACTAATTTTTCCTTTTAATAAAAGAATATATAAGAATAATATATATACAGAGAGAGAGGGGCTAAAATTAAAATATCAACCGACGACGACGTTCCTCTTTCCCTTTCTTTTTTCCTTCTCGTCCGCCGCTCCTACAGATCTCCTTTCCGTTCCTCTTTATCTTTACTTTCCTTCTCTCCTCCGCCGCTACGAAAATATAGGCGATTTGGAAGAAAAAAAATAGGGCTGTCCAAATCACGTGAAAAAGCAAGGAATTTCGCACGATTTCGCTGGGTGAAAAGCAGAGGGAAAATTTTAGACGCCTCTACCCCTCTCGCCTCCCTCTTGCGATAAAAACTCAACCTGTGTCTGTCCTCTCTTAGGAGCCAAAGCAGAGCACGCAGCTAACCTCCCCTTTTCATTCCGTAAGGTATTGCTTTTTTTCGTCCTTTTCCGATTAATAAAAGAGTCTTGAAAAGCCCAAGTTTACGGAATTGGCATACAATTTTGTTTGTTTTTATTCTGTCTTTTACTTGCGATTTTTTACTTAAATTCCTAGATACCATGTATTTGTGGTTAAATCATAACTGGTATATGTGATTCTGAGGACGTGCTGAGCAAACTATCTTTACTAGTAAAGAGTTATGCATATGGTCTATGTGTGATTTAATTCAAAACATTGTTTACGACCAAAAGTATCATCATAGTGCTAGCTGTCTAATATCATTCTAATTAATTATTTTATTTATTTATTTTGGCTATTAATTGAAAGCTAATCTCTTTTGCTTTTATTTTTTTCAAAAAAAAAAAAAATCTTGCGTTTAATTCAGGTCAGGTTTCTAGGTTTCAAATCATAAACCTCCAGATCAAAACCTCAAATGAAAGAAATTTCACATTCAGAATGCGATTTCATTGCCTAAGAATCTAAACTATTTTAAAAACATGAATGATGAAAATCTTTGTTTGAGCTTTCAAGTTTTCACTTTTTCTTCCTTGCATTTGCATTCCACTATACCGGCAGTAACACAAGAGTAAAAAAAATGTTCTTACTTCTTAGTAATGAATATTGTAATCTCCAGGACAACAAATTCCCACAGAAGAAATATGGGTGGAGCTGAGTGAGTTTGATAGGTTAAGTGATCTACCAGATGACCTTCTTCTACACATCATGTGTTTCTTGCCAACAAGGCAAGCCATGAACACTTGCATTCTATCTAAGAGATGGAGGAACCTCTGGAGATATTTACCATGCCTCCACTTTGACGCATATCATGACGACAACTTCGTCCAGTTTATTACCTCTTTCTTCAACCTCAGAAGTAATTGTCATATCGACACATTTCAACTTCACGGTCTTGCAATGAATCATTGTTGGTTAGCCACCAGACCATTGGTTACTCGAGTACTTGAGTCACGTCCTCGAGTGTTATCTATTAAATCTGGTGAATCATCATGGTGTCAGCTGGATTTCGATTCAGTTTTTACATGTGCTTCTGTTGAGAAAATGGAATTAGTTGAGGTTTTTTTCCCACGAAAAAGTCCAATAACCCTATTCAACCTAAAAAGGCTAAATCTGACTAGAACGGATTTAGATGGTGAATGTGTGAATAATCTCATCTCAGGGTGTCCGGTTCTTGAAGAGTTGGTTATGAATTACTGTTCTTTTTGGTTCTCCAATGTCACCATAGTTTCACACAGTCTAAAAAATTTGTCTATTGATGATTGTGACTATTATGATAATGTCCAAATTCATCTTTCTGTCCCTAGTCTTGTGTCATTGCACGTTACCCAAGTAATGCTTGGGAGAATTTGGTTGAAGAACATGTCATCCTTAGTCAAGGTTCACATCCAATTTTGCTTCTCGGTTTGTATTAATTATCTGAATAGTCGTAATGAGCTCCTCAGAGGCCTTTCAAATGCTACATATATCGAGTTGACTGGACCAGGGGTTCGGCTAAGTACAGAATCACCGGTGAAGGTATGGGTATTACTCCTTATCATATGGATTTTCTTTTTCTAATGTGTTTGTGTATGTTTGAGGTGCGTTAGCTTTTGTTGCGTTGTTCAGACAAGTAATGCTTCTTGGATCCAATCTTTTATGATATAATAATTGCAATATGCTTGGAACATGCTTGACATATGGAACAAAATTTGTTAAACTTGTTTTGATCTTACAACATCAATTTCAGTGCAATCTTACCATAAAAATATGATTTCTTATGTTTAAAATTGTCTTCAAGGTAAGCTAATCACATTATGTGTTATCCTTTAACTCTTGCTGATAGGATTTGCTTGTAAAAGAATTGCCTACTTGCCGGGCTTTTGCCAATCTGAAGAGTTTGTATCTTGGGAAATGTAGCATGTGTGGCTTCTTGAGCCCAATATCTCAGCTTTTTCGCATTTCACCCAACTTGAAGGCTATTAAATTTGGCGGTGAAGATGTATGATATTTTTTTTCTTACGAGATTGAATTATGGAAATTTTCTTATTTCAAAGCAAAAAAAAATGTCCATGCAAATTCTGGCACATCTGGTGTTATATGTCCTTTTAGTTTTGAGAATCAAATAAATGTAATACATTTACCGTAATAGTTAAGAGTTGTATCTTTCGCAGGAAATGATGTTTTCCGGAACTGATGCTTTCATTTCTTCTAATAGTGGCAATGCTGTTTTTCTGGTAGGCTCCATGCCAGTCACCATTCCATTTGCTCAGGTAATCCTATCAGCCCCATCTCATTTGCTCCAGATGTTTATTCTTGTCATTTTGAAGGTTAACAATGTGAGATGAGGTCAGTTGTGATTAAAGGGCATATCTTTTTAAAGTACTAGATAGATAGTAGATGACATAGTGAGTACATCAGAGATAATTGCAAAATGGGGAGCTTTTATTTTTTTTCGCTCTCATTTAAAATCAATTGTGGATTGAAAATCTTTACTACTTATAAAAGCATCAATTCAAAGGTCTATCTAATTTTGAGTCCAAAAGAGCAAACAAATGTTTATCCAATGCAATATGGACAGTAGATTTTTATGATCTGATCAGATTAATGCTCTGTGTTTAACTTTTGTGATTGTAATAATGAATATAGAGATAGTTAATGACTTAATGAGGGTATTCATGTTACATCACTGGTACACAAAAGATGTGTATTATATTTCTCTCGGGTCTGGTTGTCAAGGTTACCCCTTTGATGCAGGTGTTTCTTTGCTGCTGAAGGGGAGAATTTCTACACAAGATGTTTTAATTCGGAAAGGCTTTCATATCAATCAGGAATTTGCTCAATGTAGGTCAAGCGTGATTGAATCAGTTCTGCATCAGTGTCCAGTGACCAGCAGTGGGCTATTATTGGAGGCAGATGTTTCTGGTGACTTGCCGTAACCGTAAGTCAGGGATTCATTGGGGGATTCCTTTCTTGCAAGTTAACGTGTATTTCTTGTCGTGGATAGAAAGAGATGAAGGTCTCGCTACTTTCATTCTGAACTACTTGGTGTGAGAGAAATAATCAACTGTTCAGAGACGAAAGAAGGACAACCCACATGATGATGCACAAAGCGTTAATGCTAAGCTGGATGTGAAGTTTATGTTGTTTCTAAAAAATGTGTGTTATTATTAGTTTATTTATCCTTGTATAAATAATTTTTGTGATTTACCAATTACCATGCATTAATGTATTTTTTATATTCTTTGTCATTATCCTTTAAATCTGTTTATTTTCTGAGCATCTATGTGGTCCGTCAGTTTAGAGCATTTTTTGCAATTGTGCTTTTAAATTAGAAATAATTGTTAGTAAGTGCATATGTGTTTTAATGGAGCCATATTCCAGACATTTTTCTATAAGCTAACTCCATCTATTTTTGTTAGTTCCATTCATTTCTCAATTAATTTCTCTATCTTAGCACTTATTAGTTATTACATCAATATAGTCCAAAAAAAGAACACACATACAAATCATGTTACATTCCAGTTGAGCATATAGGGAAAAAAAATCCTTTAGCATTCAGCTTACGAAGTCGTAAATACATCTTAACAAGAGTAAATCAACAGTAAGAAAAATGAAGTAACAAGCACTTTACATCATTACTTGCAATTTTGACCTAAATA
This sequence comes from Rhynchospora pubera, assembly GCA_028095005.1. NCBI lineage: Eukaryota > Viridiplantae > Streptophyta > Magnoliopsida > Poales > Cyperaceae > Rhynchospora > Rhynchospora pubera. Next base: position 104,447,516 of record CM051461.1, on the reverse strand, counting down.
ACATAACCTATATTCAACATGCACTCAGCTTACATCCATAATCCATATATTTTTCTTCTCACTCCATTCGGAAATTGTGTCTAGCTAACTCTTGCATCTTCTGTTGTTTGGTCATAAGCAAATGAAGTATTGGTCTCTATCATATATGCAGATTGACCCAGAAAGTTTAATTAATGATCAAATCATCTGTACCCAACCTGACAGTAAAGTGTAGATGAATGTCTAGGTTGTTGCCTTGTTGGTTCTTCAAAATCATCTGTACCTTGTAATGTTATTTGGTTATTGTTAAATAAAGCTAACCTAGAACGTGAAACTCGACCATAGTGAAGTGGATGAACTTCCCACCATTCTTAAGTACTCGTTTCACCTTAAAAAATAATTGTCAAAAAAGTGATTCATTAAAGGTGTATTAACAATTTCCATAGGGTGTCAACAAGATTAAAAAAAATATTACTTCTTTGATAAATTTACTCCAAAGAGTTGTCCCAATTTCAGACACTACTAAAGAATCCAAACCTCCTTTATCAAGGACTATATCAAAAACCTTGTTTGAAAAACTAATTAAAAATAATAATAATAATAATAATAATAATAATAATAATAATAATAATAATAACAATATAATTAGAATAAAAATAAAAAACAATTTGAAACAACAAATTAGTTAGCTTTCGGTATGCTAAAAAGAAAAAAAATAAAAACATTAAGCCAAGGATACGTAGCTGATATTGTTATTATGTAGGGTAGGGCCAGCTACGCCAGTATATGCCAATCAATACTAAATTACTACTAAATATTTTTGCTGGTAAACCCAAAATTTAAATAGTGTAGTCCCTCGATCAAAATGGTACCAGTGGGGCACAACTGCACAAGGGTGCTTTCATATTCACCTTTCCATAAATTATTTGGTTTTCAATAAATTTACCCTTATGTGTTCGTGTAAACACATGTCTGGCTGAAAGAAATTAATAGCACCACTAAATGATAGCAGATCTCTCTCTTGCTTGATTCCAAACTAGTATGGTCTACAACCTAAAGCTTTCAGAGATTGGAAACAAATGTCACATAGAAATCAAACATCGCATCTTACAAAATAACAAAGAAATTTTAACATTGTCAAATAGGTTGGAAATTGGAACTGTAAAATTATAATTTAGCTGGATTTTCTTAAAGGTTTTGTGGTTTCTGTAGGAGGAGAAGGACCCGTTTCCTGTTTTGTTGGAACCAGGCAAAGATGTGCCAGATTTTCCTAATTTGAAGCTCCTGGAAGTGAGCATGTGCTTTCACAAGCACAACTTAAAATCCATTGTCGCATTGCTTCATCATTCCCCTGCTCTCGAATCACTGAAGCTGGTTCATGAGGTGCATTATTTATCAATTTTTTTATCTCTTTACTCGAATTTCATTAGATATGCTATACCATCTGAATGGTTGGAAAATTATTTGATGAGAATGTTTCCTTCTATTGTCTAAGCTTTGGGCCAATCTTAATAACACCCAACAAGATCTATGTCTAGATTGAGTTAAGATGTTATTCTTAAATCTTATTGTGAACCCTCAAGTATATTATATGCAAGTATCCATCCGGTTTTCTTTTAGATTTTACAATTTTCTATTTGTACTTGCTTTTGGCTATGATTTTGGTCTGGACTCGCTTTATAGGGGTGACTTGGGGATCATTGATGCATGTTACAGTATTCAACCTATAATTCCAGCTGATAGGTCCATGGTTTGATTTGATGTCTATTCGCATATTTCGAATTTTTTTTTTTTGCACCTTTTAGAATTTTATGGTCTATGTTACTATCTTCTTTTTGTTTCCTAGTTGGGAATAGACCCTAAACTTCTGCAGTTTGGTTGAATCGTCTCCTGATCCATTTATGTTCTTTGATTAAAATAACCTGTTCAACTTGGAAGTTCTGTTAATTTGGTTATTGACATCGTGTGCTGGTACCAAACATAAGAAATAGAGAACCATGTTTTCCTCTCTTCTTCTCAAACCCCTAGTTTTCAGCAGTGTATGTAATGAGTTTTGTTTTAACTGTTCCTAAATTGTCAGCAGCATGTGTTTTGCCTCTTTCTTGTATGTGAATGTTTGATATCCATCTTACAAATTCCTCTCTTAGAAAGTCGAGTAGTTGTAATTTGTAAATGATTGATACAAGTTATGTGTGTAATCTGAGAAAGAATTGAAAATTGCAATATTCTTAGAGAACAAGCAGTCAAGCATACAATCACAAGGAAAATTTTGTTGAAGTGCATTGCAAATATATCTGTTAAGTATGCATGTAAAAATGCACGAGACAATTGTGCATTTTTTGATATAATAACACTCCTCTTGATGAATCTTTAACAGCTAGAACAATACTAATATTTTAATCTCACACTAAGGTTTCAACATTCTTGCATCTTGCGTTAGTTGTAGGGATTCTAGCATTTTGGTACCTGCAGAAATCAGATGTGATTGATCAAGAGTTCAGTCAAAAAGGGGAAATTTAAATATTTCTTGAAAAGTAGGTTTTACTGACTGTTGTGGGTCCCACAATGCTGTACCAATTAGCCCTTTCAGAACATTAGGAGTTTTTAACTGACAGAGGAGCTTAATTAGCCAAGAATTCATTCGAGTAAGAAATAGTTTTTTTTTTTTTTTTGAAATACTAGATAGAGGCTATCTAGTTGAAACAAAAAGAAGTGAAAAAGAAAACATAGTAAGTCCCTACTAACAGAAAACTAAGTGTCCAACAAGCTCCCTAAAATTAGCAGTACTTCATGAAAAAAGTTGCTTCCTGCACGATCCAATCATGTATCGCCTGTGGCCTTCTCAACTTATTTCTGAAGGTCCTATTGTTCCTCTCCAACCATAGACCCCAGAGAGCCGTTGTAAGGCAAGTAGCTTTGAAAGTACAATTGCTTCCAACAGAAAGGCAAATTTCCTGAAGTAAAACTTCTGTACTTGTTGAGTGCGTAAAATCAAACCCCAGTAAGCACCACACAGCTCTCGCAAGAGAACAATCTGAGAAAAGGTGCTGAGCTGTCTCAATTAACTGCTGTTGGCACATAACACATCTTTGTTGCACATTTATATTGCGCTTAATCAACTGATCCTGCGTTAGAATTCTGTTTTGCGCCAAGAAGTACAGAAATAACTTCAGTGAGGGAGGCACCTTGACCTTCCAAATAGTAGCAAATTGGAATTTTGTCTTTCCAGCCAGTACCAGTTGTTTGTAGATTGTAGAAGAAGAGTACGTACCGTCAGAACTCCATATCCATCTCAGAACATCTTTGTTATTGCTCGACAGATTCAAGAGTTCAAGTTTGGAAACCAATTCAGTTTGATCAAAGCTCATCGGTGCTGGGAACAAACAATGTTTGTTGTTTACAGCCTCCCTAACCAAGAGGAAACGCCTATGAGGGATTTGACTGTCAAATCCAAAGAAAGCCAGGTTTGTACCACTCCAATTCTCATACCAGAAGAGCGTGTTTTTCCCACTAAACACCATCGACCTCACTGAAAGTTGGAAAAATAATCTCAAAGATCTTAAATCCTTCCAAAAAAAAGACCCAGCTCTATTCCACGCTAAGGGAGGTGAAAGAAGGTTTCGTTTGGCATAGAGTATCTTTGCTGTCTCTGTCCATTGGGACCCCTCACACCAGTACAGCTTCCACCACCATCTTAGAAGTAAGGAGATGTTTTGTAGGTGAAGATTAACTAGGCCTAGACCTCCGTGAGACTTTGGTAAGCACAGTCTATCCCAGGCAACAAGGTGAATACCCTGCTGCCCTGTCCCATTTCTGCCCCAAAGAAAATTTCGTCGTATTTTTTCAATCTGCTTGATGACCCATTGTGGAAGTAAGAAAACCGACATGTAAAAAACTGGCATAGAGGAAATCACTGAGGAGATGAGCACCAACCTTCCAGCTCTAGAAAGAAAGTGATTGTGCCAACAACTTAATTTCTTTACAATTCTTTCAATCAGATGTTGGTAGCAAGATCTATCAGGGCGCTTATCTGTCAGAGGCAGTCCCAAGTAAACTAAGGGAAGGCTAGCAACCCCACAAGAAGTTAAAGTTTGAACCCTCAAAATATCTTGCTGGGAGAGATTAAGAGGGACTAGCTTCGACTTATTCCAATTAAGGGTTAGCCCAGAAAACTTACCAAAGATTTCCAGAGTGAAGAACAGGGATTGCAAAGCCTGTCCTCTTGCTGTTGAGAACACAAGGGTGTCGTCCGCATATTGTAATAAGGTAAAAGGCTGCAACATCTTAGGGGAAAGACCAAGGGGTATTGAAGAAGACATAGATGTAATCATTCTGCTCAGCACATCTGCTGCTAAAAGAAACAGAGTAGGAGATAAAGGATCTCCCTGACGAAGGCCTCTTTTATGAATAAAACAAGGCCCCACTTGACCATTGAGGAGCACAGAAGAGGAAGAAGAGAGCAACAGTGCTTTTACCCAAGAGATGAACCTCAAAGGAAAACCCCTGTGTTGCAAAGTGTGAAACAGAAAAGGCCAAGAAACCGAATCAAAAGCTTTGTTGAAGTCGAGTTTGAGCAAGACTGCTGGGTGGTTTCCAGAAGAAAGGTGAGAGATGATTTCTCGCGCCGCGATAAAGTTTTCAGATAACAGCCGATCCCTTAGAAAGCCAGTTTGTGTCTGTGCAATCAGAGAAGGGAGAAAAACAGCCACTCTAGTAGTTAACACCTTTGAAATTAGCTTCGGTAAATAGCTAATGATGCTCAGAGGTCTGTAAGAAGTTATCTCCTGAGCATTTTCCTCCTTGGGTATCAAAATGATGTGAGCCAAATTAAAGCCATGAAGATCAAGGGTACCAGCAAACAGCGCCTCAAAAACTTTTATGAGATCCACCTTTACTGTTTCCCAGTTGAGTTTAAAGAATTCATTCGGGTACCCGTCAGGCCCACTAGCTTTATTGTTTGCTAACCCCATGACCGCTCTTTTGACTTCATTTTCAGTGAACGGATCACTAAGTATGTGTAGAGGTAGGGATTGATCTCTGTAAAGTGCCGCTGGGTTAAAGCTAAAAGGGACTAGCTCTTTTCCAAACAGGTTTACAAAGAAATCAGTAAAACTCTGAAGAATGAGAGCCTCGTTTGTGACAATAGAATTATCCACCTGAATGCTCGAGATAGATTTTGATCGCAAGTTTGAAGTTGCCACAGCATGAAAGTAACGCGTGTTCCTATCTCCACACGCTACCCACTTGGTTCTTGCTCTTTGCTGCCATCTGGACTCAGTAATATTCGATAGAAAGAAGGCCCTTTCTCTAAGAAAAATCCTGGTTTGAAATTCAAGCGGATCAAGTTGCCTTGCCTCTTCGACTGTGTCAAGCATTCCAACTAGAGTTTTAGCATTTTGAAGGTACACATTTATGAAGGAGAACTTATTTAAATGCCAGTGTCTCAGTTTTTTATGTAAACTCAGAGATTTGTTAGAGAACCGCTCCAAAGCAGTATCTCCAGCAGTGAAACTATCCCAGGTGTCTTTTGTGATTGCTGCACACTGGCTGTTAGAAAGCCAAAAACGCTCTAAGCGAAAAGGTTTTGGTCTCGTGTTAAGTTGCCTGCACCTGAGCAAAAGTGGGCAATGGTCAGACACTAATACTTCCAATCCGCAAAGTGTGATATTAGGAAAAGAGCAACTCCAGTTTGGTGATAGGAGGACCCTGTCAAGTCTGGACAAAACAGGGTTTGGCTGCTTATTAGTCCAAGTGTAAGATTTATTTGTTAATGGGACATCAAAAAGAGAGAGGTCGTTTATGAGATTGTTGAAACCCTCCATTGCAGGGTAGTCAAAACAAAGTGTCGAACGCTCATGCACCCATCTTAGCACGTTAAAGTCTCCCGCTATAACCCATTGTTGTGGGGAGAGAAAGGCAATCTCCCTCAGTTCATTAAAGAAATCAGCTCGCAAGGCATTGTTGTGAGGACCATACACACAAGTTACCAAACATTGCACCCCATTGCGTGAATCCTTTAATAAGGCAGAGCAAGTGTACCCCCAAACCCAGCTATTTAGAAGAGAGTAAACTTTTTTCCACGCAATTAGACAACCTCCCCTGCTCTGCTCCGCAGGTAAAGTCACGACAGTTTTATCAAAAAAACTTGGCAAAAAAGATGTAACACAGAAAGCATCACAAGAAGAGAGTTTGGTCTCTTGTAAACACACAATATCCCCTCTAGCAGTTCTGATAGTGTCACTAATCACTTTCCTTTTTGTCAACTCTCCCATCCCTCTTACATTCCAACATAATAAGTTTAGGGGTTTTGTTAACATTTAAAACAAAAAAACACTAGAAAAATGGAAGGGATGGAAATCAATCCGACAGTTCATCATCGGATGAAGCATCTAGAACCAGGCGCTCTGAAGGGTCCTCAGCAAATGTTACTTCCTTTTGCTTGCCAACTTTGCTTGGTCGGGCCATTACTTTCCGTACGGCAGGCGTGGCCACCTCCTCTGAAGCTCTGCTGCGGCCTCTAAAAGTTCTTTTCTTTAACGGGCTTACCACCTGTTTACATTCTGTATTATTAGCAGGCCTCATTCCAATTCTAGACTTAGCCACAGTAAATTGATTTGGGGATTTTAAAACATCTTGTAACTCAGTTTCAGGTACCCCAATAAGCAAAGCAATATCAGCAGTCTCAGCATACGTGAGAGGAACATCTACAAACTGTGATGGATCTACAACTGCTAACTTTGGGCCATCACAAGAGGGTTGGGCTTGATTATATTTGCTAACAAGGTCAAAGTTCGGCCCAACGTCTTTTTTGACAGTTCCCCCCTTTTTCCTTTTTGAGTTAACACAATTATTCAAACTCCCAACTGAGGTTCCAGCTGTAAGTAGCAGGGTCTGACACTCCTGCGGTAGAGTTGGGGCAGGAAAGTTTGGACTATTAGGAACAGTTGTTACCAAATGACAAATTGGAAAGGAGCTCACTTCAGGAAAAAGAAGGTCCGATTCTAAAGGGACCGTTGGATTGGCATCAAAAATTGAGGTAGAGATAAGAACCTGCGCTGACAAATCATCAGTTTGCAGTGTCCTCTTTTGTGCTGCCTGGCGCTCTAATCCAACAGAAGCCCTAAGCTCCAGCTCATCCAAACTCGAAAGGCGCCTGAGCTTGTTTAACTGTGTTGCTTCTTGAGTCACCAAGTGTGTAGAATTATTTTTTGCTCTCTCTGCAAGTGGTCCCTTCTTGTCAGAATGCTGCACAGTCATGTCTCTCTTCAAAATTACAACTTCTTCTGCCAATCTCTTGCCACGTGTATCCCTATCATTCAGGCGACTAAGCGCCGCCGCCACATCCTCCGGCAGTTCCGCCACATCGACATTTCGACATAGGTGTCTCAGATCCTTGAGTTTTATAGTAAGAGACTCAGCTTGGGCCGGCGAGCTTGGCTCCCCGTTAACTGGTGAAGGGCAGCGCAAACTGGGTCGATCAATAGCTACCGGAGGCGGCGGAAAGTCCGGTAGCCCGTACACTTGGCCTTGTACCCATTTGTTTATCCTGATAGGGACAAAGTACTCAAAAGCTCCCCCAATTAGTTTCAGCTTTAACGGAATGTCTTCGAGGTCGTGAACTGCAATTGCTGCCTCCCACCTGACAAGGTGTCCCACCTCGTCGGGAACAATGGTACCCAAATAGGTGCCAAACTTTCCGACTGCTTGGGCTACGTAATCCTCCCTCCACAAGTGAGGTTTAAGACCAATAAATTCGATCCAGACCTTAAATCTGGGAATGTTTACCTCTGCATCAATCCAAGGAGACCACTGGCTTGCCTGAAATCCCCTTTCCCACCATTCTTCAGGGAAAGCCAAGCATATCTCGTATGCATCAATACCTTCAGGTGGAAGAACTAGATAATTTCCTCTTCCTAGAAATCCCACCTGGAGTTGTTGTGGTGAAACCATCCCAGTACCAGCCACCATCGTAGCCACCTCATCCACTGTCATGTCCAACTCTGCATTTTGTGGCTGGGAAATGACCAAACCTTTAGAAAATCTTTCTACTTCAGCACAAAAATTTTCATCTCTGGCCAGAAAGCAAGACATCACTGCCGGACGTGCAGAGTCAGGCGGCGCCGTGTAACATCCAGCATGATTGGCATTCAGCAGATCAAGGAAGTCAGGTTCAAACGCCTGCAACTTAGCATTTGGCAGAAAGGTATTTGCTGTCAGTGACGAAGTCCGGTTCGCAGCCAGGGTAGGATTGAGGTGGGTAGATCCAGAAGGCAGTAAGCTAGGTGTTGAAGCAGTAGGTGGGTTGGAGGCACAAATTCCAGAGCAAGGTGCCTCAGGTCCTCGCGGAGGCTGGTGGTTGCGAGGCTCACTCCTCCTATTTGCCGGAGCTACCCTCCTCCACACTCTCCTTGGCTCCGGGCAGTCCCGGTAGTCATGGTTTTCTAACGGGAGTACAGGGGTCATTTTCAAACTTTTCTTCTCTCCCTGCTAGGAGCCTTTTTGGATTATTATTTCTTTTCCTCTGCGCATAAGACATCTTACTATTATAATGGTGTTCTTTTCTGTATGCTGCTTATTTTTGTCTCATATAGGCTTGAGCATTATTAATGGCCCTATAAAACAAACTAAAGATTCAGAAATTTGTAGTTTTTTTTTAATAGCCTACCCCAACTTGTTTGGGACAAAAGGCTTAGTTGTTGTTGTTAATGTTGGTATACACCAGTTTATCTCTTTTTTGCTAAGCAGTTCAATCAGTGTAAATTTCAGCTTCTCTCTTTTTTCTTTTTAATAGTCCTGAGAGTTTTTTTTTATTGCTTCTCTTTGTGGTCATAAGTCATAGTGGTCAAGGATCAAAAAGTACCCTTTGAAAAATTAATTTGTTCTGCTATTCTATGCTGGTGTAGACCGATTGAACTTCTTCATGGATATAGTCGATCGAGGTGCAACTTGATGTCCACTATGCTGGTCTATTTATGGGATATTATACATTAGTTATGTGTTGAATTGGAGATGGTTCTTTCTGTTTGAAAGTTCTTTTTTATTATTAGTATTATTTTCAAATTCTGGTGTTCATTGCCACTAACACATATTTGTTATACTCTTTGCTTTAGGCTCCACCGTCCTTCACCTTTCAGACAAACCAGAGGAAGAGTGATGATTGGGGATCAAAGCTGCCCACAAATGCTGCTGGTAATCATAATTACACTCACTTAACAAATCTTCATTCGGATCACAATAGGGAGGAATTTATGAAGCTGGTGGATAAGAAATGCACTTGTAAGCAGCATTGGAAACATACATAGGACTTCGGTAGCCAAAGAAACAGTAGTGATATTGGAAACTTCATAAATAGAGAACTTGGAAAAGATAAGAAACATGATGTCAAAAGCACTTCTGTACGAGCTAGCTTTGAGTGTTCAATTTTATGTACTCGCTGGCTAGAATTAAGTTTGGGCATTCTTGCAAATTTGATATGATAAAAAACAGGTTTTTTTTTATTGCTGGTCTGTGTTATTTATTTAATTTGGAGATGATTAGAATTTAGGTGAGTTGCATCTCTACTGATTTCGGAACTGTGTTGAAGTGCTATTTTGTTCCCAATACGAGAAGAGAAGTGATACAAAAAAAATTTTATGTTAGAATAAATAGTTATTTTAGTCCATATTAAAAAAAAATTATCTATGGAAGAATTTTCTAACAATTTATGTTAGCCTTTTAATGATACAAACTAATGTTTTAATCCTAACAAAAAAAAATTGACGTATGATTTCATTTTTTTTTTGTTTCAAAATAAACATGTCCTGATTTACGGTCTGCAACCACAGTTGTTCGATACTTCGATGTGCGTATCTTTGAAATGGATAAGCGGTTAATTTTGCATGCAGTGTCACAAATATCAGGCTTATCTCTTTTGATAAACTCATTGGAGTTTATTGGATTTAATTTTGGAAACTAATTGGTTGCTTTTCCCCGAATTCTGAATACAATACATTCAATTAACTATCCGAACCCTCAGAAAAGAAAATTATTCAAATATCTAAACATACGTGTATGTTGATGTTTTATTATCCCATTCGAAGCGTCTGCCGCATAAATAAATGAAGAACATTCTAATCGAATATGGTATTGCATTAAGTAGTGGGGCCATCTTTCGAGACCCACTAATCCACTACTATGCGGAAACAAATCGACCGACCCGACCCGACCCGGCCGTCTCAAGCCGTCAAGCGTCCAATCGGAAAACCAAAAAGGCGGGATATCAAAATGAAAACCTAGATTTTACGCGCTCTGCCTCTCTCTCTTCACATCCAGTCACCTCTTCTTTCCCTCCCGCCAGGCGGCTGCCATGGCGATCTCTCCAATCCATGAGCAAATCGACCGGCTCTCTAGCCTCCCTGACGAGCTGCTCGTGATAATCCTCTCGTTCCTCCCGGTTCGTGCGGCCGCTCGCTCCTCCGCGCTCTCTCGCCGCTTCCGACACCTGTTTGGTGCCGTCTTGGAGACCTCTCCTTCCCTTGAGCTCATCAGCCGAGACTTTCCTCACCGCAGAACCTCCGCTGCTCGCTTCGTTACAACGGCCGAACAAACCCTCCTCCTCCGCAGTCCTTCCCAACCACTCCCTTGCTTACGCCTAGAGCTCTCAAGGTATCTTAAATTTTCCTCAGCAGAGACTGATTCATCCTTTCTTCCTTCCTTATTCATCCAGGCCCGCTCCCTCGGCGTGCGCCGACTCACCATTGAAGGTGCTGGTTTTTCGCCTTGCTGCCTGACTCTCCCCCTCATCTTCTCCATCACCTCTCTTGAGTTCCTCTCACTTCCCCGGGTGGTAATTTGTAAGCGCGATGATTCTCTATTCCCCTCTGCAGTCGCTCTCACCAACCTTAAAAGCCTCTCCTTGGAACGTTATATCGGTGATCCTTTCAGACTGAACCAACTTCTTTCTCAATTGTGTTCCTTGGAAGATTTCTCTTTTGAACTTGGCAACGTCCCTGCATTTGAACTTTTCAATCAGACAATCAGAAGACTCAAAATCATACTTTCTGGTACTACAAAAAACAATACAGTGATGTTGTCCCTTCCATCACTGGAGTTGCTTCATGTTCAATATGATGGAATGGTTGGATTACCTCACATTTATGGAGACGTGCCTTCTCTCCAAAAGGCTGTTCTTAACCTCTCTTTCCTTCGCAAGAAAGATTGCAGTGCTGTAGCTGCGTTGCTGACCTTTATCTCACATGCCAAGGAGCTAATACTGCTTCTCAAGGAGAATGATGTAACATTCTCTATCCCTCCTTTCTTTCTCTGCAATTTATTTGTTGTTTTTTTCCTGAAAATTATTTGATTTTTTTTCCATTTGTACGAACTGGAATTATGCGATAATTGATAAATGCTGAGAGGGTTTTTAATTGAAATTTGAAAACTAGTGATTTTATACAAAGTTATTTTCTTAGAAAAGAACCACAATATATGAGGAGTAAGTTAGATGCATAAATATAACTTACTAGGTTCAATTACAAATAAATTACCTTAGAAGGGTATAATAGGCTCAAAGTGTTATGGCATCTAGAAATTTGTCTAAGTGTTACTTATGGCATATTTTAGATAATTGTTAAAGTCCTATTTTAGTCCATTTAGCTCCTAACTTGGAAAAGCAGATGGTTACTGTGTGTTGGGGGGGATGTAAACTAGCTTTTGATGAAAACTGTGCTCGGGTCCTAGGACAACCATTCCCAACAAAAAAAAAGAAAAAACACTCCATCAAACAGTTAAAGGTAGTTCAGTTAACATCAAATTTTCTTTGGCCTGGATATTTATCTGAACGGTCGAACCTATTATTTAGCTGCTTCGAATTTAAGGAAAATGTAGTTCCATGCCATTTCAAGTGTCTGATATTCTGATGTATGGAAGCTTTACACCTACTTGGGTAGTATGGGGCAGTATTGTAGGTTGATGGCTTTGTTTGTTTCCTTGACTCTTGTGTGATTCACAGGATGAGATGTATCCATTTCCTATCTTGATGAAACAAGGCAAAGACCTGCCAAATTTTCCTGATCTAAAGCACCTGAATGTAACCATGTGCTTTCACAAGTACAATTTTAAGGCCATTGTCATGTTGCTGCGTCATGCCCTTGCTCTGGAATCACTGAAGTTGGTTCATAAGGTACATGACTTTTAAAACTTCTTTTTTTCTTATCTCATTTGCCATTTGTCACTTGAAATTTTTGTGAAATAGTAAGGCATATGAATGGTTGGCTATTATTTGCTGAAAGTGTTACTTTTAATGTGTGATTTTTTATCCAATTTGTATTAGCATCAACAAATGCTAAGTCAAAATCAAGATAAAAGAATATTTTGAAGTATCTTATGCTATTGCTGCAATCAATCATAACAACTTGTTTTCTACTGGCTCCCCTGTGACTACTCACTTGTGGCATATTCCCATCGTCTGCTACATGATGCCAGCTATGCATCTCTCTTTGCCATTATTTTTTAATAGCAATCGTATAACTTTATATTAACTTAATCTATGTAGATGCTTTTATAGATATCTCTGTAAAATGTAATGTGATTCTTGTGAAATGAAATACATCAGAAACAGTTCTTTTCCTTCTTCCCAAAACCTTTGAGAACAATTAGGAATCAATTACGGCAAGGTCGACCAAACTTGGTTTTGTTTCGTGCAACATTTTGTTACAGTCAAGGGCTTATGCAGATTGTTGCCTGAACCTTTGTCTTTCCAATAGAGAGGTTATGTATACTGTATTCTCTTTTGTTTTTTGTACCTTTGAGAAAAAATATGAAAATAAAGCCTAAAATATGCCTATTGACTCAATGTAGTTTTTCTTTTGCTTTTTATTTCTTTCAAAGCACCCTCTACATGTTGAGTTCCTCTGACCATCATTTATTATGGGCTGACTGTGTTTATTTGATGCGGTGTGCTGGAATTCAGAACAGGAATAGAATTAGGAGGAAGAATCCATTTTCTTTCCCTCTCATTTTATCTTGATCACATGCTCAACAGCATGTGTTTGAGTTATGATGATTTCATGTTTTCTACCTCATACTTGAAGAAAAGCATCAAATTTATCAGTCTTCTCACTTCAAAATTCAAATACACTACATATTTCCTAAGTAGAAAAATGTGTGGTGTTGTGGTACATGGGAGTTCAGATATTAGGCTCAAGCTGTCAGAATGCTGCATTTAAATTAGCTCCCTTTCAAAATGTTACTGGGCAATAACTGACATAGGGCTGACCAAACCCAACGAAAGTGTCAAGTGGTTATTTGAGGCATAAATTGTTCTTGGGGTATTATACTAAATATAAAATTATTGAGCCACTTCAAAATAATCCTCTATCCCTTGCTGGGGCCTGCTTGGAATTAATTTTTCCCTTTTTGTCTAGTTTTAATAGCTTAGCTAAACAATTTGTAAAGAAGTATTTTTTTTTTTTAACTTCACTTTTGATTACTTGTGTCGTTCATACTGTGTCCAGATCATCTCAGTCTGGATTTTATGTGCCTGTTGTACTTGTATGTCCCTCAAACATCAGAAACTTGTGCCATGTGGTTGGAGCGTAAGCTATTTCATTGAACTTTTTGTTAATTAATTAAATTATCATAGAGGGAATGTGTGTAAAATTATAATGTCATGTGCAGGAGCTGGGGGGTCATTGCTGTTTTCATCATTCTAATATTTATTCTAATTATTACCTATTTGAGTTTATTGCTAACAACCACACATCTGTTCCTGTTCTTCGCTTCAGGTTTCATTATCCAATTCTCGGACATGTGCGAGGACTGAGAATGATTGGAGATCAATGCTGCCCCGTAATGCTCGTAAAGTGTTTTACACAAATCTTCACTTAGGACAGCACAATAAAGATTTTCTAAAGTTGGTGGGCAAGCAATGCTCTTCTTCAGTAGTTGAGCAACATCACTAGAACTTCTCATCCAAGACATGCAGTGAAATTTGGTAACTTCATAATTAGATAACTCGAAGAACACAGATGTCTTAAGATAACTGCTCATTTTGAGGTTCAATTTTATAAAAAAATTAAATTAGAATCAAGTTAGGCATGCTTTAATTTTTTTTTTTAAATCTAAGATCGTTGTTATGTTGGTCTATATTATTTATTGTATAATTATGCCATAAATACATGGGCTCAAATCTAGATCATTCATGCAAATAGTAATCAAATCATACCCATTTCTATCTATGAATGATTTAGATTTAGGCTCATGTTAAAAAAGTATTTCGCTGCTTGAGTTCAAGAATCAAGACTCTATGTACACAACTAAAGAGCTTAGGGGTCATTTTAGAAAGAGAAAATGTTGTGGAGGCCAATTGTGCATGAGGTGAAGTTCAGGGGCTTTTCCCAATGCACGAACGAGTACAGTTGATCCCGGTCTGAATTTGTTGTTTGACCCTTGTGCTCGAAATATGAGTGCCATTTGGTAGGAATGCCTATGCTACACAATATGAATTTCACGATTATTTTCCAGTTTTTCGAGTTCGCTGTCGCTGATGAATAAACTTATATAATTTTGAAATAAACCCATATTTCTCGCAAGACTAAAAAAAATTCACATTCATCCTATATTCTCATTTATAAAATACTTCCAAAATCAGTTCTATCATAATTGTTTGCACATCAACAAATAGAATAGCTTGTTCAAGAATAAAGATGTTGAATAAGAAATGGTGAATAATTGTTTGTTCATGAATTGAGATGTGTTGTTTGGATGAGTAGTTAAGAATAAAAATAAGGAAAAAATATAAAAATAAAGATTTGTTGTTTTCTATCTCTCAATTAACTTTCACTGCTTTTTTTTTTTTTTGGCGCCATCTCAACATTGGTTTGTAACGTGTATCAGTTATAAATCATACCTGTATGAAGTAGAGAACTAACCAATCAATTTTAAAAATAAAAAATAGAAGACGTACTGAAAGCTACTTAATGTCCGTTCCATCAATTACATTAATGTGTGTTCCATGAAGACGTACTGAATCGGGAAATGCATTAATGTGTGTTCCATCAATTGCACCCAACGCATTCTAGATAATCCAATAGAAAAAATTTAATATGAATCCTTTCATAATGTGTTGCAATGATTTCTTAATGTTCAACTGGAAAAAGTGTGAAGATATTGAGCATTTCAGAAAATCCTTTCATTTGTTGTCATAGGCTCCGTTTGGATAGGTGCGGGAAGAAGGAAAGAAGGGAAGAAGAGATATTGAGAAGTGTGTAATTTTGTGAAGAGTTTGGATTGTTTACAATTTTTTTCTTCCCTTCTTTCTTCTTCCTACTTCTTCTCAACGCATCCAAACGGAGGCATAAAGAAGAGATATATAGTAATTGCTTTTAATTAAAAAAATAGCTATAGTACACATGCAGACATGCAGTAGTTGAACTACGTTTTTACTCCAAACATGTGCGGATGTGCCTGACTATATTCTTGAATGTTCTATTCATCTTTGGGGGCGTTTGGATCGCTTAGAAATTGGGAGAATTTGCTATTCCTAGGCATAAATTTATTGGAAAGTGTGTAACTTTGTGAAGATTTTGGATTGTTTATATTAAAATTTATGCTCAGAATTGCTTATTCCCAGAATTTGGGACGCATCCAAACGACCCCTGATATTTACCAAACCAGAAGAAATTGTCTATTCAAATTTAACTCTAGTATCATACCAGTACCGTACCATTATTACATATTAAGGCACTAGTATAGTTATCAAATGCTAAAATATAGTACTAAAATGCACCTTAAAAAGTTGAAATTGTGGCTGTTTGACTCTAGAATGCACTGGTGTGTTGACGGCCGACAATTTGATATAATCTGATTTCATGAGAAGTAGACCTGGGCAACGTATAAAACGGAAACGGAATGAAGCGTTCCGTATTCCGTTCCGTTTCAACAAACGGTATGTACCGGCTGATTCGTATTCGTTCCGTTTGGATGGAACGTAGCGAAACAGTATAATTTACACTGTATTTCACGTAAATGAATCACGAATTGCATTTTGTTTTCCGTTCCGTTTGCGAAACGGAATGAAATTTCGTTCCATTATACGTTCCACATGGACGGAACGGAACGGTTTTGCGTATTCGCGGTATACCGCGCCCACCCCTAATGAGAAGTACACAGCTCTAGGACTTTTTTTTAATGCATCTCCACATTGTTTCTTCCAAATGTTGGAAATCCTCTGTAAGTTTACGCATTGTAGCGCCTTGGCCCACCATATGTAGAAACCTCGCCACGTACTCCTCGATTATTACATCTCCATTGCATTCCAATCCTTTAGGGTCTGATCGGAATGAGAAATCCTCGATCCGAATGAATTAAAGTCCCGTGTCAAGAGCCATTCCGAACAAAAAATTATGTTTCTCGTCAATTCCAATTGACGTCGGGGCTGGTTATTTTTCATTCCGATCGGAGCCTTAAACTTGAGTTCATCGCTTAGAAGATAGAAGATATAGCTGAAAACCATGTTTTCACGCTAGATGAAATCTCTCATTTAATACTTCCATATTTTGTCGTCCCATGAAGTTTTTAGGATCCTGAGAATTCTCACTTGAAAAACCGGGCCTTCATATTTTGTTCGTAGTTAATTATTGGGAAAATCAGTCATGTGAATTAACGAAAATGGTAAATGTCTATAGATCTTTACCTAATTATTGGGAAAATCAGTCATATTAATTTTTCTAATTGATATATCATTTGAATTAACGAAAAGGGTAAATGTCTATACAAATAAAGATTAGAGGGGTAAATAAATAATATTAAAGAATAAGAGGGTACATGACTAATTGAAGAAGATTTGAGGGGTATATGACTAATCTTTCCTAAATAGAAAGAACAAAACTAACAATGCATGGAGCAAAAGTAGGAACTTCTCAAGTATATATAATATAGACAACAATAACTTGCATTTTTATGCATAAATAATTAAATATACATAATTAACATGTCAAGGAAGCCTGCTCGATTACTTTTTAAATTTGAGAACTTCTCAATTATAAAAGATAACTTGACATTTAATTAGGAAATTGAGCTGGAAAACACACATTAAAAATAACAAATGATTAAAGATACTATAAGTTCTAACAA
Organism: Rhynchospora pubera; assembly: GCA_028095005.1. Lineage (NCBI taxonomy): Eukaryota > Viridiplantae > Streptophyta > Magnoliopsida > Poales > Cyperaceae > Rhynchospora > Rhynchospora pubera. The sequence goes on along the minus strand of CM051461.1, from coordinate 104,430,425 downwards.
TTCCCAACAGAATTATTTTCACCTTCTTCAATTTGATCAGACAATTCGCTCCCTTTTGTCTCAGGTAAGCACCTGCAAGACAGCCCGCAAAGCACAATGACAAGTCCAAAGAACCCAAAAGACCAGAACCTATTGTTTTCTCCTTTGGCTGCCAGAATCGGTGCAACAACTCCAGCAAGAAGACCGGCTTCTCTTACCAATGCTATCGCTGTGTTGCGTATAGTAGTCGGGAAAAGTTCGATGCAGTATATCATCAACACATTAAATGCTGTGCAAGCTCCACAGTATGATATCACTTCTGCTGCAAGCTGCATTTTCCTGGCTGCACCTATAGTAGTATTAAAGGCACATGCAAAGCTAGAAAGACCACTAATTGTAGTTAGTGTGAGAATGGAACTCCGACGGTTCATTGTTACTGTAAGAAACAAGGCTAAAAGAGAGGCAGGTAGCTCTGATAGTGCGTTTAAACCGACACTAATATAAATGTTGGTTTCTAGGTTTTTGACAGTGAAAGGCATTCCGTAGTAAACAAAACTGATTCCTAAACTGGTCGCCATAACTGCTAGGAGCATCCATAGGATCCTCCTACTCGTGCAAAGTATTTTCATTGAAGAATAGAAATTGTTCTTCTCATCTGAACTGTTGTTCGGCTCATGCAGCTCTGAATAACAAGCTTTGTTCTGATTGTGCACCATCAACCACCTTGGCGACTCAGGAACCATGTAGTAAAGAAAAAAAGCATAGCAGAATGACGGCACATTTGTGCATAGGTACAGCAATCTCCATGTTAAGTTTCGGCCGACATAGGCCATAATTGGTAGAGTCATGAAACCTACCATGTAGAAAGCAAAACCCAATACCCCTATCCTATCACGCGACTGCTGGTCCACGATTTCCATTGAGAGGACAAGGGAAGCCGTACCAACTGAAGCACGTCCGAGCCCACAAACAAATTTCAGAGCAGAATAGACCCAAATATTGGGGGATAAAACTGTCATGCATCCGGCCAACGACATGATTAGGCATGACAAGATTAGCAACATTTTTCGGCCAAGAACAGAATCTGCAAGTGTCGATAGAGACAGCCCACCGACAATGCAACCAGCAAAGAATGCTGATGCAGGGAGGGACAATAGAACTGTATCTGCACACTGAAGGGACCACTCTGACACAATGGAGGTATCAGGTGGCAAGGACCAAGCCCATGACCCAGGCTGGAGGTGGCACGGGCTAGAAGCCGATTTGCAGATCGGATCAGCAGGGTCAAGACACTTCCAATTGGGCTTGGCATCTGTAAACACAGTGATGAAAGTCTGCTGGCCATCAAAGATCCATGCTAAAGCAACTATAATTGATTGGAGAAGCTTCAATGAGCATGCTCGGCCTGTACTGACTACTGTTTTATTTTCAAGATTGGAATTCTGAGTAAGGAGGGGAGATGGATCAACCATGATTTTGGTTTAAGGAAATATTTTTTGGAATTTTTTTTCCTTTTCAGAGGAAATTGTTTTTCGGTACTTTCGGCTGGTGCTAAGGGAAGGAAATATTATGCGAATAGTGTGGGCTATTTTTCCCCCCTTTCTCCGGCCTAGTAAAAAAAAAAGCTTTCCTTGTAGAGATAGTTGTCTGTTTGGTGGTACACTTTCCGTTATTAAAGTCATGTCAAATTGTCAACTACATCTTGTTAATAATGCAAGTTGCAGGGATCGTTTTGTGTAATGGACAGGTAATGGGGAATTTTAATTGGGGGTTTGCTATCTGTTTCATACGATTTAGATTTTCTTTTTTTTAGAGAACTATACGATTTAGATTTTCTTCGGAAGAAATGCGAGAGGACTGTGGCTTGATGCTTCTAGGACCTGAACACTATGCTTTTCTGAGTTCGTGTTCTCTGTAGTAACACGTGAAGTAGCTAGACAGCTATACATTTTTTCCAAGTTCGAGTCCTCTGAAACAATATACGTGAATTAGACATTTCTAAATGATTCAGATTGTTTGCTCGATGTCATTTCACGAGATAGTCTGAAATGAGCGAATAATTTTAATGTTCATACTGAACAGTTTTGATTTTGTTGATTCCAGTAGAGTATTCAGTATTCTGTATTCCACGGAAAATTAATTGACCTCTTTCTCCCTTCTTACTTACATTATTTTATTTTTGGGAGGAATGTATGGTTGGCGCATAAATCAAATAAAAATAATGGGCATATTTTCATCAGCAAGAGAAATTTATCTATGTGCGCATGATTACCATCAACTTTTTTGCATGAAACAGTTGGTACCAGAGAAACCAATGATGTTTTGTGTTTTTCTTCATTTTTTTCCTCTGTTCCTTCGAAACATTAACTTAATATTGGTCAACATCACTAAAAAACTTTGCCATTATCAATTATGGTTGTGTACTTAATTACAACTAAATCCTATTTATTTTATTTTAATTTATTTTATTTTTAAAACCAAAGTTCTATATGATGTTGCCTACTGGCTAAAACTTTATGAGGGAAAAGAACTATATATATACTTAGCAAGTTGTCCATTTTCTTTGGAAACTCTAAAGTTAAACAATCAGATACTAGCAAAGAGATAACAGTAGTCTCTTTTTTTTTAAAAAAAAATGTAATTATTTATGGGCATTGGTCCAGGTTCAATGTACCTATTTTTTCAGATTTGATGCATTAAAAGTTTATGCGTAAACGTTTTGTAAGAAGATCCAAGAAAGTAAAGCGATAATTATATTTTTATTTTCACGCGTTATATTTGACAAACTGATGGAACTTATATATAAGAGATTAAGAGTTATCTACTTGTGCACACTTATTATATATCCACTTGCCAAACAAAACATAACCACAAAAAAAAGATATATGAAAAATATATAATTATAATCAAATCTCAAATTCTTCACCAAACAAATTAAAGCAATTGTCATTGCTGATGTCATATTTTGGCTGGTGGGTATCTTTATTTGATTTAGAGATCTATAGTAACAACAAGTACCTAGCCTTTTTTCCCCTCATTAGTTTCGTAGTCACCTACTCACCTAGTCAGCATGTTTTCGATTCTTCTTTATTTTCTATGTACTTTAGTTTCTTGTGTTGATTCCTAATTAAAATTCAAATTTAGATGCCGTTTATCAATTGTAGCTTGTTATGCTACTTATTAATTGTTCATCATAAATGATTTTTTTAAAAAAAAAACATTTTTTATTATTAGTTTTCAACTAAAAACAACAATGTATGTCTAGGTACAAATGGTCTTTGTGTGATCCTGTGTAAATTGAATTTGTACGGAGTGTAAACTTGATAGAATAAATACGTACATGTCTAAGGGTGTGTTTGGATTGTTGGAAGAAAGAAGAAGAAGAAGGAAGAAGAAAAAAAAAATTATAAACAATCCAAACTCTTCACAAAGTTACACACTTCCCAATACTTTTTCCCTTCTTCCCTTCTTCCCACACCTATCCAAACGCACCGTAAACGAAAGACGACATTGTTAAGTGGTCTACGCAAAGTCTGGTATTGAATCAATCAACACTTTACTTGTGACTCTTCTTAGGTCTAGGCGCTCCTCTATAACACAAAACATGTCCAATTTGAGGGGTCAAAACTGATCCACCCTTTCTATTACTAGAATAGTTACAATAAAATACTACAGCTTAGCGAACAATAAGCTGATTTCATGCAGCACAACTCACAAAGTCACAACGAATGATGTGGTTCTCCTTGCTACCAAGTTTCAAGCCCCATTTATTAGGACCATAGTGCGAAATAAATTAACATCTCTTCGTGAAATTAATGAGTAGATGTATTTTTCGTACAATGTAGATGCAATACCCATTACCCACAACTAACCAAGCAATCAGTAGTGAATGCAGATGCTTTAACTGAGGCAACTCTAATTTGAGAGAGTGTAAAGAAAAACTTACCTTTCCAGTGTTGACGGACAGCAAAAGAAAAGAGGCAAAATTGGGCTCGTATCCTCAAATCTTTCTTAATTATATTTACCCCTCGAATCTTTGAAATTAGCCTCATAGCCCTCAATTCATGTTAGAACTAGATACATACTCTCCTCAACAATTTTAATTAATTTCTAAATGTAAAAATCTGATTTTTATATTTTATGACGAAATTGCCCGTGTCCATACTCCTCTCCCCTATTAGCCGACCTTTCATCTTCTCGCTAATTTTTATCACCTGTCTCAAATATACCTTTTCCATTCTAAATTTTTCTTATTTAGAAGATCGCTAAAAATATATGATTTTTCCATTCTAAATCATAGGCGCATTTTTGATAAAATTTCTTTCATGTTGGCTACACATTGTTGCACTTGTATTGATTTTAATGGATGTGTCAGCGATATTACACTTGTAAAGCAAATCAATTGAAAAAGCAATATGTATAACAAAATTATGATCGATGAAATCAAGCAATACCCAGCTAAGATCGCTGGGCTTAAAAAAAATAATTATATCTTTTGTATATCTCTATATAAATTTAGCGGGAAGACGAAAGGTTTGGAAAAAAGTTTGGGTAAGTACAATTTCGTCATAAAATATAAAAATCAGATTTTACAATTAAAAATTAATTAAAATTGTTGAGGAGGGTATATATCTAGTTCTATCATGAATTGAGGAGTATGAGGCTAATTTCAAAGATTTGAGGGGTAAATATCTAATTAAGGAAGATTTGAAGGATATGGACCCAATTTTGCCAAGAAAAGAAATGCAAAGATTGCGGCAAGTATGTCTGTATTGGTATTTGGGCTGGGTCTCTTCGTATCCCTATTTAATTTAATTTTAAATAAACCTTTTTTTGCTTATTTATTTATTTACATCTTTTAAATTTAATATTATTTTAGGCTTTATCTGCCCTGGCCTTCTAGTTTTGTTTAAATAAAAAAGAAAATATAATAAATAAAATAATAAAAGTAACAGGTTTTCTACAAATTCAAGTTATTCATTTTTACCCTAGATTGCCTTCAAATTTTAGTACATTATGTTATTTGTTATGGGGACGTTTGGATCACTTAGGAATAAGAGGAATAGTCTATTTTTAGGCGGAAAATATTGGAAAGTGTGTAACTTTATGAAGAATTTGAATGGTTAGGAATAAATTTTCGCTTAGAAAAAAATTATTCCACTTATTCCTAAGCGATCCAAACGGCCCCTTATGTTCTTTTTTCCAAATCAAAACCTCATGCAATTTTCAGAATTCCTCATGACATAATTTTTTGGGTGATATTATACTTCAAAAGTTTATTTAGAACCTACAATTTCTGAGTGAATCGATTTCTTTGCTTTGAATTTGTTCAAATAAGATAGTAGCAATACTATATTGTATTGTATACAAAATTATTTCTTGCCGATCAACGTAGTTACCGCTGGTCGTAAGTTATTTGAAACTCTAAATTTCAACCAGAATGGAATATACAATTTTTGTTTCGAGAAGCTCTAAATAAAATGTTTTTGACAAGTACAGTCATTTTTGAAGTTCCGAGTTTTAAATAGCTACATGTACCTCCGCTCTCATGTTAATATATATTCAATAATACATCTTAAAATTATAAATTACCAGTAACGACAATCATTTGAATTTTCTTTGTAAACTATTTAATTGAGCATTTGAATTTTCTTTGTAAACTACTACCAAGTACCAACCTCTAAAAAAGTGGGTAAAAAGATGTCATATTCTGGTGCTCAACTTGTATTTTATATTAACCAGTTGGCAAATAACGTATAAATCTCTGTTGCAAGCAATTTTTCATTTATGAACTATTCGAGGAAAAAAAACAATTAAGCTGACTGTACGTAAGCTATTTAGTCGAGTGAGCTCAATCAAATGTAAAAATAACAAATGCCTTTGCACGACCAGAACAGTTTACGACAAATGCTCACATATAACAAAAGTGAAGAAATTAGAAATCAAAATGATAAATGCAGTTTTGCCATCGATTGTCCTCATTTGAACAAAATGAACATATAAAATAGCTAAACTGAACATTTAAATAATAAAAGCGAACACATGCAAATAAATAAATTCAATAAAAAAAAGTTGAATATATGAACAACAATAAAAAAAATTAAAATGTAACTCATAATTGAACAAAATGAACACAAACAAAAACAAAGTAGACAAATAAATAAATAAAGTGAACAAATAAAAACGCGCGGGATGGTAGATAGCAATTTCCATTAGATATGCACATTTCGCTGCTTTTCTCTCTTCATATTCTTTATTTAGCTTTTTTACCATTTTTAGTCTTATTTATTTCTATATCTTTAATATGATTTTTGCATCTTTATTAATTTTGATTTCATATTTCTTTTATAACCGTAAATAAATAAATGAAGTAAACAGATTTTCTATTGTAAAGACACGATGACATTTGTTAAATTCTTTTTTTTAGATAAAAATCTCATACATTTTTCATTCAATTTATTTTAAAGGTAAATTTAGAAATATGTGGTTGAGATTAAATCCTATATTTAAAACCTATGTGCGGAGAAAGTAACAAAAATATAACCTATGTGCGGAGAAAGTAACAAAGAAAAAATCAAAATGGAGATGCGGGGTATCGATCCCCGTACCTCTCGCATGCTAAGCGAGCGCTCTACCATCTGAGCTACATCCCCATCGGTGATATGTGCATTTTTGTTTTCAAATGATAAAAAATTGTTCATTATAATACGAATGTTGTAGCATTTATTTATTTGATGATGATGAAAGTGAGAACACACGAGGGGGCCGAACATATTTGATATGAACAGTTTCTTGGGTCTTTTGTCACTTGGACTCGATTACCCAATTATTTAGTTTGTCAAAAGACCCAAAACTATAAACAAGGGCTTGAATTAACAAATAACGGGGGCTCTAAATAAATTATCATACTTTTTGCAGGGGCATGAAATTGGCTCAATGTACGATCGAGAATCTTACTTCAAAGCCGTTGTCAGAAATTAGTTACTTCGACGAAGTATATTGGCCGTAAGTAAACAACAACACAAGTTAAGTTTTACTGAAAAAAAACAAAAAATCCTTCCCAGTTCTCTAAAATAAGTTTTAGTAGAAAATTTACAGACCTATGTATAATTTACAAATCGCCAAAATATTACGGTAATTGCAATTGGTTCCTGCAACTTGCCGAGAAAATTATTTGGTTCCTTAACAATTAAATAATGAGAGTTTAAGGGAATGGGGCATGGGCAATATGTCAAATTTTCCAAGATTTAGGCCAAAATTCAGGAAAAGTTTATGACTATCTAGCTATGTTAATATACAATGTAATAACTTTATATTAGTCTATTCTAGCAGTTATTTGCTTTACACAATGTATTTTTCTAAGGTGCTTTATAGAATGTATATATACTGAATATAAAACACACAAGCATGTTGCAGCTTCATAGCATTTTTTCATGCCATATTACAAGGCTTTGAATCACTAAATTGCGGTCACCCAACTATCCAATCAAGCAACAAGCTTATTTTTCAATACATAATTCTCATTATATAAATCACATTTGTGTCTTTCTCAAAGCCAACTTATACACAATTTCGCCTAACATGGAAGAAGATGAACTAGTAATTGACAAAAATAATCCAAACAAAGCACTCTCCTATAGTGCTCCTCTGTATCTCTATTACACAAATACTTCTTCTGTCTTTGACCCTACATTTGAGTTTAGTGATTTCAAATTCGAACCAGGCCAGCATACAAAGACTCCGGCAGGCTCGACAACTGTATCGTTTGCTGACGAATTATTCCATAGCGGAGTTTTGCTTCCTCTGAAACTTCCACCACGTCTTCAAAGTTGTGGCGGCTCAAATTCAGGTCCAGTTTCACCTACCATGAGCTCAATTTTCAAGAGTTCATTTGCTAGACCAAACCTGAACAAGCACAAGGACTTTGATCCTTTCACGGTGGCATTACAGAAAATAAGGAAAGAAGAAACTTGCGAACGCCATCGAGAACTACAGCCGCCGAGGAGGTCTCGATCTTTGTCGCCCCTTAGAAATCTTAATTGGGTCAGGAACAGAGAAAACCAACTTCAAAAATTAGATTCAAGTAGAGAAATATTTCTACAATCAGATGAAGGATCAATGGTTGCAACTGGAGACAGTAATATCACAACAAGCAAAAATATGTTGAGAAAGAAGAAACAAAATGTTCTGAAGATGATTAAGCCGCCAAATGTGAATTATAAACGTGGATTATTCACATGCTTTAGGATTCATTTGTAACTATGGCAAAAATAATAATAATAATAACATAAAAGGTTTACCTTTAACTTAATTAAGTGACATGCCCAGGTATATTTTCACGTACAATTTTTTATTTATTGAATCTGCTTTCCAAATATTTTCCATTACCTATATAAATATAGGTCACAAAACTTTCAATTTACTCTGCTGGCTACCTCTGAAACTTATGGCATTGAACCCTCGTATAATTATAACCTTGCTAATTGCTATAAGTTGTTTCACTTTCAGTTCCAAGCGGCCTAATTACAAGATAGAGTCGGCCGTAGTCATAATCCAGCGGTGCATGTATCAGCAATTAGTCCTCTTTATTTATTTATTTATTTTTCCAAAAGCACGAATATTAGTTTTTTTTTTCAAAATTAGGGACAGTCATAGCAAAAAAATAATTTAAAGAAATAAAATACTCATTAGCTAGCGGAGTGTGGCATTGACATATTATAGCAGAAAAGCTGGCTTGCTTCCCTTTTGTCAAAAATAAAAGAATGCGTCTGAAGTACAAACTGTTCCATTCTGATCATTAAGGGAGCACGGCATTAGGCCCGAATATGTCCGTTGAAATATTTTTAAAAAATATAAAGAAAAACACATTTTGTTAGTTTATAATTAAGGCAAAATCAGATATAACTATTTCAAATTTTATTTATAGGAAATAACCTCCTTAAAATCTTAAGACTCGGAAATAATCACTCTCTAATTCTGTTTAATCAGAATATGAAATCGATTTTTTTTTAATATCATCTCTCTGATCTTAAAAAAAATAGTTTATTTAAAATATGATCAAAATTAATAAAAAGACTTCGTATCCTGATCAATTTGAGGCGTTACTTTCGGATGAAAATTACCGGAGGTTATTAATAAAGAATTTTATTTACTCGGTTTGTATATATAATTAAGGGTAATTGTGCCAAGGATTTTTTTTCTTTTTACATGGGCCTAAATCTAAACAATTTATTCAGAATAATAAATGGATGTGATTTTATTAGGACTTGAACGAAGGATCTAGATCTGAGTGGCCAGTATCCATAGAAAAATTATCCATTAATTAATTATTTGCAAAATCGAACGTACTCATGAGGAAGGTTTCCGGGCCACTAATTTGGTGCTAGCAAATGCCACAGTTTTATTTTTATTAATATTTTATTTTTTAAAAAATTAAAATATCAAATCCAAACAGTTGATTTTGTTCATTTTAATGAGTGATGTGTTTTCTTAAAATTTTTTATAAAAATGAGAAATGATTTTATACTTGATCAAGAGGTCAATAAATGAATGAATTTGATTAATTATGACAGACTAATTCTAATTTGTTCATAGTTTGACATGTTGATTGAGTATCAAATCAACTCTAAAATTTTAAAATAAATTACATAGAAATCCATTGCTTATTAAAATGAACAAGATCAACATTTTAGATTTGATGTTTGAATTTTAAAATTTTCAAGTATTAATATAAAAGTGAAGTTGTGGCATTTGGAGCACCCAAAATGGTGGCACTGAAATTTTCCTCTTCACGTTATCTATTTTTTTCAAATAATTAATTATATATACAAACCAGGGGCGGATCTACCACCGGGGCGGGTGGGGCTAGAGCCCCACCTCACGCCGTCGAGCCCTTGGAGCCCCCTTTAGCCCCAACTAATTTTTTCTGCCATTGGAGCACTCAAAAGTGAGGCTGAAGACTTAAACAGAGATTGTCAGACCCACCTAGATATTTTTTCTAGATCCGCCACTGATACAAACCGAGTAAATAAAATTGTTTTTGCAGGATAAGTAACCAAATATTTGCAAAATGCCGACCGAATGCTGATCCGGACTTTTACCTATGACAGCTATAGCAAAAAAATGTTCTGCTTAGGCGGCCGCATAAAATCTAATTCCAGTTGGACTAAACCAGTAGCATGCAAATAAGCTATGGACCAGATCCCATGCCTATAACAAAGTGATAGATAAAGCAAAAGTAATTTGCCCTTATCCACTGATAGACGCCGACATCATATGAGACATGAAAGGAATTTCAAACGATATCTGCCTGATTTCTGAAAACCCCTATTGGCCTATTCTATGTATAGTCGACCAGTCGTAAGGAAATAACAAACTTATGCGTAAAAACTTAATTGCATGCAGCGCCAACCACCAGCTGGATGCGTAATGATACAGTTGAGTTTTTAGGTAGCTAGAAATTGACAGTTCAGATGTGCTCCAAAACTTGGATAGGCGCTGTGCCCATAAGCCCAATATTACATATTCAACACAATTGCTTAATTAAATTTTTACATGTGTTATGTGTACACGTGATCACAAGAGATGAAGAGATCAAATTACTGGTTAGTGTTGTGATTGTTTTGGCCGAAATTATTTTATACAGGAATTCAGACGCAAAAAATTTTAATAGAAAGAATTATTTTTTTTTTAATAAGAAGAAAGTTCGAACGCGTTTTATAAAAGCGTACAGTCTCTCTCCTTCGTACACGTTTATAAAACGCGCTCGAAGGCTTCGAACGCGTTTTATAAACGAGTAAGAGGAGAGAGCTTCAGTTAGGCCTGAAAAGGCTGGTCAGACTTTCGTACGCGTTTATAAAACGCGTTCGGAGCCTTCGAGCGCGTTTTATAAACGGGTAGGAAGGCGTAAATTTTTCGAAATTAAGTTATTACCATTTTTTTCAAAATTAATAGAAAAATTAATGTGAAAATTTAAGTTAAATTTATTTTTAAGATTAAGATTAAATTTACAATTTTTAAAATATCACATTTAATTTCCTATTAATCTTATTTAAAAATGACATTAGAAAATTAATTTTGACATTAATTTTGACATTAATATCATTTCTCTTTTTAATGATTAATTTATGATTTTAAAAACTTTTTTAGTAGTTTAGAGTGGTTTTTAGGTTTGCAAACTTTCAAAGTGAATTTTGGAGGTCTAGAGAGCGTTTTTTGGCTCCGAAAATGGTCATTATGGGGTTTCACCCCGGTAACATGTGTAGATCTCGTCGCGAGCTTTCCGGATTGTGCTCGATCGCCCCAAACGGACCTTCCTATCAAAAGTTAAGCCTGTTTAAAGTTTTAATGTTCAAAAATTTTTTAAAAAATTTATATTTTAATTATTTCCATATTATATATTTTTTATTATATATGGCTAACATAAAATAAAAAAAAGAGAAGAGACTACAATTCAAAAGATAAGTATGTAAAATTAAATAGTAAAATTACAGGGTCGTCGGCGAATAATTATTCAAACAAAATGATATTATACACATGTTCAAAAAAAAAATATGTGCAATTAAATGCATCTTTAATCGGAAATAAAATTTTGATACATCTATTTAATACATCTTTAATTGGAAATAAAATTTTGAGAATTTTGTAAATATGAAACATGCAGGGACCTTATTGCAAAATATTATTTTTAATAAGTTAAATGTTGCGGTTTGAATGAAAAATATGAAAAACTAATAACACGTTTATAAAACGCGCTCGAAGGCTCCGAACGCGTTTTATAAACGCGTACGAAGGTCTGACCAGCCACTGAAGCTCTCTCCTCTTACCCGTTTATAAAACGCGTTCGAAGCCTTCGAGCGCGTTTTATAAACGCGTACGAAGGAGAGAGACTGTACGCTTTTATAAAACGCGTTCGAACTTTCTTCTTATTAAAAAATAAATAAATAATTATTTCTATTAAAATTTTTTTGCGTCTGAATTCCTGTATAAAATAATTTCGGTTGTTTTGGACTGACCATATTTATTTGGGAAAAGATTATTGTCGGTTGGAGCAGTTTCGTCTCAATTAGTCAATTAATTATTTTGCCGCTTGTAAATTTTGTTATGCCAAGTATAAAGTAAGTATCAATTATGTATAGACATTTTTGTCAAACATGAATCAACTATAAATACGGTTCGTGCATGATTCATACTAATGGATAAATCTAAGGGACAGTGCGGGACTGTAAAAGTATTCCAGATGACCACTAGCAGCCTTCTATTTATTTAAATGATTTACTAACAAAAAATAATTTTATTCATAAAATACATCAGCAATATCTTTTATCAATTTTTTACGAGATAGATGAGCTTTTTTATTTAATTCTTTTTTTAGATAAGGCCATTTATTTATAAAGAAATCGTCCACTCTTTAAAATAGAGTTTTCCTCTTCCGCGTCCAACGAGAATTGAATTCGTTATTTTTAAAATAATGGCAGAGCCACTGACTGTGCTGGACTCTCACGCTTTTAGATTCAAATTAATTTGATATCTATGTATTTTGAGACTTTTAAGCAGGCAGATTCGACAGAGCTATTTTAAACGGAGTTAATAAAAAAAAAATATTCAATTGTGTTGATTGAGCCTGATTTTAATAAAACATAATACAATAACTTAAATAATTTTGACATGACATTTGGCAACAAACGTTTGAAAGTTTCAATTATATCTTTATCTTTCGCCCTTTTCCATGTCAAAATATATACGATATTGTAAGAAGATGTAAAATTTTTAACCCGGCTTAAAGTCCACAATCATTCATAATTCCAAATGTTATACATTAGATAAATATATTATTATATGAGGAAAGTTTCGCTACTAACATTTTGGTTTCTCCAAATGCCAACAATTAATTTTTTAATTTTAAAATTCAAACGGTAAATCCAAACCGTTGATCTTATTTAATTTAATGAGCGATGTGTTTTCATAAAGTTTTGAAAATTTTAGAGTTTATTTGATATTCAATAAAAGACTAAATATGAACGTATTAGAACGAATCCATCACAGTTAACAAAATTTGTTTGTTTTACTATCTCTTGATCGAGTATCAAATAAACTACAAAATTTACAAAACTTATATGAAAACGCATCGCTCGTTAAAATAAATAAAATCAACAGTTTTGATGTAACATTTGAATTTTAAATTTTGAAAAAAAAAATAACTTAATAGCAAAATATTGATATTTGGGGACAACCAAAATGTTGGTAGCAGAACCACCTTCCTCTTCTTACTTATATAGAAGGCTACTAGTGCTAGACATTGAGAGACGATAAGAATTAATTAAAGGATACAAATTTCAAATGAGATGAGAAGAATTCCATGCATAAGTTATACAACCTCTTTAGATGTAATAAGTTATGCATTCTCATGTAACATCATGTAACGAGTGTTTGGTTGTATAAATATTATATAACCGATAAAGTTTAATATGCACCATAGTGTATAGGTTTTCTATGCACCACGGACTTTTTCGAAGATATTTTTGTAAATTGAGAATTTAATTTAACCAATCTAATCAAAATATTGAAATCTCATTGCAAACTAAATTTTATAATTTTTTATATTTTATTATTATTTTTTTATTTTTTAGAACATGTTATTTTTAAAATGTTATACCATAGTGTATATTAAACTTTCTCTGTATAACCTCTTACGCATAAAACAAACACCGTCAATATTGTTTGTTAAACGAGTGGCTAGTTTCATCTCACTCCACATGGGCACATGGGACTCATGCCTTCTGTATTTTTTTTTTTCTTTTATCTTTTCAATAGCTTTCTGAAAATTGGGTCGGATTTGTTTTTCGTACACCTTTTTGCCCACTTTCTAGTCTTTGAGCTTGATAAGGTAGCAATGTACCACTTGTTCAGCATAAAAGTTGTGGACATCGACATCCGATCATTTCGCCTACGGCAACAAAAAAAATTAATAATCTGCACACGTCTCTCCCATATTTAGATCGATCTGCTCTTCGTGTTTTTTTTTTTTTAATAAGTAGCTTTTCCTAGCTTTTCCTTTGTATAAATTGTAACTTCCTGTTTTTTTCTTCGTTTTTCTAAAAAAAAAGGAAAAAAAAAACTTAAAATCTCGTAAATACTGCTAGACATGACAGTTGCAATTTCGTTGCGCTATGTTTTTTAGATTGGACAATAATTTAATTTATTTCGTCAAAGTTGCCAATGTAAAATATAAAAATTTGTAATGTAAAAGATAAAAATTTGTCAAAATTTATAGACAAAAATTCGTAAGTTCAAAATTAGCAATTTATTCCATAGAAAGTCGCTATATAAATTTGGCATAAATTTTTTATCCAAAAAATCTTGCTAATATTAATGATTGGTACGACTATTTTTAATTTATTTATTTTTAAATATGAAAAAGGGGGCAAATATTTTTTTAATTAAAAGCCGTGGCGCAAAATCCAATAGCGGGCACGGCTTTTAATATATATATATATATATATATATATATATATATATATATATATTACAAAGGAAAATTAGTTTATAAAACTTTCTATACAAGTCATATATTCAATAAAATTTTGAAGACAAATAAATATAGTTTTTAAAAATGCCAATAGACTATAGAGTTTCAAACAATAAAATAAATCATCTAAATTCACGTAATGGATTAGCAAGAGAGTTCTTTTTAAGATAAATTAGAGGTCAAGTCTCCCAACTTATTTTTTTAAATTAAATGTCTATAAAAAATCATCCAGCCGAATTTCGAACCTACAACCTCTCACTTGAGATGCATTGCTCTTTGTCACTAGATCAAGAGCTGGTTCTCATAAAGATTAGCAAGAGAGTTATTTGATCGTAAGTTCTTCGTTGTATTGTTTACAGTGTCTATATCACATGCGTGCGCGCGTGTTTCTATAATAATATTTTTGTATTTCTAAAAATATTATTGATTTCCATCCAAATTTTGAATAAAATAAATTAATGTGTAGGCTAACTTATTAATTAATTATATTGATTTCAAAATGGAGTGAAATTGATCATGGATTAGTATTGCTAACATGGGATCATAGAGAACCTAGATTCCTTAAAAGTGGACAATACAGAGTTGTTTCACACATCATACATTTAAAATAGAACATGGTCCCAACGGCTTCAACCATTGTGTTGCTATCACACCTTAACAAGATAGAAAGGTGGGACCATTGATCCTTGTTATTTGTTTAATCAAACTCTCACTCCAGTTGGAAGTCCATACTTTGGTGCGTCAAAAATAATGCAATAATATTGTCAGCTACCAACAGGCAACAAGTAGGTCGTCGGCGATAGTCAAATCAGTTTTTTTTTTTTTCTTTCTCAGAGGTGCTTCCAGTTTTTTAATTAGCATAAATTTATAAGAAGACAAAAACTCCATAAAGGTAACCCAGACTCAAAATAATAAAAATATGAATAATGCCATCAAAATTAAGAAAAAGGAAAGTATGCAGTGAACTTACTAGTATCGCTATTTTTTAATAGAAAATATTTTTTTAAAAAAAACTATGTGATAATTATTAATTACTCCTAAAATGTATACCTAAAGGTTTATAGTTTATTGAAACATAAGCTTTTGCCCTATGAAGTTTTCTTGGATAACAAATTATTTTTACTTGAAACATTGAGTACAAATTATCGGAAAGTATCAATTATAATTGAGAATGATAAACAGAGATGAATGATCAAGATTTAAATCTGATTTTAAGATTTTTTCCACCATAGAACTACCCAATTGATTATGAGGAGGGTTCCAATGCCAATATTTTGGATGCTCCCAAATACCAACATTTCACAATTTAGTTACTTTTTCAAAATTTAACCTTCAAATGTCAAATCTAAACCATTGATCTTATTCAATTTAACGAGTGATGTGTTTTCACATAAATTTTGTTGATTTTGAAATTTATTTTATACTCGATCAAAGACTAAAACTTGAACACATTAGAATGAATCCACATAGTTAATAAGGTTCGTTTATTTTCTACCTCCTAATCGAACTCTAAAATTTATAAAAATTATATGAAAACACATCGCTCTTTAAATTAATCAAGATCAACGGTTTGAATTTTACAATTGAATATTAAATTTTGAAAAAGTAGCTAAATAGTGAAATGTTGACATTTGGGTCAACCAAAATGTTAGTATTGGAACCCTCCTCATTAATTATATCCACACATAAAAAATTTATGATTAAGTCTGTAAAGTTTTTTGTTCATGCCATATTACGTACGTACATCTCACACTATTCAACTAATTAATATTGATCGGATAAGTTATGTATTTATATTTGAAGTGTGTTTAATACATCACGATGCAACAAACTCTTAAAATGTTCAACTTCATTTTTATTTCCTCTACTAACTGATTGTCGAGTTGTGCATGCTAAAGGTATTTACTCTTTAACATCCAAAATTTATATATTTATTCAAGTTAAACTTTGTTGAAAGTAAATTTCTTTTATACAAAAATTATCATTTTTTTATTTTTTTAAGTTGTTAATAAATATTTATTTTCAAGTAATGCCTGAGATCTAGTGTGAATAAAAAAGATTCGAACAAAAAAAAATCCTTACTTCAGAAACATTTATTTTTAATTATTAAATCGTGCTGTACTCTACAAGTTTGTGGCACTGAACTGCCCCCTATTTTGTGCAGGAATATTCCCAACTACAATAATCCTCGAAAATGCATATACACCTCAAGGGAGAATAGTGGCCTAACACGTGGCGACCAACTGAAGGTGTAGCTTGGGGCCAAAGCGAGAAAAAGAGAGACCACTGAGAGACCGCACTAGACTGCCACGTGGGCCTCATCGAACGAGCATACGCGTGAACTAAAGAACAACTGGCCCAATTAGGCAATCGATTTAGATGGGTTCCGAACGAGTCCGGGCGCATACTATAATTCCCACAATATCAAATCCTGTAACGAGTCATTGTTAACTGGACATTCCCCAGTTACAGTAACTCGCAACAGAAGAAGTCATAGGAAATCGGAAACAGGGGATTGAACATGGATCCATCCGGACTTCTGAGCCACAAATCCAACCTGCTCTCCTGTGCTATTTAATGCTCGTTGAACCAATGAACTAGGATTAAAACGAGCCACCCCTATGCTTCTGCCTAACTTCACTTCTTAGTTCTTTCAATTCCTCTCTCTTTTCTCCATCCATCTCCAAATTTGCTTCTCTCTCTCTCTCTCTCTTCAAAGAACAATTGTGCTACGTGTTACACTAATAGCCAAGAAAGTGATTACTCGTAAGCTCTCTTCCTCTCAGCTCAGCTGATATCTGTTCTTCCAATGTGATCGTTTCAAATTTCCAATTGCTTCATGGGCTCTGGATCAAACACCTGTTATGTTTAGTTTAAGTACCATGTCAGTATGTAACAGTTGTGTTGTTTTTTTTTGTTTCAGGTTGAACAATATGGATTGGAATCTCCTTAGAGAAATCGAAAGCAAAGGTGTCTTCCCAAGTGATCCTAGCCCAATGGCGAATTCAAGTTTCGACTCGATACAACCACTTTCTTGCTGTAACTTGAGCCAATGGGACGCCGCCAAATCAACCAGCTTCAGCCAGTTTGATTCATACAATTTTGCAACTACTCCATTGGAGGATCAGAACTTTCACAGTTGGAAAATGCTGGATGCATCTTGCAATTTTGTTCCGACGTCATTAGAAGACCTAGAGTTTGAAGGCTCAAAATTTCCAAATAATTTGGAAAAAGGCATGTCAGAGCTGATCAACGGGTCGGGTTTTCAAGTCCCAGGCACACTCAACTTCAAGGAGTGTGTTGAAGGAGTACCGGATTGCGGTGTGCTTGGCTTGGATCAAGCTGATGACATTTTCATGTTAGTGCATGGTCTTCTATTTCTAGAAATTACCAGTAGCAATAAATGTATCTTATTGCAAGTTAAAGGTGGCAATGGTTTGATTGGACCAGGTTAACGTGGATTGCATTTTTAGAAAGGTGGTCTAGTCTGACCTGACCCAATCCGGTAACATATTCACCTGGATCGGGTCGGGACAGATATGAACCAACCAAATTGGCGGCATTACCAAATTCTCAAATTTGCCTGGTTCTGGGTTCTAATGAAATTATGAAATTTATTGATTTGATGTATTTATCAAATATCATTAAAAAACTTTGGGAGACATAGAAGCTTAGCCATTTGCTTAACACAATTTGCTACAGAGTGTATTGGTTCCAGTTGTTCAAGGTGTCATCAAGGTGACTTGTCTGATGAAGTTTACTAGTTTCAGTTCCACAACATACATTGATGGTTACCAGTTACCCATAGGTGAGATTGATTGGTATCATTCTGGTATTGTTCGAAATTAATCTAGTCAGTGCCAGCACCAAACCTGACTGCTACATACTTTAGAGACCTCATGGTAAAACATGATTTCAGCCGAAATTTTGCAGTGCTTTCATGTTACCCGCAACATCGCACTCTCGATGGAATTAATATAATGACTTATTGTAGGAATTCTCTATCAGACCAAGACATAAGAGACATGGTAAATACTGTTGAACCATCTCAACAAGTTGTAAATCCATGCAACAAGGAAGCACCTTCTCAGGATATATTGGCAAATTTGCTTAATGATCCTATAAACAATGTTTTTTGTCAAGATGAGATGACGACAATAAATGATCTGGATACTTTTGGCATTTCCGTACTTTCTGAGGACCTACCAGTAAATTCTTCAATGATGTCACAAGGGTATGTGGCATCAGATTCGTCAAACATGATGAATGTAATATTTTTTTCAGACAATTTTTTAATTTCATTTACTATGATGCTTTTTCAGTGAAAGACCTTAAAATTCTCAAATTTTGTTTCTAAAAGGATTTCTTTTTGTTTGTTTCTGAAGCCCAAAGAAAGCATTATGGAGAGTAGAATGATAGTTCCTGATGTTGCAACACCAAAGATTTTTGAAGCCACAGTTCTCTGTGAGCTGGAGGCTGCCTTGTCGGGGGTAAGTTCTATCCCAAGCTGGTAAAATATCACCTTCCCCAGGCAAAACCAAACCCAAGCCCTGACCTGCAATTAAGATGACTGAAACCAGCCATAGTTGGACCCTATCCGAACCAACCTGCCAAAAATTTATGCAACCTGAAACCTGCAGACCTGAGTACTTGAACCACAACTTTAGACAAACCCAAAACACCCTGACCTGACAATGTAACAATCTGTCAGAAACAAAAAGTCAACTCAAACTCTCAAATTATATTTTTAGGAATACCCTGGAATCTGAGCGCAAATGACCCAAGGCAACCAGCCTGGTGAAATTGATCCAGCATTAACTAAAAGACCTGACCAAACTGCAATACCCTTGACCCCAAATTGATGTTAATCACATGTCAATGGATGTGTCCTTTTTTCACCTTCAATTTGGCATGTTTTACTCTAATTGTACTGTTCAGTACTGAATGGTCTGGTTCCAGTACAGGACCAGTGCATTGCTCAAATCTGATGTTGCAATCTTTGGCTATTAGTTCATCCTGGTCTGATATGTTAATACAGGCCTGACAGGTCCCATTCTGAATTTTCATTAATTGAACCTTTTTTTTTAATTGCTCCAGATAAATGAAAGAACACGAATTTGCTTTAGAGATGCTTTCTACAGGCTGGCTAATGACTCAAAGGTGTCACGGGATGAAACCAAGAACAAATTTCTTGAATTTCACTACGAGCCATCCTTCAATACCAATTCAAAGTATCACAAATCCTTATCTTTCTCCTTTTTTTTTTTCATCCAAACATTACTTCTAGAACTAGTGTGCCATTGGTCACTCATTATTGATATTTGTTTAATTTAAATATGTAGTGCTAACTTCAGGGCATACAGAGTACAACCAGTGGAGAAGGAGACCAATGTCATAGACAGAGCAGTCGTGAATTTATTGTTGAACCCTTCATGCACTGGGCCTCCTGAAACTTGGGCTCCACATGGTTTCCATACTAACATAATTCCACATATGAATTTTGTTAATTTGTAGATGGATTGTGTCAACCTAACATTAAGTGAACTCCGAGCTACATGCATTTGTTAGGAAGTTCTAACTAAATTTTGTTTGTCAGTAGTCATTTAGGTTTTCTTTTGGAAAGAATTCATGAAGTTGGCTGCGTATTTAATGTCTTAAATAGAAAATTGAATAGTATTGATTGTATTGCGAGTCATTAATATTCAGGATATATTGTTTGCTGATTGTTTAATCGGCAAGAGTAAATATGCCAGATTTGAAGTGCTGATTTCCTTGTATGTTATATGTTTGATCTGTGTTCCTTGAATGCAACTGTGGTTCTTATTTTTCAAGATGTGTCATTAATACTATTCATGCCTCATTATAAAAAAAAAGTATTTGAAATCAAAGAGTAAGAAACATATATGACTACTATATAGTATTCAAATACAAAATATGTTGTACTAACTCATATCTACTGGCTACTGACCCCAACATGATGAGATACATATACAATATTTAACGCTTGTAATTAATTCAATACCAGAACTAGATATATTGTCAGGAACTAACAATAAACTTCAAAACAATCAATAGTTAAAAGTAATTTATATTACACTTGACAATAATCATTCTACAGCTAAAACAATATAATAATTGATTTTAATGAGCATCTAAAACACAGAAATATACGTCGCACCTCTATGCTGTCCCCTTCCATGCTCAAGGCTTAACAAAGTAAAATTTTGTCATTCCAAAATATCAAGTGGCCATAGCTGACGCCACTTTGCAATCTCATCATTACCCTGCAGCCTTCTTACCCCTCCATAAAAACCATCTGTCTCGTTACCTTTCTCCCTGTGACTCTTGCGGCAAATTGTTGTTTGTCTCCATCTTGAACCAACAGTGTACTGGTTGAACTCCAGTACCACAGTGTCTGTAAATTACCCATTTAACAAAGTAAGTCATTTTGTTTCATTGTAAATTATCATTTTGGACAAAATTACTGATGCGGTATGGTTTGTGTTTCTACTAGATGGCTTCATAACAATTAATTCCATTCACAAAATACATAATGAACACCCAGAGTTTCTGAAAAGACGTAACAAAATAAACAATAAAAAAAATCAAATTCTTACCACTCAAATGGCATCGGCAGAAATGTGCATTTCCATCGCATGACTCAAGATGACCCACAACTCCATACCACCATCCTGGTATACAAAATCAATTTCAGAGTTGGCACCAGATCTAAAATTGCATTATTGTGCAATGTTGAAAATTACCATAAGGGAAGTCCGTGTTCCTTCGCCACTGGATTTCAATGTGATCGCCAGGTTGGAGATCTTTTAAACAATCTGAAGAATGAAGATCATGAGCTGGAGTGCCGACAGGTGGGGCCCGTACTCTTTCCCAGCTCACGCCTTCCTCTTGTACTATGGTTCTCCTGCCATGTGGTGGATACCTATATAAAAACAAGAATTCAACTATCACATAAACTTACATTTTTCATGCTTTTCAGTGGGCTTCAACTGGTACTGAATGACAATACCAATTGTTTTATTGAAATTGGTTGTTTCTTTAAATTTGGTAAGGAATTCTCAGCTATGTTCCATTGCATCATACAGTACCAGCTTGAGGCTTTACTGGTACATGTTGGTACAATTGGACACTTCCAGATGGGAGCCAATTATACGAATGCAGTCAGATTAAAGTATTTATTATTTATATTAAAGGTGTCTGCATATACCTTGCATTAAAGGTGCCGGAATGCCTGTCATAGCTAACTTCAGCATCATAGCAAGAAAGCATGAATCCAACATGACCATGCTACAATTAATAATTTAAAAAAAGCAAGATAATTAAATTAACTCCAGTTGAAAGTAATATAATTTAAAAACGATATAACATGTTACTGATACTTTAATATAAAGAGGGACCAAATGTGTAGGACCTTTCAGATGCAGAAGGATCCATTTCAATAGTAATCAAAGAAATCCATTACTCAACTTGTTCTCAAGTTGCTAAACCATAGGATTTTATTTTATGAAAGAAAAAAACATAGGAAAATTAATGACAAAGGGGACCTTAAAAAATCAAATTACAAAGTCATCCTTATGAATTACCTCTCTATTGTACACCTGTGCCGGGAACCAAAACTTGCCACTCTCCAGCGAGAGGTACCAAGACATAACCGAATCGTCTGGTACAATACCTTTGGCCTTATCAGTGGTACCAATTCTAGACCTGATCCAAGAGAATGGCCACACACAAGAAATCCACTTTCTCTGCCTCCCCAGACCACCTCCAAATGAAGAAAGCTCAAAAGTTTTCTTTGAAGCAAGGTAGGATTTCCACTCTCTCTTAGCTGCCGGACCCACAACCTGGCCCCACTTCTCTCTCAAGTGTCTCTCCCATAGGTAGTCGCTCCTGCACTTGGCTCTGAGCTCAGTACAAGCCCCTGCCATGGCACACAGTCCTTCAGGAGGCAATTTACTGAGAATTAGTTCAAGTGTCAGTTCAGGCAGATCCAAAATGGGGCATTCTGCGCTTTCGTCGACATTTTCCACCCTGTTGTTAACCCATTTCTTCTTTGTAGACATGCTAGAATTGAGAAATTTGGCTTTGATCAGGTTTGAATTGGAGATGAGGTCTTGGTAGAAGAAGAAGGAGAAGGAGAGAAAGGTTAGGAGAAAGAATAGCATCAGATATGAGAAAAGGTTGGGTTCTTTCTAACAGTAAGGAAGGCCTGATTGGCTCCTCCACATGAGTATTAAACAAAGAGAGGTAAGAGACCCAATGGCTCAGAAAAGGTGCAAATCTTTTATAAACAAATTAAACATTTTTATAGTCTTTCGTGGATCGAAGAAAGCACAATTCTTTAATGGATGCTAAGCGAGCCGACGCGCTGAAACCCACTAAAGGTTAGCAAAGATAGATTCACCGAATCAAAGCAACTGACACCTTCCAAACTTGAACTGGAATTTTCGGTTTAAAAATTAATTGATCCGATGCAATTTGTAGATAGAAGGTAAGAGCGACACTTGTTGCAACGCTAGCCCTTTAGGTATCCCTTTGTAGTTGTAGGAGGCGAATTATACATCATGAAAAAGGGTTAGGTGAAACTAAAACCGATTAAAATAAATTAAAAAACGAAATTAATTATACAAGAAGGTAAAGGGTCTAAGATTGAAACTTGAAAGATAAAGCTTTGGCAAGGCATTTGCATGCCCCACCTCAGCTCTGAGTCTCTCCCTTAACCTACCAAGCCTCTCACTTTCTTTCTATTCCTTTCTCTCTCAAAGACAGAGAGAGAAAACAATAGAGAGAAAGATGTCAAAATTTATTTTTGCAATGTATTAAATGTTGGGACTAGGGAGGTTACTCGTCAGCCTAGCAATGACCCTATAATTATGCAATTTGTAAATCACGTCTTTTACGGTGCATTTTCTTCTCCATTTTGACAAAAATGGATTTGTCAGAAGACCCTGTGAGAGAATAATGCTAAGGACAGTCTGGGGACTTCCGATCAGTGACGAATGGAGATCAGCGTACCTTTGTTAAGTGCAAATCGAGATTCGGAGTGTCGTTGAGTTATGGTCCAAAGAATAAGTGGCACGTGTCCATGGGAACCTCTCCGACCGATACAAACTTTCCTTTCAATCTGATTGGAGCTGCTCGGAATGGGCAATTTATGAAATTATTAAGATGCCACGGATGCGAAGTTTAATAATTTTGACTTTTCTAATCAAAGAAGATCAGGGGATTCTGGAGATTGAAATAGTGTTAATTATTACTGCGTGTCCTACCCTGTTAGTTCTATATAATTAAGTCATATTAATTAATTTACTTAAAAATCATATTAGTACTTTGTGTCGTGTCATGTCGGCACTGATTTTTTTTTATTTTAACAGTGTTGTATCATATTATTTCTTTGTTTTAGCACGGCACAACATACCATATTTCATGTCCGACTCATTTCTTAATCTGTTTTATATTATTTTTCTTAAAAAATAGAAAAATATTTTAAAATACAAAATATTAAGGGCTCCGTTTGGATAGGTGTGGGAAGAAGGGAAGAAGTATTGGGAAGTGTGTAACTTTGTGAAGAGTTTGGATTGTTTATAATTGTTTTTCTTCCATTCTTCCTTCTTCCTACTTCTTCTCAACCATCCAAACGGAGGCAAAATTATATTTTTAAATTAACTTTGGTTGCACCACATATCTACTGCAAATTTTAACTTTTTTTTAAAAAAATTATATTATTTATTTAGAGAGGCATAACCCATTTCATATAGTTTATCTCTCTTTCGTGTCTCACGAAAATTGAACACGTTATCTGTATTATAACATCTAAGTTAGTGGTCATCGATCTATACTGAACTCGCGCGTCCTGCAAAACTTAACTTAGATGACAATCTTCTCACAATATAATTAACACTAATTCTTTTGAAAGGCAATGAACACACGAATTCTTTTTCCCTTCCTTTTTTTAGTGCGCCGGCCCTTATGCATGAATCCAATCATCTCTTTAATTTAAATTTGTTTGACAGGTTCTATCTCACAGTTGGCCGGGAAATAGCATATTCAATAGTTTAAAAATTAAACTTGTTTACCAAATTATATTATTATTTTGGTTTATCTCTTTCACTCTCTGCTCAGTTGACGTCGACGATTTATTAGCAATTGACCTGACAAGTATACATTATTATAAAAAATGTATTTAACAAGTAAACGAGAAAAAAAAATATATTCCCCGTCACCTCCAATAGTGAACTGGATACACGCATCACCTATCACGTTTAGACAAAACATTTGACCATACTACGTCGTGTGACTTATCATCTAATTAAAAAAAAAAATCTAATCACAATATTATAGAAAGAAAAGAGGAAATCCGAAAAAGTGCCGACCCTAATTTGGCACTCGGAACTCTTTATATTCTTTTTATTATGACATGTTTTCTTTGCACAATAATGGGTGTGCTTCCGTGATAGTGCGAACTTCCAAAAAGTTTTCACGCAGCCAGTAAGTGGGTCTTTACTCTTTGGTTGGTTGATTCACACTTTCACACATTGAACCTAGCACTTCAGTTCCCTTTTTGGCAGAGATAGGGGAGAAAAACATGTCGCAAGTGAAAACGCAAATTATATATATATATCATATTAAATTAATGTGTTCGCCACCATGGTACCATTCCAACTGCATGCGAGAAGTTTCGTGACGTGAAATTTCAATTGGTATAAGCGTGATACATGATCTCCATAACCATTCGTCTCTTTTACTCTTTTGTAGATTTAGATGAGATCCGTGAGATTGTTTTGTGCTTGTAGATCCTAAGAACTAATTTAAAATTTTAATACTCAACCAATGGCAAGTTCCTTAAACCACTGAGCTGAATCAGAATTTTTCAACGGGACCGTTTGGATTGCTTAGGAATAGGGAAGAATAATTTCTTCTTAAGAATAGTTTCTTCCTAAGCATCCAAACAAGTTAGAAATAAGAAGAAGAATATCTTTTTCCTAGGAATAACTTCTTCTAACAATTATATATACATAATTTCAACAAAATTAGCTAAATACTAATAGCTAAATGAAATTTTTTATGCCTTTTAATTAGTACTTTATTTTTAATATTAAAATAATAATTTTTAATAATTTATTTAAATTAATATTAATTTGTTTATTTCTAACTCCTCATCCAAACAACATTTCTTATTCTCTGAATAACATCTTCCCACTCTTCCCAAAATTACACACTTCTCAATATTTTCTTCCTAAAATTCTTATTCCTTCCTTATTCCCATCCCATCCAAACGGCCCAACGAGAAGTCAATAAATATATATATATATATATATATTTTGGCAAATTCTGTTATTGACTAATTTCATAACTGGACTCAGACCGTAATTTAAAATTATGATTTATGAACAAAGATCAAATGATCATAATTCAAGTTCGATTTAAAATTGATTCTATCCACCATACCTAATCATTTTTTAAATAAAGAATAAAACAATGATCGTACATTTATGAAGTTCGAATATTTATTTCTCGAAAATTTTATATGTGGTACTTAAAAATGCTGTATAAAGATATTAATTTGACGTTAAAATAAATAATGCCTTTTATTTTAATGGGCTGCCTTTAAAGGGGCTCTAAATTAATATGGATGGTCTACATGATCTTTATTTAAAGATTTTCTGACTCTGTCCATGTTTAGTTTTATTAAATGGTTATATTGATCATGTAAATTGAACACACAAGGATTAATTGATTGGGGAAAAAAAAAGGCTCCAAGTCTATATATGGCTCCGTTTGGATAGGTGTGGGAAGAAGGGAAGAAGGGAAGAAGTATTGGAAAGTGTGTAACTTTGTGAAGAGTTTGGATTGTTTATAATTTTTTTTCTTCTTCTTCCTTCTTCTTCTTCTTTCTTCCAACGATCCAAACGCACCCTATGAGTTCAAATCCTCTCAGTCGTCCGTGTGCATCAAGATAAGTGTAGGAATGAATCTTGATGTGTATTAAGTATTAACAGTTTGGATTTAGGACGGTGGTTAGGTACATCCGTGGGTATTATAAAACAGAAGTCATTGTATAGCCGTAATGTGCAAAGCATATATTCCTTTAACATACCTATCATTAACGTTATTTTCTATTTTTAAAAAAAGAAAATAAAACGTGTTTTGTGATTTAATTGAACAACTCAACCCTGTTGGCTGTTCATACTAAATATGCTTCCATAGCTAGGTTTGACCCTTCAAAACATAATTAATTTCTGTTTAGACTTTAATCTCATAATGACAACATAGTGGTGTTCCCTGTTTTTTTTATATATATTTACACGTGTTGACGCTTAAATGATGTTTAATTAATAAAATATATTAATAATACTACCTATTCTGCATTAGGTGATGAGTTGGTCATAGAGTCATAGACCATAGCAATAGCATCATTATCCACAAACATTTACTAATAGCATCAGTCACATTTTCCTCCGAAAAATAGGCCACAGTGGGCGCTATGTGCCTATGTGTCTCCAATTAACTTTATACCAAAGCAAGATTCAGGGACAACTGATGTGTTATGGCGTGTGGATAGACTCATGACATGTTAGCATAGTTTTTTCTTAAGTTATGTTAATTTGTTCAACTAGCTCTGGTTGTACCAAGGAATCAGAATTGATGAAGCCATTTCCCAATTTCTTGATCAATTGGTGTGAGGTGGCAAATGTGACACCTCTCTAAAGTAATTGCTTTTTTTGTAATTTTGTTTCCTAGTGGATGATTCCGGGTCTATTAAAAAAAAAGGGACCATGAGTCCATGACCCATAATTCCTGAGCACTAAGCAGGACAGATAAACCAATAATAAATTAAACAAACTCATCGTTGATCATCCCATTCCAATAGTGTGAAAAGCTCACAGCGTTTTTTTTTATTAAATATGAGATCATGAAAGGACTACGAAGCATGTGCCAAAGGATTATGTTTGATTCCCTTGTTGGTAACTGATCTACGCTCACTCAGTATACTTATTCTGTGCAAGCTCTATGCCTCCTTTCCTTGTCTTTGTAAAATAGAGTACAAAGCCCTTGTCATATTCTCTCCATTTGTATCAAACTTTGCATGCTCATATTGTCTCCCATGCTAGGATGCTTAGATCAAGACTGTTGAAATTTATCAAGATTCGTGTTAGCACGTATCCGGAGTGTCAATTTTGAAATAACCTCCGGCGCCATAACGGTTTTAGTAATCTAAACCGTTTTAGCACATCAAGGTTTATATTTGAGTGAATTTCAAATTCTCAATTTATTAGAATCAGTTTGATCTACAATATAAATGTTTCAGTGTAGTATAGAATTTCTACGGAAAATGAATATCCTTTTGTATAGTGAGATTTACTAATATAATAAAGAGCCTCAAATAAAATGTTTTTTTTTATCTTTCCTATGGTTTCATTTTATCTTTTTTTTTCTATGATAGCCTCTGAGACAGACTCTAACACCAATATATTTTCATTCTTCCATTCTTTGTTGTTAATGGAGAGGAGTACCTGAAGTTTGAGGTTTTAGTTCAACAGAACTAAGGTTTATCCATGAAAAAAAGTTATGCCGCACCTAATCAAATCTATTTGGGGACCACACAAATCTCTCCCTCGACTTGGACACTATACCATATGCTGGCCAATATGTCCGGACAGAGGATTGATATAAATATCAAAAGATAATCACCAAACCTAATATTTCAGGATATTGAATATTCAAATGAAATGATACAAAATAGTATTTTGGAACAGGTATGTCAATGAAAAAGAAAAATACAAGTGGGCCACCTAATCAATAAAATGGAAATATGTAATAAGGATTTTTTTCTCGTAAACTGTCTGCTAAATTAATAATAGGGAAAATTGGGGTATACATCCAATTTTCCCTTCCCTTAATAATATTATGTCATTACTAGTTTCGGAAAAAATTTAATTACTTGTAAAATTAATTTCAATAAATTATCTATACGATCAGAACTAGCCTTTTGATCAATACTTTATTATAAATTTAGTTGTGAAGCATTTGTCTGGAATTAAATAATCTGACAAGAAGTACTATAAATAGAAAATAAAAATATTGACAAGCATTTAGTTGTGAGTATTTTTTTTTTAATAAAAAACTAATGCATTAATGGCAAATTCAACGACTTATTGAGTCTTGCTAACTTTACTATCAAAAAGAAAGTTTGGAGGCAGCTATAGAAAATAAAAATAGAAATGGTGCGGTCAAGTCAGTTGACAGAGCGGGCGTTCACTTCATCATATTAAAGTTTAGTAGGAAATCAAATTTTACATATTCATCCATCTAACCATCTTCACCAGACTTGGTACAAAACGCGCACAATCTTTTATCCGACCCGAAAAGAAAGCGTCCAATCCAATTGCAAAAGCCCTAATGGGCCGGGTACAAAGAAGCCTCTAAGAATCAACATCCGGTTACATACTAGTGGAGCAGGGAACCAGATCCTCTGGTCGGCCGACCAGAGAGATTCTATGGTCGTTTTTAGATCTGGGCCGTCTGATTTAATCTTAATGGCTATGGATGCCCCGTGCTAGTACCACGATTGATAGGCCCGAAAAAATGTTAACCGTTGAGATTAAATCAGACGGTCCAGATCGAAAACGACCAGGTGGTCGTTTGTAAAAAACGACAAGAGGATCCGACTCCAGTGGAGCAGTGGTCGCAGGAAGCAGAAGCATCGCCTGCTGGCGGAACGAAATCCTCTACTGTCTTTTTTTTTACTGCTCCAAGCAGTTTTCTATTTTTTTTTAATATTTCAAAATTTAAAAACTCAAATGGAGAATCCAAACCGTTGACCTTGTTAAATTTTATCGGCGATGCGTTTTCATATAAATTTTATAAAATTTAAAATCAATTTGATACTTGATTAAATGACATAATTATGAACGTATTAGAATTAATCTAACCAGATTCGTTCATTTGTTGACCTCTTGATATAGTATCAAATCGACTTCAAATTTTATAAAATTTATATGAAAACGCATTGCCGGTAAAATTTAACAAGATCAACGGTTTGGATTCTCCATTTGAGTTTTTAAATTTTGAAATATTAAAAAAAAAACAAAAGACTGCTTGGAGCAGTCAAAAAAAAAAAGGACTGTAGAGGATTTTGTTCCGCCTGCTGGCTGCAGGCTGCTGCGCTGCTGTGCTGCATCGTTGAATAGGAATTAAATAAATACATAAATAATAAAATAAAAAATATCCCGTCTCATTCGTCGCCACTGTCCAAGCGACAAGCGTCCAGTGATGCACGAAAGGGTTTAGGGTTTTAGCATCCCACCCTCCTCCCTTTTCAGTTCACACCTCCTGAGATCTCTTGGAGTTGTAGCAGCCATGTGGTCGGTTCGTACAGCTGCGAAACACGTGGCAGTGAGGTGAGCTTCTCTACTGCTTTTTATTTCTGAAATTGCTATCTATTTTAGTCGACCAGTATAGTGTTTTGTTATTATTGCTTATCTTTGTTACTGTTGGGATCTCTGATTAATTAAGGTTGACTAATTGATCTGATAAACTGTTGTCATTTCTCTCATTTAGTACTCTAGTTACTTTCTACAGCTTAGTTTTTAAAATCTGCTACATTCAGCCGGCTTCCCCTTTCCTTGAAAATTTATCTTTGGATCACCAATATATTGCAAAATTTGAATGGAATCACCTCATATACCCTTATTCTGTTGTTATTTGCAAGGAATAACCCATGATCCCTTCTTAAATTATGAGATGACCTCAACAATTGTTATGCCCAAATTTGCCTACTGTAAGAAAGGAATGGCTTGAGTTTTGGTGCTATTTCGAAAAAAAAAGAAATCATAACAGTGACAAAATTTAGACAAGATGACCATTTTGTGACCAGCACTATATTCAAATTAAATTTATTTAAATTTAGGACCTGCACTCTCCGATCGGCAGCTGTTGGCACTTGCTGTAACAACTTGGTGCTAGCAAACAATAACACAGATGAAGAATGTTCTCCCACTTCTCAGCCCATTTCTGTTATCGACTGCCCAGAAAGAGCCTCTGCAACTCGACCATTTTTGTCGTGTAATCTATTCTGTCAAAGCAGAAACCTCTCATCCCACATCAATACCAAATCGACTGGCAAGAAATCTGAAGAACTGGAAGGTTTCTCAGATCTCGATACAGATACAGAAGATAAGGATGTAGATGATGAATTGGTCGGTGATTCTGATGACGAAGAAGAGAATACCTTGGCGGAGGAAGAGTTGATTAAACAGAGTCCTGTTTCTGAGAGGCATGAATCACCTTTGTGTGGGCTATTATTGAGCTCGCCTGTGCATACAATGGAGGAGTCTCTTGAGAAATGGATTAAGGAAGGAAATAAGATTCGGAAAGAAGACGTTAATCAAGTTCTTTGGCGATTAAGAAGGAGAAAATTATTTGCAAAATCTTTGAAGGTACCTCTTTTAAGAAGTCTTTAGGGCTTTTTGCTCAAGCATCCTTTCCTTTTCCGTTTTTTAGAGAAACCCACTATTTATAATTGTTTTCAGAAAACAACAATTTGGTTCACTGTTGATACTATAATGTAATTTCTTTGTTCTCTCCCTAATATTTTTTTACTGGACAATTTACTTTAGATTTGCAGACAATGAATTTTTGGCTTTTTTCCCCTAACTAAAATGAATGAATTGGATAATAAGTATAAGCAATTAGAAGGATAGAAATCTACTGGCCATCAGTTAAAGTAATGAAGACCTCCTTTAACTCCCAGTTTGTACAGTTGTACTGTACTTGCAGCTATAGTGGATTATAGGTTTTAATTCTGGTTATCGATGGTGTTATCTTTAACCTTGCAAAGCTGCAGTTTCTCCATTGTAGAATTTACTTCTTGCAGTTCAAAGTGTACATATATGCTTATGGATTTTTTTCATAATATTTTTTTGACTTCCTTAACAAATTTGGATGCCTTTTTTACAACTCTCATATTGATAACATGATTTCACAGTTTATGAATTGGCTTGAAAAATCAGAGCACTATGAATTCACTGACGTGGAGTACTCAGTTCTTGTGAACTTGCACGCACAAGTGCATGGGCTGTACCGGGCTGAGAAGTTCATTGAGGAAATACCTCAATCAATGCGTACTGAACGCGTGTACCGATACCTTTTGGCCAGCTGTGTATCTATGATGAACATCCCTAAGACTGAAAAGATCTTCAACAAGATGCAGGATCTAAACTTTCCTGTAACTGCATTTGAATGCAATCAGCTCTTACTTCTTTACAAGCGAAATGACAAGAAGAAGATTGCAGATGTTTTGTTAATGATGGAAAAACAGAACGTGAAACCGACTCTCTTTACTTATAAGGTGTTAATAGATGCCAAAGGTATTGTTGGAGACATTCTGGGTATGGAACAGTTGTTGGATACCATGAAGGAGGATGGGATTGAACTAGACTTATATTTGAGATTTTTGGTTGCAAAGCATTATATTAAAGGTGGGCATACTAAGAAAGCTGAGAAATTGGCAAAGGAGATGGAAGGTGGAGCAGATCTCAGTGATGCGTTAGATTTCAGTGGTGCGTTCCTAGCACGCAAATTACTGTTGAAAATCTATAGTGAGCTTGGTTTGCCTGACAAAGTGGAGCAGATCTGGAAAGCTTGCGGGGTAAACCCACTAATGGACGAGTGGATTGAAGTAATATCGGCCTGGGCCAAGCTGGGGAAAGAAGAGCGTGTACACAAGATGGTTGATGAAATGTCCAAGCGATACAAGAAGATCCATCATATGTGCTATAACAGTCTTTTGGGTGTTTATGTTGATAAAAAGATGCTGGGTAAAGCGAAGGACCTGGTGAAGCAGATGTCTGATGAAGGCATCCATATTGGACCAAAAACCTTAGACACGCTTGTCAGGCTTTATGTTGTAGAAGGTGATGTGGCAAAGGCTGACTCAGTGCTGCAGAATTGGGTCCACAAGAACCACAAGATGCAAATCAAGCCATTTTTTTTCGCCTATTTCCATCTGCTAGAAGCATATGCAAAGAAGGGGGATTACCATAATGCAGAGAAGGTGTTTTATTTGGCTAGGCAAATGGGGTATTCTGCGAGAATGAAGATGTATGAGGTGCTACTTGGTGCTTATGTCAATGCAAAGGTGCCTGCGTATGGGTTTAGAGACAGACTGAGGGCTGATAACATTTTTCCAGGGAGGGTTTTGACTGAGCAGCTGGTAGCAGTTGACCCTTTTAAGAAGGCACCCGTGACAGGGCTGCTTGAGTAGCTTGTTCGGTCAAAGTAGGGGTCGTTTTGGTTCTAGATTTGGTCTCCCAAGTTTGAATTGCTAAAAAATGGACAATCACATTTATTGAGTGCTGCTTGGACAGAGGTATTTATCAATCAAGTGACCTTTTTTTTTTAAGTGAAATTTTATTCTGTATATATCTCATTTTAACATTTTCATATTTTATTATAAAATTCTCCACGTCGAATCCATTATTAAAAATTGTTAATTTCTATTACATTAATAACTATATAAATCTCTATAGTAAATATGCACTTCACATTGATCCGCCTCTGTTCACAAGCCTCTGGGCAGCACAATTGGAGAAGATCTGCATTGTCAGAAAATTGCGATGTTTGGATTATGACACTCTAGTAAAACTAGTTTCAAACCTAAAAAAAAATAAATAGTTAAAAATTTTGGGAAAAAAAATATAAATTAAGTCAAAGAAGGAATTTTAATATGAATATCGCATAGAATGGTTAGTGTCGGTTATTTCAATTTTTCAAATTAAGATTTGATTGAGTTTGACAAAATGATTTGTCAAATCAATATGGCTGTAATATTTCTAATTTGAAAAAAAAAAATACTAATGGAAGACGTCTCGGTAAAAAACTTTAGTTAATAACGCAAAGAGGTCATCCATCTTTAGGATATTTAGTTAAAATCTAATTAGCAATTGGCAAAATCAACCATTTTATTGCTCCTTGCTTACATATAGCATGGATGAGTGGGTTTTTTTTTTTTTTGCTTCATATTTTCTGTACATTATTTTCGAAAATGATATGATATATATATAACCGGGAAATGCTAACGTCCCATATATCATATATGGGACGCAACTTACTGTCCAACATCATCTAGGGCCCTTCAATTATGTCAAGATTTGTGCTATGATGAGTTCAATTCTAAAATTTCAAAAATTTTCCGTCATTTTTCTCTTCCGTCTCCAATTTCCGTCCATCACTGGAACCGTTCCTTCTCCAGCGCGAGAGAACGCGTCCCTCTCCGAGCGATCCTCTCTCCGTCTAATTATCTCTCTCACCATAAAGTTTGATTAAGCTCTTGTGTTCTGGTATATGTCAACTTGATTAATAACCAGATTTATACGTTCTCTCTCGTCAACTTTATCGCATCTATGATGTTGACTTTTTTCTACATGCTTATACTTTTAGTTGCAAATCATGCTAAATTTAATAAGAGAGCTGTTAATTTTAGTTGATAAAAATTCATTACTGAATTCCCAGTAAGGTTGATAAATGCTAATAAGAGAGCTAAATTTTTTTTATTTATGAATGACACTAAATTTGGCACTGGCCATGTGTTCTACTTTATTGATGAAATTCGGTACAAAAACTAAAAGAATCAACTATGCTTAAATAAAGTTCAATATAGAGTTGACATGCATGTACATGAATAGGTGGTCCTTTTCAGAACAATGCATGAATGAATTTTCATCAGATAACCCTGATGTGTAATGAATATATGGTATAAAAGAGGTCATTTTCTACCACTTCTGGTAAGAAAAAACAGATCATATTCATATAAGACTTCCAGAACCAGCACTGATTGTTCA
Organism: Rhynchospora pubera; assembly: GCA_028095005.1. Taxonomy (NCBI): domain Eukaryota; kingdom Viridiplantae; phylum Streptophyta; class Magnoliopsida; order Poales; family Cyperaceae; genus Rhynchospora; species Rhynchospora pubera. The sequence goes on along the minus strand of CM051461.1, from coordinate 104,396,060 downwards.
CTGATTTCAGGCTTCTACCACTTCCAGAAGCAGCATTTTATTACTGTCATTGGTAGTAATTTCAATTGATATTATTATATATGCAGATATCATCTGAATCAATTTTCTGGTGTAAGGGACTCAAGGAATTCTATTGGATCAAGTGACAATGATTGTGTACAAAATGATGAGATCGACCCCTATGTTGGTTTCGTGGATGACAATTGCATTAAGGAGATCCAGAAGAAGAAGATGTACAGTAACATTAGATCCTTATGTGGGTATGAAATTCCAATCAAGAGAAGAAGCGTTTCGTTAATATTACAATATTTATGCCTTCAAGAGGGAATTGAGTGACCGTAAGCAATGTGATAGATCTTAAAAAAAAGATGTAATGGATGTGCTGTTCATGTGCTCAAAAGAGGGGTTTTCTAAACGACAAAAACAAGAAAAGAGTTATGTAGTTCAAGCAACCAGAAATTCCAGAGAAAGAATGTGATGAATGACAGGTTATAGTGCTTTTTTTTTTTTCGTTGCACTAAGTTTCTAAAAAAAAAACCAGCACTTAAATTTCTAAACAAAAGTTTCTCAAAATAATAACACACAAGTTTCTCAAAATAACAACACAAGTTTTATTCCACTAACAAAGTTGTCTGTCTTCTTCATCGCTACTATTTCTCCATCAGTTTACTTGAAATCCTATAAGAGTGCTCATGGATGCTAGACTAGAATTTATCTTCAAATGACGTCTACCTAATGGCAACAATAGAATAAAGTTCACTCATCTATCTGGCCGTTCATAAAAAAAAAAGAAAAGAAATGCTCATTAGTTAAAAATTGCAAAAATTAAAGAATTTGTTTTCATTTGTTGAACAAGATGGCTCGAATTTGCAAAATATCTTGAAAAAATGTAGGCATTTGCTTTTTGCAAATATGCTAGCTGTCATGGAAAAGAAAATGGATAAAGCACCAAAAGCGTGATTTGATTCCAGGGGGGAAAAAAAACTAAGCATTCATTCTTGTCTATTTCCGTTAAAACACGTATGTGCCAATTAAATTTGGTATTATTCACTAATTGCTAATTAAGCGAGCTTAGTTTAGAAGATAAATCCAAGATAGAGATAGAAGATAGAAATGCAAAATGGATCTTTATTTGAGCTCAATGTGAGAAGTTCCAGATACCCTTCTTATAGTTCTATTTATAAAGGAGATACACGGGGATCCAGACTACAAGATACAACAACATGTTTCCAACTAAAATGCGCCTCCAACTGACAACTAGTCGGTCTCTCTAACGAAGGTAGGTTGATTACACAATGTATGACTAATCCATTTTCTCCTTGACTAGAGTTTTATTCAGATAAGATTTTGGTTCCTAAATGCGCACCTAAACATGGTGTATACCAGTATTTGGGGACGTGCCAGTATCTTGTCTGCTATTAATGCTGGTAGACCGAATGTTTACCCAGCCCACAAATTAACTAAATTTCGCCAAAAAAAAAAGTTGAAGTAAACTAAGCATATGTAAAGTAATATATAAACAAGATGATAAGAAAGTAGAGAAACCTGGTAAGCTCGTACATGGTTGTACCCTGATCGGATCTAATGAAGAGGCAAGGGTGCAAGGCGAAGGCTGAGCTTGTCGAGACCAAGGAATCTCTCCATGACCGTGAGGCATAATAGTCAATAGATCAAGAGAAGTTAGAGAAAAGAGGATTGCTCGAAGATCGTTCAGAGAGGGGATCGCTAGAGTTCTGTGGCGCTGGAGAAAAAGGGTGACGGAAATTGGAGACGGAAGAGAGAAATGACGGAAAATTTTAGAAAGAGACTCATCAAGCCTCTTCGTCAGAGAGCACGAATCTTGACATCATTGAAGGGTCCTGGATGATGTCTCCGTCCCATATAATTCTGATTACCCGATCCATTTTTATCCGTCCGAAACGGGCGTCCCGTAATATTCACCCGACCCGAAGAAGGCATATGATCCATTTGCAACAGCCTCAAACAAGGAAGAAACAGGATTGGCATCCTCTACAGCCGGTCTCTACAGCCATCCTCTACAGCCAGCAAATTTTTTTTAATTTTTAAAAATTTTAAAATTCAAATGTTGAATCCAAACCGTTGATCTTGTTCAATTTTACGAGCGATGCGTTTTGATATAAGTATTATAAAATTTGGAGTTGATTTGATACTAGATCAAGTGGTCAACAAATGAACGAATATGGTTAACTATCACTGATTAATTCTAATACGTTCATAATTTGGTCACTTAATCTAGTATCAAATCAACTCCAAATTTTATAAAACTTATATGAAAACGCATCGCTCGTAAAATTGAACAAGATCAACGGTTTGGATTCAACATTTGAATTTTAAAATTTTTAAAAATTAAAAAAAAATGGCTGGCCGTAGAGGATGGCTGTAGAGACTGGCTGTAGAGGATGCCAGTCCGGAAGAAACAACGCAGCTTTGCAATTAGTAGTTAGTACCATCGGAGTCGGACAGTCCAGTGAACTACGAAAGGGTTGAGGGTTTTTGTATCTCTCCCTCCTCTCTTTCCAGCTCACCTACTGAGTTCTCTAATCGATCCATTTTAGTCTCTTGTTGTTGTGGTCGCCATGTGGTCGCTTCGTACGGCCGCGAAACACGTGGCACTGAGGTAAGCTTCTCTTCTCTACTGCCTTTTGGTTCTGACATTCTTTCAAATTTCTGTCGATTGTTGTCGACCAAGGAGTGTTTTGTCTTTCTTAGCTGTCGTTGTTACTGTTGGGGTAACTGACTAATTAAGGCCCTGATCGGAAACACAAACAAGCGCGAAAAGAAAAGAAAAGAAAAGAAATCTGACTAGAAATCGTTTCTGGCGATCGGCGGTGGTCGGAGGAAATCGCGAGAGTTCAATTGCTCACCGGAGAAAGAGAAGATCCAACGGCCGAAACAAATTCTCGCCAAATTTCTTGGTTTCTGAGCGGAATTCACGGAGCCAAAATTTTCTCGCCGACTCTCGCGAAATGAACTCTCGCACACCTCCTTCCTCGGCAATGATCAGCAGATTTGGGAAAGAGAAAATTCCATTTCCAATTCTCACGCTAAATTTATGGTTTCCGATCACAGCCTAAGTAATCTGATAAACAGTTGTAGTTGTCAGTGAATGTAGATCCTTTTTATAGCTTATTGTTCTAATATTTGCTCCATTCGGCTTCCCGTTTTACAAAAAAAAATATATATATTAAGATCACCAATATATGGAAATAGCCAAATGGAATCAGCTTGTGTACGCCTGTCTGATTTGGGTTTTATTCTGTTGCTATATGCAAGGAATTACCCATGATCCCTTGTTAAATTATGATGTGACAGCAACAGTTATTGCTAATTATTGCCTTTCTTGCCTACTGTAAGAAAGAATTGGCTTGAATTTTGGTGCTATTCCAGAAAATAAAAATCGTAACATTGACAAACTTTAGATAGTGGCCATTATGTGACCAGCTCTGTATTTAAATTAAATTTATATAAATTTTAGGACCTGCACGCTTCAAACTGCAGCTGTTGGTGCTTGCTGTACCGAGTTGGAGCTAGTGAACAATAATGCAGATGAAAAAAGTTCCCCCACTTCTCAGCCTATTTCTGTTATTGACCACCCAGAAAGAGCCTCTCCAACTCGTCCGTTTTTGTCGTCTGTTTTATTTCTTCAGAGCAGAAACCTCTCATCCCATATAAATACCAAATTGACTGGCAAGGAATCCGAAGAACTTGAAGGTTTCTCAGATTTGGATACTGATGCAGAAGATGAAAAAGATGTAGCTGATGAATTTGTCCATGAGTCTGATGATGAAGAAAAGAATACCTTGGAGGAGGAAGAAGACTTGATTAAAAAGAGTTCTGTATCTAAGAGGCATGAATCACTTTTGGGTGAGCTTTTACTGACTTTGCCTATGCATACGATGGAGGAGTCTCTTGAGAAATGGATTAAGGAAGGAAATGTGATTATGAAAGAAGATGTCATTGCAGCTCTTTGGAGATTAAGAAGAAGGAAATTATTTGCAAAAGCTTTGGAGGTACCTCTTTAAGATGTCTCTAGGGCCTTTTGCCAATTCATCCTCTACTTATATTTTTTTAAAGAAACCCACTGTTTATCGTCATTTGCAGAAAAGAGCAATTTTGGTGCACTTTTCATGTTATAATATATTTTCTTTCTCTTCAAGATTTACCCAATTTTGTTTTGCCTTTTTGTTTACTCATTTAAATGAGTGAGTATGCAATTAGAACTTAGAAGGATAGAAATGTAATGGCGATCACTTAAAAGTAATGTGAAGGCCACGTCGAACTCCCAGTTTGTGCTGTATTTTGCAAATATCACAGATCATAGGTTTTAAGTGTGGTTGTTGATAGTATATACTTTATTGACCTTGCAAAGGTGTTGTTTTTTCATTGTAGCTTTATTTCTTGCAGTTCTAACAGTACATATATGCTCATGTTTTTTCATAATAATTTTTGGCTTCCTGTATAAATTTGGATACCATTTTGTCAACTCTCATGTTGATAACATCATTTCACAGTTTATGAAGTGGCTCAAAAAATCAGAACACTATGAATTCACTGACATGGAGTACTCATCTCTTGTGAACTTGCATGCAAAAGTGCATGGTCTGTGCCAGGCTGAGAAGTTCATTGAGGAAATACCTCAATCCATGCATACTGAGCGTGTATACCGAAGCCTTCTGGCCGGCTGCGCATCTACAATGAATGTCCCCAAGACTGAAGAGGTCTTCAACAAGATGCGGGATCTGAACTTACCTCTAACTTCATTTGCATGTAACATGCTCTTGCTTCTTTACAAGAGAATTGACAAGAAAAAGATTGCAGATGTTTTGTCAATGATGGAAAAGGAGAATGTTAAACCAACTCTCCTTACTTATAAAATATTGATAGCTACCAAAGGTATTATTGGAGACATACCGGGTATGGAGCAGTTGTTGGATACCATGAAGGAGGATGGGATTGAACCTAATACATATGTGAGATATTTGGTCGCAAAGTATTATATTAAATATGGGCATACTAAGAAAGCGGATAAATTGGCAAAGGAGATCGAAGGTGGAGATTCCAGTGATAAGTTCCTACCACGAAAGCTTCTTTTGAACCTCTATGCAGAGCTTGGTATGCCTGACAAAGTGGAGCGGGTCTGGAAAGCTTGTGGAGTGAGACCACGACTTGATGAGTCCATTGCAGTGATGTGGGCCTGGGCCAAGCTCGGGAAAGTAGACCTTGTAGAAAAGATGCTTGATGAAATGTCCAAGGAATACAAGAAGCTCCCTCAGAAGTGCTACAACTGTCTTTTGTGTATTTATTGTGAAAAAAATATGCTTGATAAAGCCAACGGCGTGGTGAAGCAGATGTCTGATGAGGGAATCAGAATTTTGCCGCAAACCTTGGACGAACTTGTCAGGCTCTATGTCAAAGAAGGTGATGTGGCTAAGGCTGACTTGATGCTGCAAAATTGGGTCTGCAAGAAGGGCAAGATTCTAATCAGACCACAGTATTTCACTTATCTCCATCTGCTTGAAGCATATGCAAAAAGGGGGGATTACCATAATGCTGAGAAGGTGTTTCATTTGACAAGGCAAATGGGGTATTCTGCGAGGCTGAAGATGTATGAGCTGCTGCTTGGGGCTTATGTGAATGCGAAGGTGCCGGCATATGGGTTTAGAGATAGAATGAGGGCTGATAACATTTTCCTAAAAAGGATTTGGACTAAGCACCTAATGGCGGTTGACCCATTTAAGAAGGAAGTCAGGAACCTGTGACTGAGGTGTTCGAGTAGGTGGTTTGGCCAAAGTAGAGATTGTTTTCGTTCTAGATTTGGTCTCCGAGTTTGAATGCTTGGGCCTTGTTCGGAAAAAGGGTATAAATGGGTTTTCATTTCATGGGAATAGAGTGGTTGGAGATGATATTGAATTAAAATTCGGTGATTAGTTTCACTATCTATAAAAATCGAGAAGAAATGATCACATCTTTGTTTTGACCATTTTACCCTTATACTTGTTTCTTTGGATCTGGCAGTACACGTACCACATATCAACTGTTTAATGCTCTTGCTTCTTTGTCCAAATTTCATATAGAAACCATCACAATACAAAGATTAAAAGGGGGGGAGAACTGTAGACTGATCGTCTCTCTCAGCAAAAAACTCTTGGCTAAAACTAATGGACTCACAATTCACAAATAAGCCAGGAAGTGGTACCAGTATCGACTACATACGAAAGCAACCTTCATGTATACATAAAAAAAACAATAATAAAGAAAATGTGACATAACTTCAATTTTCAATAATACTGGTAATGGTAATGTAATTACACATGTATCAAACCGGTATATCTAATGAGGCTTGCAGATCCAAACTATTCAATTTTATATAAATAACTCCTAATTCCCACAATCATGAAATATTGAATTGGTAGCATCAAAGTAGTACATAAATACATAGCCTAAAATGGTAGCAGAATTGCAAGTTGCCCCTTATTATCTCCTCGACTCGAATAAATTAATGATTCAGGTTGCTTGATGCCTAAATTCATGGGCGACACAGTTTTATGATTTATCATATATTAAATAATTAATTCTTAGCACATGAACCTTTTGTTGAATCTGTTCTCACCGAATGGCGCGATCAGGGATGTTAGGATCACGATCCCTCTAAATAAAAACAGCTTCCGAAAAAATGAAAAAAATATATATAAAATTTCTTTTGTTTTTCTTTTTTTGACAGAAAACAGGAGTCTGGCTCCTAAATAAAAAAAAAACATTTCGTTAAAAAAATGTCAATATAAAGATCATATTGATGTTCAGATCGGCTATTTAATTTTTAAATTGATATTAAATTTGACAAAACAGTCTGTAACCTTAATTATAAAAGAAAAATCCTAAACTAAAACCTTGAAAAACAAAGAGGTCATTCATATTTAGGATTTAATTAAGTTAAATCTAATAGCAATTGACAAAATCAACCATTTTATGGCTTCTTGCTTACATATAGCATGGATGAGTGGATCTTTTTCCGCGTTAATTATGAAATGATAGGATATGAAATCATATATATTAATTAGGATTGTCAATGGATACAGTACGATACGATAGAATGTGTATTTTCATACCTATACACATTAAAATTTTCTCTATCCATACCCGTTAAAAAATAATTTTATCCGTATCCGTTAAAAATAATGTGTTAAATAACAACAAATAAATATACGGATAAAGTACAACATTTAGATAATATTTTAGATAGAACAAAAAAATCATAAAATTTATTCTTATGTCAATTGACATTAAAAAAGAAATCTATATAGCTAATTATAAATTATAATATAATAAGTGCTAATTATTATTTTTCCATCAACATAAATAAATTTTGATGAAGATCGGAACTACCTTACCCGTATCTTTACCAATAAGTTAACAATTTTTTTTTTATCCATATCCATACTTGTTAGTGTAACGAAAATAAAATCTTACCTTTGTCCATCTTATCAAATTGGTACGGGTAGAATAAACGTTTAAACGGCAATCCAAGCGCGAGGTTTTTTTTAAAAAAATAATAATAATAACGGATAAACTATAGCTGGTAATAATCATGTTTACCCGATCTATTTTCAATTTTTCATCCATCCAAACGGGTGTAATATTTACCCGACCCGATTACCCGAAGAAGGCATCTGATCCATTTGTAAGAGCCGATGCCTCTCGAATCAAACAACGCAGCTTTACGATTAGTGCCAGCCCAGCACCCAAGAAGCACGACTGGGTTTAGGGTTTTAGCATCGCTCCCTCTTCCCTTACCAGTTCACACCTACTGAGTTCTCAGCTCCTTAATCGATCCATTTAAGTTTACGATTTGATTCGCGCACTTGTCAATTGAAGTCTCTTGGAGTTGTGGTAGCCATGTGGTCCGTTCGTACAGCTGCCAAACACGTGGCAGCGAGGTAAGCTTCTCTACTGCCTTTTGTTTCTTTCAAATTTCTATCGATTTTTGTCGACCAAGGAGTGTTTGTTGTTGTTACTGTTGGCGTAACTGAGTAATCTGATAAACAGTTGTGAGTTCACTGATTTAGTAATCTAGATCCTTTCGAGAGCTTATTGTTCTGATATTTGCTCAAGATCACCAATAGATGGAGATAGTCAAATGGAATCAGCTTGTGTATACCAGTTTGATCTGGGTTCTATTCTTTTGCCATATGTCAGCAATCCCTTGTTAAATTATGGCTTGAATTTTAGAGCTATTTTGGGAAAAAAAAATTGTAACATTGACAAACTTTAGTGGCCATTATGTGATCAGCCTATATTTAAATTAAAATTATTTAAATCTTAGGACCTGCACGCTTCGAACTGCAGCTGTTGGTGCTTGCTGTACCAACTTGGAGCTAGTCGACAATAATTCAGATGAAAAAAGTTCTCCCACTTCTCAGCCTATTTCTGTCATTGACCACCCAGAAAGAGCCTCTGCAACTCGTCCATTTTCGTCGTCTACTCTATTTCTTCAAAGCAGAAACCTCTCATCCGACATCAATGCCAAATCAACTGGCAAGGAATCTGAAGAACTTGAAGGTTTCTCAGATCTGGATACTGATGCAGAAGGAGAAAAGGATGTAGATGATGAATTGGTCCACGAGTCTGATGATGCATCTGATGATGAAGAAGAGAATACCTTGGAGGAAGAGGAAGAGTTGATAAGAAAGAGTTCTGTATTTAAAAGGCATGAATCACCTCTGTGTGGGCTTTTACTGAGTTCGCCTATGCATACGATGGAGGAATCTCTTGAGAAATGGATGAAGGAAGGAAACGAGATTAAGAAAGAAGAGGTTAATGCAGCTCTTTGGGGATTAAGAAGGAGGAAATTATTTGCAAAAGCTTTGGAGGTACCTTTTTTGAAATTTTTAGGGCTACTTATTATTATTTTTTTAAAAGAAACCCACTATTTATCGTCATTTGCAGACAACAACATTTTTGGCACTGCTGATTCTATAATGTTATTTCTTTGTTTTTTCCCTAATTTTTTTATTGGACAATTTACTTTGTATTTGCAGACAATGAATTTTGTTTGGCTTTTATTTTTCTAAAATGAGTGAATGGGATATTAGGTACAAGCAATTAGAAGGATAGAAATCTCAGTTTGTGCTGTATTTGGCAGCTATTACAGATTATAAAATTTCATTGTGGTTATTGATGGTGTGTTCTTTAACCTTTCAAAGCTGCAGTTTCTCCATTTTGGAATTTATTTCTTGCAGTTTTAAGTGTGTACATATATGGATGTTTTCATAATATATATTTTTTTTATTTCCTGTATAAATTGGGATACCTTTTTGTCCTCTCTCATATTGATAACATGATTTTACAGTTTATGAAGTTTCTTGAAAAATCAGAGCACTATGAATTCACTGACGCGGATTACTCATCTTTTGTCGACTTGCACGCAAAAGTGCATGGGCTGTACCGGGCTGAGAAGTTCATTGAGGAACTACCTCAATCAATGCGCACTGAGCGTGTGTACCGAAGCCTTTTGGCCGGCTGTGTATCCATGATGAATATCCCCAAGACTGAGAAGGTCTTCAACAAGATGCGGGATCTGAACTTACCTCTAACTTCATTTGCATGCAACCAGCTCTTGCTTCTTTACAAGAGAAATGACAGGAAGAAGATCGCTGATGTTTTGTTGATGATGGAAAAAGAGAATGTGAAACCGACTCTCTTTACTTATAAGATGTTGATAGATACCAAAGGTATTATTGGAGACATACCGGGTATGGAGCAGTTGTTGAATACGATGAAGGAGGATGGAATTGAACTAGATTTATATTTAAGATATTTGGTTGCAAAGCATTATATTAGAGGTGGGCATTCTAAGAAAGCTGAGAAATTGGCAAAGGAGATGGAGGGCGGAGATCTCGGTGATAAGATCCAACGGACGTATCTTTTGAACCTCTATGCAGAGTTTGGCATGCCTGAAGAAGTGGAGCGGGTCTGGAAAGCTTGCGGAGTGAAACCACTAATAGATGAGTCCATTGCAGTGATGTCAGCCTGGGCCAAGCTCGGGAAAGAAGAGTGTGTAGAGAAGGTGATTGATGAAATGTTGAAGCAATACAAGAAGCTCCCACCTAAGTTCTTTAACATTCTTTTGGGTGTTTATGTTGATAAAAAGATGCTGGATAAAGCGAAGGACCTGGTGAAGCGGATGTCTGATGATGGCATCAAAATTGGGCCGATAACCTTAGATGCGCTTGTCAGGCTCTATGTCGAAGAAGGTGATGTGGCAAAGGCTGACTCAATTCTGCAAAATTGGGTTCACAAGAACCTCAAGATGCAAATCAAGCCACTGTATCACACCTTTATCCGTCTGCTAGAAGCATATGCAAAGAAGGGGGATTACCATAATGCAGAGAAGGTGTTTTATTTGACTAAGCAAGCAGGGTATTCTGGGAGGGTGAAGATGTATGAGCTACTGCTTAATGCTTATGTGAATGCAAAGGTGCCGGCATATGGGTTTAGAGACAGACTGAGGGCTGATAACATATTCCCAAAATGGGCTTTGGCTGAACAGGTGTTGGCAGCTGACCCATTTAGGAAGGCACCTGTGACTGAGGTGCTTGAGTAGGTGGTTTGGTCAAAGTAGGGATTGTTTTGTTTCTATGGTCTCTTGAGTCTGAACTGTTATGCTCTGATGCCTGATCATGTTTATTGATCTTGGTTTTTGTAGGTTCTTGTGCTTGGTTAGTTCAAGTTTAATTGTATGTTCAGTTGGTACTTTCTCATAATTGCATGTAGGTATGGCATGTTACAATATTTCGGGACCAAGACACATACCAGACAATTGATTTAAGTTTTGAACCTTGGTTGCTCTTATTTGCATATTCTTTTAATTAGTTTTGCTTTCGAGTTTATGCCTTGGTACCTTGCCGTTTGTACCTCTATCGACAGCTAAATTGGTAAGCTACCAAGGCAGGAATGTTTTATTTGGTTCCATTTGATATCAGATACTATATTTGCAGCCTGTAATATAGCTAGCTTGGTCCTCAATACTACCAAATGAGGGGAAAAAAACATTAAATTGTTATTGTTTTAAACTTGTGAAGAAACGAAAAAGGATAAACAGCACTTGAAAACCCGTTTGATCCTTCATTAATCTGACTGATACAGGAGGGAATTATTGTTAAATTCAACCGCACCATTAGTCCATTAGGCTTTCTACTATATTCAACCGCACCATTATTATAGTATATATCAATTATTGAAAAAGAAATAGTATTTTACTTCCCTCAATACTAGATTCAACCGCACCATCAGGCTTTCTACTATATTTTGACATGGAAGTAAGATACAATTATAGTAGAAAGTATATCTTACGAAGAAGAGCATCTTTATGATGGTAATAAAAAAATGGGCTAGAATTGACATATTTATATAGTCGATCTTATAACATGGTTTAAGATTGTGGTCATAGTCCTAAAAAGCTCCATTTTGTCAATAGATAGACAATATAGTCGGTACGCACCCAACAAAGATTTCTAGTTCATTGAATGGGCTGGGCCTAAATCAGATGGGCTTACAACAGTACGACCATCTCAAAAGGCGAAGAGAGAGAATTGGTGTGATAGGGAATCACATCCTCTGCCTACATTTTAAGGTGAGCACTCTGCTCACTTCTGATCTGAACCGTTAGATGTAATCTTAACGGTTAAGGGAGCCCCGTGCATGTAACCAGATTGTAAGGCCCGAAAAATTTTAACCGTTGAGATTAGATCGAACGGCTCGGATCAGAGGTAGGCACTCTGCACACATAGTATCATCACCATTACTCCTTACACATGTTCAAATTCTCACACTGCCACCGATTCACCATTGCTCTCACACACATGGCTGCGCGCAAATCCCACCGCCTTCCCCAAAGTATGATTCTTTCACCATGACCACTCGCTTTGCTTGGTAAATCGTAACGCTTCTTTCGCTATTTCTCATTTCCTTTTCTCTCCTTTCAGTTGCTGGCGCGTCTTCTTCTCCTTTTGAAACAGCTAAGAAACCTCGAACCATGGCCTCGGGTTCAGCCATAAAGGATGAATTCGCTAAGCACGCTGATTATCTCAACAACCTTGTACTTGCAACTTGTGTGACTTCATTTGTTTTTCGATATTTTTGTTAGTGTATGAATCGTGCATTAAGTATTTGTAGAAATGCCTCCGATAACGTGGTCAGTTTCTTTGATTGGTATAGAATGAGAAGAGGGAGAGGGTTGTGAAAGCTAGCCGAGATGTGACCATGAACAGCAAAAAGGTTATATTTCAGGTGCACAGGTTAGTTTCACCTATTTAGTAGTATCTCAGTAGCTTCACATACAGTTTTTAAATGCAAAAGCAAAACTATTGTTAATTTATTATATAACCAACTATTTGCTTTTATTTTTCAGAATAAGCAAATATAACAAGGAAGAAGTTCTTTCTAAAGCTGAGGATGACCTTGCAGCTGTGACGAACCAATTCATGGCCAAATTAATAAAAGAGTTGCAAGGGACTGATTTTTGGAAGCTTAGAAGGGCCTACACATTTGGTGTAAGTAATAATAAATCTCTTTTACTTATATTTAGATCATCTAGATGGATTTACTGCATAGAATCTATCATGTATCCTTTGCAAAATACCCACATTTATGGAATTTGAGAAAATTCCATGATTTATTCTCTTTACACGATGGATGTTATGAGTACTATATGTGCGTTGCCGGAGTATAAAATAAGTTGCAACTTCCTGGTAGTTATATTGTATTGGTGTTTGAAATGTAGCTAATTTTAAATCTTCATATTATATATTGCAGGTACAGGAATATATTGAAGCTGCAACTTTTTGTAGGTTTTGCAAAACTGGGACCTTGCTTAATCTGTCAGAAATAAACTCTTCTCTCCTTGCACTAAGTGACAAGTCTGTTGAACCATTGCAAATAAATGTTCTTGATTACCTCCTGGGGGTACGAAATGCAACTTTTCTTAATTATAATAGAAAAAAATTAGCTCTATGTTCCTGTGAAAATGCCAGGAAATGAGGCCTTGTTTGAGCATGATTTCATTCTTCATTTGTGTGCCAGGGGTAGTGGGGTTGGGGTGGGGAGTTATGTTTCTATCTTTCACTAGTAGTACCAATGAGATCCATCCGTCAATTTTCTGATTAGGTTGCAGATTTAACTGGAGAGCTTATGAGACTAGCAATAGGTCGAATTTCAGATGGAGAAATAGAATATGCACAGAAGATTTGCCAGTTTGTTCGAGATCTGTACAGGGAGCTAATTGTGATTGTTCCTTTAATGGATGACCATGCTGAGATGAAGAAGAAAATGGAAGTCATGTTACAGAGTGTCACTAAAATTGAAAATGGTACTATTGTCATTATTACTTCTTATCTGAAAATTTATAAGTAGCTTAATCTAACATTTTTTGTGTGCGCGCGTCTGTAGCATGCTTCGGTGTTCATGTGAGAGGATCTGAGTACATCCCCCTCCTTGGAACTGACAACCCTGATTTTTCTTTCTTTGGCATTTCAGACTTTGAATAGCTTTTGGTAGGTACTCCTCTTGCTTTATAGGCCTTGTTACCTGAAATAAACAGTAATTAATAACTAAGACTGAGGCGGTAAGTACTATCAAATCATTAAGATAAGCAAGGGAATCTTTCTGGTAAAGCTGCACCTCATGGACTGCTTGTTAAGGTGAATCTAAACTAGACCTGTTTGACCTTTGAATATAGGCTACGGTAGTAGCAGGGTACATATGACCTGGCCCATGGATGTGTTCACTATGCCTTGTAGACAGTGGTGTCAAATGGGTGCACAAACAGACAAATCCATGTACAGAATCTTCACCATTCTTTACTGAAACACATAATCCCCCAAAAAAGTTGTTGTGGTTATGACGGAGGACATAAGATAAAATTGTTTGGTGCAATCATTGGTGACTGACTAGAGTTAATAGGGCTCTGTTTTCCCAGTAGAGAAGGAGCAATTTTTATTTCTTAGTATCAACAAGAGGAATTTTTACTTTTTGAGAGAATGATCACATGCCATTCAGGGCTATGGTTCAGAATTTACCAACCAAACTGGGGTCATTGTTGGGCATGCAAAATCAAATGTGGGTATGTGTTTTTCAGGCTTTAGGTTGGGGCAGTAAAAATTTAGTATGAGGGTTTGGTCAGATTTAGCTAGCTTGAGATTTCCAACTTTTGCATGTTGGTTCAGATTCAGTATGAGCAGCCGAGCAGGTGAGGAAGGTCTTTAGGTCAGGTCAATTTCACTAAATCTGGGCATGAATGTCTCTACTCTAATTCAGGGGTTTCACTGCATTTTTGCCTGGAAAAGGATGTTTAGTTGTTCCGATAAGCTCCACAAGTTATTCATTAAAAACAAGTACATACCAAGAAAAACAAACATTTGCTTTGATCTCAGTACAGTATTATCAGCTGGTGATCCGGATGTCCGTTGACTGGTAAGGATGTTTTGAGGTTTTTGAGATGAAGTTTAGGTCCAGGTTGTATGTTTTTGCTTTCATATTATTATTGTATGTACCGAGCCCAGGGTACTCACCTCAACCTAGGCATTGAGTTTTATGATGAGCAAAATAGAAACGCATCAAGTTGTTTCCGTTATTTATTATTTAACATTTGACGACTCTGCATAATTAATATATTTTTATTAAATGAGAAATAAAAAATAAAATTAATGGGCTGCTTTCTTTGGAATCTGTAACTAGTTGATTATTCTATTATTCAGTGACTTAACTGTTTAATATCGATAAAACTCATTTGTTTCTGTTTCCACTTTTTGAGAGGTTTCTACTACATGGAGGCATAAAATCTGCAAACATGGACCTATGCTGTTGGCACCGACTCACTGAAATTTGCAAACCTCATTGCTGTCATATTTGCCTGGAGGCTTTTTGTTTTTGTTTTCTTTTTTCTTTTTCTTTTGGTCTTTTGTTTCCTACTAACTGTGTCGCTCTTATCTCTTTAACCTTGGAAATTATGTGTCCGTGTTACAAAGCACGCTGTGCGCAGTCTCACTGGCTCAGGTTTATCACAAGACATGTTTATCCACTTTTGTTCTTTTTGGAAGAATAGGAACTTCATGAGATTTTCTTTTCTTGTTTAGTTTTTAAAAATTTGTTCAAATATCATCCTGTAATAAAATAATAACTGTACCTCTATGCAAATGCAGCCACAGAATCATCAATAAATTGCTAAAAGTTACTATCGCCAATAGAAATGTTCCTTGGATTTGCCCACCAATAGATTTTGCCCACTTCAGTGGTACGTTGTATCATAAATAAATTGCTAAAAATTACTATCGCCAGTAGAAATTTTGCTTAGATTTTTCCCACCAACAGATTCGCCAAATCGCCATCCACGGTACGGTATATCATCTCACACATTCGTCTATGAATGTGTGAATTCAACAATAATTTAAACTTCTATTTGATTGAATAAAATTTAATTGAGTTCATATTTGATAGAAACTTGTACCTAATTTATACTTACTTCTATATTATATTTGATTGAATAAAATTTAATCACATGGAACAAACTATAGACGAATTTAAAATAAAAAAATTTTGAATGAACAAAATTATTTTCATTGATTTTTGACTTACTAATGTAAGTGTACGTGAGTAGTACTTCTGGATGTTATTTGACGACATATGCATCAATTGTTTATGTTAGATATACTTATACTCAGCAGTCTGCACCAATAATAATACTTATGTCGAATAGAGACGGCCTAAGCCTCCAACGTGGATTGACTTGCTCCACATTATTTGTTTATTATTATTATTTTTTTTGAAATAAGTGGGGTGCCACAACTTTTCTATTGAAAGAAAAGCATCCAATTTTGTTACAATTCCTCTGCTAACAATTTGACTGTATCTTTTTTTGTTTTTTTTAAGAAGTTTGACTGTACCTAGTTGACATCCAAAAATTGACGTAAAACTATTGGTAACACTGTCCTTGCTACACATTTTGGCTGCACTTGTTTTCGGAAATAGTCATCCGAATTGATTGCCTCGTGGCTATGTTGCGGGCATCTATGCGGTGCAGGTGCTGCGGGGTAGGAATTCGTCATTTTTTAAAAGTTAAAATTAGAAAATAAATATATATTTACGGAATTGTTTTCCGTCATCATCCCCTTTCTGTCATCTCCATCATCCACTGGTAGTTATTAACGCGTTTTTTTTTTAGATGAGGAGATGAGAGGGAGGATGAGCGAATTTTTTTTTTTTGGATGACGAGATGAAGGAGGAGGGATGAGCGAAACAGAGAGGAGGGAGGGACGAGCGACACAGAGCGGAGGGAGGGAGGGAGCGACACAAACAACATGGTTAAATATATAACGATTTGGTTATATATATAACGGTTCTGGTTATATATATAATTGTTCTGATTAAATATACAAGTGTTCTTGATAAAATATATAATTGTTCTAGTTATATATATGACTGTTCTAGTTATAAATCATTCACTGGGATCTCTGTATGAGGGGGATGAAGGGAAACTAGCGAATCAGAGAGGGGGATGAGGGGAAATTAGTGAATCAGAGAGGGGGATGAGGGAAAATTAGCGAAATAAAGAGGGAAAGAGAGGATGATTCCAGGAATGATGGATACGCGTTTTCTAAAAATGGAAAACGCATTTTGAGGATGATGGGATGATAGAAATGGGGGATGATGGTTATCAGCCCCGTATATATTTATAATATATATAGAGAGATATGCTATGGTGCACCGCGATGTATTGAGACTTTTGTACATCGCGATCATTATCCGTCAATCATTTTATAAATTGACAAATCTAATTAAACCAATCCAATCTACATATTGAAATCTCATTACAAACCAAATTTTATATATTTTTATTTTTTTTTGAATTTTCTAAAACTTTTCTTTTTTGGTACCAATTAATAATAAAGAAATTCCAAAAATGATAGGTTTTAAAAAATTCGAAAAAATAGTAATTTTTTTTAAAATATATAAATTTTGATTTGTAATGAGATTTCAATACATAGATTGGATTTCTTTAGTTAGATTTTCAATTTGTAAAATTATCGACAAATATGATCGCGATGTACAAAAGCCTTAATACATCATGATGCACCATAGCATTTCTCTATATAATAATAATAATAATAATAATAATAATAATAGTAATAATAATAATAATAATAATAATAATAATAATAATAATAATAACAATAACAACAACAACACTACTACTACTAATAATAATAATAAATAAATAAATACAATCACATTTTATATAAAAAATATTTTATTTTTTTTAAAGTTCAACTACAATTATAGTGTATTTGCTATGTTATTCAGTATTTCGTTTTCTTATTCAACAATAAAACATTAGAATGCATTCTATTTTTCAAAGTTTGAACCCAAAAAATGCATTCAAAACAGGGGCGGATCTACCACCGGGGCGGATGGGGCTAGAGCCCCACCTCACGCCGTCGAGCACTTGGAGTCCCCCTTTAGCCCCATCTAATTTTTTCTGCCATTGGAACACTCAAAAGTGGGGCTGAAGACTTAAACAGAGGTTGTCAGACCCACCTAGATATTTTTTCTAGATCCGCCACTGATTCAAAACATTCTATTTTTCCAAGTTTGAATCCAATGCGTATCTTGATGAATTTAGATCAAATTCACAAATCAAATGCATTAAAGTAATAAGATTCATTACATGGAGTATCGGATGTGAATCACACTAATATCGCATGGGAATCAGTATCAGATACATATACGTGGAAGTATTTTAGAAATATCCGTACAACGTAACCTCATGGATTTCATGACCGAACTACCTTTCCAAGTTGCAACACTACGCGCAGAAGACTACAATTACAAAAGTAGATTTGAAAAAAATGTAATGGTGGTCCACAACGATCCACCCACAGGCACAGCACGAGTTTCATATCGAATAGTCACCTAATATGTCCTCTCCGCTCCACTCGTGATCCGGAGCTCTTTACTCTTCTCCAACGGCTCCATCTACCCGCTGGATCCCGTGTTACCGCCGTGGCTCCTAAACGCCGGTCCTACGTAAGAAAAGCCATGATGTTTATGGTGTTTTGTCGTATTATTGACTGATCCCTGGTAAATTTGACTAAAAAGTTTCATGTTGTAAAAGAATGCGCGTGTGCTTTCCACCGTTATTATACTTTTTGTGAAAAATAGAACTTTCAGTTGTTACATGTTATATCCGTATTTGTTTTCTAATCCGTTAGCAATTCAGGAATTATAAGTGCGATCGGCAAATATACCATCTCAGTCATCGCTAAATACAAAGTAAACATATACAGCAAATAAGTTGAACATATAGACACTCTAAGTGAACACTAACAAACAAATAAGTGTTGTCATCACTTGTTCAGAAGTTTACATGCATATTCAATTTATTTTCATTGAACTTATTTGTTTGTATGTGTTCACTTAGATCGTCTATATGTTCACTTTGTTTGCTGTATATGTTCACTTTATATTTAGCGATTGCAGAGATGGCAAAATTGTAGATGACAGTAATCAATTTCCTTAGCAATTGTTAATTTCCCACGGGCTTTAATGACAAAAAAAAAACAATGGTTAAATTAACAATTTTGATAATATATTTCAAATTAAATAACAAAGTTCCATGCAAAAATTATTTTGGAGATACCATTCACCTTATCGTTAGTTGTGGACTTGTGGTAAACAATCATAAAATTGATTTTTTTTTATATTGGATCAAAGACCATTAAATATGAAATCTTTCAAAACATGTCGTTTGGCAAACATTAAATATGTATCAAATTTTATTATACCTTCATGTGCATGTTATGTATAAAATATGGATTCATGTTCTGATTATTGGATTTCAAAACTAAAAATTTATTTATGACGATTATCAATGATGGTAGATTAATTTATAATCAAAGTGTCCCTATTCTATTCTTCGCTTCTTTTGAAACATATAAATCGCATATTTAAGTCATGGCAGAAGCAAAAACAGATAAATTCTGGGAAGCAAATCTGGAATTGGGCAACAATTTGAATCTTTCAAAATCAATTTAACAGTTGTCTCTGGTTTCTCATAATTTTTCTATAATCAATGCAGATTGATGGATTGAGTTTAAAGGATCTGAATTATTGCGCTATATGGTGTAGCGCAACAACAAATTTGAGTTGTAAATTCTGGACTTCTTTTCTGAAAATTAAGATTCAGTTATTAGTGATTTCATGAATTGTGTATGAGTTCGAATTTAAATGGTGCTTTGAATAGAAACGTGCGTAAGCTTAAAAATTGACAAAATCCTCCACTGTTAATTTAAAAATGATACATCATATCCAAATTATTTTTGAATTTTGTGAACTTTGTCAATAATGTTTTCAATATTCAACAATTTATAATCGCATTATTCATGAAGTTTGTGAACCTTTTCTTTAAGGAAAATATCAGTATTTACAATTTAATAAAATTAGATATATGTAAATTTCAAACTTATCACTATGTTTCTTCCTTTGTGGTGTGGATCCAGTGACAATAAAAAAATTTAAAAATGAATTTTTTTGAAAAAAATTAAGAGTTAGAAGAAATTTTAAAAAAAATTATAAAACTTGTAAATATATTGTCAGTTTTATAAATTGTTTTGCATAATATAAATTTCATACAATTGTGTCATTTGTTATTTCATCTTAGACATTAAACCTAGATGGTCGCAATATTTACTGGTTTGATAAAAGTCGAATAACATTTCATTTTGTTTTTTTGGTGTGTCCATAATATATGTAGCATAGAGATGACGTCTAATTATGAGATTTATAAATTCAAAATTATATTGGATGATCGTTAAGATTAAAGGATAAATATTTAGAAATGCTGTTTAATATATAGATAGACGACTTATCAATTAATTTCATGTAATTCGAGTATTATTTAATTATGTATCAAAGATCATTAATTAAAATGCTAAAAAAAATCAAATTATTATATGATATAAATGTTGAAACAAACACCTAAATTCTATCATTTATAATAAACATGACACGTGCAACATATAAAATCACGATATAGTGTTGGAACTAAAATTGAAAATTATACTTTTTTAATAGCCTAGACCGTCAGCATAGAAAGTGCGTCCTCCACGGCTCCACAGCATTAAATTAAATTAGTTGATTAATGGAGAGAATTTAAAGATTAGTAGCTTATAAAATCACTTATAAACAAATAAAGTGCCCTTCAATTAATATTACGCATGGAAGTCGCAGTTTCGCTGTGGATGAACTAACTTATACTTTTAAATATATTTAATTCCTACATTAATATTAGACTTTTAATATTACGCTAGCTGTGACGGTCGTAATTTTGTTGCGCTATATTTTTTTAAAAAACAATAATTCAATATGAACTAACTTAGACTTTTAAATATATTTAATTCCTACATTAAAAAATGATTGGTACGACTATATTTTTTTTTAATATATTTAACAAAAAAACTATATTTTATTATAAAAATAACGGTCAATTATAGAAAAGAATTATTTTAGATTACCAAAATAGTGCATTTTGAATGGATGATATAGAAAATAGAAATGCATGAAAAATAGAAAAAAAAAACATCACGACTTTATTAATCTATATAGTATCAATAAAGTTGCGATGTTTATTTTTTCCTATTTTTGACCGTACTTTTTATTGCATCCATTCAATATGCACTATATTGATAATCTAAAATAGTTTTTTTTCCTATAATTGACCGTTATTTCTATAATTAAAATTTTTTTGTTAAATATAATAAAATAGTTGGACTAATCATTATTTAATTTAAGAATTAAATATATTTAAAAATCTAAGTTAGTTCATATTGAATTATTGTCATTTAAAAAAAATATAGCGCAACAAATTATGACCGTCATAGCTAGCACTATAGATTCGGGGGTGATAAGGATCATCCCCAAGATCCATCATCCCCATCATCCCCAGTGTGAACTCATTTTAATTTTTTCTATTTTTAGAATATTTTTGGTCCCCACTATTTCTCTCTCCCATTCTTTCCTATTTTGGTCTCCACTGTTATTCTCCCTTCCATCCTTTCTATTTTTTGTCCCCACAAGAACTATAACAATTACTCATATTAACTACAGCAGTTAGTATCCAAATTACAACAATTATTTATATTAACTACTTCAGCTACATACATAACTTCAACAGCTACATATTTTAACTTCAACAGCTACATATTTTAACTTCAACAGTTACAAATATAATTTCAACAGTACATATATAACTTCAAAAGTTATATATATTAACTTTAACAGTTACATATATAACTTCAACAGTTACATATATAACTTCAACAATTATATATATTGAATTTGTATATTTTGTTATTACATGTTACGGTTCGGAATTTCAATGAATTATATGCTGGGAGTAGATATGGTATGATGGGATGACGCTGGATTTGCAATGAGAATGAATGGGATGATTTCATCATCCCTTGGACTTTCTTATTAATGAAGATGTGTTAGATAATTAATGAAGATTTGAGGATGATGAGAATGATAGAATCTATAGGATTATATGGAAAGTAATTCCCGATTAGATCAGAGGAAATGAAAATTGAAAAGTTTTTGCGCATTTGTATAGAAGAAAAACGTGCGGTTTCTGGAAATTGAGGGAGTGGTGGTGAGCTGATAACCTACTCCAATTATAATTACGCTAAATAAATGGAGACACGTGTCAGAAGCTAAGGCCACCATCGGCCATCAGCAGGGTCGGAGCCGCACTATTTTGACTTATTTTCCTAGATTTTTGTACCCACCTAAAGTTGCACGAATAGTTACATAATACCGTTACAGCAGATCTGAACCCCTTTGTCAAGTAAAGATACACCGGTTCGGACTTGTCGAGTGAATCAATTTTATTGTTACACAAGGAAACAAACGGGACGCGAATCTCTCGTGCCAACCTTACCATACATTGCGCTTGCGCACCATCCATGCAGTTTCGATTTGATCCGGTCCGTCCGATCCAACACGCGGCGTCATCTCACCATCCAACCCGAATCTTCCCGGGAAACAGCCACTCCGTAACCGCTTCCTCTGTGGGGGCCCCACCGTTTACCACGTCCCTCGCTGAATGGTAGCGGGCAGTAAAAGAACAGCGGACACGTAATCCCATCCATTCGATGCACGCCACGTGTCCGTTTATGTTGATAAACCTTAATGGGTTCGGTGTTCTCTGATTGGCCATGACAGGAAGTTACCAAGCCGCAGGGGCGTGAATCGTGATTTATGAGATTGTGAGAGAAAAAAAGGAATTCATCCCTCCCCTCTTTGTTGGTTGCCTCTCTCTCCCGATTCCATCGGCTCAGGTACGAACTCAGAACCCAAACTAAAATCTCTTCAATTGGAGAAGAGATATAAATTGCTTCAGACTTGTACTCTCTCTCTCTCTCTCTTTCTACACTTGCTTTTGAGTTTCTGAGTTCCTTCCTTTGATTGATTTTCGCCTCTTTTTTTTTGGAATTTAGGTCGGGTGATGGATGATCACAACTCCGCTGGAGATTATGATTGACGTAGAGGGCAAAGGTTAGATCTTCTCAATTTCCGAATTTCGTTTCAGTTTCTTTCTTTTCTACTTTTTCCGTCTCAGATTGCTTGATTTGGGGGTTTTTGTGTTAGAGTGGCTAATAGGTGAGGCGAAATTTTTATGCTATGTGGATTTCTCTCGTTTCTGACTTAAGGAGTATAAGTAGAATTTGTTTACTATTTTTAGAGAATTAGTCTGTTGTCTCTTTTCTATTGTTTGATCGTTTCTAATTTTGTTTCTTCTTCTCAACTGCTCCCAGAGAAAGATTGTAATTTTGCAAGTTATGCACACAACTTCCCACTTTGGATCGGATTGGTACTTTTATATTGATCAAACCTCCTCAACTTGTTTGGACAAAAGACAATGTGAACTTCTGTTGAATTAGTTCCGTCCTCTTTCTTCTTAGATGTATACGCTCATGGGACTTCTCAGTGAGATTGTCTCAAGTTGTCTTCTAGCATTATCCGTTGCTTTTTAAAACTTGTTATTGAAACTTGATAGGGACTTACAAGTTGATATTTTCTTTAACTTCATATTTAATTTTTTATTTATGGAATTCAACAATGTAATGTTGTTTCTGTAAATTTGTCCAAACGGTTCCTGATTCTGAAATTATAGCTACATTTAATTGTGAATCATTCTTGTCAAACAAAATATGGAAGGGAAAGGGAAAGAAAGGAAATTGAAGGAGGTAGTCAAATTGAGTACACTGTAAATTGGAGTGCAATATCTACTCCATTTTCCTCCACCCCCTCGTTCCCGTTTTGAAATTGGTAATGGGAGCAAGGTTAACGTAGGAGTAATCCCACTCGCCAAACATAGGAGTACTCTTTTAGAGGTTGAGAAACAAGGACCTAATTACGCTAAGAAACTTAGTTCTCAAGAATAAAGTTGGGATAATTTATTTGGTTTAATTTTGGATCATCAGCTTCTAGCTTTCTCTTGCCAGGAAAATTGAATAAGGCATTGTTCTTCTCCTGAGTCTTTGTTGGAGTGTCAAAATGATTTTGGGAATTCACCGTCGGTTTTCAGTATAATATCATTTCCTTCACAAGTTCTATTATTGTGTGACGAATTGGCAAGCCTCTGTGAATAATTGAGAGAGAGAGAGAGAGAGAGTAGGGTGGGGAGAGAGAGAGGCTACAGAGAATCAAGAGGAACTCACAGGAAAGTGTCAAAATATAGGGAACCTTTTAGGTTCAGCTACTTCTCTACTTTGAACTCTCTAAAATGAGATATCTAAATTTAGTACTTCAATTGAACTTTAGGTACTCTGAAACTAAATTAGAGTATCTAAATTAAACTTTCTTTTACATCGAGCTAAATTAAACTTGATTGGAAATTTAAGATTTTTCTTTTTCTCTGGCTCCATCTAAAACTTTTCATGTATTATGATATCTCCTCTTTTGCTTCTGTGTTCAAATCTTTAAGGTAAAACTACATGTAGATGTAATTCTTTTTCTAGAATTTTGTTTCTTGCATATGTTTTGATCCAATAATATTGAATACAGAAAAAATGCAAGCAATTGGGGAGGCATCAATAGGATGTCTCAGGCCAAATGGACCTCTCCAATTCAATTCTCAAGACAAAGCAGGGAGTACAATTGAAGCATTGCACCTACCGAACAATGACAAGAAAATGGAAAACCAAATCAACACTGTTAGGCCCGAAAAGTTAATTTGGGACACGATTCCACCTCCAAATCAAGGGTACAGCCGACCTTTCTACCATCAAGACTTCTTCCCTCCCTACCTTTTACCCGACTACTCAATTGGCCATTATTTTTACCAGCCGGGTCAGGATTATTACTACCCTTTTGATAATAGAGTGCAGTACCACCTCCCCCACAAGGTGTTTTCTCAGGGTGTTCCCCAGCTTGACCCGAATTTTCAGGAGTTCCAGTATTTTGTGGTCATTGATTTTGAGGCGACATGCGACAAGGACAGGAATCCTCATCCGCAAGAAATAATTGAGTTTCCCTCAGTGCTGGTTAATAGTGCGACCGGTCAACTGGAGGCTTCCTTTCAGACCTATGTGCGACCCACATATAATCAGCATCTAACTGAATTCTGCAAGGAGCTCACTGGAATTCAGCAAATTCAGGTTGGCTATCAACCGTCACCATGTACATGTCTCTCACTAGTTTCTTTGTTATTATAGACCCACATTGTTTTTTGTTTTTCTATAGTTATGGAATGTGCCTTTAATACAAAGTTAAATTTTCGTACTGATCAGTTTAGTGCAAAATTTGCATATGTTAGTGAAATTTTCTCGACTTAACATTAAAATTGTAGAAAAAATTACTTTTTTTAACATTGGTCCCTTGTATGGCTTTTTATATGATGTATCGATATAGCATGCAACTTTTTAATAATTTTTAATCATCAACAAACATAGGTATTGTGCATTATGTATAGTTAGCATTTCTCTGCATACATTTTTAGAGGCTTGTGAGTTCTCTACTTCAATTATTTTTTGCAAGTACTTTCTGTGTATAAAACTATCAAAACAAAATATTTTCTTAAATTGTGTAATCATTTGCAAGCGACTTCCTGTATTAATGCAAGGAATTATCTAAGATAATGGGAATATCTGTCTGTTTGTTAAAATTATGATTATAACTATTTCAAGGGAGATGGTGTTTTTTATCTTTTTTTTGTTTATTTTTGTCTTGTTCTCGTTGTTTTCCTTTGAACTTAATGTGTGTGTTTTTTTTTTGTTTTGTTATCTTTAACATTTTTTTTTTTTAATGGGACGTACTGTCGTGGACTGGTTTTTTCAATGTCATCATAGCTGTTCATATTTTTGGGGAAACCGTCTGTTTTTTAGCCCATATAAAGTCCACTGCAAAACATTGCCTTGATATATTATTTCTGTTCAGTTAGCTAAATTACTTTTTAAGGTTAATTTCATTGGAGTATTATAAATTAGACTGCATGTTTTAATCTGGTTACAGTAAATAGTTTCTCTGCACAATCATTGAAATTTCATTTTGGTTGTAATTGGAGAATTTGTTGGATTGGCTCAATTAATTATATTTAATGAACTGATTGCTAGTTGTAATTTTGCAGAAAATTTGTCTTGTTATAAGTTGTTCACTAATTTATTTCGTAGGAATAGTTGCGGATTTGATACTTCACATGAAAGATTTTTCTTGTTAACTTGTTGTGTGTTAAGGATTTAATATTCTGAAAAATAAAATAATTTGAATCTGAAAATTAAAATATAACCCAAGATGGGCCAAAATAAAATTCAATGATTTTGGAGGGACAATGTAGTTTGATGAATTGCAGTGAAACTACCTTTTCTTTTCTGTTGGCTGGCTCCTGAATGGTTTTTTTTTTCTTTTTTTTTTTGGGAAGAGCTACTGCGAAGATTTAATATAGCTCATAGTGAAGTTTTAATACTGGTATGGGTCCAAAAGACAATACTTTTTCTTTCTTCATATCTTTTTCCCTTGTTATCTCTTATTGGTGTATACACTTTGTTTCCCAAGGGTATGTTTGAGTGGGTGAGAAATAGTTGCTAATCTGGATTAGTGACAATTCTGAATTTTGCATTTATTTGATAAACATAAATAATAATATGAGATATGGTTGTTCTTGTTCCTCTAGTCCATTCAAAGGTAAAGGCACACTAGTGTCTAATGTACTTTTATTTGCGCTAAACTGTAAAAATATCCAATATGTACCCCTAAAAATGTTAATGTCTTAATCTGGTGTGAGTTACTACTTCACATCATGTGGTAGGACCTGATCTGTTTTGTTGTTGCGGTTCCAGGTTGACAGAGGTGTTCCCCTCAGTGAAGCTCTTTTAATGCATGACAAGTGGTTGGAGGACAAAGGAATTAAGCATAAAAACTTTGCTGTCGTGACATGGTCTAATTGGGATTGTCGTATCATGCTCGAGTCTGAGTGCAAGTTCAAGCATATTAGGAAACCTCCCTATTTTAACCGGTAAGCTTTAGGAAATAACCTTGTGTTAGATTATTTTACCCTTCTTGATTAGCAGAATTGTGCTTTCTCGTTTGCACCATAATTTTGTTTATGCACTATATGAAAGTATACCTACTATCAGCAACTAGTCAAGTCAGATAAAAGCCTTTCTTTCTTATTTAGGAACAGCACATTTTCCGTACAAATAGCATCTCAAGTTCAGTAATTGTTACTTCAGGTTTAACTATCGGCCCTTTTGGAAGCCATCTAATTGAACTCAAAAGAATGGTTGGGTCTGGTCTGGGTGTGCATATTTCACAGATACATTTTTTTTTAATCTTTTTATCTAATGGGAAGAAAAGATGGATTTTCTTTGTACTGCAGAAAAAAAAAAATTTCTACCAGTCATAGCAGGTATACTCTGTTGACAACTGAGAAATTATTCAAAGGATGCAGTGTAGCTACAAATCCAATGCCCTTTTGGAGTACAGATTTTTTAATTCCCAAATCTGACTTTTTCCTTTGGAAATAACACCTCAATAATCTTTCAAATTCCCAATTAACACCACACCCTCTTTTGATATTTGCATCTTGTACTCAACAGCTAGCAAAGTGTCAATGGTTGTGTGTATACCTAAAAGTTCTGTAATATAAATTTTGCTCCTTTAATTTAACTGGACTTTTAGCAGTAAATTGATCCTTGGTTGCTGAGGCTTTGTTTCAGTGCACTGATTGAACTAAAATCGAACAAAGCAAGTCAAAGTTGTATCTCGTAAACAGGCACAATTAGTAGAATTGATGGGATCCAGTGCATTTGTGCTGGTAGTGCACAATCTGTTTTCTATAGAATTGATAGAGTTAAAGTGCACCGTTAGGGATATTAGATATTTTTTGCTTAGCTTTATGTTCTCTCCTGAGTTATATTTGGAAAAAGAAAATACAAAAATGGTCTTGATAAATTGCAAATGAGGAATTTGCAATTTGTTTTAGATATCCTTTTCTTTCTTTGAAATGCTGTTTTTTTGTGATTTGTAAATGAAACAAAATTTTAATGTGCGATACTAATGCTGTGAGCAGGTGGATCAATCTAAAAGTTCCATTCATGGAGGTCTTTGGTGGGATCCGTTGCAACCTGAAGGAGGCAGTCCAGCTGGCAGGACTAGTGTGGGAAGGTCGCGCCCACTGTGGCCTTGATGATGCTCGCAACACTGCCCGCCTTCTTGCTCTTCTGATGCACCGGGGCTTCAAATTCTCAATCACCAATTCAATGTGTCATCCTGACTCCACCTCCCCACCTAAGCCAAAAGACCCACCTCTTCAAGTGGGCCCCCCTGTTCAGTCCTATAACTACCAGTATTTAACTGCAGATCCCTCGAAGGATGCTGTCGGGCCAATGTATTGCCATTGCGGGGTCCTCAGTAGCAAGAATTGGGTCCGCCGTCCAGGTCCCACCCAGGGCCGTTGCTTCTTTGGCTGCGGCCAGTGGACTGCTACTAGACGTGCCGTGTGCAACTACTTTATGTGGGCCACCCCGTAGTAATAATAGAGAGATGTTCTCAGTTCGTGACTGGCAGGTTACCGACTTGCTATATTGTATAAAGTGGGGTTAACAAGACTTTGTGTTGGGTTTGTTAACTATTAGGCGCATGTGGTTGGGTAAGATGAGGTCGAAGATTGCAGGATGTTGTGGTGGTTAACCCCTTGATGGGTTGGTAATGTTATATAGATATATCTATATGTGTATTTAGCTGGAAGCGTCTCTTACTATGGCGCTTCGAGAAGTCTGAGGTAGCGTGTGTCTGGCTGTTATCTAATCTAACCTCTGTGAACAACTTGACCTCTGGTTGATAGAAGAGAGAATGGGAGCAGAACCAGATGCTGCTTAGGATTATCATGTCATACTTGAATAATCTATGTTTGTGAACCTGTTTGCTTTTTAACTTAATGGAACTGCTCTTTGAGTTTGGGTTTGCTTAGCTTGGTTCTTTTATCCTTGCAAAGGTATGAACTCCTAGTTCCAAACACTATATAGAGTATCTGATATGCCCATCTTTACTGTGGTGGTGATACGAAATTGTCCTGAACTCTATGGCTACTGGAGAATGCCATATAATATTTCTGGTTTGA
The DNA here is from genome assembly GCA_028095005.1 of Rhynchospora pubera. Taxonomy (NCBI): domain Eukaryota; kingdom Viridiplantae; phylum Streptophyta; class Magnoliopsida; order Poales; family Cyperaceae; genus Rhynchospora; species Rhynchospora pubera. The sequence goes on along the minus strand of CM051461.1, from coordinate 104,367,373 downwards.
TTTTAAATTGTTCTGTTTCAGCGTTTGAATAGGAACCTTGTCCAAATGCCCGTTGTCACCTTTTGCTATTCACCTTCATTTTTTTCCCAAAAGAAATAAGAAAAAAGAAAACCTCATTGTTTTTGTAGAAGTGAACTTTATTTTAGAATGTACTGTACGTTGATAAATATTTGACCTGTAACATGGAATTCGAGTTGAACTTACTGCTCTCGTACGACCGACCCATTGACTGGTAGACTGGAGCAAAATATGAAAAAGTGTTTTTTCTTATGGTCTTTAATATGCATGCAGCATGCTCAGCCACGGACTGGAATTTACCAGGTCCTTCCTAACACTACAGAAAGCATTTATTTCTGCTACCCAACTTCCCAAATTCATTATCTACAACGCGTATAGTCACTACAACGGGAAGATTCCACAAAGAAGATAAATTTCTCGTACAAGTTTCTTATTATCACTAACCCTTGCCACGTGGCATCTGTGGAATAGAAAGAGATTAAAACTTCACCCCCCCCTTTTGTTTAACGTCCTTTGTGGTTATAATTTTCCCCGGCTATATTATGCATTTATGCGCTAATGCAAAGAATAAGTTTGATTGATGTGGTGCTACTGCTAGTGCTGGACTTCTAGTTAATTGCTTTATATCAACTCGCACTGCATATGGCTAAATCAACATAAGGGTGCCATTTTGTGTCTTTTGTTGAGATAAGAAAGAACTGAATGTATTGATGCTTAATTTTTTGGTAGGAAATGTCAAATATTGTGGATTTTAGGGAACGATATTTCGGAAGGTATTCACTATTATGTAATTATATTATTTACCAGCTAATTTCATTAGGTCTTTAGGCAATCGTCAAATTCTCACTAGAAACTTTTATATAATGTGTTTTGACTTTTTGATCAACCATATTATTTAGGCTTACTTTTTCAAGTCAACGCTGACACTGATCATAAATTCTTGGTCGTATGACAATCTGATTAAGATCCAACAACCAGTGCGGTGTGTGCATTTATAACCGTCCGAGTAGGAAGGAGTAAAGAAGCTAGTAATAGACTGTATAAATTGAGTCCTTTGCTATATATAAAGAGCCCTCTATACACAGTGCTTGTAAGTTGTAAGTTGTAACACAGCAACTAAACAAGCTAGTAAATAATGCAGTTAATGAAATCCTTCCAGTTTCTTCTTCTCCTCCTCCTCCTAGGAAATGATAGCTACTTTGGTGGACCAAGTGGTGTGAATGGTGGTAGACATGGTTTTGGAATGCCATACTTGGGAGGTGGTGGCGGTTTCGGGGGTGGTGGTGGGGGTGGTATTGGTGGTGGTTCAGGACATGGATTTGGAGCCGGTGCTGGTCTTGGTGGTGGGTCTGGAGGTGGTCTTGGAGGTGGTGGTGGCTTTGGTGGAGGTGGCGGTGGTGGTTTAGGAGGTGTCGGTGGTGGAGAAGGGGGAGGTTTCGGGGCTGGTGGTGGCATTGGTGGTGCTGGCGGTGGGCTTGGAGGAGGAGGTGGTGGTGGTTCTGGTGGTGGCATTGGAGGAGGAAAAGGTGAAGGTTTTGGTGGAGGAGCTGGTTTTGGTGGAGCTGGAGGTGGAGGGCTTGGTGGAGGTGGCGGTGGAGGCTTTGGAGGTGGCGGTGGTGGTGGCCTTGGAGGTGGCCATGGTGAAGGCTTTGGAGCTGGGGGTGGTTTTGGGGGTCTTGGAGGAGGTGGTGGTGGAGGTGGAGGTGGTGGAGGAGGCGGTGGACTTGGTGGAGAGGGACATGGCGGTGGGTTTGGAGCCGGAGGCGGTATAGGGGGTGAAGCCGCTGATCATCTTGGCAGTGATCATTTGGGAACTGGTCTTGGTGGAGCTCATGGTCTTGGGGTAGGGGTTGGCGTTGGAGTCGGCGTCGGTGTTGGCGTTGGAGGTGGAGGAGGAGGCGGCGCAGGCGAAGGTGACAGGCATTAAACTTTGCTTTGCATGAAACCAGTTTATGAGCAGTGTTAATTATGTTGCTGTAGTTTTAGTAGTGAGAAAAATAATAACTTTAGTTTGCAGTAGTTTTTCTTTTTGGTTGCCCAAGGAGTTGCTTTTCATGCAGAGAGAGTGTTGTAATTAAATTAATGTAGCATATTTTCTTCTTTAGATCTTATATATATTGTTCCGATGAATGGTGAGAGAATTAGTCTAGAATCTAAAAAAGGAAAAAAAACCATATTTATCAAGAGTTATGACGAGCTATATATATTGCATTACATCTTTCAATACTTGCAAGAATGCAACCTACGATTTGGTTTATCAGTGCAAAAAAATAAATAAGTAACAACGCGACAATCAAAATATCATCCCTTAAGTTTTTTAACTCCACCACTATACCTGTCAACGATATACCGTTTCGACGTGTTCCGTTCCGTTCCGTCGAAACGGAACAGCTAACGAAACAGAAAATTATTTCGTTTAAAAAACGGAACAGTTAAACGGAATGGATTTATTGATACGTTCCAGTGTAATACAGTTCAAATTTCGACGTTCCATTACGTTCCGTCGAAACGGAACGACTAACGGAAATTTCGGCATGTACCGTCACAGAAACGGAACGGCAAACGAAATGGCATGTTCCATCTCCGTTTCACACGTTTGACAGGCCTATCCACCACCTTATAGTTACTTCAGCCGATGTAAATATTGGTTTTGAATTGAATATATGGTCCTATTTTGGATCCACAAACTTCGCATCTAACGTTACATAAATTAAAAGACCGAAATGTTAGGTGCTCGTACAAGCAAATAGTCTCTCATAGAGGAACAAGAAGATCCAACTTGCAAACAAAGGGATGGCTTTTACCTGCAAAATTCATTGCAATGCCAAGAACATATTGGATTTGTCTTGTCAAAAGTTGCACTGAGATTGTAAAATATTTCTCCTATACGTCCCACGGTTTGCTGCACGTCTAGCAGGTGCAATTAATGTCATGAATGATTGATAATAATGATGCATAGAATAATTTTAACAAGCGATAATTTTGATTATCACAAATGCCATAATTTTACTATTTTATTAATATTTCAAAATTTAAAATTTAAATTTCAAATTTAAACCATTGATCTTATTTAATTTAACAAGCGGTACATTTTCATATAATTTTTATAAATTTTGAACTTCATTTGCTATTCGATCAAGATGTCAAAATATAAAAATATTAAAATTAATTTATATTAATTTATATTGATCAAGTACCAAATGAACTTCAAAAATTATAAAAATTATATGAAAATACATTGCTCGTTAAACTGAACAAGATCTATGCTTTAAATTTAAAATTTGAATTTAAAAAATTTTAAAATATTAATAAAATGGTAAATTTGTGGCATTTGTGGCAACCAAAACTTATGGTATTAGATCTTTCCTCTAGAATAATATCCTCTGTCTGTTTGAGAAATGAGTTTGCAGAGATCTTTCAGAAAAAAAAGAAATGAGTTTGCAAAGATTATTTTTTGTCAAAGAGCTAAATCAAGCCCACAACATAGGTAGGACCAATACTTTAAATAGCGGATAGCGGTTCCATAGCGGATAGGCTCATGTCATAGCGGATAGCAGATAACGGTTATTTAGCGGCCGCTATCGGATTATAGCGGACTAAAAATATAGATCCAAAATATGCACATTATATACATACTTTAATCCAAATAAACATCATATTTATTATATTGCAATGCATACACAAATTCAAAATATAAAACCTTACAATTCACAATTTTAATACTAAATGCATATTGTAGCTAACATTTAGCATTGACATTTGACATTATCATTGATAACAAGTTCTATGCGCTGTTTTTTTTTTTATATATTTTCAGCTTTAATTTTTAGCATTCTTAATTTCCTATGAAATACAAAACCTAGAAATGAAATTTTCCAAAATAAAGAAAATAAGGGACAAAGGCGAAGGCTACCTGGAAAAAAGGAGAGCTATTGTCAGTGATGATCTAAATTTTTTCTTCAATTTTGCGACTTGTGGTTGCGTCAGCCGTCAAGAGAAAAAAAAAATGAAGATTTCTAAATTGTGGAAAGACCAAAAGAGTTGTTTCCAATTTTTGTTGAGGCAGTGTGGCAGTGAGGTAGTTAGGTCAAATTTTTATTGGGCTACAACTTCTCATAAAGTTGCCCAGCATATAAAGAATTTATAAATTCTGCAAAACTTTCGCTATAGACTGCTAAAGACCGATAAATAACCGCTATATACCGCAAATCAACCGCTATCGGCAAAACCGCTAAAAATGCAAATTTCATTTAGCAGTGTAGCGTTTGACAATCAAAAGCGCAATAGCGCTGCTAAATTCCGCTATTTAAATCACTGGACCGTAGGACGAACAAGAGGTGACAGTCAGAATAACTACAAAACCCAAATTTGAAGTTGGAATTGTTTGTAACATGCTGAAATAAGACCGACTAACATCGCCTATGGCCTAAGTATTTTCAATCCACAATCCATTAACAAAAACAACTATAATCTATTAGGAAAAAGAATCTTGAAAGTAATATATATGGTCCACGGCAAAGAGACGAAAGGAATCAACATACTTCATTTGTTATAACAATAACAGGATTCAGAAAATATTTCTGACACCATGGATGTAGCAATCATTTGTTTGCTAGCTTAGGCGGGTCCTAAGAAAATTAATAAGCAAATATATATAGCCAATTTACCATAATTAGCCAAATTGTAATCTCTGTACATAGGAACTGCAAGTAAAATCCATATTAGGAAGGGAAATTGTAGAATTGCCATTCAATTTTTCAACTTTGTGACTTTGCCATCTTAAATTCAATTTTTTTTTTGTTTTTGCCACTTTCTCATTTTTTGTAATATAAATAATAATTAAATTAAATCTGAGGACTATTATACCCTCAATCAAATTAGTCCAGTCCAGACCCCAGTACCTAACCCAACCCAGTCGATCCTTTTTCTTCTCCTCTCTTCAACTTCCTCTCTTCTCTTTCGATGAACCCTAAAACTAGATTGATCAATCAATTGCGAGGTCTGATCGATTTTCTCACTCCCTCTCTCAATTTCGTTCTCTCAACACCACTGTGAGGTCTAACCTGAGCAAAGTCTTTTTGGAAGCGATTTCGCACTTCTACAGAAGAAATCATAGAGCGACTGCACTCAACCAGATTCGACTGTACAGAAGTGATTTCGCACCTATTCGATTTGATACCAAGTCATGTCTTGACTGAATATATCCATTATCTTCGATGGAACCATCCCTTAATATACATTAGCTGATTATAGATTGCATGTTTAATAAGCAATAGTAAGTACCATTTGATGGTAACAAAATGGGGAAAAAAAAATCTTTCATGTTAAGTTTACTAAAAGTTGTCATAACATCCTTCATGTTCCGCTCTTTAGCAGCTGATTTAAATTTCAGAAGATAATGTTCGGAGTAGTGAGAGACGTAGCAAATTAGTTTTCCATATTAATGCTAGCAAGCAAAATAAAGAGAACAAGACTAAAAACTAAAACGAGAAGAAAATTAGTGAGAACAAATCTGGACTGGTACCAAGCTCGTACCAGTCCCGAAACATTCCAAATTAGTTTGCTAGGCTATCATGAAAAGTTACAATCTAATAATAGGAAAGTTAGTTTCAACAACATACATATTAATGCTAGGCTAGTTTGCTCAAAATAACATGTTGTCTTGCAAAAATGTGCTAAATTACTCCGATTTGTGGTTCTTCTGTAATTTACCCCGATCTAGGGTTCTTCAGCCAACATGAGGTTCACCTTGAACAGTAACTGGTTGAGTCGATAAAATTGACTAGGTGCGAGATTGGAGGGCGAAATCTCTTCCAAAAAAGTGAGCGATTTGGAGTGCGATGAAGAGGGATTGCGCGATTGGAGTGAGATGAAGAGGAAGTGCGCGATTGGAGTGCTAAATCGCTGCTGGATAGGGTCTTTGCTCAGAACGGAATTAAGAGAGGGAGCGAGCGATGAAGAGATTGGGTCAATTGATCTAGGTTTAGGGTTCATGTACGAGAGGAGAGGAGTTGAAGAGGAGAAGGGAATAGGATAGATGATGAGCGGATGAGTTGGGTGTTGGATCAGGTTTGGGTCTGAGTCGAACAGACTAATTTGGTTGAGGGTATAATGGTCCTCAGATTTAATTTCTTTTATTAAATAATTATTTATATTATAAAAAATGAGAGATTGGCAAAAACAGAAAAATTTCGAATTTTAAGGTGGCAAAATCAAAAAGTTTAAAAATTAAATGAGGATTCCACAATTTCGCTAGTTTTAGATGGCATATACAAAAATTTCTCCATTAGGAAATAGCAACAATTACTTCAAGGCTAACAATTACTTCAAGGCTTCAAGCAGAATAGCTGAAAATAACAATTACATTACATTCATGTATTCATTATTTATTTATTTCAGAAAATTAATTACATGCATGAGAGTCCTCTGTTCCAATAAAAATATCAGAGAGGAAAACAAGAGCTGGGACAAAGCAGCAGATACATAACAGAACCAGTAGAGCGACCTTTAAAAAAAAAAAAAACACACAACGACGAGAAGAGCAGTAGCCAGATCACACTAAGTTACAAGAGGTCGCCAACGTATTTTAGGTTACCAGCTACCACATAGCTAGTCAAATACAATTTTTAGGAATTTTTTTTATGGTTACAAACTCTGAATCAGGCTTTAATCATGACCGTACATAATTTATAATAAAAAAAAATTTATAATGAACAATTGTGATTAAATCCCGGCAGTTCATAATTTGTATCAATAAAAAATTCTCTCTTCTATTTACATTAATAAAATGTAGCCAATAAATTAGGAACATTTATTGTTTGAGCATTGTTATTTGTTAATAAATTGACCTAGATTACAGGTGACAATTCCTCATTTGAATTATTTAAACAGTTGGGTACTAAAATAGTGTTGTGGCAATTTCTGGTGCAGCTGCCAGCTTTGCCACGAGAAAAAAAATTATTCTCATTTTTTGAGGTGAATAAGATATAGATCACTATATATTATATTCAAGGTAACTAAATTAAATATCTTTCCACCAAGAGAGAAAATCAGCATGATCTCGTTATATATCAAATGAAGAGATATTTATTTTATCTTCATGGGATTATCATAAAGAAAAAAAAATATTGTAGCAGTTAGTAATGATTTTCAGTTTTGATTACATTGTTGGACTATGTCCTCCGAATCAATATAACATATATTATTATTTGGTAAACTAGTAAACATGCGATTATATTACATGTTTAAAAAATATATGCATGTCCAATGAGCACTTGTGATAGAGGCACCAATGTGTAAATACATCTGTCTCACATCTGCCTATATAAGCAGGCAGCAACGGGCATAAATTATATTCAAGTCATATACTGAGGCAATTAAGTAGTCATATATATTAAAGTATAAATTGAAATGGATTCATTGAAGATGAAGTTCTATGCGTTGGTTATTCTTATGGGAATAGCAATCCAGCTTAGTGAATTCGGTGTGGAAGGAGGTCTTGGAGGCAGACGTGGACTCGGCGATCGTGATGACGAGGCCACTAGTTTTAATGGTCAAGCTTCAGTTGATGTTCAACCTGATGGCGAGGGAGTTAACGTTAATGCTAACGTTACAGCTGCTAATACAAATGGAGACCAAGTTAACGTTAGTGCTAATGTTACTGAGGGTGTTTAAAGTGTTGATGCAAGTGTTTAGTGGCAGTGCATGGTGGAAAAAACTAGTTCGATTTGTGTTTGTATATTTCTGGCTTCTTGAGTATCGTTGTGCAATTTAATATCTATAATATTGTATATTGTCTTTTGGTTGATACTTTTTGTATGTTTTATATAAAGCATGTAATAAATGACTTTATGCTGAAGGCTACTGTCTTGATCCACCAACCGCTTAGATTTAATGATTTATTGAATTGTTGGAGTTACTTTGAGTCATTGAAGATTTATTCTATGTTCAAGAAAGTGCCGATATCATTTTTTTTATCGTCACAAAAAAAGATAAATATATTAACCGCGATTAGTTATCCATGTTCAACTGAAAAATAAATATAAAAGACAATAAATTAACATAGAAAATACAGTACAACGAAGGGCTCTACCTGCCTACCTGCACATACAGCCAATCTCTTGTTGCGTAAATAAAAAAAAAAACGAAAAACAAAATTAAAATTAAGAAGTTCATCAAATAAGAGACCCTTCTGAGACGCCGAGGACCCCAAATTATTTTTTTAGGTATTTAACAATTTAAGGTCAGCGAAACTTGAGAGTTTTTTTTTTTTTGGAAACAAAGCATTCAAGTTAGAATGTCAGCTATCATTAGCTCGGCAAAAGAGAGTTCTTGCAACCTACAAGTAGAGATGTCAAAAGTGGCAAACGGACACGAAACAATTCGATTTTATTTTTGTTCCGTTTCAGTAACGAAACATAATATGTGTTTCGTTTCCTTTCCATTTCGATAAATGAAACAATTTTCTATTGATTAATTTAGCCATTTTCTTGTTATGTTTTGTTGTGTTTCAGTAACGTTTACCGATTTCTGTTTTGTTTTCATTCTGTTTTCAAAAATGAAAATTTATTTTTTCTTTCTTTTTCTATTTTGTTAGGACAAAGCGGAATGTAAACGTGCCAAACGCCACATTATTGACAGCGCTACCTACAAGGAGTCTAAAGAAGGACAAAAGAATGTCTGTACTTCACGGTACTGGAAAATCATCCAGGTACTAGTCAATTTCTAAACAAACAACCAAACCAAAAAAATCCAACACAAAGAACATACAAAAGAAAAAACAACTGCAGGAACACCAGATTAGTTGTGGGCTGAGGATGTATCATCAATAGTATGTCTATCCTCCCTATCATGTAAATATGTGTGTGGATATTTGTTATGTTGTTCATGACACGAATAATTTTGTCCATCTAGGACCTAATTGATTTCATGACTAGTTTGAAAAAAAAAAACTAGTATTGTTTTGAGCCTTACGTTTGCATGTTTCACGTCCCGTTACGAGGATATTGTCATATCTAGCTTCCGGAGTTGACACATATTCCCATCGTATAGATAATGAATAGTGAATTGCGAATTTAACAATTGTTATCGGATTATTACATAAAATATTATCAACAAGAACTATAAATTTTCCTTCCAATATATATAGAGGTTGATTAATGTACTCTAGAGAGTATATATCATCCGTAGTTTCCACTAGCTTCTCGAAATCCAAAATTCAAATAACTAATTCAAACTGTTCAAGTTGTTCTTTATATTGAAATCTTCTTGGAGATTAAATGTTTTATATTTTATTATTTTTTCTATCTATTATGATACTTTGTAAACACACTATAATAGAGTAATTGTTAGGAAATTGCTCAATTTTAATTTTGTGACTAATTACGCTTAATTAATCCAATTAAAACACAAGCAACACGAGGATCTAGTGTTAAGTCAATCGACACAAAGAGATAGGTGGGAAATTTGTACCTCTCTTGATATTGTAATCAAGAGGCTCGATCCTATGGATTAGAAATCGATGGCGTGCTCCTCCAACGTCTCCAAATCACCCGCGTCGAGTCCACTAAGGCATTAACCAAGTTATTCTCGAATCGTGCTAGCGATGAGAATAACAAGTATAATCTCATAGCTTTCCCTTTCTTCAATCAATTCACCAATTAATTTGTGAAAGGGAAAGAGCTCAACACATGAGCAATAGAATGGAAGTGAGAAGAGGGGGGACGGCGCACCATAGGGGAGGTGGCGGCTAGGTGGAGAGAAGGAAATGAAGGAACCATCCAAGGAGCATCCATATAGGTCCTTATATAGCCTCCAAATCCTAGCACAAAGTTCACACTAATTACAAGTGTGCCACCCCACCTACCACCCTTATAGGGACGGCCTCTTAGTGGGTTTTGTTGGGCCACTAGCTCTTCTATTTAATACCTCAATTCAATTAATTAAAGGTCCATTTAATTGCTACTTAAATTGGACATTTAATTTACCAATAAATTAAAGCCCAATTAATTTAATTAAATTAAGTGTGTTGTTTATAAATAATTATTAACTTAATAATAATTATTTAGATATTAGACAATGCATTAATTTATTTCAATATGATCCATTTGACTTAATTAATTATAACGGTCCACAACGGTATATAATTAATTAATCAACTTATCATATTTTGCAATACTCACTATTGCAAATAAATAAATAATGCACGTATGGTTAAACACCTTATTATGTGTGACCCTTTGAGGATTTATGCTATGTTGGACATGGAATTAAATCGTTATTTAATTTCAATAATCATAAGCGGTATCTAGCAACACATTATGATTCCCAATTCGCATAAATAGTGTACTGCTATAATATTTCAATCCTGCATAAGAGAATAAATATGTTTCTCTATTTTGATTCTTATGTCTCACGATATCATCGTATAATCCAAGATAGGAATGTGCCATTCTTGCAGATTATACGTTTCTTGATCTATAGTTGATCGCTTAGTTGCGCGCATACGATCCAACTCCATCAAGGGGCCCAAACAAATATCGTCACTCACTAAGTGAATTAATGAGGGACATACGGTTTTTTTGATGATTAGCTTTTCCCCGCAGAATTCAAGAGAACATAAATAAAGTCCGTATAGCAGCCCTTATCGGAAATCAGCGGTAGACAATATTTATTGAATCTATCCTCATGTGGAAAAGATAAACATCTCAAATTTAGAACCAAAATCATAACGAAATAAACAATGACACATAACACAATCCATATGTTTATTTCGTTGGGTCAAGTCCTGTACTATGTTCCATAACATATACATATGCAATTAAGTTGGTAACTCTTTACCTATGATTTGTAGAACTTAATCATCACTTAACTTGCATACTAATCTTATATGATAATTAATGTTCCTTGTTAATTATCAAGATTATGGACCATTTAGATTTATTATTGTCATTCTAAAGAATGATCCACAGAGATCCACAATTCAGATCCTCAACCTGAATTATCTGTCGATAATAAACCTAGAAACAGATGATAAAATATCATCCAAAATATAAACTAATAATTAAGTCATTAAATTATTGACTTCTAGGACATAACTCCAACAGTAATTTCAGCCATCCAATTTCAACATATCATAATATATATATATAATAAATTTGAAAAAACATAAAATTTGATTTCCAAAAAGATTTCACTATGGAGACTACTTGACCGATTCAGATTGGATGTTTGAATTTTTAATTTTGAATTTTGAAAAACCAGTGGAGAGTACGGGGATGGTTCATAATCTTCCAAATACATTACCCAACCTCTTTCTATTTGAGGGAGATAAAGGATAATGTGCCATTAATGGCATAAAGGCTCCCGTACTATCGAATTGTCTTTCAAGATTCAAAATTAAATGGTCAATCTAAACAGTTTAATTTGTTCTCTATATTAAAATACCCTAGAGGCCAAATTTTACATATTTTTCGAATTTTTTAGCTATTAATTATGATATTTAAAAAAAAATTTATAATATCATAATAAATAACGAAAAAATTTGAAAATATATAAAATTTGGACTTGAAGGGTATTTTAATATGGAGAACAATTTGAATGGTTCAGATTGACCGTTTAAAATTTGAATCTCGAAAAAGACTCGATATATATATTAAGAATATATATTTAATAAAAAATATTTAAAGTTATATCTAAAATTAAGTTGTATTTCAAAGATTTAGTTCAATCCAAAAAAAATATGCCAGAAAATAAATGCATCATGTCAATCATGTCAATTGCAAAATATATATATATATATATATATATATATATATATATATATATATATATATATATATATATATATATATATATATATATAGAGTTTAGCTACGGTGAGTCGCGACTCACAGACCCTCCGGTGAGTCGCGACCAAAACTCCTAGATCTAGATCAAAATGACCGATCCAAACCGTCCAATATGATCTCCCTATTGAAATCTCCATATAGACCGAATTTTTTATTTTTTCGAAATTTTGAAGTATTTTTTTTTAATTTTAGAAAATCGTTACTCTAATTGGTTCTGAACCATTCAAAAACATCAATTTTTAAAAATCCGAAAAAAATACTTAAAAATTTCGAAAAAATAAAAAATTTGGTTTCCACGGAGATTTCAATAGGGAGATCATATTGGACGGTTTGGATCGGTCATTTTGATCTAGATCTAGGAGTTTTGGTCGCGACTCACCGGAGGGTCCGTGAGTCGCGACTCACCGTAGCTAAACTCTCTCTCTCTCTATATATATATATAGAGAGAGAGAGAGAGAGAGAGAATGGATTCAATCAAAGCGCTTTGACCGGAGTCTCAGTTAAACCCCGTCGGTTCTCAATTTTGAAAGTACAAACGACCGATCCGAACCGTCAAATATGATCTCCATATTGAAATCTCCTTGCCGACCAAAATTTTCATTTTTTTTATTTTTTAAGTATTTTTTTCAGATTTTCAAAAACAGCAATTTTTGTAGGGTTCAGAACAAATTAGATTAACGATTTTTGAAAATCCGAAAAAAATACTTAAAAAATTCAAAAAAATGAAAATTTTGGTCGGCAAGGAGATTTCAATATGGAGATCATATTTGACGGTTCGGATCGGTCGTTTGAACTTTCAAAATTGATATCTGACGGGGTTTAACTGAGACTCCGGTCAAAGCGCTTTGATTGAAGGCTTTCTCATATATATATATATATATATATATAAGGTTTTCTTAAATACCAATTTCTCTTATATTTAATAAAATGTATTTGTTAAATTACGAAATATTATAGCCTGTGCATTGTTATTTGTCCAGTTCATCTAAATAAGTGGCTACAATTCCTTATCTGAATTATTTGAAAAATTGTGTAACAAAATAACGTTGTGCCAATTTTTGGTGCAGCTGCCAGCTTTTACCACGAGAAACATTTATTTTCATTTTTTGTGGTGCACCAAGATTTAGATCATTGTATATCAAAGGTAACTTAAATATCTTCCAACTAGTGGGAAAATCAGCGCGATCTCGATTATTTATCAAATGAAGTGATATTATATCTTCATGGAATTATCATGAAGCGCAAAATATGGTGGCGGTTAGTAATGATTTTCAGTTTTGATTATATTGTTGATTCCATGTCCTCCGAATCAATATATATAACATATTTATTATTTGGTGAGCTGGTGAGCATGCGATTATTATACATGTTTTAAAAATACATACAAGTCCAATGTGCACTTGTGAAAGAGGCACCAATGTGTAATCTGTCTCACATCTGCCTATATAAGGAAGCAACAACGGGCATGAACTATATTCAAGTCATATACTGAGGTAATTAAGTAGTCATATAAAAATATAAACTGAAATGGCTACCTTGAAGATGAAGTTCTATGTGTTGGTTATTCTTATGGGAATAGCAATCCAGCTTGGTGGATTTTGTGTTGAAGGAGGTCTTGGAGGCAGACGTGGACTCGGCGATTGTGATGACGAGGCCACTGGTTTTAGTGGTCAAGCTTCAGTTGATGTTCAACCTGATGGCGAGGGAGTTAACGTTAATGCTAACGTTACGGCTGCTAATACAAATGGCGACCAAGTTAACGTTAGTGCTAATGTTACTGAGGGTGCTTAAAGTGTTGATGCAAGTGTTAGCAGTGCATGGTGGAGAAAACTAGTTCAATTTGTGTTGGTATATTTCTGGCATCTTGAGTATTGTTGTGCAATTTAATATCAATAATATTGTATATTGTCCTTTGGTTGATATTTTTCTATGTTTTATATAAAGCATGTAATAAATATCTTTATGTTGAAGTCTACAGTCTTGATCCACCAACCGTTTAGATTTATTGATTTGTTAGAGTTACTTTATAGTCATTGAAGATTTATTCTATGTTCAAGAATGTGCCAATATCAATCCTTTTTTATCATCACAAAAAAGGATAAATAAATTGTTGTCCCTGATTAGTTATCCATGTTCTAACTAAAAATAAAAATAAAAAGATAATAAATAACATAGAAAAATACGGTACAACAAAGGGCTATATACCTGTCTACCTGCACATATTAATACAACCATGCTCGTGTTGAGTAAATAAAAAAAAAAACTAAAAACAAAATTAGAATTAAGAAGTTCATCAAATAAGAGATCCCTCTGAAACGCGGATGATCCCAAATTATTTTTAAGGTATTTAACAATTTAAGGTCAGCGAAACTTGGGAGGTTTTTTTTTTTTTTGAAACAAAACATCCAAGTAGGAATGTCAGCTATCATTAGCTCGGCAAAAAGAGAGTACTTGTAACCTTCAGGTAGCGCTGTCAAAAGTGGCAAACATATATGGTGTTGGAGTTATGTCCTAGAAGTCAATAATTTAATGACTTAAATATTAGTTTATGTTATGAATGATATTTAATCATTTGTTTCTAGGTTTATTATTGACAGATCATTCAGGTTGAGGATCTAAATTGTGGATCTATATGGATCATTCTTCAGAATGACAATAATAAATCTAAACTGTCCATAATCTTGATAATTAACAACGAACATTAATTATCATATAAGATTAGTATGCAATTTAAGTGATGATTAAGTTCTACAAATCATAGGTAAAAAGTTACCAACTTAATTGCATATGTGTATATTATTGGAACATAGCACATGACTTGACCCAATGAAATAAACATATAGATTGTGTTATGTGTTATTGTTTATTTCATATGAGTTTGATTCTAAGTTTGAGATGGTTCAATCTTTCCACATGAGGATAGGTTCTATAAATGTCGTCTACCGCTGATTTTCGATAAGAGCTACTATACGAGCGTTATTTATGTTCTCTTGAATTGTGCGGAAAAAGATTGTTCATCAAGAAAATCATATGTTCCTCATCAGTATACCTAGTGAGTGATGATATCTGTTTGGGCCTCTTGATAGAGTTAGATTGTTTGGCCAATTTGTACAATCAACTCTAGATCAAGAAATGTATAGTCTGCAAGAATGACACATTCATATCTTGGACTATACAGTGATATCATGTGACATAAGAAACAGGCAAGGAAATACTTTTATTTCTTATGTAGGATTGAGATATTGTAACAGTACATTATTTATGTGAATTGGGAATCATAGTGTATCGTTAGATACCGCCTATGATTATTGGAAATAAATAACGATTTATTTTTCATGTCCAACATAGCATAAATCCTCACACTAATAGGACATTAATCACATAGTGCATTTTTTATTTATTCACAGCAGTAAGTTCTGTGAAAATATGATAAGATTGATTGATTAATTAATTATATACCGTTGCGAACCGTTATAATTAATTAAGTCAATTGATCATATAGAAATAAATTAATGCATTAACTAATCTTAAAATAATTATTAATTTGTTAATAATTAATTTAGTTCAACACAATTTTAATATAAATAGTTATATTAATTAATTTGACCGTTATTTGGTAGCAAATAGATAGCCCAATTGAAGAGTAAAGTTGAGAGACTTTAATTATATGAATTAAAGGCCCAAGAGAGACTTTAATTATATGAATTAAAGACCCAAGAGAGCAAATGAGGTGGTTCATCCAAGCCCATAATGAGGCCGGCCTTGGTGGTAGGTAGGAGTGGCATGATGTGTAAATTTAGAAAAATTGTTTTTCTAGGGTTTGAGCTCTATAAAAAACATCTTTGGAGGCTCCTTGCTCTAACCTTCTCTCTCCTCTCTCTTGCCCTCTTTGAGGCCGCCACCTCCTTCCTCTCTCCCTCTCAATTGATCATGTGTGAGTTATTTTCTCTCCACTAAATCAAGGTTGTTGATTGATGCAAGAGAGAAAACCATAAAGATTAGGCTTGTTCTTTGGGTATGCTAGCACGTACCTTGTAGATTGTGATTAATCCTGCTTGGTGGACTCGAGGGCGGCATCTAGACGTCGTGGAGGAGGTAGATAAGGCATGCCATCAATTCCCATACCATGGTCGAGCCTCGTGGATACGATTCAGCGAGAGATACAATTTCTCCTGTCCATTCTCTTATGTGTTGATTGCTTGGAAAGATCCTTATGTTTGATGATTAATTAAGATTATATGTGTAATTAGCAAGAAAAATCAAAATTGAACACTTTCTAACACATGAAACATCTCTATTCTGTTTCGATAACGAAACATAATACATGTTTCGTTTCCGTTCCGTTTTTATGAACTAAATAATTTTTTTCATTTTCAGTTTTGTTCTTCATTTTTCATTGATTTCAGTCATTTTCGTGTTCCATTTCATTTTGTTTCAGTAACATTTATCGATTTCTGTTTCATTTTCATTATGTTTTTCAGAAACGAAAATTTATTTCTTCTTTTGTTTTTTGTTTTATTAGAATGAAACGGGACGTAAACGTGCCTAACGCCACATTATTGAAAGCGCTACCTACAAGTAGTCTAAAGAAGGGCAAATGTACTGTATAGTACGAAAAAATCATCCAGGTACTAGTCAACTTCTAAACAAACAACCAAACCAAAAAAAAATCCAACACAAAGAATATTCAAAAGAAAAAAGAACTGCAGGAACACCAAATTAGTTGTGGGTTGAGGATGTATCATCAATAGTATGTCCATCCTCCCTATCATGTAAATATTTGCGTGAATATTTGTTATGTTTTCACGAATACTTCTGCCATCTAGAACCTAATTGATTTCATGACTAGTTTGAAAAAAAAACCTAGTATTGTTTTGAGCTTTATTGTTGCATGTTTCACATCCCGTTGCGGGATATTGTCATACCTAGATTTCGGAGTTGACATATGTTCCCGTCATATAGATAATGAATAGTGAATTACGAATTTTAACAACTATCATCGAATTATTACATAAAATTTTATCAACAAGAACTATAAATTTTTCTTCCAATATATATAGAGGTTGACTAATGTACTCTAGAGAGTACATATCATATGACTTTCCACTAGTTTCTCGAATTTCAAAATTCAAATAGCCAATTCAAACTGTTCAAGTTTTTCTTTATATTGAAATCTCCTTAGAGATTAAATTATATATATATTTTTAAATTTTTTCTATTTATTATGATATTTTGTAAAAATATTATAATCGAGTAATTTCAGTCATTCAATTTTAAAATATCATAATATATAGAAAAAAATTAAAAATATATATATATAAAATTTGATTTCTAAGAAGATTTCATTATGGTGACTACTTGACCGGTTCGGATTGGACGTTTGAATTTTGAATTTTGAAAAATCAGTGGAGAGTACGCGGATGGTTCATACTCTCCTGATCGAGGTATAAACCTAGGTCAAACAAAAATAACCTTGTTTACTCGACTAAACGTTCGTAGTAAAACAAAAGGTGTCGATCTTACAGAGAGGTGATGAATACTAATCCTATTTGTTCACTTTAACTAGACAGTAAAAATTTCAGAAAAGAATTGTTGCTACAAACTAAATAATTAAAGTAGATATGTGAAATGCAATTACAAATATGAAAATAATGCAAAATAATTCAAATATGAAAAATGTCTTAGGGTTCAATTTCATTTAGATTCGGTCGTAGTGTTGTAGCTCATTCCACTGTCGTGTTCAGAATTATGAATTCAGTCCGAATTGTGTCCAATTCGGTCCGAATTCCACCACGTAAATGTTATAATCTACTTGTTTGCTGATTTATTCAAGCCAAAGGTCCATGTAGCCATACCTAAACTTCCTAACCCTCTGCTGTCGTCTATTGGGTACGGTATTTGGTATCGAATCTATAGTTAACCCTCATCGAATGCATTGTACCTCAACTTTCGTTTGTTGGTAGACTTATTTGAGTTTACTTGTCGATTTTTTTGCAAGGTATCTAATCTAAACTGTCGTTTAATTAAAAGTTTTCACTTTGGTTAATCACTGGTTGACTTTCACCATTTAACCTACCTTGAAATACTTGTGCTAGTTTTGTTTATTAGATTATGTCTGTTAGAGATATGTCCTAGAAACCAATCATATTTGGCTACTTCTGTGGTTTATGTTATTGACGATATTTGATCATTTGTTCTTTGATTTATTCATTGACAGATCATTCAGGTTGAGGATCTGAATTGTAGATCTCTGTAGTTCATTTATAATTAAATGACAATAATAAAACTAAAAGATTCATAATCTTGATAATTAACAAGGAACATTAATTATCATATAAAATTAGTATGCAAATTAATTGATGATTAAGTTCTACAAATCATAGGTAAAGAGTTACCAACTTAATTGCATATGTGTATGTTATAGAACATAGTACAAGACTTGACTCATCGAAATAAATATACGAATTGTGTTATGTGTCATTATTTATTTCGTTCTGATTTTGGTTCTAAGTTTAAGATGATTATCTTTTCCACATGAGAATAGGTTCTATAAATCTTGTCTACCGCTGATTCCCGATAAGGGCTGCTATATGGACTTGATTTATATTCTCTTGAATTGTGCAGGGAAAATCTAATCATCAAGAAAACCGTATGTCCCTCATTAATTCACTTAGCGAGTGACGATATTTGTTTGAGCCCCTTGATGGAGATAGATTGTTTACTAGCAACTGATACAATTATCTCTAGATCAAGAAACGTATAATCTGCAAGAATGACACATTCCTATCTTGGATTATACAATGTTATCGTGAGACATAAGAATCAAAATAGAAAAATACTTTTATTCTCTTATGTATGATTTAAATACTGTAGCAATATACTATTTATGCGAATTGGGAATCATAACGTGTTACTAGATACCGCTTATGATTATTGAAATTAGATAACAATTTAATTCCATGTCCAACATAGCATAAATTCTCAAAGGGTCACACAAATCGAGATTTAACCATACGGTGCATTATTCATTTTTATTCACAACAGTGTGTATTGCGAAAATATGATAAGTTGATTAATTGATTATATACCATTATAATTAATTAAGTCAAATAGATCATATCAAAATGAATTAATGTATTTGCTAATTCTAGAATAATTATTAATTAGTTCAACACAATTTAATATAAATACTTATATTAAACTATTAGGCCATTATTTATGTATTAAATATATAGCCCAAATATAGAGCATATAATGGAGGATCTAATTAATTGAATTGGAGATAAATTAGATGGGTGTGTGAGGCCCAAAACGCCCAAAAGGAGGCCGGCATAGTGATGGTGGTAGATAGGTGGCATAGCTTGTAAATAGATGAAACTTATTGCTAGGGTTAGAGCATTATAAAAAGATCTATTGGTGGCTCCTTGGCTCCTATCTCTCTCTCTCTTTCCTTTCCTAGCCGCCGCCACCATCTCCCCTTCCTCCTCTTGGCCGACGGCTAAACCCCCTCCCTCTCCTACACCATTGCTCATGTGTTGAGCTAAATTCTCCACTAATTAAGTTTGTTAATTAAGAAGAATAGAAAACTAGAGATTAACTTAGACCTTCTAGCTACTAACATAGCTTATAGGTGTTGGTTAATCTCGTGGTGGACTCAAGGCTGGTTTTGGATCTAAGGAAGAAAGGTGTTGTATGCCACCGACTCCAATGCCTAGGAACCACCTCCTAATTACGATATTAGGAGAGATATAACCTCCATACGCTTTTCTCTTGTGTGATGATGACTAGGCACTATATCTATGAATGCTTGTTGTTTAATATGGATTAATTAAGTGAAATTAGTCTAAAAATTAAAATAAAATATTTCCTAACAATTTCGAAGTCCTAACATATGTTGCCGTACATATGCTAAGCAACACAAATAACAAACAATCCAAAACACAAGCAAACAATGATAAACTCCAACAAGTAATTAGCTATTTCGATCAACAAATCAAATAGTTCATAGCAAATCTAAATCTAAACAACATCTATCCCTAAAGCAAGAAGTTTAGTCTAACATACTCCTAAACAATATGCAAATAACAATAAATAAACTAGAACAAATCATAGTATCAAAAATAATGGAGAAAGAGATCATGAAATACAACAAATAGCCAAATTCTCAAAACTTGTCGGTACCGTTGTCTCGCTAGGACTCCTAGAGACCTTGGAACTCGTTGTAACAGCAAGATTAAGTCTCTAAGTCGCACACCCTCCTGCCCTAGTCGCCAAAGAGGAGAAAGGATGATTTCTTTCCTAGAATGAGAGATTCCAACCACCAGCCCCACTCGCAGATCTATGGAATGAGAGATGATATAGGAGAGAGCCTTTCCACCTTTGGAGCACACCCCAAATAGCTCCCCTGCCTACCTGGACGAGTTGGGTCTGTTTCCAAAAGAAATACACGCCATAAAGAGTCTTTTTAAAAGAAAAATCGCCTTCAAATTCTGACCATAACCAACAATTCAGAATGAATTTCATCCGATTCGGTCCGAATTAGCTCCTCTGTAATTTTCTGTGATGCAATTCGTTCCAAATTGATATTAATTTGGTCCGAATTGCTGTGCACCCAGAATTGCGCACTAATAGTATTTTGACCATAATTTCTTCATCCGGACTCCGATTGAGGTGATTCAAAAATCGTCGAAAAGTTTAGGATGAGCTCTACAATGCTTTTGCTTCCATTTAACCATTTGATTCACATAAATCTACTATTTTATGCAATGATTGTGCGTGATCCACCGAATTCCTACAAGACAAGTCAAATTTCACGACAATCTTGCCAAATAAAATACAAAAGCACAGTGAATATCATTGGTTTGGTTACAATTTCGATGTAAAATCTGGCCAAAATAACAATATAAATATGAGATATCATCTCCAGAATACATTACCCAACCTCTCTCAGTCTGAGAGAGATAAAGGATAATGTGCCATTGATGGCATGAAGGATCCTGTACTATCGAGTCGTTTTTCAAGATTCAAAATTAAATAGTCAATCTAAATAGTTTGTGTTCTTCTCTATATTAAAATACCCTTAGACCAAATTTTACATAATTTTTGAATTTTTTTAACTATTTTTTCTGATATTTTCAAAAAAATATATTTTAAAATATCATAATTAATAGCGAAAAAATTTTAAAAATATGTAAAATTTGGTCTTAAAGAGTATTTCAATATGGAGAACAACTTGAATGGTTCAGATTGACAGTTTGAAATTTGGATCTCGAAAAATGACTCAATATATATTAAGAATTATATTTAATAAAAAATATTAAAAGTTATATCTAAAATTAAGTTGTATTCCAAAGATCTATTTCAAAATTGATATCTGACGGGGTTTAACTGAGACTCCGGTCAAAGCGCTTTGATTGAAGGCTTTCTCATATATATATATATATATATATATAAGGTTTTCTTAAATACCAATTTCTCTTATATTTAATAAAATGTATTTGTTAAATTACGAAATATTATAGCTTGAGCATTGTTATTTGTCCAGTTGATCTAAATAAATGGCGACAATTCCTTGTCCGAATTATTTGAAAATTTGTGTACCAGAATAATGTTGTGCCAATTTTTGGTGCAGCTGCCAGCTTTTACCACGAGAAACATTTATTTTCATTCTTTGTGGTGCACCAAGATTTAGATCATTGTATATTATATGAAAGGTAACTTAAATTTCTTCCAACCAGTGGGAAAATCAGCGCGATCTCGATTATATATCAAATGAAGTGGTATTATATCTTCATGGAATTATCATGAAGCGCAAAATATGGTGGCGGTTAGTAATGATTTTCAGTTTTGATTATATTGTTGATTCCATGTCCTCCGAATCAATATATATAACATATATATATTATTTGGTGAACTGGTGAACATGCAATTATTACATGTTTAAAAAATACATACAAGTCCATTGTGCACTTGTGAAAGAGGCACCAATGTGTACATGTGTCTCACATCTGCCTATATAAGGAAACAACAACGGGCATGAATTATATTCAAGTCATATATATACTGAGGTAATTAAGTAGTCATATAAAAATATAAACTGAAATGGCTTCCTTGAAGATGAAGTTCTATGTGTTAGTTATTCTTATGGGAATAGCGATCCAGCTTAGTGGATTCTGTGTTGAAGGAGGTCTTGGAGGCAGACGTGGACTCGGCGATTCTGATGACGAGGCCACTGGTTTTAGTGGTCAAGCTTCAGTTGATGTTCAACCTGATGGCGATGGAGTTAACGTTAATGTTAACGTTACGGCTGCTAATACAAATGGCGACCAAGTTAACGTTAGTGCTAACGTTACTGAGGGTGCTTAAAGTATTGATGTGAGTGTTAGTGGCACTGGCAGTGGTGGAAAAAAGTAGTTCCATTTGTGTTGGTATATTTCTGGCATCTTGAATAGTGTTGTCTAAATTTAATATCTATAATATTGTATTGTCTTTTGGTTGATATTTTTCTATGTTGTACACAAAGCATGCATGTAATAAAGGCTAATGGTTTATACGATACTGTGTCTTGATCCACGGTAATTTATAGATATGTTGATTTGTTGGAATTACTTAGAATCATTAACAATTTGTTTCGTGTTCAAGAAGTGCCGATATATATCAATCCCTTTTGATCGTCACAAAAAGAAAAAAGCATCCTAAAAATTTATGACATCTGAAATTGTTCTTTTTTTAAACATGCTCAATTTTTTTATTACATAAGTACAATATGAAATTTTTAAGCTACAAATAAGTGGGTGTATCGGGTTAAAGAAGAACATGATGGTAGTAAACGGTACAAGACGAAGTTGGTGGTCAAGAATTTCTTGCAAAAGAAAAGTATTTGTTACACTGAGATTTTCTCACCAGTGGTGAAGTTTGCAACCATTCGAATGATTCTTGATATTATAGCAATCGAGAATTTGCACCTAGAACAATTCAATGTGAAGATGGCTTTCATACATGGTGATTTGGAGGAGGAAATCTATATGGTGAAGCCTGAGAGATTCGAAATTCAAGGAAAGAAAGGTCTTGTGTGCAAGTTGAATAAAAGTCTGTATAGGTTAGAAGCAATCTCCTGACAGTGGTACAAGAAGTTCGGAAAATTTAAACGAGGAGACACGAACCACTGTTGTTACTTCAAAGATTTTGGTAGCTCCTATGTTATGTCGACGACATACTTATTGTAGGTGTAAGTATGAAGGAAATCAACATACTAAAGTAGGAGTTAGTGAAGGAGTTCGAGATGAAGGACTTGGGTCTAGCAAAATTCTGAGCATGCACATTTCTCTAAATCGTGTAGCAGGTACTCTGACTTGTCACAAGAGAAGTATAACAACAAAGTGTTGGATTGATTTCAAGGTGCAGGATGCTAAACCAAGAATCATATTGCTAGAGGGTACAACTCAACTTGTCGAAGGCTCATGCAGCAAAGACGAAGGAGGAACGTAACTACACGACAACTTTGTCCTATTCCTCGGCGGTTGGCAGTCTCATGTAAGCCATGATATGCACCAGACCTGACATTGTTCATGCAGTGGGAGTAGTCAGCTGTTACATGACAAATCCATATACCGCACATTAGGAGGCGGTGAAATGGCTACTAAGATACTTGAAAGACACTTCAAGTATGATACCGTGCTTCAAGAAAGGCAGTGTAGGTTTGAAAAAGTTAGTTAATGCGGACCTTAGTAGTGATGTGGATAATTGAAAGAGCACTTCCGATTATGTCTTTAAGTGGGGAGGTAAGACTATAAGCTGGATGTCGAAATTGCAAAAATACGTGACTCTTTCTACAACAGAAGCAGTTTTTCTGACAAATTACTAGATAACATTTTCTATCAGTTTTTAGATAACAGTTTCTCTTATACATATTTCATAACATATGGGAGTTTTTAAACTACAAATTACTATAGCTTGAGCATTGTTTCTCTCACAAATTCATCTAGAATTCTAGATTAATTAGCTGCGGCATATCCTCTTTGAATTACTTGAACAGGTGTGTACTAAAATAATGTTGTGGCAATTATAGGTGCAGCTCTCAGCTTTTACGACGAGATGACTAAAATCATATTTCTCATTTTTTTTGGGGTTCACCAATATTGGATCAATAATATTATAATTAAAGATAACTAAGATATCTTCCGCCAAGTGAGAAATCAGCATGATCTCGTTATATATCAAATGAAGAGATATTTTATCTTCATGAGATTATCATAAACCATAAAATAGGGTAGCAGTCAGTAATGATTTTCAGTTTTGATTACGTCCATGTCCTCGGAGGCTCGGAGACAATATTATATATACGCACACACGAAACATGCAATTTGTATATGTTATAAAAAAAAATACAATCCAATTAACAATTGTGAGAGGCACCAATTTGTAAATACATCTGTCTCACATTTGCCTATATAAGGAGGCAGAAACGGGCATAAATTATATTCAAGTTATATATACCCAAGGTAATTAAGTAGTCATATAGAAGTATAAATTGAAATGGCTTCCTTGAAGATGAAGTTCTATGTTTTGGTTATTCTTATGGGAATAGCAATTCAGCTGGGGTCGTTTGGATTGCTTAGGAATAAGAATAATAGTTTCTTCCTAGACATCCAAACAAGATAGGAATAAAAAAAAAATTTCCTAAGAATAATATCTTCCAACAATTATATATACATAATTTCAACAAAATTAATTAAATACTAATAACTAAATGAAATTTTATGTGCTCCTTAATTAGTAATTTATTTAATATTAAAATAATAATTTTTAATAATTTATTTAAATTAATATCAATTTGCTTATTCCTAACTCACTATCCAAACAATATTTCTTATTTCCGGGATAACATCTTTTCACTCTTCCCAAAGTTACACACTTTCCAATATTTTCTTTCTAAAATTCTTATTTCTTCCTTATTTCCATACCATCCAAACGGCCTCTTGAACTCGGTGTCAAAGGAGGAGGCAGACGTGCTTCAGTTGACCTGCGCACATTAATACAGCCATGATCGTGTTGCATAATAAAATAAAAATGAAAACAAAATTAGAATTAAGAAGTTCATAAATAAGAAACCCCTCTGGAAACGCGAACGACCTCAAATTATTTGTAAGGTGTTAAAAATTTAAAGAGGTCACCGAAACTTGAGAGTGCGTTGCCTCCGTACTACATAAATATCCACTAGTCATGCCTTCACTGTTATCTTTCGGTTATCTATTTTAAAGTGGGCATTATTTTATCATCGTGCTTGCAAGTTCACCAACATTGTATCTTTCTAATTTTCGTGCGCAATTGGACTTGGCATAAAAGAATTTCAACCAATCCACCGTTCGTGAATTGTGAGCGACTATTAAGGAAACTATCTTAAAAGATCTCACAAGCTACAAACGATAACCTATATCATTTTGACGCATCACGCATGTCATATGTAGTAAACGAAGAGTACTTCGCCATTGAGACCTCAAAATGTAAGATCGGCCAATACAAAATCAGCATGTAAAGCTTCCCTATTTTGCTCCATCCACAGTATTGATTAACACAAGAGGAAAAAAGAAAAAAATCGTTTCAGGTCTCTCTAGTTGCGTAGGTCTTTACTAAGCATGTCCAATAGTAATAAATTCTTCTTTTTTTTTCCTGCGAGTTAACAATGCATCACTATTCAAATACACAATTGTATGCCCTGTTTACTAATCCTTCTACATGACCGAGTAACAGAATCAAGGTGCTATCTCATGTCATCTCTAATCTCAAAGAAGAAGCCATACAAAGCATGTATTAAATAGAAGAGTTACAATAACTAATGTACATTTTAAACATCACACTACAACACCATGTGCAATTCTTTTGTACTATTCAACTTGGATTTTTCAATGATGGGAACCAAAAACAACTCTCTACACATTTTAGATTTCTACTCGCGTGGTCGAGCAAGCCACAGAGAACTCAAGGCACGAAGACGGGATGAATAGTCAGTTATCACAATGTGGGCCCGTGCACACTGACGTGTTGTTAATATGCGTTGCATTTGTTGCAGTGTCTGCTGCCTCAAGTTGTCGGCCTGCAAATAAACAAATAGGAGATGCATCTTCTTATTGCTTCACAAGTTCATAGACATTAGTAGATCCAGTTACTTGATATTGCAAAAAACAGGGTAGATGAATTTCACGGTGACTTTAAAATTGCAACTATACCACCTATGTTCAGTATGTCCAAGAATGATCGAGCGGGTAAAAGAACAGATAAAACTAGTGTAAATTTAGCTGCGCAACACTGTAACAATGCTTTTATAAGATGAGGTAACAAGCACTTGTGTCAAAAGAGGTAAAAAGTTAGTTATCGGAGAGGTATAACTGCAGTACAGAAGATTTGGAGGGTATATCAAACATGCTCAATGTTCGCTTGAAGTCGAGACAAATTAAGATGCTTGTTAAGGACCTAAAAGACCTAATCCTGAAACAATTATATTACTTGTAGCAATTATACTGAACCAGCCATTGTTGTATGTCACCCAAGACTAGTTTTCCAATAGATGCAAATCAAGTAGAAGCACAGAAACAGCACATCACATTACAATCTAAAAACAGCTTCTTTGTATGATGTAGCTAATTACCTGGCGAAGAAAACTTTCCAGAGTGCCAAGTTTACCCATGGACATGGCCATCTGGCCCATGTAGTCTGCCACATTGCTCGAAGAGCCAGAGGGGCTAAGCGACCCAGCCAAAGTCTCAGCCAAAGACTGCTGCAGTGCATCCATACCTTGTGAAAGGGCATCTTCAGCCTGTTGAGAAGATTGCTGTAAGTGACTTATGCCTGCCGACTGCTGCTCAGTCAGTGGATCCAGCTGGGTCCTCAGTAGCTGCAAATTTACCATCGTCCCATAATTATTTCTGATTTCTTAATACATAATCATGCCAAGAAAGAATACATAAATTTGCACATGAAAGATGCCCCTGCTAAGGCAGTTGCCCAACTTATCTATTCACTGTTACAAGAATTTAATAGTCCTTACGGGGCCGTTTGGATCGCTTAGGAATAAGAGGAATAGCCTCTTCCTAGGCGGAAATTTATTCCTAACCATCCAAACTCTTCACAAATTTACACACTTCCCAATATTTTCCGCCTAGGAATAGGCTATTCCTCTTATTCCTAAGTGATCCAAACGGTTAACAGCCTGTTAGGATTGGAGGGAACCGAGGAAGGCAAGGGCAGGGGAGGGAAATTTGCATTTTTACTGCAATTATAACAACAACAACAACTAAGCCTTTTGTCCCAAATAAATTGGGGTAGGCTAGAAAAGAAACCCATCTGAAAAATCATCAAAAAATAAAATAAAATAATGTATAAAAGTACTAATAATAATAATAGTAATAATAATAGTAGTAATAGTAGTGGTAGTAGTAGAAAAACCTACATCCTCAGCCGAAATCTAATAATGTGACCTACAAAACCTATGGCATCACTCCTATCCCTAGATTCCTAAGTCATGGCTTCAGTTCATGAATTGTTTACTTCCATTCGATGCTATTGATAGCCAATTCTTTGGAGACATTCTATTCTTTAAGGTCTATTTTTACCGCTTCTTCCCATGTAAATCTTGGTCTACCTCTGCCTCCCCGTGTGTTTTGGAAATTGTTGAGAATCCCGCTACGCACCAGTGCCTCACGAGGCCTACGTTGGATATGTCCAAACCATCTCAAACGATGTTGGATGAACTTCTCATCTATCAGTGCAACTCCAACCATATCCCGTATGTCATCATTTTTAATCCGATCCCTCTTCATATGGCCACATATCCACAACAACAAACACATCTCTACCACAATAATATTCTGGACGTGTCGTCTTTTAGACCAAGATTGACGTGGGAGGAAGCACTAAAAAGAGACTTAAAAAAATGGAATGTCATTAAGGAGTTGACGTTGGATAGGAATGCATGGAAATTAGCGATCCATGAACCGGAGCCGTAACTTAGGATTTTACGGGGTGGGAATAATGTCATAGGTTCTTAGATTAAAGTTTTAGCTTACGGTGATGATATAATATTAGTATTATTATTATTTTTTATTATATTTTATTAATTGGTGATCTTCTTCTGTTTGGGACAAAAGGTTTAGTTGTTGTTGTTATATTCCCATATTTGTTCTCCTTAGGCCAAAAAAGATACACATACTTGGTTTGTCTTTTGTGAAGTTTGATCTGGTCAAAGGTGTTTGGGATATACGCGGCTTGAATTTTAAGCTGGTAGGATTTGTATGATATCTCTAGTAAGCTCTAAGCCACAATAGATCAACAGGTGGTATGAGTACCAGTATTGAATATTATGGGAATATAAGATCACAATTTTTAGAGAGGTAGTGAAGCATAGGTGGATCAATTATTACCTTTTGTAATTGCCTGATGCAACCTGACCTGACACACCCTAATCCTACTAAACAGCTGTTAATTGTTTGTTGGGTCTTCTATCTCATTAAAAATCAATTAGACAAAACATATGTAATCGTTTGAACGGTCAGGTAAAAGATTCTAATCAAGATGTCTCTTATACTGTAAAATGGACTCAATAGAGTTTTGCTTGAGTGTACTTGCAGCTAGGAATACATTTCTATTATTCTATATTTAGATTTCATTTGCATATGTTGGAAGCTTAAATTGGATTCATATATTTAAATTTCATTTGCATTTGATAGAAAAAATGATGAACACATAGTAAAATTAGACATCTAACTTTGTCTCTCAGTTGTGTAATGGCATTATCTACTCAAATTAATCATTAAATATGCAGGTCGCCAGTTAAATCATACATACTTGCAAGGGGAAAATGATCAAAGAACCTATCTTCGCGATTTTAGCAACCTGTACTGTTTTATTGCCACTTGAACAGATCAGTCAAGTCTGCTACTGTTCCTTAAACTTACTTGGCCCTGATCAAAATGTTTTCTACGCAGGATTACATTTCATTTCATTTCAATTGATTTCACAGGATTTCATTGGATCTAATTACATGGGAATTCCAACCAAATGACACCAAATCCATTCATTTTGATCAAGAATTTTCCAACGAAATAAAATGAAATGAAATCTCATGTTAAAAAATGGGATTTCGATCAGGGCCTAATAAAGATGGCAAATCTCACTAATAAAACATGTGTATTTTGACCCGGAGCCCCTAATCCTATTAAGTGAGTGAGGCCTCACCGGTAAAAATTTCATGTTCATGTCCCTGTCCACAAGTAATTTTTAGTCAAGTACTCATTTTCTTCATTCACATTTTGGCAACCTGCAATTAATCTATTTTACTGAAAAAGACGAGGGTATAATGGTCACCTGCAATTAATGATCATCCAAACGGGAGACAAGGGAAGAATTTTTCCCCCCTTCCTTTCATTAATCATCCAAACCTACATATATTCAATTATTTACCATCCCATCCCATACCATCTCTTTCCCTCCCTTTTCTTTCCCCTCTCTTATGAACCAAACACAATGCAAGCATTCAAAGAGTAATTTTCCACTTTTAGGCCAATTTTACAGGGTTACATAGGAGAAAAGACTTAATGAAAATGTTTCATGCAATGAAGGGCATTTTCTCATTCGATACACTGCATTGTTGCACCTACTTTATACAAATGAAACCAAACAGAAATCAACGGTGTCCACTTAAATGGTGGGCTATGGGGATTCTTAAAGATGACAATAGAGTCGCATTTTTACCATTGAGTATTCATAAAGGAAAGAATTTTAAATATATATATATATATATCATATGCTTAAAATTTGTACCTTCAGAAGCTCAGAGGGACGAAAACCACCTAACCACAGGAAGCACCTCTCAGCAGGTGTCTTCCACATACCAGAGAGAACATGAAATACATCAGCCTTGGCAGCTGTCCCCTTTAACTTAAATATCTCATCATAATGTGCCATTATTGCATCAACAATGGACCGTAAATCTGTATCACTTGCATGAGCATTAACCGCAGTTCTAAGCTCATTCACTTTGCGGTTATGCTCTTCTAGCCACCTAGCATATTCCATGTCAAAGGCCAATGCGCCTGTAAGAAAGCATGTATTGTTTACTTGAAGATTTAATAGTTGCATTATATAAAAATGGGAGAACAAAGGGATTGATGGTACCATTTCCACTCATAGCATGAGTTTGATCAACAGAGCTAGAGATAAAAATCCCCTACAAAAGGGCAAAACAATTTTGATGTTCCTCATCATTACTCATAAATAGAAAATAATAATTGATATTCGCAGATATTTCTGAAAAGCAAATGCTGATTACTTGCTGGCGGGCCCTTTGTAGTTCCTGCTCCAGTTGGGTAAGCTTCAGCCTGCTATTCTCTAGCTGCTGAACATATGCCTTTGAAAAAAAAAATAATAAATAAACCAGAAAACAGAGAGTCAAAAATAAGCATCAAATGGACAAAGTAAATGAAACAAACAAAAAAAAGTATCAAACAGAATGTTCAGAAATTCATCAATAAAGAGCAAGTGAATGCAGTATGCACACCAAGTCATGTACTAAATGAAAAGTGAAAGTCTTCCTACAAAAAACAAACTAGCATATAGAATTGAGACAGATAACATCCATATTGTCTTATAAGCAGCATTTTATAGCAATTGCTTGTCCTTTTGTCCTTAATAAAAAAGTAATAGGTAATCATACCTTTTTTCGCAGACGGCTTTTTCTTGCTGCCTCACGGTTCTGAGCAAGCCTCCGAAGTGTCTACACAACACAAAATCATCAAATCAGTCAATATATTCAACAAACAGGAAAGAAACTTAATTTATAATCAGCTGGGAAATTTTCTATCATTACTTTCTGGTCTCCAGATTTATCTTTTGACCTGTCAGAATCAGAAGCCCCCAGCGCAAGTTGTCCTTGTTCTAGCTGTGCATAGCGCAACAAACATTATAATTTAATAATATAAACTTGCTAAGAAGATTATAATATTTTTTTTACCAATGAAAAGATGGGTATAGTTTGTATTACTCTATTGTTTCTCTCATCAGTATCAACATCTGTTGATGTGTCTGTTCTCGGGCTCCCGTCAGCCATGTTCGACTCGCCCCAATTCTCAAAATGGCCACCAGGAAGGTTTGCCAGGTTGGATTGTGGACCCAAATTGTGAAGTGCAAACTTAGATAATGGTGAAACTTCTGGTAATGTGACAGTCTTTCAAAACCATAATTATGGGTCGTCAGTGATAAAAACAGAAAAAAATTGACACAATATTTTAAAACTAAGCATGTATAAACGAAGAGACTATCACCTGATTAGGTGTGCCGCTCTGAGATGGTTCAAAAGGATTGTCTTGTATAGCTGATTTTATATTTAAAGTACCTGAGAAATAATGAATTAAAATAAGTTACAAAATGGTGGCGCAATAAAATGGAGAACAATGGGATAGGCGAAAGATACATACTTTTGGTTTGGCTGGGAAGATCTTCTACCTGAATTCCAATTGATCTTTCTATTGCTTGAAAATCAGAGATCCTTGGAAGCATTCTATTCTCGTGCACACTATGACAGGTCATGAGAACAGTAGCTAGGGATAAATAATATATAAAGATGTACAAATGCCTTGTGAACTTTTAGCAACATCAGTAGCAACAAACCAACAAACACAAAATAACCAAACACATTGCTCGTATACACTTTCTTTAACAACTTTGACTCAGCGAGAAGCATTACTCATTTTCCCTGATTGCAAATATATCTCCATTCCTTGCTTTTACGGGGTCTGGGATGTTTGTTTTTAGTTATACTAATTGTTTGGATTTTACTGGGTGCAAAGTACATCTGGTTGTATTGGTGTGTATCGGGACTATCTATTAGCGCACTCATACCATTCGTACATGGTACCAGGTCAGTCATAGATAGCTCACTTTCTTATTGATATACTGATGTAACTGTAATAATTGAATTCTATTACTGGAAGTGGTAGAACAGGTTTAGCTTAACTTATTCATTCCTTAAATACATTCAAGCACAATAACAAAGGAAATCAGTAAAGAACAGGACAGCTGGTTCCCGAAACTACAAAGTACTTCAACTCTTCAACTCTACAACGACTAAAGTAAACAATACAATTACAATAAAAACTAGCAGATACATGTCAGATAAAACCCACATACACTGGTTGAGCCAGAGGAAGCAAAGAAGAGAAGCTCGGCATCCCGCCAACCAAACCCTTACCATCTTCTGTGATACAGGCCCCACCTTCTCTATTCCTCATCCAAGGCCCCCACCATGACGCCAATTTAGAAAAATCCAACCAAAGCTCCCAACTTTCAAGCTCAGAACGAGAACACTGCTCCACCCAAAGAAGAAAAAAAAAACAATCCCTCAAAGAGGTAGGTAGTCAGAAGCCCTAGATTTTGGTGGGAGGGATGGAAATGGGATTTGGTGGGTTTGGGTTTGGGTTTTGGCGAGTAATCGGAGCTGATTGGAAAGTGGGGAATGGAAATGGATGCTGGGAGGAAAACGATGGAGAGGAGCGGTGTGGTCACCGCGGTGCGCACTTGAGACAACCTCCCTTTTGACTGCCCGCTTTTTCTGCGTGGGTGGAGATGGGCCTCGTTCTTCTGTAAACTTATCCATGTGTGTTTCTTTGAAGCGGGTCGTACTACTTGTCATGATTCTTACTCGCTGCGTTCTTTTGACAGGGAGATTGATACAGAGGAAAAGCTCAGACTCGTGGGGATGTGCTTGTCTGTATCTGGAACTAGAGAGAGAGTGCCACAGCGCTGACAAAGCAGCAGCCATAAGGATCTGAGGTGTGTGCTCCCTTTTCTGTTTCATATTTTCTACTTACAAAATTACTGTTTATGGGACCTACAAGAAATGTGCTCGCTTGTAAAGCGACTTGTAACAGGCTCTCACACATGGGGTATTGGGGTCTTGCAAGATAAAAACCTGGATGTTCTGAATTTCTGATTTGCCATTTATTAGGTGTGTTGTGTAGAAATGGTAATGGGCTCAGCCCAGCCATCTGTTTTCAAATTGGAAAAGAATGTTAAGCCTAGAATAGGCCTAGATTCCAACTATGGACTTAAAAAAAACAAGCAGGCGTTTGAAACTAAACTAAGATCATCTATTTGATTTCACCATCAAAGAAAACCATTATGTAAAGGAATGGCCTGTGTGTACAAAGATATGCAATAATTTTATTGGACTAATAATGAAGTTTGAATCGTGGTTTAAAATACTACCGCATATTATAGTTTCCGTACCGTGCCAAACAGTCAAACTAAACTTGATTGGTACAGGATTGCTTTATGCGAGTCACAGTCAAACGGCCTTATCAGAATAGGAAGCAAATACTGATCTCACGTCAAAGGCTAGAGTTTTTAATTTTGAAATTTTCAATAGAGCAGGAGGTCAAACTTCATTATCATGAGAAACAGTCTTCTCTGACTGTTGATTTCAAACTGATGAGTCCATAAATCCTAGGTTTCCATCTTCAACTTTTTAATTAGGTAATCATCTCGTGCGTGTATTCACATATTATATATAGGACAAAGTATGTTTGCTTATGGTCCTATTATAGGTCGAAACAGGAGAAAAGTATGTCCAAATTATTGCATTTCATTTTTTTGAATTGGAACATGGATATTTTAAAAGCCCATAACTTTATTCTTTCTCAAAGCAATAACAGCTAGAAAGAGACAAAAGGAGATCGTTTTCTGAAGGTGATTAGCACGACAAAAGGACATGGAAATTTTTTTTTTTTTTTTGGCGAACAGGCCCGTAGGCAATACTTGATAAAAATAACAATTCAGTACAAAGGGCCTTACCGGTAGAAACCCATACCAGTGAGGCAACAAACATACATAACGTAGCCCCTAAAACAACAGGAAGTACTAAGGATAAACAAAGAAAAAAGGAAAAAACAGAAAAAGAGAAAATCACACTGGGACTAAACCGGAGGAAAAGAGGGAAATGAATTCTGAACTGTGGAAATGTTGTGGATCCTTGCATAGTTGGCTAGAAGGTGTTCATGTTGCAGCTGTTCCCTGGGGACATAGAAGCAAGAGAAGCCATCATTCCTTTTGAAATAGGCCAGGATATCTAGTAACTCAGCGTATACCCTCCAGTCCACTGTGTTAGGGTCAGAGAGGCCATTAATCACCTTTACCAGAATTTGACAGTCACTGAGAAAATTGGCCTCAGACCAACCTGCTGTAGATGCCGATTTAAGGGAGGCAAGCATTGCATTCACCTCAGCATGAAGGGGAGACGAGGCAGGCCCCGAAAAGACCCCATATTGCAGTAGTTGACATCCAAGATATAAGGTGTAAGCCCAACCTGAGTCATTGTGGTCAGAAAAAGAACCATCCATCTTACATATATTCCCCTCTGTAGGAATAGGGCGACCCAGGTTGCAGTCCTGCTGACCCCCCAACTTCCTCAGCGGTGAACCTGCAAGATCTGCGAGAAAGGTGTAAGAATTAGCCAGAATATTGACCTGTCTCCCATTGATTTGCTTGCCTTCATACACCTGCTTACACCTGGCCTTCCAAAAAGCCCATAGATGATTAGCAAATCTCATGAAGTCCCTCTGATCTAATTGCTCCACTAGGAAACTG
This sequence comes from Rhynchospora pubera, assembly GCA_028095005.1. NCBI lineage: Eukaryota > Viridiplantae > Streptophyta > Magnoliopsida > Poales > Cyperaceae > Rhynchospora > Rhynchospora pubera. The sequence goes on along the minus strand of CM051461.1, from coordinate 104,332,874 downwards.
AACAAATCAGAGATGCCCCTGGGCATAGCACAAGTCCTGAGTCCAAGGGAGGAGGTTAGCCAGCATTGTTGTGCTATCGGGCAGAAGAACAAAGCATGAATAGCATCATCTTGATGCAGCCCACAGATCTCACATGGTGGAGCTGGCAATCTAATTCTTCTTGCAAAAGTCGCTCTTACCGGCACTGCATCGTGCAAGAGCTTCCAAAGGAACAGTCTTATCCTAGGAAGGATACCAGGGGAGTGCCAAATCGCCTTCCAGGAAGAAGCTGAGGGGGCCGTCATGCTTGCATGTGTAGTGAGAAGCCTGCAAGCAGCTTTGAAGGAAAAAGCACCGGAGGTTGCAGAGGTGAAGATTAAGCGATCAGTGGCACTGTGTGAGAGGGGGGGCTGTGGGTAGGCACAAACTAGGTAGAGGGCAGCATGGAAACCCAGTGCAGAAATGAGAAGACTAGTGTTCCACTGACCCGTCAGAGGGTGAATCACCTGTGCAATTGTTAAGTTCCTCGCCTGGGCAGTTTGGTGCTCAAAACGTAACCAGAAAGGGTGCCAAGGGTCCCCAATTAGGGAACATCTGTTGCCATCACCAATGAACCATTTCAGATGTGGCTGCATATCATTCCTGCATTCTAGCAATGCTCGCCATAGCTTAGAACATCTGGAGGGGGTTTTTGCCAACCAAAGAGTAGACCTGCTAAGGTATTTAGCTGATAGAACCCTGACCCATAGCGCCTGATCGTCCTCCTTGGCAGCAAGCCTCCAGAGCATCTTAAACAACATGGCACGATTGAGGACCCTGGCATCGACAAGCCCCAGCCCTCCATTACATTTCGGTACAGTGATCTCCTCCCAAGGTATCAACCTCATTTTGTTACCGCCGCCTGAATTCCAAAAGAAAGCCCTCATTTTCATGTTTATCTTTTGTAGCACCGAATCAGGGATACTTCCTGCCCCCATAGAGTACAGAAGCAGTGGTTCAATTACCGCCTTGAGTAGCACAACCTTAGCCGCCGGCGACAGCATTCTGGCTTTCCAAACACTAAGTTTTGCATCCACCTTCTCCACAAGATAATTATAGTGACAACACTTAGAAGGTTGGATAGGAACCCCTAGATAAATCTGATTACTCTCTCCAGGAAGTGCTTGGAGGTAGGTGGTACAGAGGGTGCGTTGCTGTGAGGATGTCCTCTTAGAGAACCAAATCCTTGATTTCTCAGCCCCAATTAACTGACCTGACATAGCGCAGAAATCATCTAAGGTTTGTTTGATCTGTTGAACCTCATTTCCCTCCGCCAGTCCACAGATTAAGAGATCGTCCGCATACATGAGACTGGAGATAGGCGGTGCACCCCTTGCAATAGAAAGGCCAGAGATTTGCCCAACTGATTGTTTACATTGTAGCATTCGATTTAGCAGATCCATGCAAAGAATGAATAGGTAAGGGGAGAGAGCGCAGCCCTGACGCAGGCCACGAGTTGGTGTGATAAAACCATCGGCGGAGCCATTGATGAGCAAGGCAAAGCTAGCAGAGGCTATGCACCCCTTTATCCAAGAAACAAAGGGCGGTGGGAATCCATAAATCTGCAGCACTCGCACCACAAAGTGCCATTCCATCCTGTCAAAGGCTTTTGAGAGGTCACACTTAAAAGCAAAAGCAGCCTTTGGGAAGGAGGTTGAAGCAAATGAATGCATGATCTCCCTTAGGAGGAGAATATTATCGGAGATAACCCGACCCGGTACAAAGGCACTCTGATTATTCCCAACCAGCCTATTAATAATCCTTCTCAGCCGTGTAGTGAGGAGCTTTGAGATGATCTTATAAATGAGATTGCAAACCGAGATCGGCCTGAAATCAACAACATCCTTAGGGGTATGCCAAGTTCATCCAAAAAGTGTTACATTTCAAGCTTTTCATCGATTTAGTTTTCCATGATATGTCAACAAACGGGATAAGTATTTCTGAAATGAAAATAGGGTTCTGCCTGTACAATTTTCAATAAATTGCACGTGAGTCCACAAAAGTTAGCAGTTTAGCACTCGAGACCACGAGAAGGAGCTATGTAAAAAGCTTAATTTGTTTACTTTTCTTCATAATTGCACACATATACTCTGTTCCAAATTTGCAAGATAGTTCTCAAAAAGGATACAATGAATATAATAAGACAACGGCAGAAAAGTTTTGCAATCCTGTCATTTCAATATTACTACAAACATAATGGTAATTTTGATAATGTTGTATACATATTAAGCTATCCCCCCCCCGGTCGTTGACCCTCTGACAAACTTATTGATTTTCAAAATAAAATTATTACGTTCAATAGTTTTGATAAATTCAAGAGCCTATTAATTGAACCATTATTTTTTCAAACTAATAGATAAATTGACTGATTAATTTTAAATTATATTCAATTGCATATACATGACATATGCAACTACAAAATAATCCACAATTTTAATCTTCTTTTAGCTCACCTAGGAAACATCCCCACCTAATGGCTGAGTAAATAAATTACCAATGGGGCCGTTTGGATCGCTTAGGAATAAGAGGAATAGTCTATTCTTAGGCGGAAAATATTGGAAAGTGTGTAATTTTGTGAAGAGTTTGGATGGTTAGGAATAAATTTTCACTCGGAATTTGCTATTCTTACTTATTCCTTACCCATCCAAACAGACCCAATGTGTGTTTGGTTTTGACGCGAATAGGGGACGAACTAGAGCTCACGCGAACAGCTAGTTCGCACCTAGCAGTTCGTCCAGTTCGTCAAAATCTGGGAACAAGGAATAGGGGGAATAGTTCGTCATGTTCGTGCTTTGTATGGTACCCGCGAACTAGCGTTGTTTGTTTGCGTGCACTGCCAAATAATCAATGGGTATGTTTGGAAGCGTGCACGGAATTGCAGTTCGCGAACCCACACATATTAAAAAAAAAAAACTCTTTTCCCAATTCGCTCCCCTAGTTCGCAAAGTTCCCCAGAATCCTAGAATCCGGGAAAAGGCTTGTTCGCCTCCATCCTTTTGTTCGCGAATTGTTGGTTTCCCACAAACACCGCTGTTCGCGGCAAATATACCTATGTAATTTTTTTTCCTTCATGTTATACTAAACAATTAATTACTCTGTATTATATACCATACATGTAAATCGCTCTTACCATTTTTTAATGAAAAATAACAATTAATAACTTTTCATTTAAATATTATCATCCAGTCATAGAGCAAATCAGATTTTAAATATCAATGATCTAGATTATTTTTAAAGAGGTTGATATACTCCTGATGAGAAGGTGTATGAACTCTTGAATTGGTTCTTTTGTTTAACTAATTAATAAGAAGGAGAGATGACAAATAGATTTATTGTTAGCAGAACAAATTTGAATTCTAAGAATTACACTTCATAACTAGTGAATTGGGTTTTTTTTTTTTCTAATCCTCGACTACATTAAAACTAGTGTTTTATTTATCTGAAGTGTTCCTTCCATACTAGCACGAGATTTGAAATATTAAAATATTGGCTAGGCATTCTTCTTATGTTTTAAGTTTTTTTTTAAATAAATTAGAGGTTTAAGTCATCCAACTTATTTTTAAATTAAATGTCTATAAAAAATTCTCCAGCCGAGTTTCGAACCTGCAACTTTTCACTCAAAGTGAATTGCTCTTTACTACTAGATCAAGAACTGATTCTCTATGTTCTAAGATTTAAGTATATATATACTTAGACAAACTCTTTGTGGGAAAAAAAATAGTTATTTTAAATGCCAAATTTTCAGTTATTACTTATTACTTCAGATAGGGACAATTTTAGAAAGTTTCCAAATCTTAATACCTTTTTGTAAAATAGTTTTGGAATTGTAGAGGATCTGACTTAAATGTGAAGAGACCCGACCATTAATTTCAACAGTCACTCCTTGTGGCTTGTCAAGTCTTTAATTGGACATATATGGCCTCAATGCCTCATACATTGATCTATTTTTTATATAATTTCTGATATTATCTCTTTTCTGTTTGAATTAATGCCAAAAGGTGTTCCAGCATTAAGATAGAGATGGATATCCTCTTTTTTTTCAAAAAAAATTAAAAGAGATGGATATCTAGAGTTAACACTCGAGAAATAAAGTTGTGCTCCTTTTAACTTGCACCAAAAATTCTCACAATAAATATATACATCAGATTTGAGACAAATATACAGGTGCAAAAGCTATAGTTTGATGTTATTTTTGTGAACTTACTTGAGTTATCAGTTATCAATGAATTTTTTTTATTAGGCTCCGTTTGGATTTCATTTGAGAAGAAGAAAATAAATTTATTATAAACAATTCAAAGTCTTCATAAAATTACACACTTCTCAATACTTTTTCACACTTCTTCTCTTCTTCCCACACCCTATCCAAACGGAGCCTTAAAAAAATGTGACATTGGTACGTACTAGCTAGCTAGTAGCTAACACAAACATGGAAGGCACATCTACATACATAAAAAAAGAACAAGTCAAAAACATATTAAATATACTTCGTAATATAGAGGTTATGAGTCGCATACAATCTAATTGAAAGTTTAAAACAATAAGCTACTTCGATTCATATTTACTAGAATATACACACACAGCTTCGTTATAATGCAACACTTACTATTGAAACCACGACGATTAAAAAAAACTTACACCTTAAAAAAAACTTACACCTCAATGTCTCTAAGGGGACGGCTTAATCAAGGTTTAGCGGAAGCAAATAAGGTTTTAGACCGGTTTGGTATGAACTACCCTAACACAATTCAATTGGTACCCAATACAAGCAAGCACACAAGCAATTCAAGTATAGCAAGATAATAAAGAGAAAAAGAGAGAGAGAAATTGAACACACGGTATGATTACGGAGTTCCGACCCGCTAGGAAATGCTAGCCTTAGTCGTACGTCTCCGGGAGTTTCGCTACCACACAAGGGCGCGCTCCGTTCAATTCCACAACGAACGGGACTACAACTTCGAACCGAATCACCTCGTCACAAGGACACTCGAGGCGGATCGGCCTAACTCGAATGGCACAACGGCCTCAAAGGAGAAGAGCTCTCAACCTATTCCAACCTACACCTAGCGACAACGTCGGGGCGGTGGTGTTTGAGGCTACTAAATCTCTCAAGATGGTCTAGCTCAATCAAACAAGCTCAAACACTCAAGGGATTGAGGTTCTAACCAAATCACTCAACAAATCTAGCAATTAACACTAGTGGATTGGTTTGCACACTCTAATCTCAATGATTTTGCTAAATTAATGCTCAAACACAAGATAGAGCAAGGTCTAACTGGTTGGAGCTCAAAAGGGAGGAATTTCAAAGGTTTCAAAAGTTACTAAACAGTTCCAAGAGGCCCCATATATATAGAGGGCGCCAACAGCTCCAAAAACCAGTCAAGACAGACTCTACCGTTATACAACGCTATATGGCGTTGTACAACGCAGAAATAGCCGTTGAAAAATCAAACGGTCACAGACAATAACGTTGTGAGTTGTCAGAGCGTTGTGTAACGTTGTATAGCGTTGCACAACGCTTCAGCAAAAATCCAAAGCAGAAGCTCGACAGTTCCGTTGGAACTTGTCAGAGCGTTGTGTAACGCTTGGTAGCGTTGCACAACGAAGTCAAGAAAAGAATCAAGGCAGAACTGACAAACTCAAACAATATTGTCAGAACGTCATACGACGCTGACTGGCGTCACACAACGTGGCCGTTGCACAACGCTTTTCAGCGTTGTATGACGCGGACAGAGCAACTGAGCGATGTCTGAGCGAAGTTTAGGTGCATGACTCAGACTAACGTTGTGTAACGCTGTAGGGCGTCACACAACGTTGTCGTTGCACAACGTTGTCCTACGTTGTATGACGCGGACAGAAGCTCCAAACTAAGGATTGAGCATTTTACCAGCAAATTGATTGAGATTAGTTTAGAGTTTAATTAAACCTTAACTAAGGATTCCAACTAGTCCAAAGCAATCTCTTGAAGCTCCAAACTATACGCCACACTTGCTTTAATCCATTCTTCATAATTTGCATCTTCTTCCTATAAAACTCAAAAAAAATTGTTAAATGCCAAATGATATTGTTTTGCAATCGACAAACTTAGAGACGTTTAGTACAACGTCTTGTAATAGGCATTTAGACTTGAATATTCCCTCAGCATATATATTGCATGGTGCTATGACAACCAAGCACTTTTCTCTCAAAAAGGTTTAACGTCTCGATCTCTCAAAGTCCCATAATCCCATTATTGCACATTGGAAGAAGTCCATATGCTACTTAAAAAAAAAAAAAAAAAGAAGTCCATACCATATGCCTTTATACAAGTGCATATTCCGTTTACTTTATATCTATCGAAAATGGGTTTTATTTATTTATTAATTTAGGCATGGACAATGGGGTCAACGTTATCTATATTTTTCCTAAAGTATTTCGGGAAAAAAAATTAATTCCATCTAAATATTAATCGAGTGCAAAGTTTGCCTCAAGGCCTAGGACATGGTGCTTATGAACAAATCCAGTACAAAATAACATCAATTTTACTTTTTCAATCCAAATAAGTTATTCCAATGTTCAACAAACAAGCACACAAATTAATATTTCTCTGGAACCATAACGATCAAGATCGATCATGCATGATTCTGGCACATCTGATTAGATTTTTCTTGTTTTCTCTTTTGAGAGGGTAGGAAATCAATCAAGATAGCAAATATCTACAATGATAGATACATGACATATTGTAAAACAGAAAAAATATTTACAATTTAATTTATGCTAAAATTATTCTTAAAATGCTATTTTAATAAAGAGGGTTCCAATGCCAACATTTTAGTTGCCTCAAATGTCAACATTCTATTATTTAGTTACTTTTTCAAAATTTAAAATAGCAACGTCAAATCTAAATCGCTCATCTTATTTAAGTTAACAACCGATGCGTTTTCATATAAGTTTCGTAAATTGTAGAGTTCATTTGATACTCCATCAAGAGATAGAAAAATAAACGAACCTTATTAATTATGATAGATTTATTCTAATACGTTCATGTTTTATCCTTTGATGGAGTATCAAATAAACTCTAAAATTTACAAAATTTATATGAAAACGCATCGGTGGTTAAATTAAATAAGATGAGCGGTTTGAATTTGACGTTGCTATTTTATATTTTGAAAAAGTAACTAAATAATAAAATATAATTGGCATTTGAGAGCAACCAAAATATTTGCATTGGAACTTTACTCTTTAATAAAATAGCACAGCAAGAATTCCATCGGATCAACTAATTAAATATTTGAGATTGATGGGCATTTAATGTCCTCTTCTCCGAACTAACTAATTCGTACTCCTTAGTCCATACAATGAACTATCCAGCGATTCCACTGGAATAACCAATAGGATGCGCTTCCTTCCAAAAATAAATATTGACTAAGGTGAGAAAGTTATCGGATAAAATGGGGTGGTAAAAAGAACTAACACCTATCTATAACTCTTTTTTTTTTTTTTTTTTTGGCCAAAACGCCTCTAACTCTGTTACTCTGTTGTACAGATCAGAATTGTGCCGATAAATTATCTCGTGCCTGACATCACGAGGGACCCCATTGCCCACATCATCTGGTCGATCCTTTGTTTATAAATATTTAATACAAAAATATATGGCATACTGTATGCACTGGTTACTGTATTCCGACAACGAGGCAACTAGATTATCAATTTTGATAATGGCTAGGTCAATCCAAACTCTTGCGTTTTTTACCTTTGCGTCGGGCTATTTTTGGTCCAGTGGTCTTGTTTACTCGCCGATATTTGCTTGAAGGCATGACAAATATATTAATTGCGGCATTGATATTTAATTAGTCAACACGTGATATGTGTCTAGTTAGAAGTTGTTATTAAATATTTATTTCTAAAGGCTCTGTTTGGATAGGTGTGGGAAGAAGGGAAAAAGGAAGAAGTATTGGGAAGTGTGTAATTTTGTGAAGAGTTTGGATTGTTTATAATTTTTTTTTCTTCTTCTTCTTCCTTCGTCTTCTTCTTTCTTCCAACAATCCAAACGCACCCAAAATGTGTAATAGGAGAGAGTTCTCATCGTTGAAGATAGATAATCCTACAACGTCGGAATAAAGTTCACGTTATCTCTACTTAATTAAAATTAAACTGAAGCAATTGTTTTTTGTACTTAATATTAGTTAACTGTGTTATAGTACCACGTGCCTTATTTTAGCTAGGCGATCCATCATAGATTAAGAGACTGAAGTAAATATATTTTCTAATTAATTAACATCATGATGTAATGGAGAAACAAATATTTTTGGCATCGCTAACAAGCCATCTCTCATACAATTAAGTTTATGCATATATACCATAGATATACTCGCCACAATGGATCCATACTTAATCCAAACTCTCACTTTCTGCCTTAACTCGATCCAATCAAATTCTGCAAATATTTCCTACCGCAATTGACTTCAACCATGCAACGGAACAAAAATCAATACATCCTACTCTTATAAAAAAAAATATCACACATGAGCCTCATTTTCGAAATTAAGACACTCAACCGAAGCCAACCGAAGCCAAGTCATCCTGCTAACCTTGTCCTCTTTGTCATAACCTCTGCAGATGGAGAAGCTAACCGTGAACCAAAAGAGCCCCAAACAAGCTAATAAGGCAAAGAAGAAGCCACTCAAAGTGGTCTATATTTCAAATCCTGTCAAGCTAACTGCAACGGCTGCGCAGTTTCGAGCCATCGTTCAAGAGCTCACAGGCCGGGATTCAAATATTGCTGAAACAATGGTTGATGAATTTGGAGATTCATCTGTTACTGATATGATCGACCCGAAGGACGAGCCGGGAATCGATTTGGCAGCTGGAGACCGAAAGTTGGGAGTCGTTAGCAAAGGTTTGGCTGATCAAACAGTTGAGTTTGCTGATCATGAGGCTTTCACCTCTCCACTTTTGGATAATTTCTCGGCTTTGTGCGAGTCTCAGCATGTAGGAAGTGGTTTTTGGGAGTACTAGAGATTTAATTTTCTTTCCCCTCTTTTGGATTAGTTCCATGGATTGTAATAGTTTGAATTTGGCTGTTATATAATTACTTTGTTAATTAATGGATTAGGGTCGTCCATATATTCAACTAGGTTCAGAATTCTCATGTGCATCAATGAATTAAATTAGAAGCAAAATGAGCCATGGCGTTATTGCATCAAAATAAGCTAGAACAAGGGCGTGAGAGGATTATCAATTTCCTTTTCATGAAGGGTATTTCTACTGTCGGTGAGTAAGTGCTTTTGTGTACATAGTAGAGAAGTTTCATTTTTATTTATTCTCCCATTTCTTTTTCTGTATATGTTATGTTTTTCTGTTTTGTTTTTTGGAAAATTTAAGATGGTACATATGATTAATCTGATGGTTAATTATATATACTGCAATAAATTACTCATGGCTAATACTAAGTATATAGATCTGTGATCAGTTTGGATACTGCAATAGTGATCTATAATTAGGAGTTATCCATTTCTTTTTGTAGGCTTTTTGTTTAGAACTAACCATACTTCAAGAACAGATTTGCACTATTGCTATGCGTAGCAAACATTCCTGTACGCCGGTTGTCTAAATAGTATCTCTCTGTCTTTATCTATCACTTTTTTTAATTAAAATAGATATGTAGCTGGTAGAATCAATACTTCAAAATATCAACTCTGAAATGAACTTTTATCTTTCAAATTTAAAATTGTTACAAAAAATGGTACTATTAGTGAACTACGTGTAATCTATAGCAAAATTTTAAGAAAAGATAGTACAATGTGTATAATAATGTCTTTATTATTATTCTAAAATTTAATTGCGTCACTACAACCAAAAGGTTTTTAACAACACTAGCTAGTTTACAGCAGGTATCTCTACAACTGTTGTTAAAAATGCGGGATGGCATTCCCATTATTTTAACCAACATTTTTCGCGACGGGTTTTAAACTAATAACTATTTTTACTTTAAAGAAAAAGGCGTGGCCTGATTTATTAATCGTTAATTCAAAATATATTAAATCAACACATGAGTTACACGAACCGAATTCATGAATATGCCAGTTTTTCAGTTTCCACCTCTAATATATATATATATTAATCTCAGCCCGTAGGCAATCAACTCACACGCACGCACACCACATCTAAGATCTTTACAGTAATAAAACAAAGGCGACGATTGTTTCTGAACCCCGTAGTTGGTTTATTTGCTAGCTTAAAAGTGCTAGCTAGAATGTAGTTTATTCAATTATTTGTTTGCTTAAGTTTATTTCCTGTTTTTTATGTTCCAGTCCCAGTGTTTTTTGTTTTTTAGGGGTCGGATTGGTATTTTTTTGGGTTTTTAGATGCCCTTCAGGCTTGAATGTTGTGTTAGGAACTTAGGCGGCATGCGCGTTGGTTTAGGCCTTTTGGGGCTTTAAGCTTTATTACAAATTAGGCGGCAAATGTATTGGACTTTGTTTCTTAATTAATTAATTAATTAATTAATTAATTATTGAGTATGAAAGGCCCTTAGGCCCATTTTGTTTCTTAATTAATGAAGCTATAGCTACGGGTAGCCGGGTAGGGCACTAGGGCTGCAAAACGGTCGAAATAGTAACGAAACTGAACACTAATTTTGTCAATCATTTCGTTTTAGACAAAACGATCGAAATCGACAAAATTTTCGTGATTTACATATAGACGAAACCGTTTTATAATTTCGTTAACCGTCGTTTTTGAAACGTAATCATATTCCTTAGCCGTTTCGTAACAAAATAACGGTTGAAATGGTTTTCGTTTTCAGCCCTAGCTACGGATTTTTCAAAAAAACAAACAAACAAATAAACAAAAACAAAACAAAGGCGACGACAAAGGAAAATTTAATTGAAGAGAATGAATGTTAGAGCCCAGGCCTACATATTAGGACCAGTGATTTTAACCCACAAGGCGAAACACAATTTCTTGCCCAAATAGAAACTGGCCCATAAATTCGTTATAAATTGATGTATTTCTATACCGAAAAATTTATAAATAATATTAAATTAATATAATATATTAAAAATAATATTTTTTTAAATAGTATCACGAGATCGGAATCCGGAATTCCGACGGCAAGATCGGAATCCGATCTGGAATCCGGGAGTAGGGTGTTTGCCGTGCATATTTCGACGGGAATAATCATTTAGTTCGACGGGAATAATCAAGATTCTACAACTTCAATAAATACTTAAATTAACCTAGTAGTTCTCCGATTAAAAAAAAACTAACCTAGTAGTTTTACCAGCTGCAACTAGGCTGATACCCATGATCAATTCTTAAATTCCTACATATACCCCTGATAAAAAAAATGATTCTTAAATTCTTAAATTCCTACAGGCTAAGATATGGCGTCGAGAGCTGAATACGCCAAATCGGACACGTCTCGTGTAGTTTGATCTATGGGATGATGTAGTTGAAATGGCAAGCATGTCCACATGGCATCCAATGAATGGTCGAACCAATGACAATATCTTCCCTGCATATAGCACACGAGGTTATCGTCGTGTTGGTATTGGTTTTGCAAATGGTCATCACGGATTTCATTGTACATAATTAACTACTACAGAATTTATTAATTGCGGCAGTGTTTAAGGACTGTTTTACGGCGGCATCATGGTACTGTAAATGAGGGGGGGCCGTTAAAGAGATTAATAACCCGCCGTAATTGCTAAACTTTCGGAGAAGGCACGCTGTGTTTCTTTTGTTTTGTACAGCGGCTTTTTAACCAAAATACAGCCGTAAATATATCTCCTTTACAGCGGTTATTGCTTAGATACTGCTGTAAAAGAAAGTTATTCACAAATTTTAAAATACAAATTAAAAGCCGCTGTAAAAGACATCATAATTTATTTTTTTTCATTTCGGTGGCAGCCAGCCGATCATATATTGCTAGCTACTAGCTAGCCATCAGAATATATATATATATATATAACCTCAAATCGCATAAGTTCACAAAAAATTGAACAAATTCACAAAAAATGTATTAATTCACAGAAATTCACATACAATAATATTAATAATATTCAAATACACACACATGCAAATTTGGTTATAGTTAATCCAAAAGTACAACACTGTTACTCATTATCAGTACCATTAATTATTAATCAAAAGACTTAGAAACTCAAAAAACACCTCTATTGTTTGGTTAATCTCCTCTTCAGAATATGGAGCACCTCGCGGCTCCAAAACCTGCATGTTAATTAACACTTCATATTAACAAAATCCTAAATTGTAAACCAATTGGCACAAAATTAACTAACTAATTAAGCATGATATTAAACCTAGGCTAAACACTAATATTAAACTAGCTAATTAAGTAAGAGCATATGACTTGTTTAAATAATGAACAACAATAGATAATGAACAAAGTGATTTAATACGGTAATTTAGATAATGAACAGATAATGTAAGTCGTGCATTGACATACATCACTAGCATACAAGTTCAGATCTTAGTGAAAAATGTTAGAACCCGTTAACAACAAGGAATATATTGTAATTATATTACAATATTACCATAATACATAACATAAACAAATTTGTAATTATTATAATCATAAATTAATATATTGTATTATTTAATCTAATATAATTATATTTTATGATATGATATATATAAATTATAATATTATTAATTATATTTTATTGTGTAATATTATACTAAATATAATATGTCTAAATTATAATTAGTATAAATATTATTTATAATAATCTATAACTTCCAAAAACTGTGAAGTTGTAATTATTATATATTTATAATAATTATATTGTATTGTATAACATTATATTATGTTTTATTTATAATTCTCAAAATTATTATTAATTATTATATTTTATTATATATATACTATATAATCAATATATAAATTATATTTAGCATAATTATTTATTAATTAATAATATGTAATTGTGTAATATTATACTATATAATATGCATAAATTAATTTATGTAATAATATTTTATAATCTGTGACCTTCAAAAAACCTTTGGTGTAGTTATCTATTTAAAATTCGAAGAACCTAAAACAAAATGAAATAAGAAAAAGATGTACAAAACAAAAGAAAAATAAAATATTATATTAAGGGTCCATTTCAGTCCATTACCCAGGTCAAATTAATAATGGACCCCAGCTGTCGGTTTCTCCCCTTTCATTTCCCACTTCCTTTTTTCTCTCCCTCTGCGCACGGAGGAAAAGGGTTTGGCCAATATTTAATTGGAAAATCAAAACGCCGCTGTGTTTCTCGCGTTTTGGTTGGCCACTGTTGAATCGTTTGTATCGTGCGATTCGATATGATACGCGTATCACTCCGCTGAATCGTCACGATTCCGTCGATACACGAAGCCATCGATACGGAGGCACGGTTCGCATCGCTCAGCCTTTGACTCGTACCGAACTGTACGATACTAAAATCTATGGGTCAAACTACTAGGTTATTTTTTTTAAATTGGAGAACTATTAGGTTAATTTAAGTACTTATTCAAGTTGCAGAATCTTGATTATTCCCGTCGAAATATGCACGGCAAAGACCCCACTTTCATATCGGAATCCCAGATTCTGATCTCGTGATACTATTTAAAAAAATATTATTATATTGATATTATTTTTAATATATTATATTAATTTAATATTATTTATAAATTTTTCGGATTTCTATAGATGTTGTGAGCCCGAAAAATAATGAAAAATAATGGGTTGTTTTAGCCTCCGTTTGGATGAAGTGTGGGAAGAATGAAAGAAGTATTGAGAAGTGTGTAACTTTGTGAAATATTTAGATTGTTTATAATAAATTTCTTCTCTTCTTCCCTTCTTCTTTTCTTCCCACACGGTATTCAAACGGAACTGTGAAGAGTTTGGATGGTTAGAAATAAATTTTCGCCCGAAATAGGCTATTCTTCCTTATTTCCTTATTTCTTATCCATCCAAACGGCCCCAATAATAATAGTGTTATGTTGTGAGTCAGAAAATATGGCTATCTTGTTGTTTTGTGATGTCAGCTTTTGTATTTTTTAGAAGGTAATTAGATAGTGTGATATCAACTTTTTACCCAGTAAACATTTCCAATTTATAGAAACTAGTGGGTGCGTCGCGCGTTGCGCGACCTATTTTTTTGTCAAATATTTTTTTATATTCTTATTAATAGTAAAAATACGATGAGGAAAAGAGCTAAAAATCTAAACCGAATTGAATTTCGTGAATTTAATTTATAACTATGTAGGCTGAATAAGGTCAAAAGGAATAAAAAAAAACTATGGAAAAAGTTTTTGCAAGAGATCCATCAGCAGAAAGAAAAAATCAAAGAAAAAGGTACTAAAAATTAACCTATGATTATTCTCTGTATCTGTCGGAATCAAATTTGATCAGTCATTAACCAAACACATAAATTGAAGGTTGTGAGAATGGTAAAAAACTAAAGAGCATACTTAGAATTTATGACCAGCTCAACAAATAAAATATGTATCGAATAAAATTAAAACCCACCACCGATAAAGCAATATAAGTTGATTGACAGAGACCATATATGTAGATTGAACCCACGGCAGAAATTGGGTAAGCATAAGATGTGAAACTACTTGCCAACATATAAAATTTCTTTTTTCTTTCACCAGAAAGGCAACATATAAAATGAAGCTTATTAATGGAAGCCTTACTGTACAGTGATTGGTATTCTTCATTTGGCATGCTTCCAGCAGACCTCCTTATACCTATGTAATTGAGACGAAAATCAAACGATAAATAAGGAAAAAAAATTTAAATAATAATCTCTTCTAAGGTGAATAACAATTGTAGATATTTCTGAATTTGTCAATCAAAATGAGATGAAATCTAATCCCTCAAAAAAAAAAGCACAAAAGCTCAAAATTGCAAGCACTGAACAAAACTCGATGAAAAGAGGATTTTCGTGTGAAAAAAGATCAAATATCAAGCATAAAAATCCTGTGGACCTAACAATTATACATCTTATACCTTCAATATTACATCTGGTGCGCTCTGAAATTGTATGTTTCACCTATACGAAAGATATTTTTTTATTAAAAAAGTTAAATTCTGGCACATTTATACGAACTATAAAAAATATCAAAGAAAGAATCTGATACCTGTCTTTTCTTCCCGATGCAATCCCAATTAAAGGGTTTGAACTGACCATTCCAGGAACCAAGAAGGCCTAACAAATTTCAGAACGCAGTTTTTATAATAATACCATATAGCATTATTGGAACTGATAAATAATAGGCAGTACCGGTTTCAAACTTTCATACTGGTACTTAATTGTACAAAACAAAAAAAGAAACTAAATTTAAGAAACGTCAATTACCGTGAGAAAATTGTGCTCGGATTATTCGACTCCATACATCACCTTGAATAACTTGTTGCAACATGTCCTAAATCCTTAAAGAACCAATATTAGTCTAGCAAGATCAGATGAAAGCACCAAAACATATAAGATCACATTTTTACAATTGAGTTTTGAAGAGACAGAAGAAAAAAAGTTTAACCTGGGCTATACAAAAAGAATCGCACATCAATCCGAAAAAGTATAAAAAAATCTTCATGCACAGTGGGCTCTGAACAAAATTAAACGAAATTGTTCCTTTGTTAAATTCAACCAGACAATGAAAGCTCAATTTATTTTTCTTGCATTCTTCAAACTTTAACATTTTGCAATGATGCTTTTTTGCCGGTTGTTAAATATCAAGATCATTCTTTACTGGAAAAAAATATTAAATAGAATAATAAAAATTAAGTATGAGAAAATTTATTGTATGGTCCAACGCACTAAAGTTGCAGCCTTTGAGAAGTAACTGAGACATCAGGAATAGATACCAGAAACAGATCTGACCTGAGGAGGGATGCAGCCAAGAATCCATGTAAACATAAATGACAGGTTTCTAGAACACACTCGCAACAGCCTCCAAGAGCATCAAATTTTGAAGTGTGCAAGCTACAAAGGAGGAAGATGGAATGTAAATATGAAATTTGAGGCGATGAGAGATGCATGCTTCACCAATATACAACAAAGAAATGAGAGAGAGATCATATATACCAAAAATCATGTAAATACATGAAAAATATAAAAACTCTGAAGAAAATAAAATGCCATCTCTCTTACCATAATCAAACACAACAACAACTCATTTTTTTTCCACCAATTGGTTACCTGGTATACTGTGTCCCATCTTCCTTTCACTATTTTGGTTGGTGAACATGACATTTCCTAAACACCTATAATGCACTTGAATAGAGGCAAAAATAAAATAAAGGAAATCAATGCCAGGACATTATAAAAATAAAGGTGTAAAGAAGAGGGGAAGAGAATATAGACTACCTGGTACACTGTGTCCCATCTGTCTCTCCCTAATTTGTCCAAGTAACCTGTGAGCAACACGATTCCTGCTGAGCTGTTGCAGAAGGGAGGGGAAGAGAAAATAAAGGCGCAAAGAAGAAATTAAGAAGAGAAAATGACAGATTGAAGCAAAAATAGAGGTTATGATAGCAGTTCATCAGCAAAAGAAGAAAATAATCACAGATTTGAAAGAGAAATCACAAAATAGAGTCGTCAAGAAGAAATTTTGAACACAAAAATTGTCAACTTTTAGAAAATATTTCAAAACCTGTCCATCAGGGGTATAGCAAGCCGCACTGACGATTTCATGCAAATCTGTCCAATCTACAATCTGATGGTGAGGGATGCTCCAGATGAGTAGCTTCTCATGAAGAGGCCCACTTATGAAGTATTGGTCCTCAACTGGATGCAGGTCTCTACATCAAATCATCAAAATAAAAAAGTACCATCATATAATATTTTGCTCAAAATAAAAGACGTATTTTATGCATTACCAATAAAGTCAATGTAAGCTTACTATAATCACTAAAACGATTATTATCAAATACGATCTAACAAAATTGAGAGGGATCATACTAATAATTGCTTGTACCTTATCCTTGTGATGGAAATGCACCGCCATGTTATTTTTGTCGAGTCGATTCTTTAAAATAATCTGGAAGGAGGAAAAACCAAAACAAAACTCACTGTAGGTACATCATATTTTTTATGTACATTGTGAAAATGAAGATTTAAATAGAACAAAATTTTCACATTTTGATTAATGTATTGGCACACACTGATACTATACATGTAACAGAAATGACCAGTAACCATGGCATCACTTGTTAAGAATACTGAAAAATTCAATCACATATAATCAACCTCCTAAAATGCATTAGGAAGTATCATAATCTTTATAATTTTTGTACGCAAATAGTACCAACAATGGCTCAGAGATCAAATATACCTGAGTTTATATACAATAAAAATAGCTAATAGACATAGCTAATAAATAAAAACAAAAAAAATTACCATTAAAAATGTGAAATTTTGACCCTTTATCTAGTCTGACCCTTTTTAGTTCATTATCTCATCCCTTCCAGACCATTTCCGATCCCAATTCCGAGTCAATTCGAACATATCGCTCAATAGCTATTGATGCGGCAAGGCGTAGTGAAATCTAAAATCAGTATAGTAGACAACGAACAGAAGGAAAAAAATCAACATGGAGGAGCAAAACTCAACGGAGAGAAAGAGAGCACTGAGAGGACAAAAAAAGAAAGAAAACGTCGCGAGAGAGTCCTCGAACCTGATTCCTTGTGAAAATGGAGCACTTCCAACAGAGGAACAGATGATCTAATTATTCCCTCAGTCCAAGCTTTCGGGAGAGATCGGAGGCTGCTGCGATTTAACGACGAAAAGCGGCAGCGGCAGGTTCTCTTGTCTAGGGCAGCGCGTAGAGAGAGTAAAAGAGAGAGAAGATGAGAGGCAGAGAGACGTGAGGAGCATACCTCAGTCTGTACTCGAAAAGGGGAGAGTAGAAGTATCCAGAAGAGATCTATACGAACAGGATTTATTTAATCGGACGGATGAGATCGAATGAGCAAAACGAACGGTCAGGATTGAAATACTGTTCGAACAACTGTTTACTCACAGTTGTTTCTGAGGCGGATTCAATTCTCCGCATTAATATATGTTTTGATTTTGATTCTTACCTCTCAATCATGGTCTTCAGATTTGCTATTATTTTTTTTCTATGAAAAAAAAACAAAATTGAAACTGTTGTTAACAACATTTTATAGGTTTTCATAAGTACGTATTTTATGAGTTTAATTAGACCTACCATTTCTCAGCTTTTTCGGTACAGAAGGAATGTGACCGAATGGACGAAAGGATCGAAACGGGTTCTTCTGTGGATAAAACTCATATAGGGTGCGTTTGGATATGTGTAGGAAGAAAGGAAGAAAGGAAAAAGTATTGGAAAATGTGTAACTTTGTGAAGAATTTGAATTGTTTATAATTTTTTTTTTCTTCTTCTTCTTTCTTCCAACGATCCAAACGCACCCATAGGAAAAAGAAACAACCCGTATATGTTACTTAAGGCTCCGTTTGGATGGCTTCTTTCCGGAATAAGGAATAAGAAATAATCACTTTTTACCAATAAATTTATTTCTAACCATCCAAACTCTTCACAAAAGTTACACACTTCCCAATAAATTTACCCATTTCCAATAAATTTCTTCCCTTCTTCCTTCTTCCTATCTTATTCTCAACGCATCCAAACGGAGCCAAAGAAATTAAGAAAATCTATGAAAGTTGGCAGATATTAAATAAATAATAATGCACTATAAAGTCACGGAAAGTAAGAAGATAATAACTGAGCTATATCTCTGGAACAAATATCATTGAACAAACTGTGCTCTATATAAGGCTCTGTTTGGATAGGTGTGGGAAAAAAGGAAAGAAGGGAAGAAGTGGAAAGAAGTATTGGGAAGTGTATAACTTTGTGAAGAGTTTGGATTGTTTATAATTTTTTTTCTTTTCTTGTTTCTTCTTCCTACTTTTTCTCAACGCATCCAAACGAAGACTAAAAGAAGAATTATTCTTGTGTAAAATAACAAAGTCTTCCTCTGACATTCTCTTGCTCCTTTGTATTATTTTTAAGTACAGAAGAAGCGGAGAACCGTTTAAAGTGGAATGATGTTTCTTTTCTGAAGAACGACCGCCACTTCTGATTTTTAAATATTTTTTTAAAAAAATTATTTATCCTGCCACTTTTGATTAGTTCCAAAGCTACTTTCAAATAATTCTGACTTATGAGTGTCCCATATTATATGCGCATCCACCTCATGAAGAAAAAAACTAATATTATAACTCAACTTATAAGTAGAATAAAATTCCTGTGATCTTCTTTATATATATAATTTTTTTGTTAATTAGAATTTTAAACCAAGTCAGATACAACAAGATAATTTGAATAGACTGCAAAATGGTACAACGGGTCTACACTAATTTGACAAATTCATGTAAAATTTAAAACATTCCAATATTATGTTGCGCTCCACGGCTCCAGTATATGACCATTCGTGGCATATTCCTTGTATTAATTTAGGGGATGTTTGGATAGGTGAGAATAGGGGCTTATTCTAGAATAAGCTAATTCTGAAGAGATCCAAACAGATACGGAATAGGGTATAGGGGCTTATTCAGGCCCTAATTCTTATTCCAGCGAAATGTTGGAATTAGAATACGTTGCGGAAGGATATCAATAAAAAAACGTTCAGGAAATTAATATTTTAATCCCGCGATATATTTTTAAATCACCTGACGAAGAGAGAGAGAATTCAATACTCCAACCACACCTTCCGTTCTTATCTCTTCCCTGTTCCTTCCTCTTTCCCAAAAAGCTTGGTACCTTGAAAACTCCGGCAGATCTACTTTGATCGGAGGTGTAATTGACCTTTTCGTTGACACCATCGACTTCTACACTCCTAACTGAGAAGGAAGAGGTCCGATTGTTGGTGAGTCCCTGAAAATTTCGTCCCTAATTACCTTTCGATTGATTTAGAAAAGGTTCGAGATGTTACTTGTATTTTTTTGAAGTTTTCAATTTGGATGAACTCTGACAAGGCTTGCGCCCTGTCAGAATATTCTTAATTTGTGCGGTACTGTTATAATTTTTTTTTAACACACACAATACTTGCTTTTTCATGAACTAAAATAAATCAGGCGGATTTAACACACACAATACTTGCTTATTCGCAACTAAGTCTCCTATCCTTTACAATCCTGTTATTTTCATCAAAAGTTTGATATAATTTCACTAGGCTTTCGAATTAAACATACTATTTCTCTATGGCCATTTATCTGTTTGTTATATTGTAGGAATAGGATAACTTATTGTCTATAGCAGAAATAATAACCTAACCTTGGACAAAATTAACAATTACTTCCAAATGATGTTGTTTCCCTCAACAACACTGATTGTGTTCTGATTTTTCTGTGACAGATCTGTGACATCATCTCCAAGTTTGACAATAAGGAGTTCTTGGTCTTAAAAAGGTATTTTGATCAAATCCAACTTGTTTTCAATTTCTTTCCAATTTTATTTTGTTCATATGTCTCACCAGAGTTTTGAATATGAAAATGAGATGACTTGATATGAACCTCGAATGTTCAATACTATAAGCATAATAATTTCTTTCTGTGCTAAAGAATACCTACACTGTAGAGTAATGCATAAACTTTTCTTTGCTGTTAGGTTTGTGTACTGCTTGATATTTTCGTTTGTTGAAAGGTTTACTGCTATTTACACGAGATAATTTTAGGGCAATAATACTATAGATTGTTACATGGTTACAACATTGATAGGATTACGTATTACCTAGGCCAAACAAGAAAGAAAAAAGAAGTAGGTGCTTTTATACTTTACATTTCAATGCAAAATTTGCTGATTTCTGTTTTGATTTCATGATACGATAAATTAATGCAATTAATTTATCATACCAAGTAGTCTACTGGCCTTGTCAGAGTTAACCTAATACATAATCAACTCCTTTAGTGAAATGGAACTAGTGTGCGTTTCAAGTTCATCAAAGAAGAAGGGAAAAACTACAAGCGATGGCAATCCTCCTGCTCCGTTAGATCCCAAACGGCAAAAAGATTGGACCATACATGAAACTAATGTACTCATAGATGTTGTACAGCAATATCAAGCTGCACATGGTGTTAGTGGGTTCTCCTTTAGCAACACAGTATGGTCAGTGCTTCACAAACAATTCCAGGACACAATACCTGATACCATACGCGATAGGGAAAAACTAAAAAACCAAATGAAAGTGCTGCGCGAACGTTTTCTGATTTGCTACGATCTAGTAGATAACAAGAGTGGTGGCTCCTGGGATTATGTAAAACAACGCCCTGGAGCACCCTCCGATCAGGACTATGAAGAGATGGTCAAGGTGAGAAAATTATATTTCAATAATATGAATTTTTTCTCATTAGATGTGACTTTTGTTTCGTACTGTCATTTATCTTCACTTGTGCACATTAACAGGCCAAAGGTGGGAAAGCAAATTTCCTTCTACCTTCTCCTACTGACCCAACCAAGGGTACTTTTCCATGGTACGAACAGATGCGTACAATGATCGGCGGGCAATCATCCAGGGGGAATGCTTCCAAGCCTTCCTGGGATTGTGAGGGAGAAAACTCTCAGCAACTGCCTGACACCCAGTGGAGCGCCCGACCATCTGAACAAGGCAGTTCAGATGATGGTCGGGAGTTCCCTAACAACACGGAGGTTAGTTCACCTCCACGCCGATCATACTCTCAGAGAAGCTATCCTGTATCCCAAAGCTCTGGGTCGAAGAGGAAGAGTACTGATGAATCTGCAGGTGAAGGCAACTCCAGAAGGAAGAACAAGGGAAAGAGTTATCGGGAAAGGCACCAAAAGAAGGACGAAGAGCTGCAGAAACTGGCCGTAGCCGGCCTGGAAATTGCCAACAGCATCAAAGCCGTGGAAACGCAAGAGATGGACCAGATGGAAGAATGCATTGCTAAGATGAATGAATTTGGGTATTCTAGTGGTCCAGAATTTGACTACATACTGCGCGAGATAGAATTCTTTAGCAGACGAGTCTGGTTTCTGAAGGCTACAAAGGAGATGGTTACAAACTGGTTGGCTGGGACTAAACTCTTCGGCAGCCAGCCTCAAGCAGAAAATAACCCCTACGGGTTCACTGCCCTGCTGTCCAGAGGTCAAGTCATGCCTGCATATCCCAACCCACGTAACCATGGTGGATACAATTATTATCCTCCACCAGATTTCTGATCCATTTCACTGCGCCCATATTTCACTAATGCGTTGCTCAAGGAAAGGCTGTTAGGAGTTGCTTTTTGGTTGTGTGTTAGGACTTGTTGCAACTAAGTTGTCCTAGTTTGTTAGGATTTATTTGGGGTGGGACTTTCTTTCATCCAAGTTATGTTCTATTTAGTTCAGGAGTAGGTTTCAGTAGGTTTCAGGAGTAGGTTTCAGTAGGTTTGTGCTGTTATGTATTAAGTAGGATTGGAACAGTAAGTGATGAGCCTTGAAGTTTATTGCTGTAACTTCATCTTATGTATTCAATTATGTTTTGTACTCTAAAGTTAACTTTGATGGGAGTATCATTTAAGGAACCATTATGTAGGGATTGCATTTTCAGTATTTCTTCTGCCATTGATTTCAGATTATTTAATCTTACTATTGTGATGTTTCATATTTTTGCTAGATTACTTATACTTATGCAATTTTTACCAATCTGTAGAAAAATTACTAACTTTTATGTTATTTGCCTCCTATATTAGGTTCGATAGCAATGCCTCGCAACTTGGATGAAAGAAAGAAGAGGAAGCGACAACGCAATTATCAAGCAGCTCTTTGGTGGTATAATGCAGCAGTCCAGTTTGCTATTCGTTGGAGAGACTTGAGGCGCGAGGGGAATGAAACTGGTGCTGAACGTATAACACGACACTTGAACAACCACCCTTCAGTGTGTCATAACCATTACCGTCTTAACCCATCTAACTTCAGAATTTTGTGCGATGAACTTAAGCTTCGGGGGTTAGAATGCCAAGGTGATGTCATACTTGAGGAGTGTGTGGGGATGTTTCTTCAGATGGTTGCGCAAGGAACTACCATGCGAGGATTGGCGGAGGATTTCCAGCATTCTGAAGAAACGGTTTGGAGATACATACATTTGGTAAGAGCTGGACTGCTCAGAATGAAGCGTGATTACATCAAATTGCCGGGGCCTGATGCACAAGTACATCCTAAATTACGAGAAGGGACACAATACTATGCATTCAAGGTACAAATACCCCCCACTGTTATATTTAGTTGTCAACAGAAGAAATAATATTTAGTAAAAATTCAAGCATCAGGGAAGAAAATGATTCTGACTTATTAGTTTTTTTTCCTTTTGCTTTATCTTATGAACTCACTAGAATGGCACCTGGTAAAGCATAAAACATTTTTTTTAAATATAAAATATTCAAATACAGATTACTCCTTAGTTAATTTCTGATATCAACATTATTCTGGTAAAAAGCATTGATTATTCTGTATCTGTGCAAAACAAACAAAAAGATACACCCCTAATTACCAGCAGAGTCTAGCAACAAAAAGATACACCCCTAATTAAACCAAACATAATAGAGCCAATTATATAAAATTGATCCATTGCGATACATGAAATCAAAGCAACAATCATCCCATAATAGATTATCAAATTGATAACACAATTAAGATAATAAGACAATTAGAAGTACACATATAAGATTAATATAAAATGAATTTGCTTTTCTCTCTGTACAATTTCAATTTTGACTTATACAAAAGCATTTGGTTATTGTAGGATGCAATAGGTGCTATAGATGGAACACACATCCCTGCGTTTCCTGATACAGATGAAGAATTCAAGGAACGGTGGAGGAACAGGAAGGGTAATATTACACAAAATGTCATGGCAGCAGTCGACTTTGATGGGAGATTTGTTGCTGTCCTTGCAGGCTGGGAGGGATCCGGTCACGACAGTCTGATATTGCGTAAAGTCGTGGAGAAAGGTTTTACGATCCCAGAAGGACGGTATTACCTTGTTGACGGTGGATATCCAAATACCCACCAATTTCTAAGCCCATACCGTGGTATAACATACCACTTGGCACAGTTTCGACAACGGAGGATGGAGAATCGGTACGAAAATGGTCAGGAATTGTTCAATCACCGACACGCCCAGCTGCGGAATGTCGTTGAGAAAACATTTGGCATTCTTAAAGGTCGATTCAGACTTCTGAAAGATATGCACCAGTACAAGTATGATTTCCAGACAGACATTGTCCTTGCGTGCTGTGTAATTCACAATTTTCTCATTCGACATCCAAACTCTCATGGTGACAACCTTCCAGAGGAGGCCTATAGCGATGAAAGTGATGGCTCGGATACTGACGATCCCTCTACGTCAGGGGTTGGATCCATGGCGGCAGGTTCTAGGCGCACTGATGCTCAAAGAGGGAGTGAGATGAGAGATAAAATTAGAGATTTGCTGTGGAATTCAAGGTGCGGTAATGCTGAAAGTTGAATGAAATGTGGCACGGAGCTGACTTTGGAAAATCCTGTAGTAAGTTTTCTATCTCTTTGATAGCTTAAGTACTAATGTTTAAGAACAAATGTACAAATTGGTACAAGCTGAAGAACAAATAGGATACCAACCAGTGGGGTATTTTTGGAATTAGGTCGAGAGAAATCCTTGTTGATTAATAACTGTTTGTCCAACAATAAATATGAACATTGATAACAAATTGGTAGGAATTAAGCTGATGTCAAAGTACTTGCTGCTCAGTGTAACCCCAGTGGGCTGATGTCAAAGTAAGATAATAATAGCAGTAAACAATGGTAGGATAAAAGTTGGTTAATTTGATTAATCCATGGATATCATTGTCTTAACTCTGTAAATGTTCAGCCTAGAAAAAGGGGAAAAAAAGGTGGGATAAGCATGGTATGCTCTGCACCAGAATTTAACTATCTGTCGATTGTCCATTCATGTATATTCCGGAGTTGAATAGAATTGTGGATTGGTTGAGTCAAGCTTCTCCTCCCGATGAATATGTATGCTCCCGTTATCTATCTGAGTGTGTTTGCTCCTATTTCTTTCTTTGGCATTACACCCCGCCCGAGTAAGAGAGTGATTGTCCTACAGGATAGTTAGTGGTCTATTAAAAACACATATCTATGCAAAGATATAATTAAGTTAAGTAAATATGTAGAAGTGAAATTTCAACTACTATTTTGTTTGTTTGAGTTCTTAAGCTTTCTTTTTTTTACAAGATTTTAGGGGACAACATTATGCCACTTCTTACTAGGCTTCACCGTAAATTAATGCAAGAAGTCCTTTACTTGA
Organism: Rhynchospora pubera; assembly: GCA_028095005.1. Classification (NCBI taxonomy): domain Eukaryota; kingdom Viridiplantae; phylum Streptophyta; class Magnoliopsida; order Poales; family Cyperaceae; genus Rhynchospora; species Rhynchospora pubera. Next base: position 104,307,577 of record CM051461.1, on the reverse strand, counting down.
CATTATTTCTCATTATATGTGCAATGACTTGTATAGTGCAGGTGATCGAGCTGTTTTGAAAATATTTGATTTCACAATTGTTCATCTGTGCAGGTCAACAGTGGAAGATAAGTGTAACATTTTAAGGTCACCAGGATGCTTTGCGAAGGTTGTGGAATGTTTTCTAAAGTTTAATTGCTTAGTCATGGTATATTCCTTTTTCCTGTTTAATAATTACTGACTCTTAATCAGTAGAGAACGTAGGTGAGTGTTTGTTCATTGTGAGGCTAGTTATTGTGTTTTAATTTACTGTTCTATTTTTAAAAAAATTCAGTGTGTTGTGGTAATTACTCTTCTTTAATTAGCAGTGCCTAGGAAAAATCCTAGAATTCCGTCTGTTTTCTGGATTTGGAGAAGTCGAAGTCTTTGTTTCAGACTACATTTTGAACAGGGTGATAATCTTTCACTTATGTTCGTTTATGGTTATGCTTAGTACGAAACTCATTACTAACGACGAATGGTTACAGAGGGTCGATTTTTGGTTAGGTACAATTGGTCAGGGGATTAATGTAACTTGTGAGGTACAACAGTTATTAGGAAATAATCGAGTTCGAGCTGTAGCTATGAGTGCTACAGATGGTTTAACCAGAGGAATGGAAGTGATTGATACAGGGGCTGCTTTAAGTGTTCCAGTTGGTGGATCGACCCTCGGACGAATTTTCAACGTTCTTGGTGAGCCTATTGATAATTTAGGCCCTTTAGATATTAATACAAGATCTCCTATTCATAGATCTGCACCTGCTTTTGTACAATTAGATACAAGATTATCAATCTTTTTCGATGGAATTGTTTGATCTGAAAGGAGATCTTCTATAATTTTGCACGTAAGGAGTTATTTCTTGGTTTCGCCCAGTCATTAATAACTTGATTATTTTGAGATAATAGTAGATAGAAACAAGGCTCGTAAGGAGTAATGGCCTTTGATTTCACCTGTTTCGGCCTGTGATTTATAAATTGCTTCGGCACAGAACAAGAAACGATCTCTCCAACGCATAAATGGTTGTGAGTTTACATTTTCATCATCTTTGGTAAAATCAAGTCCACCACATAAACATTCATAACATGCTCTACCGTAGTTTTTTGCGGATAATCCCAATTTTGGTTTAATAGTACATCCCAATAGAGGACGACCATACTTGTAGAGCGCCCACTTTGCATAGATTAGGCATATTGGCCTTCCAACCTATTTTAGTGGAAGGGCGCGCTATTTGTTTACACCCATTGGTTTGTAAGGGTTTTAATGCAGACTTTGATGGAGATCAAATGGCTGTTCATTTACCTTTATCTTTGGAAGCCCAAGCGGAGGCTCGTTTACTTATGTTTTCTCATATCAATTTGTTATCTCCTGCTATTGGAGACCCTATTTGTGTACCAACTCAAGATATGCTTATCGGACTCTATGTATTAACCACCGGGAGTCGTCGAGGGATTTGTGCAAATAGGTATAATATAGGAAAAGATCAAAACAGGGCTTACACCAAAGAACCTAATCCCCATAGAGTAAAGATCCCTACGAGTTAAGGGTTTTTGGAGAATCACAAATAAAATAAGTGGATCCAATTTTCTCTTCCAAAGAGCCTTCTCTACAGGGGACCTCTCCGTAGGACTCGAACCCAGATAAAGTTCTGACCATCTGTCAGAGAAAAAAGAATGAATGGATCTTGTAGGATTCCCAAGAAATTCTTCGATTTCTTCCGGAAGCAGATTATTATTCATCCGCTTTTCACCTTGTTCTTTGTTGAATATTAATGCTAACTGTTGCATATTGTTGCTCTATTTTCATATGATGACTATTGCTTAATAAGTGCCTTATTTTAATATATGTTGTGTATAATATTTTTTGGTTATGATGGCTGTTGTGTATATCAGTGTGTACTACTTTGTTCTCTGGTTTACAATAGTCTCTGGAGAGATGGCGCCAAGATGGACTTTGCGCCAAAATAACATTGATGGTTGTCTCCAAAAAAAAAAACCTTATAAATCAATCAAAAAGAATAATTTAAGTTTTCGATGCTCCCCTTATTCTTATCCACCATAACCAAACACGCCAGAATAAGCTCATGGATAAGGAGTTTTCAGGATTGGGTAATTCCTTATTCCTATTCTAATTCCTTATGCAAGGACCTTCCAAACACACCCTAAAGTGTTGCTCCGTCTCCGTGACAAGATAAGCAACAAAAACCACCCGTTGTGCATCCTTTATTTTATTTTATTTATTATTATTATTATTATTATTATTATTATTATTATTATTATTATTTTGGGAGCATTCATCCCGTAGGAGACCCATTGTGCATCCTAATTTATAAGCAAAAGGCTATCCATAATGGAAATGTTCGACCTTTTTTCTTGTTCAAAAAATAAGAGCAAATTGGTATTTGTTTCAACCTTTGGAATGCGGTTATACTTTTGTCTAGAAAAGTAATGTGCGAATGTGAGCATTTCCCGAAATTTCATATTCCCTTGTCTTACTTTAATTAGCTAGGCTCTGTGTAACGTTTTTATTGGTTCTTTTTTTTTTTTAACTCAGTGGATATCTATGCAAGAGATGTTATCTTTAATATATTTTTTTATTTCTTTAATGCAATTTTTTCTTTTGGCACTTCTATTAATTAAGTAGTCTCCTTCGTCGTAATTAGGAACCTCCTGGGCTGTGTTCAAGAAATAATGAAAAAAAAAGTAAGAAAAGAAAGTGTAAGAGAACAAATAAGGTTTACTTCTAAATTTGGAGTTGAACAAATTGATCAAATTTCTATATAGATTTTATCTTCATTACTCTTCGTTCACTCAAGTTTTTATTGTATTTTTTAAATTTGGAAGCAGATGAACTTCTTGGGAGTAGACCCCTAGAGAAAACACAATATATATTAAATTTTAAGCACTTCTTAGTGTTTAATCAAATCCAACTCGCAGTATAAATAGCAGTAATTTAGATTTGTGCTAAATCTCATACGGTGCGTAAAATAAGCAATCCTGTCGAAGATGAATAAGTCTGATCCAAGGACTGAACAAGAGGTGAATAAGGACGAACAAGACTGTTCGAATAAGAAGCTTGTTTGTTCCTTGTTCCCAAAAACCAGGAACAATAAGGGGTTGAACAAACTCCTCTTTGAATAAGTCCTTGTTCATAACTTAATTGGTTTGCGCAAATAGGTGCTTATTCGTGAACAGACTTGTTCGTGCACATTCCAAACACATCTTGATCAATCTATTAAAACGTTTCCTTATGTGCCTTTGGATGTGTTGTGTTTATTTTCGATTAAATCATTACGTCACTACACGCGAATAGAAAAAGACATACATGAAATACGAAATTAGGGCTGTCAAACGTGCAAAACAAGCACAGAATCCAGCGTTTCGTTTTCGTTACGTTCCAGCCAACGAAACAGAAAAATATTTCGTTTATATTCCGTTCCAGTCAATGAAATAGAAAATTGTTTCGTTTACCTTTTTGTCCTTCATTTACAAGTGATTTCAGCCCATTTTTGTGTTTTGTTTCGTTCCGCTTCAGCTTCAGTTTTGATTTCGTTCTGTTTTCAAAAATGAAATAGATTTTTTTATTTCGTTTAATACAAAATGTAAACATAAACGTCCGAAACGGATGGTTTTTGACAGCCGTATACGGAATGAAATGACACGAAGTGTGTGAGGTGATTTGGAGGCCAATATAATATCAGTATATCACTTAGATCTAAATTGAGTCTTTTTATAGAATTTGTAGGTTCTAATTGAAATAAGCCTTGACCGTTCCAAAATAAATTTTGAATATTTTTCTTGATTTTTATGTATTTTACGGGAACATTATTTGAATTTTGGAAAGTAATCAACATGTTAACATTCTGAAAATAACTAATTAAAAATTACTTGTGAAATTTTTTACATGAAAAAATAGTTCGTAATTTTTCAACGTTATTCTTAAGAAATAATATTAACGAATATGGGGGATTGTACTAAACAGATGGTTTTAAATGATTTCTTTTTTTTTTTTAAGGGCCAGTTTTACACTTGCCGTGTCTGTTTGGTTTAAATTTGAACACAATATAGCGCACTATGTACCCCCGAATATGACATGTTTCAAACACTACACATAAATAAGCAAGACACCATTTTTTTTCTATTTGGAAATAAGAATATTTATTTAGGACATATTCCGATCAATAGAATTTTATTCCTCGTCTGTGTATAATAGAATTGAATGCATTATTTTTAGATATACAGCAGAGTCACACTGAACTTTTATTTTTAAATTGATTTTTATGCGAACAGCACGACAAGTAAACTTGCTAAATTATAAACACCCATCTGTTGATAACTTACAACTATGCCTTTTCTTTAAAAAAAAAGAACACAACTAAACCATTCATCATTGTCAATTCGTCATCAATCATCACCGCTTTTGTTTGTAGCCTTATAAATTCATTATAGATCTTATATAAATTATAAGGTCTAATTCGATCCTTTATCGTACTTAGGCCACCAGCTAGGCGAGTGCTAAATGTTAATGCACCGAATTCCGACCATAGTCTTGACTCTTGAGCGGAGAGAAATTAAATGAAGGAATCACCTTGATAGGATAGAAAAATGGGCCACACGGACACGGGTGGGTGATGCCACACTTGACACCTATCTTACGAGGTCCAATCTCGTCGTTTTCAATGTTTGGCACCATAATATATCCCAACCTAAGATTCCCTCTCATTTTAAAATTTCTTAATGGTCCATTTCCTAACTCAAAAAGTTTCATGATAGCACTAACTAAAACATGCTTTACTCTTTTTTTTTTTTTTTGTTGATGGGTAACTTTGCTTTAATTTAGACACGACGACTCGAAAAAAAAGCTGTCTCGTTTTCTTTCCCAATGGTCTCTCTGCTTTTTCATTTGGAGATGTCACTTGTCAACTTAAAAAAGCTTTATAAATTAATTAAATGTAACTTTCCAAATTCAAACGGCAATGCGGCATCTTCATTCAGTTTTGTAATATGAATAGCATAATCATTTGCATTTAAAATGTAAAGTGGCGAAGGACGGTTCGTCGGTTCCCTTGAACATACGATTGCTTGTCTGCCAGAAGCAAAAAAAAAAAAGTAATAAATTAAATAAATACTTAGAAGTTGTACCTTTCTAATTTTTTTTCAAACTCATTCTGACTTGTGTACTGTTTGTATTCTGTACCCATCTGACTTGAACCAATACCGCAAGAATAGTTTTTTGACAGCCACTATATCATCTGTAAACATGACCTTGCGACTCCGTACACACTTCCATATTTCCATCCTTTTAGGATTTATTAAGTAGTACATATGGTGCATAAGCAGAGATGGATTTAAGTGTAATAGGGGTGTCAATATCACCCTTATTTTTTATAAAAATATTATTATAAATGAGTATTTGTAATTATAAAATATAAATTTGTTATATAGACTATATATTTGAACCCCATAAAATTTTAGGTGAGTTTTCATTAGTGAACTCCATACATATTTTATAAAATTTTTTTTTGGTGAGATCTTTTTTGGGTGGATTAACAATTTATGTCTCTAACGCATTATTACCATAAACAATTCATTTCAATAGCCGAGAACAGAATTGTTGTTTTCACTTTTGGTTTGTGGGCCCTTCAATTAATTAATCAGGTTCAAAAAATAGTCCAAAATGAACAGTTTTATAGCCCAGCCAACCGTGAACCCCTTGAAAAATTTTCTGGCTCCGTCCCTGTGCATAATTATTTTTTTGTGCATTCTGAAATTTACGTCTGATTTATTTTAAAACGATAAAACTAATTTAACCAAATCAACATATATATTAAACATTTATAACAATTAAAATTTCATAATATTTCAGTTTTTTTTTATTTTCTAAATATTACTTTTCCGGGATGCAAAATGATTGTAAACCAATTTTTTTTGAAATACGATAATCTAAAAATTGAAAATATAAATTTTTTTTATTAGATTTAAGTAGACATATCAAATTGGTTAGCTACATTTATCATTTGTAATAAAAATATGGCTTATATATATAAATATTTCTGCTTTATACTATAAACCATAATGGAAACACAGAAAATTGTAGAATAATGACAACAAAAGAACACCTACAGGCCACAGCACCCACAGAGTTAAAAAGGTGTTGTCCCCTCTTCCCTTTCTTTCCCAGTTTCACTTTCCCTACTACCTATTCTCTCTCTTCTTTCCTTTTCGCTTTACCTCTCTCTCTCTCTCTCTACTGCCCCAACTTCACCTAATCTAATAAACCACACCACCTCTACCTCCACCTCCTCCTTCTTCAAATCAGAAACCCTAACCCAAGATGGAGACATCAGTTCTCACCTTCGTCGCATCTCTTGTTACTCTACTCGCGATCTATTGTCCAGGCATAGTCTCTTCTAACTCGGAAGGAGACGCTCTTTACGCGCTCAGAAGCAGCCTCTCTGATCCAGATAATGTGTTGCAGAGTTGGGATCCTACTTTGGTGAATCCTTGCACTTGGTTTCATATCACTTGTAATCAGGATAACAGAGTCACACGAGTGTGAGTTCAGTTTTTTTTTTTCTTTGTTTTTTTACTGTTTTATGAAGTTTTGGATTAGAATGTGCGAAAGTGAATTAGTTATATTTGGTATACCTGTTGGAATTCAGTTTACTTGGGAAATGAATAGTTTGTTAATTTATACATGGAGGTTGATCAAGCTTAATTGGGTAAATAATTGAGAGTTATTTGTGTGATGTACTTATATTGGTTGAGGTCTAAGGAGTAAATTAGAATAGTAAAATTGAATTATTTTCTTTTATAGTGAGCTGCTTGTAAAGTAAATATTTAATTTTGTTGTTTGTTAATTGTTATTGCAAATCTACATGTCTAAAATAAATAAATAAATAAATAAATAAATAAGATAAGGCACCGCTAATTCTCCATGATCCGGGAGACCATGACTGATTTTAATTCTAGGATGTCCCTTATGTACTTATCTTGATCTGTAGGATCTGAGTGACCATCACTCAAGGCACTCCCACCTTACTCATCCACTCCCAAAAATGACTATAATATCCTCTCTTCAGGGCTAAAATCTGAGAATATCAAAACAGAAGAGGAGGTTATTTTGGTCATTTTCAGGAGTGAATGAGCAAGAGGGGAGTGAGCTGAGCAATTCCCGTAAAGTGGCATGAATTAAGATATGAGATACCGTAATTTTTGCTTTTTTCTTTTCATTTTGTTTTTGTGAAGCAGAGGTTCAGTTGTACACATCTCTTGACAAAAGTCTGATCAAATACATTACATCTTATATTTTTAAACCCTGTTTGTGTGCAGTGATTTGGGCAATTCAAATTTGTCAGGACATCTGGTTCCTGACCTTGGTCGGCTGGAGCATCTGCAATACTTGTGAGTTTTGCTTGTGATAGATTTTCAAGATTATTTGGACAGCACATTCATATTTAGTACTCTTAATATCCACCACTGTTGAATGCTGATACAACATGGTTGAAGTACATGACACAATTCATATTTGATTTGATAGCCCGGCTCTAATGGTATATTAGAAGGATTTTACCAGATATAATCAATTGTTGGATGATTCCTATTTAAAGGACTCGCACATTTTGTTCTGCACAAATTTAATCAAACAAAAAATGCTTTCATTATTTGGTTTATTAAATTTTCTCTAGTTATCTAAGAGGTGGGATATCTGGAAACCAACTTATTTAAACATGATGACTGCTGACAAACTCTGTTGGTATTGAAAGATAAATTTGTAAATATGTTCTCTATCATTTTGATTGGCTGTGGAAATTAAATTATGCACTCTGCAAATCTTTTGGCAACCAGCCATAGACAAAATAACTGAACAGTTAAATTATAAGAAACATTCCAAAATGACTAATCATTTTAAAATTGCACCATTAACACATTTAAGTGATAGAAATTAGAGAACTTTTGTAGAAGTTTAATAGTTTGATTGTGAGAAGTTTTAGCATCCATTGGTCATTATAAAAAAAGTTCTTATTATGTCCCCATAACTCAAATATTTAATATTGTAAATTTTCCTAATCTAAGATCATATTAAGTTGTGAAGTTTGCTTAGCTTGACCCACCTGATATTGTCAATCACCATGGTTGGTAGTAAATGTGCAACAACTGTAAATTTCTTTTGAATCTATTATACAGGGAGCTGTATAAAAACAATATCCAAGGAACAATACCAGCAGAGCTTGGGAACCTCAAGAGCCTCATTAGCTTGGACCTTTACAACAACAACTTAACAGGAACTATTCCCCAGGAGCTTGGGAACCTGAAGTCTCTTGTTTTCTTGTAAGCTCTTTATTTTTAAAACAGCGAACTAACAAAATTTCCTGAATTACCACAAGCTCACATCTGGTGTAGTACACTGTACACCAGGAGTTGTCAAAATCTGGACCATTCAGCCAAGTCTAAAATGTACACTCCTTGAAAACTGTCCTGTGAAGGCATCAAACCGTGCAGATCACAAAACCTGACCACTCTGCAATGTGGAGTAATCCAAGTGATGCGGACTCTACCACGGCGTTTCAAATTTCACGTTACAACTCTTAGTATATTGTTCTTTGTACACTTTTGATCCAAGTTTCGTCTCACATCAGGTAGCATTGCGTTAAAAACACTTGCATGTTTAGTCTAAGAAAAGATGAAAACACTTGAAGTTGATGAAGAGTATTAGCATAAATCTGTGCATATTGAATCATTGGTCTTATTTTCGTGTATCAAGTGCAATTGTTGTCTTGCATCCTGAGGAAGCCTTCCACTTCGTCTGTTTGTTCCTGCCCTTAAGTAGTAAAATTACCTTACTTTCTGAATTGCTGGCTTTGAGCTTGCCATTTAAGACCATCTGATTGTATTAATAAATTATATGCCAACTTACTTTTTTATAATATTTTCAGGCGGCTAAATGATAATCGTTTGACTGGGAGAATCCCAAGGGACCTTGCTAAAATCTCTAGCTTGAAAGTCGTGTAAGTTGTTATTTTGTTCATTGGCACATTTTATTAGGTATAATTGTCACTGATTAAATTTATTTGTAATATCTTTTCTCATTACAGGGACGTCTCTAGCAATGATCTATGTGGAACAATTCCCACAACAGGGCCTTTTGAGCACATCCCGTTGAACAAGTATTGTTCTCCTAGCTTTACTCTTTTGGTTAATTTTCTTCATAACCACGGTCATAAAAATAAATTCAATCAAATATGAGCATGTTTGCACTATTTACATCATCATAAAAAACTTTATGTTGAGTTTTGCTCAATGGCCTTCATTTTCTCAATGAGTTTTTTTGGTATACATTTGGCTGCCCTTTTTTTTTTCCCGAGCTTTGCAATTATGTTTGCAAAAACTTAACTTATTTAACTTTTTAAAAAGAGATAGGACTACTGATTGATATAACAGATCAAGACTTATAAGTGAAAGTGTATTGTAAGTATTAGCCTGCAACTCTTGTTTAGATTAAATAAGATCATTATCTGTATTAAAGGATTCTCTATTGTACTCTTCCAGTTTTGAGAACAATCCAAGATTGGAAGGCCCAGAATTGCAAGGGCTTGTGGCTTATGACATGAACTGCTAAAGCTGGGATGATGGTGCTGCAAACTCAGTCTCCCTCCTTTAGAAAATACTATATTATTATGCTTGAAAGTTAGCTTATTATGCTACATAAAGAGCAGAACAAGATCAAGTCATTGGGCCTTTTTGTACTATTGTTTAAGGATAACGGTTGTTATGTATTGTAGATATCTATATCAAGGTATGGTTGCCTCCAAATCGAAGTTTACCTCTTGTTTAATCAATCCATTGTTGATGACTTGATGGTTTTGTGAAGCTAGGTTATCTGGCCTAGTGGTCTGGTTTTATTTCGTCATTGATTTGAATCGCAGAAACATGGAAAGAGCATTTATTTTTAAAATTTCAAAAAAAAAAAAAAACATAATGGTTTGGTGCAACCAAGGGAAATACATCTACAATTTGGGTTGTACGACTAATTGGTTTTGTATATATGACCTCTCTCAGTGGTCCCTCAGAATCTTCTATGGTTATGTTGTGTTTTGATCAAATTTAACCTTGCCGAGCATTTATCCACTGCAGCGAGTTACTGTAGTAGTTTTTGAAGAGTTGGTTATCTGTTGCTAAGCTTTGGGACAACGGTACACACTGGGATCATGAAAATTGTGGTCCATTTTTAAGTGTTTTTTTTCTAGGGAGTAGCGTTCTAACCAGAATTTTGATCTCGTTTTGTTCCAAAAAGGAGAAATGAATAATGATGTGCAGAAGGCTTATTCTTTTCTAGATCTAAATTATGGTCAATTTAAAGGACATTGATAGATTTTCTAAAATTTCAGCTGAAATTGTCAAAATGTAAAATTTCATTCTGTTCGAGTGAACTTCGAGTTAGTAATCACAGTTTCGCAACAAATGGTGGAGATTGGGTTATGACCCAACTCATATACTCGTGTGCAAAGATAATGCACTTGCCTAGAGTCCTTTACATTACTTTAGTTCTGAACTTCTTATTATAAATTTAACAAATACTTTTGAATACGATACCAATCGAAAGAGCACAAATTTGAGTCGACCCATTTCAACAAGCAGCTTGAACTGGATGCCAGAACAGATTAGACAAGCCTGGTTTTGACTTGTGATTGATCTTAATAGCGAATGGTCTCAACTCCAGTTTTAACATATGGATTTCAGTGGCTACTCTAAATTTAGATCGTCCATTTCAAATCTGAGGATCCAGATCTGAAATGAATGATTCATATCTATTGGAAATCTTTATTGTACCCATTTAATTGGAGAGGGCATGACTCATCCGATTTAAGTTTTAACTATGGATTTTTCCACAGCTTTTGAAGACTCCAGTCACTTTTTAAGTCTCCAGTGTTCTTCCTTTCCAGTTCCCACAGTTGAAACCTTGATTAGACAAGGTTGTAAGTTATTAGTAGTTTTCCCTAAGACCTAGCATTGTACCCTTCAAGAGGAATTTAATTCAGCCATTTTATGTTTTGACACCAATCAAGCTGAGTAGGAGACAATACCAGCATCCGGTAATATAAGTAAACACACCTGGCCATAGGCATTGGGATACAAATATGAATAGACAATTTAATATGGGGTCAACAGGCACTGAACATCCAAGTGAAAGTTAGCAGCAGGACCTACGAGCTAACAAGAAAACCAGGAATTATAATTCATAGAATAAGCAGCATAAAGCATTTAGAGGATGCCATTAAGTGAAAAGACCAATTCTCTCTACATCAATCGTTCCGCATAGAACACCTCTCGTCAAATAAAAACAAAGGAAAAAACAAAGAACATTAATGCTTTGATATGGTAGACAAAATAGATGCATCAATCAGTCTCATCAGCAGATTCAGCTGCAGCTAGAAAAGCCCGCACCTCTGTATTTTGATCTGCCAGCTCAGCAGGTGTCTGTTTGTGTATACAAAAGCAATACTTTAATTAGAAAAATAGTGCTGAGCAGAACAAAAGCAAAAGCACATAGAATGATTTAAGCTTGATAACCTTAATGCTATCAGATTCATACATGTTTAAAGCAAAGATCCTTATAATTCTTTTGTTCTTTATCAATTTGAGCAAGACATAAACAGGTTGGCTGACATACCTGGCCATATGCATTGGTCTTTTTTGGAGAGGCCCCTGCTTGAAGCAAAATTTTAACCACATCCATATGTTCTCCACGCGCCGCATGATGAAGAGGCTGTAAAACAACTCTTCAAATTAAACCTTTTAAGAGGACTTAAAAGCCCTAAAGGAAATTAGAGAGGAATAACAAAAAATTACAGTATCTCCCTCCACATCAACAGTATTGAGCATTCTTGTCACGCTCTCAGGATTGCTAGAGGCAAATTCAAGGATGTAGCTCACTATATCAGTGAATCCTGCAGCAAAGATGTTTAATCGTCAGTTGAATATAAAAGCTGGAACTTAAAGATTAATAGATTAACACACACAGAGAACAAGACCTCCTGCACAGGCATCATGGAGCGGAAGAGCACCTTCTTCATCCCTTATTTCCAAACTAGCTCCTCTTCCCAAAATGTACTGCAAGTAATGCAAAGCACAACAGATACAAATTTAAATTCTTCTCTGACAAATGCAAATTGCAGAAAAAAAAAACAGAAATAAATTTGACTTAAATTGAAAACCTGGACACAAGGGAGGTGACCATAGAGACAAGCCAAGTGCAGAACAGTGTCTCCATCCTCTACTGGATCATCAATTGTACCCTCGTAACTATCTGAAATTTCACAAGTTGCTCCCCTCAAACATTACAAATTCATATATATATACATACATAATTAAGCACAAACCACTATAACTTCCTAATCAAGCAAAAGCATCACACTTTATCTCTCACTTGAAAGATTGACCACCAGACTGTACCAGTAATTCAGCTGAAAACACCACAATTGTACTAATTAATCCAAAAAAAATGCAACAAAAACCCTAATTAAACTGGAAATTGGCATATAACCTACTTTGAGCTGTAATCAGAGAACTGCTATAACTAAACCCTAATAATGTCAGATGAGATTAAAACATAAAGAATCCACATTTAAATCCAACCTAACAGTCTGATCAACAAACCAACAAAGACTATACATATTGAACATAGTCATCATCATATACTAAAAAGAATTTACAAAAAGGCGTACCAAGAGCGGTACGGAGAGCGTCAAGATCGCCAGACTGAGCGGCGTCGACGAGGGGGCGGAGGTGCGCGGGCACCTCATGGTCAAGATCAACCCAGGCGTCGCCATCTCCGCCGTCCAGGTACACTCCCTGCTGTCCCTCGTCGTCTTCCTCCAGCCCGTTTCTCCCTCCTGGAACTGCCATCTCTCTCTCTCTCTCTCTGTGTCGCTGTCTAGGGTTTTGTCTGAGAGGAGGGTTTTAGAATTAGACCAGGACTCAGTCTGTAGTTTGTACTCTGGAGAGAACGACTTGACTCTGTCTTCCAATGAAGTCAAGCACGTGCTATGCACCTCACAGCTCCTCTTCTTGTTTGGATCCCTTTTTGCTGTTTTCTTTCAACTGGGCCTAGTAAGGCGTGTCAATTTAGGCCTTCGAAGCCCATAACAACTTCATTTAATCTTGGTGTTTCTTGATTTCATTAAATTTCGTCCTACTTCCGCTTCACTAGATATGAATATTAATTTAATTTAATTACTAAAAGGCAAAGGTGAGGCCTAAGAAAATTGTCACGTAGGAATATTGCAAAGTTGCGGAATCTCGGTATATGTACGACATCATATTAAACATCAACTTGGTGCAAATCTCTGGAGGTGGATAGTCAAGTCAAACTATTTATATTTGCCTAATAGCAAAGCAAAGTGAAACTGTGAAAGAAGGGAGTAAATTTAAATAAGAAAGGCCTTTATATACAAGAAATCTGAGTTGAATGAGCTGGTTTGTGCCATTGGTATTCTCATTTTTATTCTGTGAATTTTCCTTCTCCAACACTCATATTTGGAGTTGGAATACAGAGAACTATTCTCATTAAATAATTGAACACGTTAAAGTAACTTCAATATTACACATTCAAAATATACAAAAAGATAGATATAAATGAATCAAGATAGCAAGGAGCACAAGAGAAGCACACTATTTTCACGATGGATAGGAAGATAGCTATCCTGGGGGCATTTATAGTAATCTCACTTTGCTTGATGTCAAGCGAAAAGCAACAGGTGGAGGCAGCACCGGGGAAAGGTTACTTGGATCCGGCTTCCACGAACTACATCCTGCAGCCTCCGAATATAACAACGGGTCAAGAGAGGTTCTTCTGCTTGGCAAGGGGGCGTTGCCACTTCATTTTCTTAACCTGCCCAAAAGAGTGTCCCCTGCGCAAGCCTCCCCTTAGCCAAACCAATGTCAAGGCCTGCTTTGCCGACTGTAGCAGCCGTTGCGAGACCACGTGCAAGCGTATGTCTTTTCTCTCACAGCAATTAATAAATTAAATCGATAAAATGAAGTCCCTTTATTTGGTACAGGTTTCATTTTACAAATTGCAATTGATGCAGATCGGATCCCCAACTGTAATGGGTATGGATCGGTGTGTTATGACCCTCGATTTGTCGGTGGTTATGGGGTGATGTTCTACTTCCATGGGGCGAACGGAGGCGACTTTGCTCTTGTATCAGATGACCGGTTCCAGATCAATGTTCACTTCATAGGGACACGTCCTGAAGGCAGGAAAAGGGACTTCACATGGGTTCAGGCTTTGTCGGTAATGTTTGACTCGCACACCTTGGTGATTGCTGCCAGAAAAGTTGCAAAATGGGACGATCATTTTGACGCACTTTCAGTCAACTGGAATGGCAAAGAAATCATTGTCCCAACAGAAGGAGATGCCGAGTGGCACGATGGAGAGGAGGCGGTGGCTGTGGTGGAGAGAACGGGTTTGGTCAACAGTGCTAAGATTACTATACTGAATGGATTGATTCAGATGGATGTGAAAGTTGTTCCTATTACAGAAGAGGATGATAAGATGCACGGCTACAACATCCCGCAAGGCGATGCTTTTGCACATCTAGAAACACAATTCAGGTTTGGCAATCTGACTGAACATGTTGAGGGCATTTTGGGTCAAACGTACCGACCTGGCTATGTGAGCCCTGTAAAGAGAGGAGTGGCAATGCCCATGATGGGAGGTGAAGATCGGTACCGCACTTTGTCTCTACTCTCAACAAATTGTGCGTCGTGCCGATTCCAGCGTCCCATCACCTTTACCGAAGAAAAATCCGTCCCTCTCAAGCTGGCACAGGCCTAGTAAATTTCCTATCTAAATTTATGTTGATGGTGAAACTAGATTTAACTGTTGTATTAAACAAGATAAATTGCTGCATATCTATGGAGTTACTCCTTTATAATATGTAATATGTAAAGGTGAAATGTGTGATTCATATTTCATAAATCGTATTTAATAAGTTATTTTTGTTGCAAAGTGCATTTTAACTGATTCACAGGTCAAATTAACTACTATGCGGAAACATTTTCATATCTGACAAGTAATCAATTTCCAATTAGAAATTTAGACAAGTTTCTTCGACTTCCCGTCCATTCCTTGGGCCTTGGGGTTTCGTATATGATAAAATCTGGCCCAAAGTCCAAAATTAGCCCAAGTACAGTTTGTTTACTGAAGCACTTTGGAACAGCAAAAATGGTAAAAAAGGTATTCTAAAAGTTGCCGGTTTGGATCTGTACTGAAAAGATTTAGAGGCCTAGATTTTTCAGATCTCTGATTTGTAACTGATTTGAATCGTTACATCTTGAGTTCTTGACTGATGTACGTGTTTTCCTTTCTGATAAGTTCTATTTTGATTCCTTATCCTTCAATTGTTAAAGTTAAATAAAATTTTGGAAAAACAAATTCTCTAGAAGTGATCCGCGTGGTGTTTTCTCCTCCAAATGCACTTACAAGCAGTTTGCCTCTCTAAGAAAAGTTAATTACAACGCCAGTAAAGTGGATTTGAAATCTTAAGTTACCGCCAAAAATGAAGTTCTTTGGTATCCTTCTATTCCAACTCAAGCTTCTTACACAACAGGTTCTGTTAAACAGAAACATCCAAGTAGAGGTAGGGTGTTCTTTTTGCTCCTCCAACCTCTTGGAGGATGACATGCATCTCTTTTTAAACCGTCTTTCTCCTCAGCTCTCTGGCAACATGTATGCTTGCTTACAGGTTTACCAACATCGATGGCTAGGGAGACGGTACTTGACGTCTTGACACCATGCCTGACTTTCGAGATCTCTTGCAGGTACTGGGAGGGCCAATAATTTGAGCTACCTGATAATTACACTGTAGTCGCTATATGGAAAGAAAGGAACAACATAAAGTTCTGAAATGTGGCAAAACCGGTGCCCTACCTGATAATTACACAACAGGCTTCTTTCTTCTTTCTTTCATTTTCTTTTTTGTCTTCCTTTATCTTCCTTTTTTTTTCTTTTCTCCTTGACAGCTGCTGTCAAGTCTTCGGGAAAAAAAAATAGTTAAAATACTAAGGGTGTGTTTGGATGAGCATGGAATAAGGAATAAGAATAAAAAATTTCGATATGCGTGCTTATTCTTATTCTTGTGCAATCCAAACAACACAAGAATAAGGAATTTGGGCCCTTATTCCTATACTAACAAAACCATGGTATAAGAATAAAAAATTTGAATAAGTACGCATATCGAAATTTTTTATTTTTATTCCTTATTCCATGCTCATCCAAACACACCCAAGAATCACAATCTCGAACCACAATCTAAATATTATGTTATCAAACAAATAAAAAATAAAAAAACTTACATATTAGTATATTCCTTTAATATAAAGTTACAAACCCATATGCTTAATATGTAATCTCTTGACGAGTGACCATGGCATTACATTAGAAATTTACTAGCTTCGAACCCAAAACAAAGTCAATTAATTGCTCCATTTACTAGCAAAACATAGCATTGATTGAAGAAATTATTCAGGTTATAAAAAGAGCAGAGAGAGCAACTTGTCCTTTCCTTCGTAATGGCAGACAGAGTTCGACTTGGCGCCTCACTTTCTCTGCTGTCTCTATCCAGATCTGAATTGAAACACAAACCAATCACGCTTTTATTATCCCCATCTGACTGTGCATGAGACGTGTCACCAAAATCTAATTTGAAATTTGGAGTTGGAAGTACATTATGAAATTATACATCCAAACCAACGTAATGTTTCCTGGTATATAAAATACACCCGACTTGAAGCTTAATCTTGGAGTTCTTTAAGACTTCCAAGTACAAATTAGGCATTTTTTTTAATCAACTTAGATATTAAATTGCATATCCAGTGTTTGAATCGGTGTAGTGGAATTCTGATGCCTAAACATAATACATAGACGGGAGTTTCTAGGTTTCATCATACCAATATATTTTATTCACAAACACTTCTTTAAAATGGTATAGCCATTGCTTGTAAAATCACGGCCATGATTATTGCTGTCAACGATATACCGTTTTGCCGTTTTCCGTTCCAACGGAACGGATAACGGTACGAATTTGCATTTCGTTTCCAGAAGCGGAACGACAAACGGAATAATAGGACATATCGTTGTTGAAACAGAATGGTAAACGGAACGAATCATTTCGCTTCCGTTTCGACAAATACATCTGTTTTTAGTGTAAATATACGTTGTTCCATCCCATTCCGTCCAAACGAAACGAATAACGGAATGAAATAGCATACCGTTTACTGAAACAGAACAGAATACGAATGAAATAGCATACCGTTTATTGAAATGGAACGGCAAACGGAATGAGCCATTCCGCCGTTATAAGCATTAGACAGCCCTAGCCATAATTCATGAACCACACTATTTTGTACTAAATAAATGGAACAGAGGATCAAACTGACAAAAGGGCTATTTTTATAGGAATTTTGATGCTTATCAGCTTATGCCATACTAACGGGCCCGATTTTTTTATACTTGATAAACAAGAAATTTTAATTTTTTAAAAATAAAATGGGTTCAAATCCATCAACTTATTTTGAAATTAAATATCACAAAAGAAATTTTTAGTTGGTTTTCGAATCCGCAACGCGACTTTTAGTTAAAATGCGTTGTTCTTTACTACTAGATAAAGGGTGCGTTTGGATAGGTGTGGGAAGAAGGGAAGAAGGGAAGAAGTGGGAAAAAGTATTAGAAAGTGTGTAACTTTGTGAAGAGTTTGAATTGTTTATAATTTTTTTTCTTCTTCTTCCTTCTTCTTTTTCTTTCTTCCAACGATCCAAACGCACCCAAAAAATTGATTTAAAAAAACATTAATTAAATCAAAATCATTAGACACGTTCACGGTTCACCTGAACTCACAACTACCCTCTTCTTACTCAAATTTCTCTTGAATTTAATCATGTAATATAAACCTTGTTTTTATGAAGAAAGAATTCAAACTCTCCTTAATGTATGATTTTAATTAATTCTTTTACAAGTACTCAAATATGAATATATATATAACACTACGAGCAAAGTACGTTAATACTTAATACTGATTATTAATGCCACTCAATAGAAAATACCAACATATGCCTTTCTAAATTTCATTTATTATTGTTTTCTAGATTAATTTAGAATGTTTTATATATTAAATAAAAAAAATTCGGACGAGCTGTATACCGTGTTATCAGAAATATTTTAAAACTACCAGAATACCGTGTTATCACAGATACTTATTGAACAGTAAAAACTTAATTTATCTCTTTCAAAGCTAAAACTCTACAATCTCCGTCCTCGAAACCTGGCAATAATTAATTGTGCAAAATAGCAAAAAAAATATATATATATATATTTTTCATAGTACACGCCAATTAAGATTTGAAGATCAAACTCAAACCAGACAGCGAACGTAATGAGGGTCTTTTGATTCAATTAACCATGTTTATTATAAAGAAAAGATGTACGACGTCGCTTACAAAATTTGGGTCAAAATACATGTGCGGACATGCAAAAGGCAAGAATCCTTTCACATATAAGAATCTTTTGATAACATTATGTCAGTGTGTGATGTCACAAAAAATAAACTAAAAACATATTAAATGAGTAATGTAAATACTATAAATTAAGTTTTGTACATTGTAAATTTAAAGTTCTGTTATTAAGTCAAACATGGTAGTAAATATGGACCTCCGATTGATGACCAGAATAATGCAAAATGATTTCAAAAATTTTAAGTTAGAACCAGCTCTTTTGTGCTCAATTGACTTCATTAGTCGGCCTCTTGGTTTTGTGCTCATGTCAGTAGGCCTGTCAACGGCAGCCCACACCACGCGATGACGTTTCGTATATACAAAACGGAACGGTTAACGGTGCAGTTTTTATTTCATCTCGATAACGAAATCATGAATTATACCGTTTCGAATTGTTTCATCTCTTTTTCAACCAAAATCAGTATAAAATGTGAAGTGGAACGTTTTACGAAATGATATTTCGTGCCGTTTGTCAAACGAAACGGTAAATGGAATGCCATCTCGTACCCTATTTTTAAATGAAATGGTAAACGGTATTGGGTGTTCCGTGCTTTTAGTACTACTCATGTTAACCCAACACTTTGCTGATATTAACCTCGAAAAATATTCAGCAAAAGAACAAAAAATAAATAAATGATCTGACACACACGAACAAACACATAATGATCCGATTAGTTTACTTGTAGTTGAGTTCTAAATTCGAAGAACACACCTAGAAACTTTTCTTTTCTATATTTTTAAATTTGAAGAAATGAATGATGTTTCGAATATACCTTGATTGTGAAAGGATAATAAATGAAAGCAGATCAACATGTTAAATATAAGGGAAAGTCAAATTGGAGCTAAGTTGGTTTTCACCTTCGTTTTTATTTCTTAATCAACTTGGTTTTCACATATAACTGTGCATGCCTGTATGAGCCGAACTAATTTTGTGTCTGGATTCTAAGGCACATGATCTCCTAAAAAGACATTATTTTTTGTAAGAAACCTTGAAGGGATTCGCCCGACTTAGATCACAATCTTCGCGCACATGTAGACGATTTTTAATATTTGAAAATTGATGGGGGCATTTGGATGAAGTTGAATAATGAATTAGTGACTATTAGATTATTATATATTTTGATTTCTGAATGAATTAGCAAGCAATAAGGGTTCGTAAATTTAGTCTATTACAATATTTGACTTGAAAAAAAAAATATATTCAAATTTGAAGGAATTGATGAAGGATTGAGCTCAAATACCGATTTTCCCATTAAGTTTGCTCGTTGGTGATTCAAGCGATTAAAAACATTTTCAACAAGACCAAATTCATTTTATAATTTTCCAAGTCGATAAACTTCTTTTCAAAAGTTTGTCAAAACACGAATCAGTTCACTCGGTAAAAACTTGTGAGAATAGACTAAAATTGATCGAACAGTTCTAAGCATCCAAAAATCAAGTCCTATCCTTGTGAAATTCCTTCAATTTTTGTCCATCGGTGCAAGAGTTAATTTGAGATATCAAAACATTTTAAGGTTCTTTGAGAAAAAATTCATTTGACTTAAAAATGGCTTCAAAAGTGTGAGTTTCATCCATTAAATTCAATTTGATAGTAATTAAGCACATGCAATTGATTTCCGATCAAAATTCCATTGAAAATAGTCAAGAACCAAAAAATCCAATGTTCAACTCGGACCGAGCCAAAAAACCAATTTTGCGAAAAATTCTCAAATTTGACAAATTTTCAACGATTTTTCTATCCCCCCCCCCAAACTTGAGTCATGCATTGTCCTCAAGGCATTCATTCACAGAGAAAAGTAAATAGGAGGAAAAAAAAAAGTTAGCCAATTTTTATTTTTCAACGTGCTGATTTGCTCTTAGTTTGTTCTCTTGATTTCCAAGATGGCTCTACTTCTTTCCATGAGTTGTTATGCAACCCGTATGAGGTCGATCGGAGTTAGCTGGCTCACGTAACCCATGGTGCTCTAGCACGGATTGCATCTTTTTTCGTTTGTTCCTTCAAAAATTCCTACAATTAATCAAACAATATCAACAATCAATTTATTATTTTTTTTATGTTTTTTAAATTTTTATTAGTTTTCTATTTTCTAATTTTTTTGTATTTTATTTTTTTAAAGACAAAATAAAAAATAAAAATAAAAGAGAGAAGGGTTGAGAAATTCTTGGGTTGCCTCCCAAGAAGCGCTTGTTTTAGGTCACGAGCTTGACCGTATTTTTCTAAGTCTTGATTGGATTGGGTCCGGAGAGTGAGACGGCGAGCGACTTGTCATATCTCTTGTTGGTGATGCCCTCCAAGGGAGTTCCATGCATGCAAGTCGAGAGATCATCAAACGAGTACATCATTGTTCCTTTTCCAATAGAGAGCTTCTTTGTTTGTCCTGTATCTAGCTTAGGATTAGCAATGACGAGATTCATTTGACTAGAGCCAAGAGATTCATACCTGAGAGAGGTCGGGAGAGACTTCAATTCGACTTTGGGGGCCTCAATTTGGATCGAATTAGGATAATTCGGACCAAACAGAATGTTTGTGGCCTTTTGTTCTTCAAGTCGGGGCTCAACTCAGTCCGAGTTGAGGGTCGAGTTGGGATGAAATTTACTGTTTTGAGCCTCAGTTGTGTCGCGTAGGGTCTCCTCTACCCCAATTGACTCTTGCAAATCATCGAGATAGTCTTGGTAGCTTTCAAGGGCGTCATGGTATTGCTCTCTAAGAGACTCTTCGATTTCAGGCACCTCTTGAACCATACGACACTTGTCAACGGGGTCGGGACACTTCAAAGCATGATCTATTGGAAAATGGAGTTGCTTCTCCCCTACTCTAACCAAAATTGTCCCATCTCGGGCATCCATCATTACACCGGCGGTTCTAAGGAAGGGGTGTCCCAAAATGATAGGCACCTTCTTGTCTTCTTCCATATCCATGACCACAAAATCTTCCGGTACAACAAACTTTCCCACTTGAACGGGCACGTCCTCCAAAATACCCAAGGGCAGCCGCATTGAGGAATCGACAAGTTGCAATGTCATTCTTGTTGGCCTAAGTTCCCCAAATCCAATCTTTTCATAAACCGTTTTGGACATCAAACTAACACTAGCTCCCATGTCACACAAGGCTTGCTTAATTGTTGCTTTACCAATAATACAAGGGAGAGCAAACCTACCCGGATCTTTTAATTTTGGTGGCATCTTGCTCTTCAAAGCCTCGCTACTCTTGTGTGTAAGGGCCACCATTTTGAGCTCTTCCATGGACCTCTTACTTGTGCATAGCTCCTTCAAGAATCTTGCATAAATCGGTATTTGAGCTATGTCATCCGTGAATGGGATGGTGATATTCATTTGTCTGAGAATCTCCCAAAAGGTCCGAAATTGTGCATCTTCCTTCTTTTTCACAAGTCGCTCAGGAAAAGGGATAGGGAGACGGTAGGTTGATTCAGGTTGTCGTGTTTTCTTCTTCTCCTTGGCCTGCACTTCATTTTCACCATTTTTCTCCTCCAACTCGGACCGAGATGAAGAGAACTCGGACCGAGTTGGAAGTGGTTGGGCCTCTGTTTCATCCAGCAGTGCTTCAATGCTGACACCTTTAGTCCCCTTATCCTTTTAGAGTGGAGGATATGGCCTAAGCTGCTCCATAATAGGCTCCGTTGCACTCGGGACCTCCAACTCGGAGCTCAACTCGGACCGAGTTGTGGGTCGAGTTGCTTCTTCGGGTGGCATAGGTGGGTCTTCGTATTGTCTTCCACTTCTCAAAACATGCAAGGCCTTGATCTCTGCATTAGGATTGACTTGTGGCTGCCCCGAAAGTTGTCCTGGAGGTCGGAAAAAATGTGCCTCCATCATTCGCTCCAAGCGTCGCAAGGTGCTCGCACTACCTTTCAATTCGTCGGTGGTGGCCTTCAATTCGTCCAATCCTATAGCCAGAGATTTATAAAATTTCTCTTGTTCACTCATGAATTCTTGAACAACAATTGAAATATCTTCCCTATTGGAAAAGAGTTTCTTTTGAAATGATTGGTCTCTATTGTTGTTATTGAAATGGGCATTTTTATACAAGCTTGGCAGGTTATTTTGGTACTTTGAACCGGAAGGGGGCCCATTGTTTAGGGAGTTCACTTAGGCCCCTCTGTTACCAATTTTAGCAAGAGGGCAATTAAGAGATGTATGTCCATCCTCGCCGCATGCTCTGCATTTGTAAGAATAGAGATGCGTCCCTTGAGCCGATTGGTAAGCGGCAAGTTCGGCTTCTAGCTCTGCGATTCTATCATCTCTAGAAGCGATCTCATGGAGCTGTTGCTTCGAACTGCTAGGGCGGCGTGGATTTGGCATATGATACCATGTATAGTTCCTTGCACAATAATCAAGCAAGTCTCGCCCTCGCGCAGCGTCAAGTCTTTTGAATGCTCCACCTGAAATAGTATCAACGTTAATCTTAATATTATCATATAATCCAGCACAAAAATTTTTAATTAACAACCATTCTTGAATTCCATGACGTGGGAAAAAATTTTCAAAATCTCTAAACCGTTCCCATGCATCCCTCATTGTTTCGTCATCTTTTTGGGCAAAATTATTTAATTCCCTTCTAATCGCATCAGATCTGTCCACGCGGAAATACATATCCAAGAATGTTCGTGCCATTTGGTCCCAAGACCGAATTGACCTCTTTTTTAAAGTTTTATACCATTTTTGGGCTTTATCCTTGAGGGTAAAATGGAACAACAAAAGCCTAATCGCTTGTGGAGGGACACCATTAAACTTAATTAATCTAGTGCAATCAACAAAAGTTTGTAAATGAGCATGAGGATCCTCTTTATCATCTCCATAAAACGGATTTTGTTTGACAAGCGCGACATGGTTGGGAGCGATATGCATGTTGTTAGCTTCGATTCCTAGAATCACAACTGGTCCGCCTACGTCTCTTGCACTAGGGGTTCCAAATTCGCCAAGGGTTCGGTCGCGCCCCGCATCGTCATCGTCATCGGGGTTGTGGACGCTTGTTTCATCTTCGTTGATCCATCGGCGACGCTCTTGCTCAAAATCCCTTCGTTGTCCCGCGAGAGCGTCCCGATGTGCTGTAAGTTGAGCCTCCCTTTGGTCAAGTTAGAGGCGGAGGGCCTCCAAGTCGCGTGTTTGCTGGGCAATGGCTTCGGGTGTGAGTGGTACAGCCATCGCGGTGTTTTCTTCCCTCTTCCCTCCTTATAGGGTTGAACTTGGACTGAGTTGAGGTGGAAGAGAGGGGATGAGTTAGCTCGGACTCTTCGTTTAACTTCTAGAGGAAGCTTCTAACTTCAGATCGTGAGGGCTTCTTCCTTTGATTATCCCCTGCCAGTCCTACAATAGAAAGAGAGAATGGTGAGTAAACAAAAGTAAAAATCTAGTCTCCAAATACTTAAACAAGTATCCAATATCGACACCGTCCCCGACAACGACGCCAATTTGATGAAGGAATTAAATCCTAGTACCAAATAAAATTTGTATACCTAGACCTAACCTCACTAATCGTTTGTAGTTTAGTTCTAGGGTCGAACCCAAAGGACGGATTAACGAATACCGAACTTGTTCTTTTTCTGAAGCTAGACAATTAAAAAGGAGTTGATTTAATTGTAAAACAAACTAATTAAATAAACATGCACTACGATAAATATTTTTGGGTGTTTTTGTGAATTAAAATAATTAAAAAATCTAAATGATTGTTTTGGTTTTTCAAATAGTATAAAAATCTCTTAGGGATCAAGTTTTGTTTTAGTTTGGACCTCTAAAACTCAAAGTTCAACACTTTCATGCAAAAATTCAAGTTTTATAGGCAACAACATTTCAACTCGGTCCGAGTTGTGTCCATCTCGGTCCGAGTTGAGAACTGAGGTGGCTCGATTTGACTTGATTTTTTATTTGGTCTGTTATGAATCATGCAAGGATTGGTTGGCTAAACCTAGACTTACTAACCCCTCAACGTTCGCTTTTTGGACCAGGGAATGGTTTAATAACAAACGTTTCTAAACAAACTAATTAACCCACAACTTTTGGTATAGGAAAGACAATTAGCTTGAACTTGTTTAATAGTTTTCGTAAGGATATTTAGAAGTCTTTTGCACTGCCTAAAAATAACACTTTTGGTGTTAATTAATCTCCCCTTTCGGATCTACGATTTATCCCATGTACTTGACTTAAACTAATCTTGTTTATCCTAACTTAGGCTTAACTAAACGTGGCCATTCATTTAGAAGTTAATTAAGAAATCACAAGCAGTTCAAACAAGCAATTAAAGACTACTCATTAAACAAATCACAAGTCATAACAAAACATCACAAGTCAAATATCGCCATCCAAACTTTAACTACTCCCTTACTTCTAAGACTACTCAAACTTAGCCTAACATAGTGCTAGAACAAACAACAACAAGAGTATAAATAACAAGATACAAGCCCAACAAAAATAGAGAAAAAAACATAGGAAGAATAAACTGAATACTCCCTCTATGCTTCAACACCGTCTTCTAGGGCAGTAGGGTGATGCAAGATGAATTCTGAACCTTCTTCTAGCTGTCGTCGCTTAGAGATTAGGGTTCCTTAGGGTTTCTGTGACTAACAAAGATTGGAAAGGAGAAATTACAATTGTGGAGGCTTAGATGGCTTCTCAGGCAGAGGGAGAGCCTTTTTATAATGGTTCCACGCACAAGGAAAGAGATCTAGGGTGCCAAGATAAGAAAAACTACCAAAAAAATATCATTTCCATGCATGAAAACTTGCCATATGAGATAAGGTGGAGTTCAACTCGGACCGAGATGAGGTCAACTCGGACCGAGATGAGGTCAACTCGGACCGAGTTGAAAAGAGGTGAGTCAAGGCATGTGTAACTCGGTCCGAGTTGCCTCCATTTCGGTCCGAGTTATAGTCTGAAAATCGTCTTCTCATACTAGGAATGAGTCGTCTAGCATTCGTCTTGTGCCGAAAACCATCTAGAGTATGTAAATCCACCAAATACCAAGTAGAATTCTGAAAATAAGAAGAGAGACAACGACAAAGTCAATTTTTGAAAAAACATAGCATTTTATCAAATAATTTAATGGTTTAAATGTAATTTAGGTGTTAAGTATGGTCCGAATATCATCAAATAATAACGATATCAATGAAGTTGAATAATGAATTAGTGGCTATTAGATTATTATATATTTTGATTTCTGAATGAATTAGCAAGCAATAAGGGTTCGTAAATTTAGTCTATTACAATATTTGACTTGAAAAAAAAAAATATATTCAAATTTGGATAGTATGAGAATAAGGAAGAAATAAGAATTTTATGAAGAAAACATTGGAAGAGTGTAATTTTGGAAAGAGGGTTATTCCAGAAATAAGAAATGTTGTTTGGATGGTGCACTATAAGAATATGAAGTAAATACGAGGAACGAAAAATTATCTACGAGGAAGTTTAAAGTTGCCTCGGTAATAACTAAAAAAATTATGGAAACGCTGCCCTCTATTTTTTTTCGATAATTCGAAATTTTAACTTAGTTGAAAATTGTCGTAGCCGCTCTCCCCTCTTTCATAACCACTAACTTCTTCTTCCCGTCTCGTTTCATAACCAAACCCTAACTTCGACGGCCGCCACGCACAACCCTGCTTGTTGCGCCTCCCGTTGGTTCTTATCAACTAATTCTTTTGCTTTCTTCTCTAATTCTCTCCCTTGCTTCACTTTCTTCCTCTTGACTCACGACTATTTCTTCCTCTTGACTCACAAACTGGTCAAACACACCAGTTTCAATCATGACTCACGACTATTTCTTCATGCCTCGAGCCTTTCCTCATCTCCAGGCCACCTCTATTCAAGACCCTTACATTTTAACAATAGGTAAGTTTTGCTCCACTTGAGAATCTCATATTTCGAATTTTGAGTTTTTAATTCTTCTAAAATACTGCAGTAAAATAACAACAGTTTTGGCACCATATATCTTAATTTTATTGTTGTTGATGTCATGATGTGGATTATTTGATTTGATTTTAGGTGCAGTTAGTGGTTATTTTCATCGTGCTGAAAAGGTGCTCGACAAAATTCCGCTTAGAGTTGATCATCACAGACTTAACATAAGTCCTTGCAAGGTAGCTAGATTTATGTAAGAGAATTTGACAGATTACATATAAAAGCAGATTAATCATTAATATATTTTGAATTCAAAAAGTAGAATAGCACTAAAATCAATATTTCAAGAAATCAATTGGTCTTTGTAGAATCACACATGAATTTATTTAGGTTTAGTATTGAATAATATTTTAAATAACTACAAAATCATTTTATATTTGAATTTTCTTCACATCTTATTGATAGGTTACAGGTACCATGGCGCCTACTGGTAATGAATCATGTAATTTACTTGTTGGAATAGACTTCATAAAAAAGCAGGTATGAAATGGATAGATTTAGACTTAGTTTTGGATTGATGTATATACTTATTGAAGATCTGAAAACTTGAATGTAATTCACACTAGCGTCTATAATGTGATTTGTCTATTTATAGAATGTTCAACAAAAATCTCAAATCATAATTTACTTAGAAATTTCTGATTTTATCTGATTCTATTTCATTTAAGTAACTTGTTAATAATCTTTATTCTGTTTGGATTTTCAGGATGCTTGTTGCTTCCATTTAAAGCTGTGGACGAGACAAAGTACTGAATACAGGATTTAGACGAAATATTGGATACATATCGAGGACTAATAGTTAGGGATGACGAATTTGTTTATACAGAAGACTGTATTATAAATTTTTTTTTGTTAATGTTATGAAAAATCTTAAATAATATTCAAGTTGATTATGAATGTTAATATTTTGTATTGTTGTCTCTGATTAGTGAGAAAATGCTAATTCAAAATGGAAAAAAAGAAATTGGACGCTAGATTATCATTTAATTATGTAATACTCCGTCGATATATGGCCGATTATGTACAGTTTTATCCACGGGAATAATATTTTTGGCGTAATATCGCTACTACATCCCCGTGGATCTTTATCCACGGGAATAATCGAAATATCCTTGGTAAAGCCTTTCTGCGAGGCTTCCTCGGGAAAAAATAATTATTCGCAAGGAGGATAATTACGAGGCAGCTATTGACGAGGATGTATGCACGTGGAAGATTATTCCCGACAAACTATTGACGGGAAAGACCTCATTTCTATCCACGGAATTGCAGCCTTTTCTTGTAGTGGTGAGTTAGAAATAAACAAATTAATATTAATTTAAATAAATTATTAAAAATTATTCTTTCAATATTAAATAAAGTACTAATTAAAGAGTACACAAAAATTCATTTAGCTATTAGTATTTAACTAATTTTGTTGAAATTATGTATATATAATTGTTGGAAAAAGCTATTTTTGGAAAAAAAAAACTATTCCTGGGATTGTTTGGATGGGTAAGGAATAAGCAAGAATAGCAAATTTCGGGCGAAAATTTATTCCTAACCATCCAAATTCTTCACAAAATTACACACCTTCTCAATGTTTTCTGCCTAGGAATATACTATTCCTCTTATTCCTAAGTGATCCAAACGGCCCCTTAGGAAGAAGCTATTTGTTTGGATGGTATGCGAATAAGGAAGGATTAAAGATTTTAGGAAGAAAACATTGGAAAAAGTGTAACTTTGGAAAGGGTGGAAAGAAACAATTCCTAGGAAGAAGAAATGTTGTTTGGATAGTGAGTTAGGAATAAGCAAATTAATATTAATTTAAATAAATTATTAAAAATTATTATTTTAATATTAAATAAAGTATTAATTAAAGGACACACAAAATTTCATTTAGTTATTAGGATTTAGCTAATTTTATTGAAATTATGTATATATAATTGTTGGAAGGAGCTTTCCTAAGAAGAAATTATTCTTCTTTATTCCTAAACAATCTAAACCAAGTTAAATTCCAACTTGTTTGGATGCCTAAAAAAAAAACTATTCTTTCTTATTCCCATACCATTCAAACGACCTCAATATCATATGGATCAGCGATAATTGCTCGTAATTAAATCAACAAAAAAGATAATGATTCAGACACATTGATGGTGTTCATGTATTGACATTTTAGCATAAAAAAAATTCCTCTAGAATCTAAGAATTCAATTTTGTTCAATGGTTTCTTGGATTATCGTGCATCTCTTTTGAAAATGGACGTTTCATAACTTCTGTCGGGAATATGAGCGTACAAGAACTTCATTCGATGTTCTCGAACGAAGGTTATTTGCACAGATTTTTTTTTTTTTTTTTTTAGAGACACTAGGCAGAGACTATTCAGTTACAACAAAAAGGAAAAATAAAAGACTAAAGAAAGAGAAAATAGTAAAAAAACAAAAACACAAGGAACTCCTAGAAAGCAAATCAACAATGTTTCAGAAAAAGATAAGCCTCTTGTAATATCCAATTGTGTGTGGCAGTGACCGTCCTTCTTGAGTTCCTGAAAATTCGATTATTTCTCTCCAACCATATCCCCCAAACAGCAGTTGCTACCTTTACCGAAAGTGCCTGATTTGAAGTTGCATTTGAGCAAAGGACAACAAGAATGTCATGAACACATTGGAGATTAAGGTAATTAAGGTTCAACAAAGACCAAAGGCTCTTTGCATAGAAGCAATCGCATAGCAAATGCTGTGTGTTTTCTAATATGGGGGTCTGACAAAAATGACAAAATTGCTGAATAGCAATGTTTCTTCTGAGCAGCTGGTCTTGTGTTAATATTCTTCCATGAGCCAGGAAAAAAATGAAAAGCTTGATAGAAGGGGGCACCTTTAGTTTCCATAGCTTGTAGTACTGAAAGCTCACCTTTCCAGCTGAAGAGAGGCGCTTATACAAAGATGCAGAGGAGTATTCCCCATTTGATTCCCATCTCCAACTGATTGAATCGTTACCTTGTAAAAGAAAAGAACTTGAGGCTTTTAAAAACAGCTCTGTTTGAGTCAAAGTCATAGGCGCTGGGAAATACTGGTACCAATTATGTACCGCTTTCTTCAGAGTAAGCTTTTTCAGTGAAAAGGGGATGGCTGTGGTTTCAAAACCAAAGTACATACGGTTGTTGTCCCCCCATTTATCATACCAGATCAAAGTTCTTGAACCATCTCGCACGGCGGTATCCTTAGAGATCTGGAACAAGTGCCGTAATGAGTGAAGTTGCCTCAAAAAAAAAGAACCCTGACGGCTCCATGCCAATGGAGGCAGATTCCGGCCATCAATTGCATAGAGCTTTTGTGTGAAAGAAGTCCATTGCGATTGAGGAACTCTAAAGAGTCTCCAAATCCATCTCATCAGTAAAGCATAATTGTGTAGCCTCAAATTGATCAGACCCAAGCCCCCAAAATTCCTTGGTAGAAGCATTTCTCCAAATAAAAGCTCGCCTAATTTTGTCAATCTCCTTGATTACCCATGTTGGTAATGTGAAAACAGACATGAAAAAAATGGGTATGGTTGATAAAACGGAAGTAGTCAAAACTACCCTTCCGGCTTTAGAGATCAGACCTCTCTGCCAAGATTGCAATCTTTTCCTGACTTTATCTACAAGCAATTGGAAGCAAGCTCTATCCGGTTTTTTGTGTGTCAACGGCAGCCCTAGGTAAGGGATTGGCAGTGAAACACTTGCACACAACAACAGTTGCTGCAATCGCAAGGTTAAATCTTCCGAGATGTTGAACGGGACAAAGGCAGTTTTTCTCCAATTGATGTTGATCCCTGAAACCTGAGAGAAGGAAGAGAGAGTAACCATTAGCGATTGTAAGGCTTTTCCTTTTACAGTGGAGAACGCCAGTGTGTCATCAGCATACTGGAGTAAGTAAAAAAGATCAATAAGTTTGCTAGAGAGACTGATATTTGCACAGATTCTTATAAAGCCAATTTGGATAAGTATATTTACAGAATGCTTGCATTAAATCACACTGAAATACTCAAATACCAACATTTCATGTTGCAATTTGTTCTTTCTCGTGACAAAGGACCGACCAAATCACATGCCAAAAGTAAAAAATCCCTTCTGTTCATTATTTCCTGACGTTGCCTGTTTTATTTGTCTTTCCTACGTGTGCAACCGTCTTTATCATAATCCAATTCAGCCCCATTCCGCAATTATTCCTCTTGTTCAGTGATTATCTCTATTCTTCATACGGTACGCGTTCTATGCGTTTTGCTAGAATGCTAGTTTGCTCCACAAAAAATGAAAGGAAGAAAAGATAAAAAAGAAATTGGAAAAGAGATGAGTAAATAATCCAACATTTCAAATTTGATAAGATATATAAACTTATACTCTATTAATCATAGAAACTCAACACGACACATGTCAAATAATCGTGTTGTGTTAAACCGTGTTCATACACGTCGATAACGTGCCGTGTTAGACATGTCGGTTTCAAAGTGAAAACACTATTAATAAGTGAGATAACTTAGGATAATTCTGAACCACCAAATCCTAACAGAAGTGGTGATAACTTTATTCCTAAATTATTCCTCTTCTAAACATAATTTGGTTAACACATGGAATGATGAAAGGTACATGTATAAGGTGAGTTATCTTCAATCAAAATGCATTGTCATGTCTGATATGGCAAATATAAAAAAATAATGATAAATAATTATGGAATATTTTCTGGTAGAATATTGATAATATTTTGTCACCAGTTGTGTTTCATCAACAAAATATGTATTTTAATATAGGAATTAAATTTAACTGGTAAATGAGTAAATGACACATCAAGGCTTAACCATGTTAAGACATCGTATTTCACTTATAGTTTCAATTTCTATATTTCCATGATATCTTATTTTGTATTAAGTACAATTGTTAATATGATAATTTTCAAAGGTTCCCCAAGATGAGGAGACAATTATAATGACTACCTATAGTATAATTTTTTTTTACAAAATAATTATAATTGACTACTGAATTATAGTCCTCTAAATAATGTCATTTAGTTTTATTTAAATTATGAGAAGAAAAAAAATTGAAACTATCTATCTATTTATATATATATATAGAGAGAGAGAGAGAGATTGGCTAAAGTATACTCCAGCATATAGATAGCCTGTATGCTGGAGTCGTTTCTCACAATCTAAAGTGCATACAGTCGATCCGAAGCTTTCAAATTGTTCTCCATATTGAAATCTCCTAGAAAACTAAAATTTATATTTTTTCGAATTTTTTTACTATATATTGTGCTATTTTAAAAAAACATTGTAAAGGAGTTGTAAAGGAGTATTTCTGGCCCTTCAATTTGAAAATAACATAATATATAGCAAAAAAATTCGAAAAAATATAAAATTTGGTCTTGAAGGATATTTTTACATGGAGAACAACTTGAACGGTTTGGATCGACTGTTTGAATTTTAGATTTTCAGAAACGACTCTAGCATACGGGTTTGATCCGTATGCTGGAGTATACTTTAGCCAATCTCTCTCTCTCTCTCTCTCTCTCTCTCTCTCTCTCTCTCTCTCTCTCTCTCTCTCTCTCTCTCTCTCTCTCTCTCTCTCTCTCTCTCTCTCTATATATATATATATATATATGCATTGTATTTCCTAGAGCATTCATTGTAGTAAAAAAAAATGTGTGTATTATTGAAAGTTTAAAATGATTAAAATCTTTCAGGACTGTTATATGTATTTTGATTTTAGAAGATGGGACTTATTTTTCGGAAAAGTGTTCGTTCGGGTACAAGGAATGTTACATTTTAAATAACAAAAGATTTCCATATAAATATGCGAAGCGTAATGCAAAGGAGATATACAACAAATTTGAAAATATATAAATTAAATTATCGGAAAATATTTATAATAAAATGATCGTAAGTCTCATAGATTTTTATAATTAAATTATATAATATATAAATTATCGGAAATATTGAAAACTTGCAGAGAATAAACTTTATCCCCTTTTAAGGCTAGGATAAGCATCCTCTTACGTTCTACCTACGTGGATGTATCTATCCCATCTATCCGGCATATTTTACTCTTTATTCTCCAATATAAATAACCCCACATTTAATCTCTCATTCCCCGGCGAAATTCCATCAACCCTTCAACGGGTACCATTTGGAGCGCTTCAAAAAAACAACAGAAAACCAACAGGCCGCCAGGCCGTGAGATATTTTCAATCCGCATCGGTGCGTCAAGATTCGTGCGACTATTTCTCTTTCAGCGGGCGGCTTTGGAAACCTTTTAAAACAGTCTTTTAGGTGCGCAGCCCTCTCTCTTTCTCTGTAAAAAATTTCTCCTAAAACTGTTTCAATCTGTCTATTATATTCCCTTTTTGTTCTCTCATCGCCTCCTCGTCAGAGTAGGCGACGAGAGGTGAGATGGTTGTTGGTATTCTGAGTAGATCAGATATGGATTGAGAGGTGAATTAGCAAATATCTTTTAATTTTTTTCTTTTCAAAGATTTTTTTGTGTTATTTTTTCGTAAAAGGATTTTTTTTTTTTTTGCTTTCTGAATAATTCAATTTTCTCAATGCCAGGTTTTAGTTTGGATTTGGAGGAGGCGTAGATTGTAAGCGTGCCCAATTTATACCTTGGATAAAGAGGGAAATATAACAGAGAAAGGAGAAGGAAAATGGATCCTGATGCTAAGGAATTTGGGTATGCATAAGCTTTTGTTTTCCTTTTTGTGTTCTACATTTTTTTTTAATATGACCAATCCGTTGAATTCTTCGTTGCTTTTTCGCTTCAAATTATTGGTTTCTGAGAGCTTGAATTTGTGGGTTTTGTAGGTGTGTACATTATCGGAGGAGATGCAAAATTAGAGCACCTTGTTGCGAGGAGATCTTTGATTGTCGCCATTGCCATAACGAAGCTAAGGTCTGGATTTCTTTTTAAACTGATCTCTCTGTTCTCTCTAGATTTAGTTAAATTTAGAAAATTTCATATTTTTTTTCATTTTTAATTCAAATTAGTGCAAAGTAAATTTGTTTTTTTCCCCCTCGTTTTAACAGAATTCAATTGAAATTGACGCGAAACATCGGCACGACGTCCCTCGCCATGATGTAGAGAAGGTTTCTTGTTCTTCTTCTTTTTTTTTACTGTTTTGAATCCTTATAATTTTGGTGGCCTTATCTTCTTGTAGTTTGGTTCTTCCTTCTTTGTTATATGAGAAAGTTAATTAGATTTTTTTTTGTAAAGAACTGTTTACTTTTCAAATTTTTCCTCATGGGAGAACTGGAGAAACATGAAATGATGGAAGCCACATTTTTGTGCTTCATTTTGCAATGCTGGGCCCATGGTGCAGTAAACTGCTACACGTATTCTTACTACTACTACTAGAGTCTTATTATACCTTTTCTCAGCTTTAGTGTGGGTGTAGATTTTTGTTGAGATCGAGTGGATAAGATTTTGGGTCGCTTAGGAAATGGAAAGCAATTAGTATTCTTTTGATTGAAAAAGATCGTTTGTTAGCAACTTAGCATTTACCTTAAGAACCTTATTGAACATTCAATAAATTTTGTGGGCTTCAAGACATTCCAATGAGGTTCAGAAATTAGTAAATTGGGAAAAGTGAGATGCATCCCTTTGCTTTAAATATTAGTTAAAATTTAAGAATAGCCTTCATTTTTTTTTGGTTTAAAACAGTGATGAAATATCATCTCATCGCATATAAAATATATGAAAGATGTAGATTTCTTATTATTTTTGTAAAGAATACGGAAATATACACCTGAAAATTGATAATTGTTTCTGGAAATAAATTCTTTTAGCATCTTTTCTCTTTTTCATAACTGATCTCCAAATATAAAACATCTTTTATTTATGCTTGTACTCAGGTTATCTGCTCCCTTTGCAACACTGAACAACATGTAAGAATCGAAACTACAATTCTTGAGCTGATTTTCCAATTATGCTCTTTTAGACCATTAAGGATCTTTTTGTGTATATATGCAAATAGGTACAACAAAATTGTTCAAACTGTGGGGTTTGCATGGGAGAATACTTCTGCAATGTTTGCAAATTCTTTGATGATGATGTAAGTACAATTACTTGTGATTTGATAAATTTAACACAAGGACCTCACTAAAACTTGACAGCGCACGGAGCTCTGAATTTACAATAGATTACACATGAATCTAAATATTGTGTTTTCTTTTTTAGATCTCAAAGGGTCACTACCATTGTAATGGTTGTGGCATCTGCCGGGTTGGAGGCAAAGAAAATTATTTTCACTGCAATACATGTGGTAAGTTTTTAGTTGTAAGGATGTTGCAAGTTGCAGCCAGTTTTTATTAGAGAAATTTTCCAATGTCACCCTGCATTTTCATATTTTTCGAGTAGCACATATTTGCAAGGACATTTGTGCATAAGACGCAAGTGTTAAAACCATTGTTAACTCAAGTTTAAAAAAAAAGAAGTTGCCAGTATTTTATGTTGGCCCAAGTATGACATCTTAATGGATGGATAATAACCTGGGAACCCAACGTTAAGTGTGCTTTTGTTAATTTTTATTAGTTTGGTCTTAAAATGTTGTTAGATTTATGATTCAAATTATCTCTACAGTACCCCCTTTCCATCTTGACGAAACACATGCATCATATTTGCATGTCCGCATTTTGTTCTAGTTTGTAGTTTGAATCATTTGCAAATGAAATTTACCTTCAACTAATGAAGCATAGTTTGGGTCATTTGCAAAAATACTTTTTCTTACTTTTGTGTATATTATTAAAGATCTGTGGTGACATGATTAACTGTAATAATTTTTAGGATGCTGTTATGGAAAAGCTATAGAGAACTCACACAGATGTGTTGAAAATGCAATGCACCATAACTGCCCTGTGTGCTTTGAGGTAGTTTTGCGCACAGACATTTGTAAAGAATTAAATATTAGGTTCAGATCATTCTCTGAGGTTGCTAAGATATTCTCTTTTGTAACAGTTCCTCTTTGATTCGACAAAGGAAATTAGTGTGCTGGATTGTGGTCATACTATTCATGTGCAATGCTTGAAGGAGATGAGCGATCATTTCCAGTAAGTGATATTACATGTTATTGCTACCAAGCGTGTAATCCCAAACCAATACTGATGATAACAGTATATAAGTTTGGGATTGCAGTCTTGAGTGGTATTCATTCTTGTTTAATTGCTGTGTGTATAATAACGTATCAATATTTTGCTACTCTTGGGTTTCAGATTTTCTTGTCCTCTGTGCTCACGATCTGCTTTCGACATGACCAGTTTTTGGCGAAAACTTGATCAGGAGGTATATGGTCTTACTAAATTGTTGCTGACCATATTTGAATAAATAAAATACTATTACTGAAAAATTGTTGAATTATTTACTTAGAATTCGGCATAATTGTTTTGTAGGTTGCTGCTACACCAATGCCTCAAATTTACCAGAACAAGATGGTAAGAACTTGTTTCTTGTTTTTTCCCCCTTTTACCAGGTACAGGTACAGTATAGTGCTGATCAATCTAAATCAAATATTATTCTACACTTTTTTAAGGTATGGATTCTTTGCAATGATTGCGGAAAGAAATCAACAGTGCAATTTCACATTGTAGCGCACAAGTGCCCCGGATGCAATTCTTATAATACCCGTCAAACTAGGGCTCAGCCAACGAGTCAGCATTCGATTTGAGTCTATAGTTGCAAATAATTGGTAATGACTGAGTTTATAATAACTGATAGAGTTGTTTAATAAACTCAGCTTTTGATTGGGTTGGGGTGGGTTCTACCAAAACTATGTTGTATTGTCAAACTGCATTAGCGAGATCTTATTGTCAGAAAATAGAAATAGCCGCAAACTATGCTTTGGAATGGCTAGTCTAATTGGATATTTTATGATTAATAATGCCTTCGGTGTTTTCCTTATTCTTTTTCTTCTTCCTTTATTTTTAATTTTTATTTAGTCATAGTTAATTTCTTTTATCTGAAATAGTGGTGCCAACAAGATCTCCTGGGTTTTAAATGGGCTTTCTTGGAAGCAAGTGTTACAAATTCTAAAAGCCGATAAATAATATTAAATTATTGTTAAATTTCGAATATATTACTATAATAATCAAAATTATATAAATGGTATCACAATATCATTCTTTGAATCTTTGAAAGAACAATACCAGCCATTCCAATTTCAAAACGTATTTTTGAGTATTTTATTTTTATATTTTTAATATTTTAAATGGTTTTTTTCTATGTAATTTTAATATTCGCATGGATTTGTATTGGTGATATGTAATGTTCTTATTAAGTTGTATTATTTTGTTTTTGCAATATGTTGTTATATATATTTTCCACCATACTTTTAGTTTTTCACCATAAAAAAAAAATTAAATAAATATAAATAAAATTTGAACATATTAAACATATTAAATTATAAATAATTATTATAAAAAAATCAAAATATAATCTATATAATATGTAATTACATTAAAATTTTTATACATATTTATGTATGTGCCTTACATATCTTTCTCATCTCATCTCATCTCCTCTCTCAACTCATCTTATCTCCTTTTTTATATATCTCTTTCTAAGTTTCTATACTAGTCTATCTTTCTTTCTCCTTTACCTTGCTCAATTTTTAACAATCACTTTTATATTTCTACTCTTTTCACTTATATGGTAACTATTTTTGTGTAGATTAAAAACTAGTTATAGTATTTTTTAATATTATTTTTAGATTAGAAAAACTTTCAAAGTGGATTTCGAATATTTAGACAATTTTTTTGCCCCGAAAATAGCGTTACAATGTAAACCCTAATAAAGTATATAGATCTCGTTTCATGCTTTCCGGATTGGGATAATTCGCCCAAACATATGTTACTATCAAAAGTTTTACCTGTTTGAAGTTCTAAAGGTAAAAAAAAAAAAAAAAACGTTTTGTGTGATTTTTCTGTTATCTTTTTCAATTTTTTATTTTGTGTGATATATTTTAATTTAATTTATTTATAATCATTATGTATAATTTAATATATTTAATATGTTTAAATATTATTTATATTTATTTGTATTTTTATGAATATTATTTCTTAATTATAGAACAAATATTAAAATTACAAAAAAAAATTT
Organism: Rhynchospora pubera; assembly: GCA_028095005.1. NCBI lineage: Eukaryota > Viridiplantae > Streptophyta > Magnoliopsida > Poales > Cyperaceae > Rhynchospora > Rhynchospora pubera. Next base: position 104,270,010 of record CM051461.1, on the reverse strand, counting down.
AAAATATTAAAAATATATTATTAAAATATTTAAAGTACGTAAAAAAAGGGAAATGGCCGTTCTTTCAATGAACGATAATAGTCTCGTTATTTCAAAGGACGTAACTGTGATACTATTTATATAATTTTGATTATTTTAGTAATATTTTCAAATTTTAATAATAGTTTAATATTATTTTTTTAATTTTGTTGGCTTCTAAAAGTTCCTGAATTTGAGTTGGACACCCAGAACCCTGAAATTGAAGAGTTATTTAGTGGGGGTGGGGGGGCGAACAATTCATGCATATTGGAATTTTTTAATTTATAGGAGAACAAATATAATAAATTTAATAGAATAATATATAATTTAGACTCTTTAAAATGGCCAGTTTGAAAATAGGGGAGGCAAGCCTCCCTTGTAAATGGTTCCTAATTGTGCGTTGAGAAGGTTGCAGAAACGTGATGCAAGCATGAATAGCACAACAGGCAACAACAAAAGAGACCACAAAAAATAATAATAATAATGCACCAGTTATTGTTATTTTGATGTTACTCAAGATTGACTTTGTTTAATAATAATTTTGATTTCATTTTAGTTCTGTGTTGAAATGCCGGGTAGCGTCCATCTTGTGAAAATGGTCACCGATTTATCTTAGGCAAAGTATTTAAGTTTTTTTATCATTAGCTTGACAAAGGTACAGAGAGGCTATGATCCTACGGATAGGAATCATGTGATTAGAGAGAAGGGCAGAAGGCCAATGCTATTTGTGGATTTAATTTTTCTACTATGTAAACTTGTCTCTTTTAATAGAAACGGGCCAACGGCCTTTTATCCAAAAAAAAAAAAAATTAATTACATTTGATGGGATTTTACTAGGTTGTGTGCTGGTGTGACGGGAGACTGAACTAGTTTACAATACATGTGTGTGTGACGGGGTCACACCGTCAAGGGGGGCAAAAATGGTGAATTTAATTAAATCAAGACCATAAAACTTGATTGGCACCCCTATTGGCTATTGCCTCCGCCCCTGCTTCACAATTTATGGTCCAATGGAAATGTATCAGCTTAGATGCATCGAAGACGCACAAAAAAGAAAAAAACTTGAAGCAAATAAGAGTACTTTGACAACTGTTAATTGATCTTAGGGAAGGATAAGTGGACGTGAAATAAATGAAAAGGAACTGCCTAGTGAATAAAAACGACAAAAAAAAACTTAAAAAGAAAAGTACTAATTGTAAGGTTGCCACAAAATAGTTCGGCGCAACAGAAGAAATATTTTGACTATAATAGTTCTGTTGCAACATTCTTCGCAAATTACGTGGTTCATATCCAAAAGTCGGTTTTTTGGATGTATAATACAACTCGAGCAAGACAAAATTGCAAGCTTTGCAATTTTTTAAATGGCAGAGCATGGAGACTTCTGCACCATCATTATGCGACCAGAGAGGGCCCACATTGTAGTGCTCAGTGATGAGCAACTAGGCCCAGACCATTGGTCTGATATCAAGACTCATATTTTTGTTTGCTTCTTATTTATGGGCCATGTTCACCTGCTCATTAACTACCTACTATAATTTATAAGAAAATTGATTACTGCCGTGTACAGTTTTATCATCTCTGTTATCGTTAAATATAAAATAAATATATACAGCAAACAAAGTGAATACATACAAATAAATAAGTTCAATGAAAATAAGTTGAATATGCATATAAAATTCTGAATAAATGATGACAACACTTATTTGTTTGTAAGTGTTCACTTACATCATCTATATGGTCACATTGTTTTCTGTATATGTTCACTTTATATTTAGCGATGACAGGGACGACAAAACTGCAGACGGCAGTTATTATTCCTGTAATTTATAAGGATAAGTATCCATTTGTAACAAATTATATAGACAACCTTTGCCATACTGAAATTAGTTAATAGTTTTAAATTTTGATTCTTGAATTTTAATTTGTACTATGTAAATTTTACTGATCATCAAATGAGTCAAAAGTTACAACAAATTGTATTTTACAACTCATGAAATATCAAGCGATAGTCATATTGCATGGAATTTCAAATTTGTAAAGCTAGTAACTTTCTTTTGACTTTATTTATAAAGTATTATCAAAGTTGTCAAAATAAAATATTGTCCAAGATCCATACTTATACAATATGTTTTGCTCTTCTGTTCATTTTTACCGTCCAACAAAATAATGTTTGAACTGTAATTACAACTGTAAGACAAAAAGTTGAAACATATTTAAATGCATATTATCAAGAAGCACAAGAGAATATCCGAATTTATGCCTATTACCAACTCAACGATACAGTAGCCGATCTAGATTTGGATATGTGGGTCAGTTTTGCCCCACTGCAAATTTAAAAACGCCTTTGTCAATACGGAACTTTAAAAGTTTAATTATGCAACAACAACCTTCCAAAAAATTTAATCTAAACTCATTTATAGTGAATTTGTCATGGAAATATATATGGCATACAATTTAGATCGTCCATTATATTTTTTATAATTACTCTTAATTAATCCAATTAAACAAAGAGCAATTAAGAATCTAGTGCAAAAGCTCAATTCGACACAAGAGATATGTGGAAATTTACCTCTCTTGATATTGTAATCAAGAGGCTCGATCCTACGACTTAGAAATCGATATGGTTGCTCTCCAATCGCCTCCAAATCGCCCGCCTCGAGTCCACTAAGGTATTAACCAAGTTATTCTCGAATCGTGCTAGCGATGAGAATAACAAGTCTAATCCCAAAACTTTCCCTTTCTTCAATCAATTCACCAATTAATGTGTGGAAGGGATTGCTCAACACATGAGCCATTGAATGGAGAGAAGAGAGAGGGAGGTGGCGCCTATGAGGGGAGAAGAGGGGCGGCTAGGGAAGGGAAGAGAGAACCATCCAAGGAGCCTCCATACAGGTCCTTATATAGCCTCCAAACTCTAGCACAAAGTTCACACTAATTACAAGTGTGCCACCCCACCTACCGCCCTTCCTAGGCCGGCCTATTAGTGGGCTTTCATGGGCCACAAGCTCATCTCTTTAGTACCTCAATTCAATTAATTAAAGGCTCATTCAATTGCTACTTAAATTGGATATTTAATTTACCAATAAATTAAAGCCCAATTAACTTAATTAAATTAAGTGTGTTGTTTATAAATAATTATTAACTTAATAATAATTATTTAGAGATTAGACAATGCATTAATTTATTTCTATATGATCCATTTGATTTAATTAATTATAACGGTCCATAACGTTATTTAATTAATTAATCAACTTATCATATTTTGCAATACTCACTGTTGCAAATAAATAAATAATGCATGTATGATTAAACACCTTATTATGTGTGACCCTTTGAGGATTTATGCTATTGGACATGGAATTAAATCGCTATTTAATTCCAATAATCATAAGCAGTATCTAGCAACACGTTATGATTCCCAATTCGCATAAATAGTGTACTGCTACAATATTTCAATCCTGCATAAGAGAATAAATATGTCTCTCTATTTTGATTCTTATGTCTCAAGATATCATCGTATAATCCAAGATAGGAATGTGTCATTTTTGCAGATTATACGTTTCTTGATCTAGAGTTGATCGCTTAGTTGCGCGCATACGATCCAACTCCATCAAGGGGCCCAAACATATATCGTCACTCACTAAGTTAATTAATGAGGGACATACGGTTTTCTTGATGATTAGCTTTTCCCCACACAATTCAAGAGAACATAAATAAAGTCCGTATAGCAGCCATTATCGGAAATCAGCGGTAGATAATATTTATTGAACCTATCCTCATGTGGAAAAGATAAACATCTCAAACTTAGAACCAAAATCATAACGAAATAAACAATGACACATAACACAATCCATATGTTTATTTCATTGGGTCAAGTCATGTACTATGTTCCATAACATATACATATGCAATTAAGTTGGTAACTCTTTACCTATGATTTGTAGAATTTAATCGTCACTTAACTTGCATATTAATCTTATATGATAATTAATGTTCCTTGTTGATTATCAAGATTATGAACCATTTAGATTTATTATTGTCATTCTAAAGAATGATCCACAGAGATCCACAATTCAGATCCTCAACCTGAATGACCTGTCAATAATAAACCTAGGAACAGATAATAAAATATCATCCAAAACATAAATTTATAATTAAGTCATTAAATTATTGATTTCTAGGATATAACTCTAACACCCTCTTCACTCTAAAGTTACATCATTTTGTATACGTTTGATTCGAATGAATAGTTCACATCGCATGCCAAAAAATCCATTCTACATTGTTCGGCTTGCTAACTCCACCACTTCCGATTCCGCCTGCCGACGGTATACCGTTTACCGTTTTCTGTGGAAGTTCCGTTCAAACGGTACAAAAAACTATTTCGTTCTCAGAAATGAAACGCTAACAACATATTATTGCTGAAACAGAACGATAAACGGAATGACCTATTTTGCTTCCATTTCGACAAATAGTTCGTGCAGTTTTTATTGTAAAAATACATTGTTCCGTTCCGTTCCGTTCCGTTCCGTCCAAATGGAACGAATAACGGAATGAAATAGCATTTCATATTATGAAACGGAACGAAAAAAGAATGAAATGACCATACCGTTGATGGAACAGAACGACAAACGAAATGACCTAGGCGCTGTAATGTAATCCGGTACAAAACAAAATGAAAAATAAAGTTCACTGTGTTTTAAATACGTTATAAATCCTTTTTGATAAAGAGAAAAATTTTTATCAAAGACAAAAATATCCTTCAGATTTTTAAAAAGAACAAAGGAGCACAATTATTTAAAAAATGAGCACAACTATAGCGGCATTGCTATTGCCGCTATAGTCCAGCTTATGTAGGATGGTTGAAATGACTAAAATATTAAAAAAAATAAAAAACTTCCTTATAGCGGCAATGGTTGAAATGGCTAGTTGTGTCGTATCGTGCTAAATGGTAAAAGGAGCTAACACGACACGTAATTTGGTACGCACGACTAACACGTCGTGTCGTGTCTTGTGTGGCACATCGTGCTAGCCGTGTCGGATTATTTTATTATTTTTAAAATAAAAAAATTTTAAAAATTCGTGTGGTGTCATAATCATGTCGTGTAGAAAGTTTTAACAAAATTAATACGATTTGACACAACACAATTAGACACACAACATGACACGAACACGAACTGATACGACATATCAACACAAATTTAATTATTAATGTTGATTATATAAACAAAATTAATACTTTAAATCCAATTTATAATACTACATCATATTATTTACCATTTAGAATTCATATTGTTCTTATCTAATTATTATTTATTATAAAAATATTAATAAAAAATTTTAAACTTAATCAAATAATAAATTATTACGGCTAAGTAAAATTTTTTCATTTTTTAACTTTTAATTTTTTTAATATTTTTTAAAATAAATAAATAAAATAATCTGACACGGCTAACACGATGTGCCGACATGACACGACACACGAGACTCCAACACGATGATCGTGTTTGACACGACACAACACGCACGATTGAAGAATCGAAATTTATACAATCGTGCATGTAATAAATTAATGAACCCTATATAAATCTAAAGGTGGTTCATTAATTTAACCTCCAATTTATTGAATTTACTTCAAAATAAATTTATAGATGCTATAGTGAAGAATCGAAAATTTGTTTGTAATAATTGTGCTATAATGAAAAAGAAAAAATAAATGAAAAAAAATGAAAGTAACATGCCCCTTAAAAAAAAATGGAAGTCTTGTAGCGGCAAATCCATTGCCGCTATAAGAAATTTTTTTATTTTTTTTAATATTTTAGTCATTTAAGTCGTCCTATATAGACTGGACTATAGCGGTAATAGTATTGCCGCTATAATTGTGATCATTTTAAAAATATTTGTGCTCCTTTGTTCTTTTTAAAAATTTGAAGGATATTTTTGTCTTTGATAAAAATTTTTCCGATAAAGGTATGGAATGTAATAAAATAGCAATAAAAGTAATGGATTCTTGTATTTTCCAAATATAATCATCCCCAATACGCCATTTCAAATGGCGGCCTGAATCGAGATACTTGTGTACTGTTTGTTTAAACTCGAATTTGTTCTGATTTCGCCATTTTAAATGGTGGACCCAGTCCCACTATTTTTAACCCAAGTAGAATCATTTTAAGTAGATCCGCCATTTAAAATGTTGTTGTGATACTAAGTCATCATTTTCACTATTAATAATTTATGAATATTAATTTATAATTCCTTTCTTTTTTGGCAGTTATTTCAAACTTTTTTTTTTTTAACTTTTAGGGTGACAGTAGGAAAAAAAGTATCTTTGTACGCATCATTCACATGCATTACAAGCTTTCAAAAAAAAAAAAAAGTTTGTATGAGTACAGGAAAAAGGCCAGCATGAGTGAAAGACCCCACAGCCGTATATCCCGTTTAAATTCTCTGTTTATTTCTATCTACCTCTTAATTTTGTATTTCTTCTCTCTAACAAAGTTAATTCATTTTGGACAAATGGTTCTTAGTCAATTTCATATAATTAAAGGAAAGAATGGACATAATGATTCTTTATTGTCTTGTTATGAGCTGTTATGTTTTGAAATGTTAAAATGCATAACGTGTTACACGATAATTAAGCAAACAGCCTACAATTTGATCTAATCATGCAACTCTTTTCATGTCATGATTAAATTCACATTATATTACTGAAGATTAGTACATATTAAGATTAGAGAAAGAAAAATAACTAGTTTAACTAATTTTTTTGGGTAAATAGTTAAATTATTTATGGTTATAAAAAATAACATTTTTTGTTAATACTCATGAGATATCTTTGAACCAGTAATGTTTTCTTATGGTGTCCTTAAGCAGGATATTTTCTTTATATAAGTTCATAAAAATCTCTTCCAAGATAAATTTATAGGTTATGTCAACATTTTTGAAAAGTACTATTCAGTGCATAAGATGACATTTTTATCATAGGTATTCGCTCTAACATGCATACAGTTGGCGGAACCTCTTTTTGTTTGTATACCAGAGTAAGCCTAGCAAATTTTTCCGAAGTTTGTTTATTTTTTGGCAGATCGATTCGAGCGAATTAAATCAACTAAAGGATATATTTTCAAATATTTTTATTTGACGAAAACGGAAATATATTAGATTGTATATATGTTATCTGTTAAGTAGCTTGATGAATGATTTGCTTATTTTCAAATTATATCATTTTTCAATACATATTACATAATCTTCCAAATTATTAAAAATTCATAATTTTACTGGTAATTTAAATAAAATATTTAATAAATTATCACAACTTTAAATAGGGATAGAGAAAAACGTATTCCTTATTCTTATGCAAATACCAAAGTTTTGTTAGAACATGAATTAATAAGGGCCGGAATAAGTCCAAAAAAAAGACACACTCTTCTTATCTGCGTAAAGATTCTTAGAGCGAGCCATATAATATCATATATCTATGTACTTAAATATGAAGCCTAGACATCTTATTCCTTCGTTGTTTGGTTTTCATCCGAATAAAAAATAAGGAACTTATTTCTTATTCCTTGTGTTACCAAGCACACCCTTGTGAATAAAACTCATCCATAAATCAATACAACAAGGTTATAGATGATAGGGGATAGGACCGACTCATTTCTGGAACCGTCTGGTAAGGGGCACTACTATATGTTAATGAAAGTGACCTAATTCAAAACTAAGATGGAGTCGGTGCTTTGTGGGTGATAGCCTAACCTTAAAGGCCAACGGCTCCAACCTTTGTTGGTTACTAAGATAGACAAAATAATAGGTTTTAATATTTTACATTTTTTTCCCTCGTAAGTACTCTCATTATAGCAATATACATTAGAAGTAAATTTATCTAACGATGACAGCACTAATTTATAATTAAACTGAAACAAGCAAATCATATATATGTTATAATTTGGTTTTGTTTGATTATTTCGGAGAGAAAATTAGGATAGATATCATCAATATATAATTGGTTGTTTGCTTTACAAGTGCAGATTGATCTCATCCACCTGATAGATATTTTTCTATATTTCTATTGAGTATACATTTAATTATTTACAAAAATATATATTTGATTTTGCTCTGATCTTGGCAAAATAATTAAATGGGACCAGTGTGGCTGGATGGATAAGGCTCACATGTATATCGAAGCATCTTTGAAACCTTCCTATCATTTCTGAAAATGACCTACTCTTTCAATAATTGTAAAAATATTAATATCCTTTATTTTATCAAACTTGTTTTTCATAGGCGGTTTGAACCGACCATTGATAAAATGCACTATGCCAAGGATGATAATCATCTGTAGACTTTTAGTGCTTTCTCATGGCCATGCTGTTCATGCACTTTATCCTTGTTTTAGGTCTGGTCTGAGTGTGTTTGAATGTACAGAAATAAGGATTTATTTCTGAAGAGGTAACATTCCGAATTAACAAAAAAATATATATAATCATAAACATATATATATATATATATCAGCAAGAGATTGAAAAAAATAAGTTTATTTCTGATTAATTATCCTCTTCCATTTTTTTTTAATTGGAACAAGGACTTAGGGATTAACTCTTCTTCATCCTCAAACGATCTAAAATAACAACAACAACAACAACAACAACAACAACAACAACAATAATAATAATAAATTGTTACCTATTTTATTTAAATGGTCGGAAAATTTTATACAGATTTATTTATTTAAAATATCCTTGAAATTAGACTATTTTGTATTACAAAAATCTTATCGAAACTGATTCCATATTTGCTTGTTCTTATCCGTTGGACAAAAAAGCGCACTCCTTTTAAAAACTTGGGTGCATAAATCTTATGCCAAAATAATTTACTTGTTTTCAATATTTGATTTATATAGAATACAATATAAAAGTGTAGAATTGAAAACTAACTATAAGTAAATTAAGATAAGCTATCCAAATTTATCGTCGAGATCTATCCGGAGAAATTGAAGATTAAAAATGAAATGTATGCAAAATTGACCCTAAGTTTATAAAAGTTATAATGAATTTAACTTCGCACTAAATTAATTCTTATGATATTTATCCTAATATGTAATTAAAACAAACTATTTACAATGACAACTTGGCCATTAAACCGTTTGATTGCAAAACAGAAATCTGCAATGACCAAAATAGCATGTGAAACACAATTGGAAGCACATGCAAGACAAATTACGGACAAGGGTACAAAATTTTAATTAAGCATACGCACTGACACACACATATATAAACAGTATGTGGATAGTGATATCCTTCAATCATTAATAGTAATAAAGTAAGTTGTGGCTAATGTGACCCCGGGATTTAATTAACGGAGACTATCGCTGAGAAGTCTCTAGAAAAAGGAAAATGACATATAAATGCTAGAGGCCTAGAGGTGTCAATCAGGATTTTTTATAAGCTTTCAACAAAAAAAAAAGGAATTTCTGATAAGCCGGAACACAAACAGGCATATAAAGATGACGTGTCACTATATCATACATCCGTTTCTTTTCCATTTTTGATTGAATACATCTGTTTCTCGACTCCTACTGCATTCTAATTCCTACTGGCTCCGTTTGGATGCGTTGAAAATAAGGTAGGAAGAAGGAAGAAGGAAGAAGGGAAGAAATTTATTAGGAAGGGATAAATTTATTGAGAAGTGTGTAACTTTTGTGAAGAGTTTGGATGGTTAGAAATAAATTTATTAGTAAAAAATAGTTATTTCTTATTTTTATTCCGGGAAAAAACCATCCGGAGTAACAATATAATGATTTTTAACTTGACAGCTACTGTCAAGTCTATCGAAAAAAACAATATATCATGATTTTCGAAATATCCGTGTTATCACCTGTGTTCGCACGTGGCGATGGAGGAAGAACAATATCATGATTTTTAACTTGACAGCTACTGTCAAGTCTATCGAAAAAAACAATATATCATGATTTTCGAAATATCCGTATTATCACCTGTGTTCACACGTGGCGATGGAGGAAGATAAAGAGTAAAAGAAAAAAAAGGAAAAAATTATGTCGACAAGTTATCATATTTTTGTTACTATTATTCCAATTTGTTATTGTTTCCCTTCATTACACAGTAATTTAAAAAGCAAGAGCTTATCGAGGTTTTAAAATGTAACTTTTCTTTACTCCACCATTTTATTAAATACTCAACAAAAACACGAAGGATTTATAAATTTTATTTTATTCAGATTTTCTAATTTAACTTCGTCTAATCTCCATATAATTGAAGTGTATGCAGGGGCAAAAAATAATTTCAATATAGTCAGGCTGAAATTTAGTTAATGATATTTTATGTAAAGGGTATGGTTATTTCATTTTGATTTTTTTTAAGAAGTCTTCTGATAAGATGTTATTGTTTTCATGCATAAAGATTCTATCAGGCAAGAACTAAGCTACAAAAAAAAAAGGCAAAAACTTATAAAAAAAATTTCAGATTGTTATTATGATACAAGATTTTGTTACCGTCAAAGTGTAATCAGTTATATGATTTTTGTTCTATTGGATAAAAATACAAATTTTAAATTTCTCTCCTACGTTTTGTGTATTTATTATGGCGAAACATTTAAATTTTTATGCGGATCAACCCTAGGACCTACCATTGAATTGAAAAATCCTTTAGCTGCACATGGCACACTATATGCATCTTATAGCAAATAATTTGTGGCAACTAAAGTTGTCAAGTGTCCACCCAAATTAATTCCGTGTAAGATATAGGAACTGAATTTATTACTCTACTTTCTAGTTTCTAGAAAAAGATCAAAAGAAGGGCTTCGCATTAAATAAGTTTGTATATCCTAATATGTCACAGAAATTCTTCTTTCACATCGCTGTTTCGAAATAAAATTTTGAAATTTTAAATCAAAACAGTTGAATTTATTCTTCGCTACTACAAGTAATGACTACATATTAAAAGTTTCTAAAAATTTTAAGTTTTTTTCTGTAAAGACTTAGGCCCAAGTGAAAAATGGGGAAAAAATTTTAGTTAGTTTACTCAAATCGTGCATTTTATTTCTTGCGTTAATCGAACCTATATAAAATGATCTCCAAAAATTATATGTTATATATTTGCGCGGTCTTTATTGATATTAAGATAAAAAATATTTATTTTTATTTGAGTCGATCATAATAATGCTAAATATTGTGAGCAATTTTGGCATCTAAATTATGTGGTAATGAATTACTCTACACACTAAAAGGTCCTATAAATAGATTATTTGAATTTTATGTAAATTAAAAATCATAATTCACTTAAAATTGCTGATTGGAAGTGTTAAAATTGCTGATTGGAAGTGTTTTTTTTTTTTTTGAGAGATCCTGATTGAAAGTTCATTTCTAAGTTGTTTGTATGTATAAAAAAAAAATCTAGGCATTTAACTTAGACAGCTATTGTCAAGATTTTTACACTAAAAAAACATAGATTTGGATGTTAATTATTCTAAATTAAGTTTAACTAAATTAACCAATTAAATCAGAGCCAATGAAAATATATTCTGCTTTTCCAGTCGAGAACAAATGAGAAGACCGAAAAAAGGCCAAAAGTGACAGCGCATGTTTCTATCTCGAGAGATATTGAAGGGGAATGCTATTAGCTTCTTACCAACCGCTAACAAGATGCTGTTTGCTGTTTGGTTAGAAGAGCGGATCCTAAATCATGTGTGTATTTATATTGAGAATTTGAGATCAAGTCACATCAACACAAGTGTCAGGCCTTTCTAATCCACAGCCCACGAGGCCTGTCCCACTCCAAACATGCCACGTGTCGCCAAACAGTGCGCTTGGGCTGGCTATGCTGAGCTGTCGTTCCGACTCGCCTTGATCACTCGTTATCTTTTGTCAAATATACAAAATTAGAAAAAGGATAATGTCTACTTAATTTATTTGCATTTGTTGAAAAGTTAACGTAGAAATGTAAATAAACATTTATGACCTCCAAATTTCGCATAATTAATTATAGTACGTAGAGAATTTTATTTTGCTTAAACTTATGAGCAAAGACTGTGTGTTTGGATGAGCCTAGGAATAAAGGAATAGTTTTTTCCTACTCTCAAATTTATTATAAATAATCCAAACTGTTCACAAAGTTACACACTTTCTAATACTTCTTCTGTTATTCCTCTTATTCCCATGCTATCCAAACGGAGTCAAAGAGCAATGTTTATCTTTTATTATTATTGATTACTTTCTGAAATAAGTATGAATCTTATAAATATATTATTGTAATCTTAGATGCATGAATAAAAATATTTAATAAATAATTTACATCGTTTGGAAGAATTATTATAGTAATTACTATAGTCCCGGTAATCAAAATTTTGACTAAATGAATGGATACAAAGGTGTATGATTAGATATTTAATAATTTAGTATTAGGATATTTCTAATATGATTTTGGATCTGAATTTAACATTATTCTACACACAAAAAAATTACAGTATTAAACTTCAAAATTAAAAAATTACAGTATTTTGATTTTATTTGAACTTAGAAATTTGGTAAATCTGTACAGGTAAATATTTTTAATCATAGTAATTTACTTGATGCCATGAAAAGCCCGTTTAAAATAGTATAAAAACATATTTTATTTTCTTGTTTGAATGCATATTTTTTTATTATATTTTGAAAAATTAAGTATGATGAAATTGTGTAACGTGAGCGTTCTTAAATCATTCTCTTATAAAAGTTTTTTATTGAATATTGTTGTTAGGTCAAAATTCGTTATGTATGTAGAGATTTCACTCATTACGGCGCAAATATTTGTCTAATTTGTGTTACAAATCTAACATGTAAATAAGGAATTGTACAATTTTTTACTTTTTTTAAAAAATACACTTTTTTCTTTAAAAAAAAAATGAAATCATACAATGGACACAATAAATGCGACATCTGGGGATGAATCAGCAAAAGTGCCATCTCAAGACAGAGAGTAAAAAACCGGTAACAGGCTATAGCCGGTCAACAATAATTCAATCAACGCCCGTATAAGCTCGCACGTACTATAAAACACCACCCGTTCCTCCGCATCCAGTCATCCACTGATCATTGTTCTTCTCTCCCCTCTCTGATTACTATCCATCCATCTTGCCAAAAGGTCCAGAGAAAAATGCCGATTAACAGAATCACCATTGGCAGCCACCAGGAGGTGTACCATCCCGGTGCGCTCAAGGCGGCGCTTGCTGAGTTCATTTGCACCTTCATCTTCGTCTTCGCCGGCCAGGGCTCTGGCATGGCCTACAGTATGTTTCTCTTGATATATATCCACAGTTATTAAATTATAGGTGAAGATCTTAATTATTAGTTGGAGTAACAATTGTTTGAGGTTAAGCTTAACTAATCAGAACATTTTAGGTAGATATAACGCTACATTTCTTTGTTACATAGTACTAAAAGTTGTAAATCGTACAAAAAAGCTAGGATTCGGTACCATTGATTTGTGTTTTTTCAGAACATTTTGGTGTTCCTCAGTTCCTGTCTTCTTTATGTGATGATGACAGTTCTTACTTTTGTGACCAAAACAGATACGACACGCTTTTTACAATTTGTAAAAAAGAGAGACAAGGCTAAAACTTTTTTCCAAATAGACCTTTTTCTAGCCTATGTTAAATGATTGAACCAGAATGTCAGAAACCAATATTCTGTGGCGAATGTGTAGTGGCTATGTCACAGCCAGTTCTTCACTTTTTTTATTTTAACATCTTCTAACAACATTTCTGTTTTCCAAACCAGACAAACTCACAAATGACGGTGCGAGCACCCCCGCAGGCTTAATCGCCGCTTCCATTGCTCATGCATTCGCTCTTTTTGTTGCCGTCTCCGTTGGTGCCAACATCTCTGGTGGCCACGTCAACCCGGCTGTGACCTTCGGTGCCTTCATTGGTGGCAACATTTCTCTCTTCCGTGGAATCCTCTACTGGATTGCCCAGCTCCTTGGCTCAACCCTCGCTTGCTTTTTGCTTCGCTTCTGCACCGGGTGGCAATCCACTGGCACCTTCGGCCTCACTGGCATTGGTAAGACTTACTTTTAATGAACTTTCTTTCATCATTTTTCCAGATTCCTTTGAATTGTTGGAACAAGAAGAAATTAATGCACAATCAGTAACGACTAATGAGTCCTCAATTCAATATCTGCTTAAGTTCATGCAGAGTAGCTAAATGAAAAAATTTTACATCTATGTGACTGTAGGTGCGGGTGAAGCCTTGGTTCTTGAAATTGTCATGACCTTCGGCCTTGTGTACACTGTCTATGCCACCGCAATTGACCCGAAGAAGGGAAGCCTCGGCACAATTGCACCAATTGCAATTGGTTTCATTGTTGGCGCCAACATCTTGGTCGGTGGTGCCTTTGACGGTGCATCGATGAACCCGGCTGTTTCATTTGGACCTGCATTGGTGAGCTGGTCCTGGAGCTACCAATGGGTGTACTGGGTTGGCCCACTGATCGGTGGGGCCATCGCTGCCATCATCTATGATGTGTTCTTTATCATGCACACTCACGAGCAGTTACCTACCACCGAGTATTAGAGTGACAATGGGTTGCGGGGCGGGTGATCGATAACCGGTTTAGTGGTTGGTTCGCGGTTATTGATTAAAGTCTGGTTGTTAGTGTCTTTTTTTTATTTTATTTTGTGGTCTTTTTTCTTTCTTGATGGGGTTTCAATTTATGTTTTTGTGAATCGGTGAGATGATGTTTGTTGAAATGTCTCTCCTCTGGTAAAAAACTGTTTATTGTAGTTGAGTCTCTTGTTAATAATTGTTCCGGTAACAAGTCTGTTTTGCCATGAAGTTTCTGGTTATTTTTATCCTATTTTTCTTTCTTATTTTGTTTTTGTTTTTGTTTTTGCCTTTTTTTTTTAATTTACCCTTGCAGTCTCATCATCAGCCTGCTAGAAAGATTAAAGCTAACTATAGATCTGAAACAGATTTATTGCAAATATACTAGAAGCACACATATATGCATCTTGCCACATATATAAGGTTTTTAGGTGTGGTCACAAAAATCGATTTGGTAAATAATTGGTTTCATTTCTGAACAAAGTTCCAGGTTTTTTACTTCAGTCTTCAGATGTCAGCAAGTTAAAGTGCTGACTGCTGAGGGCCCCAAGCAATATATATTACGAATTAATTTTGTTCCCATTTGGCTCACATGATAAGTTCAGCGATGTCGAATAGTAAAGTAGAAGTGTTAAGTGAATACCACAATTTAGATGATAGGAACTGAAATAGCATCATTTATAATTTTATATTAACATAAGAACGATAACATTGTTTGATGAATATTAATCGAAATAACAAATAATTATTTGTAAAATTTTATAGAAGGATAATGTCATATTAATTACACTGAAGTTGATAATATAATGATGGTAAGAATTATATAACTATAATAATATTATAAGGGAAATAGTAATTTTGATAACAATATAACGACGATGACAATAATAATAATACTGATAGAAAAAATAATTAAAAAAATGGTAATTGTTATTCCACATACTGCTAGTTGTTATTTGATCCAATTGCTAGAATAGCGGTTAGCCTATTCTGACGGTATTCTGCTGTTCAGCTAATCCGCACAACAATACGTCAATACGATGATACTATGCTGTTTTGCTGGTTTAATGGTTGCCAAAGGCATCCCATCATGCACTAGTTTTCGGCTTTTTGCCTTTTTCGTCCCTTTAGATGTATTCTTTTGTTTTTTTTCATCGTAAGTCGTAACAAAAATAAATATAACCAATGACCAGTTTTTATTCTGGATATGTATAATCGGGAATATCAAATAATTTTAACTTATTTTTGAAGGTTTTTTAGCGTACATAGTACAAGTGTCTATTTATATGCTACATACAGTAGAGCCATTATATTTGATTTAAGACATTTGATAACAGTAATCTGAATCTGAAGAAGCATATAGGAAAACAATTTGGAGGCGGGTCTATTTAAAAATCAATAAATACGAATTGAATCAATAATTTTCCCGGTTATATTTTTCTGAAACATCATAATCTCAAAATAAATTAGCATCTCTTTCAATAAATAAGAACTTCATTTAAGAAAATAAGGACGAAAAGAAAATACAAATGTGATACAATTCAATCTAAATATCACACCGCCCAAAAAGTCTACATCTATAATTTTCAAAAATGAAAAAAGAAAAGAAATCTACATCTCTCATTGTATGTGAGGATAGATTCATAGTCTGGTCACGGCATCTTGACAAATGACAAATGTATTTCCATGATACAATCAATTAATCTTTTTCTAAGTCTTAATTATTGGAAAAAGAAATCATGTATTTTTGTGGAAAGTATTTTCTTGTGTTCGTACTGGAAAAATTTTTCTGAGCACTACTGAGGACATTTGGATCACCTAAGAATACGATGAAAATTAGTTATTCTAAGTAAAAAATATTATTTCTAAACGATCAAGAATAAATATTTGAAGATCTAGAATGTTATTTTAAGTGATCCAATATTAAGAATAAAAATTTATTTCTAGAATGTTTGGATTATCTTTTTAATCCGATTAAAAGTGGTTCCAACAAATCCTTAATTCTCATTAAGAAGATGATCAAAATACACTTGGATTAAAAATTTATTATGGATGTTGGACCACTTAAATATAGCAATCTAGATTCTAAAAAACTTTATTCTTGTTCATTTAGGGGTCGTTTGGATGATATGGGAATAAGGAAGGAAATATTGGAAAGTGTGTAACTTTGGGAAGAGTGAGAAAATGTTATTCCGGAAATAAAAAATGTTGTTTGGATGGTGAGTTAGAAATAAAAAAATTGATATTAATTTAAATAAATTATTAAAAATTATTATTTTAATATTAAATAAAGTACTAATTAAAGAGCACATATAATTTCATTTAGTTAGTAGTATTTAGCTAATTTTGTTGAAATTATGTATATATAATTGTAGGAAGATGTTATTATTAGGAAGAAGTTATTCCCCTAAGAAGAAATTATTCTTCTCCTTAATCCTAACTTCTTTGGATGTCTAGGAAGAAAACATTCGTAGAACAAAGCTATTTTTCTTATTCCTTTCCAATCCAAACGACCCCTAAAAAATAATATTTTTTACTCCAAATAACTAATCATAATTTTATTCTTAAATGATGCAAACGCCCTAAGCTATATTTGCGCATGAAAAGTAACTTTTATTCTTGCCTTTTTCGTGCCTTTTGTTCATTTACACAGAAACAATCAGTCAGTTGGACTCTCAGTAATTTCTTCAGTTCATGATGCCTTAATATGTTTCTGTGTGTTTAAACTGTGTTGTGATACAAAGGGGCATTGTGTTTCTTTGTGTTACTTTTTATGTTAAGGGTAAGAGTGGGCTTAGTTTTAAGAGTAATGTTAGTGTCAAACGTAATTTGAAATTCAGCTGTTGAAAATTTTAATGATCGATCTGAATCGTTAAATGTGATTTTCATAATACAATTTTTTTGACGACTAAATTTTATATTTTTTTTTCAAAATTTTTAACTATTATTTTCAGATTTTTTTAAAGTGAAATTTGATATCAAAGGAGAATTCACTTAGGAGAATCGAGTGGTCCTGATTGACCATTATAATATTTATAATATTGAAAATTAAAATTCGATCGCATTTGACACATGTCAAATAAGTTTCAGTTCTGTATGAACCTTACGTATCCTTTAATAGGATTTAGGTGTTCCTCTTTTGGGGTGCTATGTTCAAAAGATAAATAATATAAAAACAAATATAAGAGAATCAGCTCTTGGTCTAGTGACAAAGAGCAATGCACCTTGACTCCTTAAGTGAAAGGTCGCAGGTTCGAAATCCGATTGGGGAATTTTTCATAGACATTTAATTTAAAAATAAGTTGGATGGCTTAGAACTCCAATTTTTCTTAAAAAAAATAAAAAATCAAGCATACACAACAAAAAATTAAAATTTTCCTTCTGCAATTTTAGATTAGTTCAGTTTCGTAATCCCCATCAACAATTATTTTTGTGGCGTGAATCGGTGTATGAAAAGTAAATCAGAGACATTTGGATCGGTATCCCTTTTTCATTAAGCAAATGTTAAATTATAGATCCATTTTTACGATAAAGTGTTACAAAGAATCTGGAATTTTCTAGCAGCGACAATAAGACAGTTTTATTTTCAGGACCACAAAAAAATCTATACCGACAAAACATGTGGCATATTTACACTGCTTACCTTCTTTTTCCTATCTCAATAAGACATATGAGATGGGAAAAAAAAGGCAAGAGAGGTCAAAGGAAAAATAAGATAAAGAAGCACGTCATCTTAATATTAATAACCAATACCTGCTCTTGGGAAAAAAAAGGGTTCGTTTGGATTGCTTAGGAATAGAAAGAATATTTTCTTTCTAGACATTCAAACAAGTTAAAAATAAGAAGAAGAATAATTTCTTTTTAGAAATAACTTTTTTCTAGAAATAATATCTTCCAACAATTATATATACATAATTCAACAAAATTAACTAAATACTAATAACTAAATGAAATTTTATGTGCTCTTTAATTAGTACTTTATTTAATATTAAAATAATAATTTTAATAATTTATTTAAATTAATATTAATTTGCTTATTCCTAACTCACCATCCAAACAACAATCTTATTCCCGGAATGATATCTTCCTACTCTTTTCAAAAAGTTACACACTTTCTAATATTTTCTTCCTAAAATACTCTTATTCCTTATTCTCATACCATCCAAACGGGTAGCCAAGTCTGTATCTGCTATTATATGATTGTACTCGTAATGATTCTTTTTAAGGTACTTGAAATGATAATAAAATCATCAGTGTAACAATAGTAAATAATTAAGGGGCCATTTGGATCGCTTAGGAATAAGAGAAATAGCTTATTCATAGGCGGAAAACATTGGAAAGTGTGTAATTTTGTGAAGAGTTTTGATAATCAGAAATAAATTTTTGTCTAGGAAGAAACTATTCCTCTTATTCTTAAGCGATACAAACGGCCCCAATCATAGTTTAGACAAAGTCCATCAAGTAAAGTGAACGTTTCAAATCAGAATATAGAATTTAAAAAAAAAAATGTATTGTGATATAAAATGCAAGAAAATAAATATGCATGGCAATTAGAAAACCACAACAATAACAACAGTACTATGGATCTATAACTGTGTATATATATTTTTGGTTGCCTAATTACATGTACAGAGATTCTGACAACAAATGGAAGAATATGAGAGCCAATTAGTAAACACCATGAAAAAAGGAACAGGGGAAAATAAAAGAACCGAAATCCGTTTTAATTTCCGCTTTTGTTATCCGTTATATTTTCTAATTATAAATTAGCTTTGGATCAACTAAAGAATATAAGAAAGTTTAATGCTTGGTTAAGTGCATTTTTAATTAATTTATGACCAAAACCAAACCCACGGCTTATTTCCACCAAACATAAATTTCTATATTAGTAATTAGTAATAATAATATATAGTACGGTTGACTTGCATGCGCATTCTTATCTCTATATGTGTGTTTTTATTGTTTTCCTTTATAAAGTGCAAAAAGTGCTACATCTATGGTTAATGAGATAAATTGGACAGCTACTGACAAGTGGGAACAATTAAAAGTTGACAAATAATTCTATGCTATTATTAACATGAGGCTCAGCTAACAGTGCTGGCAATACATCAGATTAAAAAAAGGGCATAAAAAAGAGTAATATATGAGAAAATAGGGAAAAAAAATCGTTTTAAGTGGCGAAAAAAATAGAACGAATACGCTTGTTGATTAGGAACAATTCCAGAAAATTTAAATCATAAATTGAATATGCAAACCTGCTCGACTAGGGCCTGATTTGCGTCCAAAACTAGACCATGCATGTTTATTCTCGCAATTATGTACCTGAAAATTATTGGGGTAATGGGGTCATTTCAAGCAGCATATACCTTTTTTATTTTTGGGAAATTTGTCAAGCAGCTTGCAGTCTAGCACAGCACATGCTGATGCGTGATTCCCTGAAAGTGAAAGTTTGAAGAATGATATGATTTCATCTGCGGCCTTCTTTTAGTTACACTTGGTGTGGTATCGACGGTTTAGAATTAGATATTTTAGGGGCGTCCGTAGTGGGTCTTACGTGACAATTTATCAGGTCCAGAGTGGACCTTACGTGATAATTAGTACTTAATAAATAGACAATTCAAATATAAGTAGTCCAAGTGAAAACAAAGAATCTTTTGTCATAGAAAGGAATTATACTAATGTGATAGTTTACTTGTTATTTATTTGGAATGTATAATTGTTTTCCAATTTTCCACAAAAAAAAATATCTTAAAACAGAGTGTTATTCCTTGCAAAAAGTTGTTGCTCGGCATAAAAAGTACTATTTCAAAGACTAATTGATTATTATTATTTAAAGAATAGAAATAAAAGAAATGAACAAGAAAAATGGAAGAGAGGATTATGGACTACTTACTGAACGATTTCATTTTTGTCACGAATCATATATATCTGATTGCGCTTGTTTCATTATTCCAACCATTACCTTTTTACACTCTTCTATGAAATTACCGTTATTCTGGCACCATTTCGCTAAACCCCTCAAATTTACTTTTATCAATAGATAATTATTCTCTATTTTTTATTGAATATTTTTAACAAG
The DNA here is from genome assembly GCA_028095005.1 of Rhynchospora pubera. Lineage (NCBI taxonomy): Eukaryota > Viridiplantae > Streptophyta > Magnoliopsida > Poales > Cyperaceae > Rhynchospora > Rhynchospora pubera. Next base: position 104,249,323 of record CM051461.1, on the reverse strand, counting down.
AATGCTTAAAATTAAATGCTTATGGTAAATGTTTAGAAGGGACAAGCACATCCAGCAAAATTGTTTAGAGCAATGCTTTTAATGTGAAAGATACAAGTTTAAAAATTGGGTAAGTCAATTCGTCAGAAATTGAATAGATGATTTTGACTAAGCATTAAAACGGAAGACAAACTGTCAAACTCTTTTGTCAACTAACGTCTCGTGATAATTAATAAAATATAGCATAGGACAAACATTTGGATAATTGCACACGAGACCTACCAGAAGATATTATAAAATAAACTCAATTAATATTTTCTACATGATTTCAAATATTGTTTTAATTAAAAAAAAGACTCATAATTTTGAAAACCATCGGTGTTTCCAAATTTTTAAAACGGAAACAAAACTCTTGTTGACTCTTACTCTACAATCTACAATGCATACTTGCATAGTAGTATTGCCACCTCATTGAGGTCCCCTCTTAATACGTCAATTGACACCTCATTGAATCGGACCTGAGCTAGAATCAATAAAGACAGGTTGATCCCTTACACGGTGGATCCGACGTAAGGACAAATGGGTTGATCCAACCAATCGGAAAGGGACTATTAATTATTAGGCATTTTTTGGGCTGGTTAGGTCAAGCTGTGCATCCTTGGTATTTTAATTGAATCCGATGTTCGGTTTATTTCACTCGCATCCGTATTGAGAAGTATGTATCAAAAATGAAGTCATCTCCTTAGATATTCTCATATATTTGATTCGGGTGGATACATGTGTGAGTGTATATAATTGAATTTCATGAATTAAATTTGGCTACTTTTTTTTGAGGGCTAGGTGACAATCGCCACACCGACAAATTTCATTAATAAAAATAATATTTATAAAAAAGAAAAGAGAAAATTAAAAAATAAAAACTATAAAAAAACTGAAATTCTAAAACCTATAAGCTAAGAATATTGTTTATTCCAAGAGTCGATGCAAGCACAAATATCCTTGAGTAATAAGCTCGCATTTGGCCACTTATATTAGATAATGTCCATCCACAGAACTGTTGTTGCAGAATGTCAGATCTAAAACAAATGGTTTGAATCAAATAAACTGAGTTTTGTTAACGAGGATAACATATTAATTTGAGTTTGAAATAATTACTAAATACTAATCAAACTTTTTTATTATAATAGAGGAATAATAGAGTTGGTAATTATTTTTTAATATTAACTCACTCTATACCAAATGCTAAAGTAATTCAAAATTATCACCAACAAAATTTAGCAGTATCCTTTGTTAATCCTAACGTACGACTATTTTCGTTAGTATACATTGAACGGATCTCTTCTACATATTTTTTTTTTTTAATAAAATTTGTCGTGATCGCCACCAGACCCTCAAAAATTACATTGAACGGATCAAAGGGTACAAAATAGGATCAAGTTTTACCAGCATAAAAGTGTAAAAACAGTTCAATTGAGGGGATCTTAGTCATATCAAATCACTACACCATATGCCCCCACAAGTGTCCTATCGTCAGTAAACGATGGCAGATGCAGCGGCACGTGCGATGAGGAAAAATGACTCTGGTGTATATACACCTGTCAAACGTCTCAAAATACCACGTTACCACCCATACCGTTTGCCGTTTCGTTAAGAAAACAGTTTCACGTTAATCCGTTTTGTTTACGAAACGGCATAAAATTCCGTTCCGTTATTCGTTCCACTTAAGAAATCACACATGAAACGGTTTGAAATGAGACGAAACGGTTCGAAACGTCACTATTCTCGTTCCGTTTGCCGTTTCGTTTATTGAGACGAAATGAAATTGGTGCCGTTATTCGTTCCGTTTCGTATAAACGAAACGGAATCACGTCTATTTTTATGCCGTTAACAGGCCTACTGGTGTATTCTAGGTAAAGGCCCTTTGGACCGTACGTCTATTTTTTTTTCTTTTTCTGAGAATAGCTTTTTTTTAAGCATCCAAACAAGTTAGAAATAAGAAGAAGAATAGTTTCTTCTTAGAAATAGCTTCTTTCAACAATTATATATACATAATTTCAACAAAATTAGCTAAATACTAACAGTTAAATAAAATTTTATGTGCCCTTTAATTAGTACTTTATTTAATATTAAAATAATAATTTCAATAATTTATTTAAATTAATATTAGTTTGTTTATTTCTAACTCACCATCCAAAAAATATTTCTAATTTCCGGAATAACACTCTTCTCACTTTTTCCAAAATTACACTATTCCCAACGTTTTATTCCTAAAAATTCTTATTCCTTCCTTATTCCCATACCATCCAAACGAGCTAGGTCATACACCTCTGCTCTGCAATAGGAACAAATGTACAAAAAGTGGTGCTTTCTTCACAAATCTCACAGCTAGGCTGACAAAATTAGAAATAATATACATTTGAAACTAGCTAGATTTTCATAAACAATTAATTTAAAAATATGTTACCGGCCTGACATCTAATTTATCTTAAAAAAATAAAAGTAATATTGAAATATTATTAAAATAATCAAAATTATATAAATAGGTTCACAATATCGTTCTTTAAAAGAGAGATATTAGTTAGTATTTTCTTTCAAAGAACTATACTGCCATTTATCGTATCTTGAATATTTTATTAATATATTTTTAATATTTTGAATGGTTTTTTTCTATGTAAATTTTTTTAATATTAAAAAATTTAATGGTTTGATATTGTTGACATGTATTTTTCTTATTAAGTTGTATTACTTTATTTTTGCAATATGTTGCTTATTTTTACCACCATACTTTATTTTGAAATTTAGTATTTGTTTGTCATATGATTAAGAAATAACATTAATAAAAATTAAAAATTAAAAATTAAATAAAATAAAAGTATTTTTAAACATATTAAATTATAAAAAATGGTCATGATCTATATAATATTTAAGCATATTAAAATATTTTTTCTCATTTACTCTCTTCTCGTCTCATCTCATCTCATCTCATTCCTCTCCTCTCATCTTATTTTAACTTTTTTTTGTTAGTCTCTTTATTTTTTTCTCTCTTCTATCTCTTTCTATATACTAGCATATACTTTATTCATCGGATATCATAAAAAATTTAATAACTATAAGCAACTTATCAAAAAGTATAAATATACTTATATTTATGCCAACTGCATTAACCGTACATATATTATGTACAGTTATGCATGCCAACTACATTAATAACATTATCTATTGAATGAATTAGAAAATGGTGATAAATAAATTAAATAGCAACGCTTTGGAAGATATTTAATGAATATTAGTATAAAATTATCCCACAAATAATAAAATCATGGCACATTTCTTAACAAAAATAGTTAGTTGCGTCAACCATTTCGTATTGGTCTATTGGACACAAAATTGACTACCATTTGCGTTCACCATTTTGTTTTGGACGAAACGATCAAAATCACGAAAATACCACAAAAATACATATGGATGAAACCGTTTCAAACTTTCGTCAATAGTTTTATTTTTGCAACGCAACCAAAATCTTTAACCGTTTCGTTTCAACGAAACGAAAAAAACAGTTATCATTTTCAGATACCGTCGTTTCGACCGTTTTTTCATTTCGTTGAAACGGCGACCGTTTTGACCGTCTTTTCATTTCGTTTCGTCTAAAACAAAACAAAACGGTTAAAGATTTTGGTTGCGTTTCAAAAACGAAACGGTTAACGCAAGTATGAAATGATTTCGTCCATGTGTATTTTCGTGATTAACGCAAATGATAATCAGTTTCGTGTCTAAAACGCAACGATGAACGCAACAGTCCAGTTGCGTGATCGTTTTACACGTTATGCACCCCTAGTTATCTTTAATCCTACAGAATATTGAAAATGCTTGTCCAAGTTCAGTAACAGGCCCAGAAATATTTGTCGGGTTCAACAATTCTTGAACCTTTATTCGGCTCATCGGCTGAATTAGATGGTTTTGTCCAAGTGTTTTTTTCCGAAAAAATAAAACTAATGTTATTGTTCACAAGAATTTTGATAATAATAATTCAAAATTCAAAATTTTAAAAATAACGTCGCCGGATCGTCATCTGGGTTGACGAAATCGAAAAACCCTTGGATCGTCATTCCAATTGACGATCCAACAAATAACAAAATCATGGCACATTTTTTAATTTTGCAATTTTGCTTTTCAACACTCAATTTTTTTATTATTACAAATTATATAATTAGTATTTAGTAATTAAACATAATTGAAATCTCTATAATGAAATATAAGTATATAATTAAATTATTTACGTTAAATACATATATGTATAAAATTAAATACGGATGAAAGTATTACACATGTCGTAATATAAATTATATTTAATTTTTATACATGTATTTTGTAATAATAAAAATTTTTGGGGCTAAAAAGTAAATTTCACATTAAAAAATATGTTGCCGAAATTTTTTGTTTGGATCGGCAATTGGGATGCTGATCCAAACAAAAATTGTGGGCTTACTATTTGAATGTGAAATTTATTTTTAGCCCCTAAAATTTTTATTATTACAAAATATAATTTATGATTTGAAATTAAAATCTATTATAAAATTATAAGTATATAATTAAATTATACATATTAAATACACAATATTATATGTGTGTATAATACTTATATATATTATGTATCATAATTTTTATATATTAAATAATATTAATATCTACATTTAATGTAAAACAATTTTTTTATTGGACTATATTGTAAAAATAATAATTATAGGGCCATCGGCGAAAAAATTAAATATATTTTCTCCGATGACCCTAAAATTATTATTTTTACAATATAGTCCAATAAGAAAATTTTTTATACATTAAATTTAGATATTAATATTATTTAATATATAAAATATATGGAGAATGGCTAATGTGCCATAGATGGCACAGAAGGTCCCGTGCCATAGAGTCGTTTTTCGAGATCCAAAATCCAAATGCTCAATTCATACCGTTCAAGTTGTTCACCATATTAAAATACCCTTGGAGACCAAATTTTACATTTTTTTAAAATTTTCTGCTATTTATTATGATATTTATAAAAAACATTATAATTGGAGTATTTGAGACCCTCCAATTTGAACATATCAAAATAAATAGCAAAAAAATTCAAAAAAATGTAAAATTTAGTCTCCAATGGTATTTCAATATGTAGATCAATTTGAACGGTTTGGATTGACTGATTGAATTTCAGATCTTCAAAAAATGACTCAAAAAAGACATCTATGGCATTGCCATCTATGGCACTTTATCCCACCTCAAAATATATGATACATAATATATATATATATATAAGAATTATACACACATATCATATTGTGTATTTAACATGTATAATTTAATTGTATACTTATATTTTTATAATAGATATTTTAATTATATTTAATTTCTAATCATTAATTATATATTTTGTAATAATAAAAATTTTCGGGGATAAAAAGTAAATTTCACATTAAAAAATAAGTCCACAATTTAAAAAATTTCGGCAACATATTTTTTAATGTGAAATTTGTTTTTAAGCCCCCAAAATTTTTATTATTACAAAATACATGTGTAAAATTAAATATAATTTATATTACGACATGTGTAATACTTTCATCCATATTTATTTTTATACACATATACAATATTATGTATTTAACATAAATAATTTAATTATATACTATATTTCATTATAGAAATTTCAATTATGTTTAATTACTAATTACTAATTATATAATTTGTAATAATAAATAAATTAAGGGTTAAAAAGCAAAATTGCAAATTAAAAAAATGTGCCATGACTTTGTTATTTGTTGGATCGTCATTCCGGATGACGATCCAAGTGTTTTTCGATTTCTTCAACCCAGATGACGATCCAGCGACGTTATTTCGAATTTTTAATTGTTATTATCGAAATTCGAGTGAACAGTAATGTTAGTTTTAATTTTTTTGGATTTTGTCACTATTTTTTTAGGCGGACAAGAAACAAAATTTAAGGACAATTTTACTATTGTTAATTTGTTATCTTACAACACGAACCGTCCGGTTCAAAGAAATAAAGTAGACTGGTGGTTGCTTCTTAGTTAAACAATAATTCGAACACAAGGAAATAAAAAAAAACAGCACTAAAATAATATATAACTCCAAAAATGGACTTGGTGTACCAAAAATTGTGATATTAGAACTTAGTGCTAAGAACAATCATCTGATTAAATTCATAATTACTATTAATTATCCTCATTTCGATGACAAGTCTCGGTCGATTCTGGCAAAAACCATTCATTAACTCGTTCCTTAGCGATTGTCACCTGTATAATTCACAAAAAAAATATTTTACTCTGAGCATTTAGAAGAAATAATTCATCCGACTAAAAGAGTGACTGACTATGTGAATCAATCAATCCGGAAAGATGTATTTTCAAAATTACCTCTGTCCCAATCAATCTTCCATGTAATGAATAAGAGAACCATAGTTTGAATCAGGATCCCAAAATTCATGCCCATCCAAATTCCCTATTGAAGATAAAAAAAAAATGCGCAAAATTATAAAGATCCGCATTTCTGTTTTAATTGCAGGAGGCATGAATCAATGATTAACAAAATTCTACATATAAGTTCTTTACCTTAACTCCATAGCCATTTAAATAGCCAAGGATAACCCCTAATGGAATTCCAACTATGTAGTAGGATGCAATATTTACATATGCCACTAAATTCTGCCATCCAGCTCCAACGGCAGCTCCTGGTTTTTTTATTTTTACAAAAAAAAAGGATTAAAGATTTAATAACCCAGCTATTTATATAAAATGATTAAGATCAAATATTAAGCAACTACTAACCTAAAAGCACAGGTTGAATGCTGTACAAAAATAAATTAAGAACAAGGAGGGGAGTCAGGTCCAATACTGCATCAGCCACAACATCACTTGTTGTAAAGAGATACACAATGCTTCTCCGGAAGCACAGGAATATTAGTATCACAACAAATCCAATTACGGTCGACATTGCTGTAGCAACAACAATTGAGAATTTCGTGGCTTTCGCATTGCCAGCTCCAAGCTCATTTGCAACTCGTACACTTCAATTATACAAAGCAAAAATTTCAAGTAAATGCATTAGAATCTCTATTCACAAATTGCTGAAAGATGTTGAATAACGCAAAAAAGTGAGGAAAGCAAAAGAATTAAATAAAGTACCCGGTAGCAGCTAAGAAGCCGAGAGATATCATTATTTCCCAAACAGAAATGTTGAAGCTGCTCAAAAAAAAAAAAAAAAAAACATTTTGTGGATCTCCAGAAATTAAATTATAATAGAGTAGTATGTATACATATGAACGTTAGTATGGAATTATATTAACCTGCATATAGACAAAGCATTAAGAGCAACCTCCGCATTTTCCATGTATCCAGTCATCAATACCAGAATCGACTCGTACCATAGCTCCAAGCTGTTACAACATAGCAGAAGTATATAATATCGTTTTATGTACCAATATTCTGGACTTTGATCACCGTAGAATTTTGTGCAATACTATGTGCTTTTCCTTTTGCTTTCAGGACAATAAAATGTAAAGAAATGTTTTTACAGAAATACTTTACCATATCATTGCACCAGAAGACAACGATAGCTTGACAATAATCACGGAGCATCCATCATAGATCGGACAGATCCATAACTTGATCACTTTCTCACACCATCTAAATGACAAATTTGATTGACATTCTACAAAGTGTTCTCAACCATCCTCTCCTTCCGACTTATTTTCGCTTGATTTTTGATGTTTTGGAGCAGGTTGACAGTTCGGAAGGTAAAAAAGGCAGCTCCCCTCTTCCCTATTAACCCCCACTCACTCCTTCTCGAGCATACCCTTACTATCTAAAATCACTTACTTTTGCTTTGGAAAAAGGTCGTGGAAAGTTATGTCTAGCCTACATATTTTCCATTGATTAAAGTTCTGAACAATAGCTGACTTTATGTACTTTTCCTCCAAATTTTCACTGCCACGAAGACTTTGATTTTAAAAAAGAATTTAAGGCAACATGAGAGTAGAATTTGAACAATAGGAAAAACAAAACAGCACTAAAATAGCTCCTAATATGGACTTGGTGCACCAAAAATTATAACTTTACAACTTAATACTAAGAAAGATCATCTGAATACTTTACTAACTACTATCAAATATCCTCATTTCGATGACAAGTCTCTGTCGATTCTGGCAAAAACCACTCATTAATGCGTGCCTTAGCGATTACCACCTGTACAATTCACAATTTTTGTAAAAAAAAGTTCTTTGAGCATTTACAAGAAATAATTCGTCTGACAGAAAGAGTGACCTGACTAAGTAAAGCGATAAATTAGGAAAGATGTTATTTACAAATTTGTTGTATAAATTACCTCTTTGTCCCAGTCAATCCTCCATGTAATTAATAAGAGAACCATAGTTTGAATTAGGATCCCAAAATTCATGCCCATCCAAATTCCCTATTGAAGAGAAAACAAGTGAAAACTTGTAACGATCTGCATATATGTTTAATCACTACAGGCATGGAGCGAAGATTAATTAAAATACTACATATATAACTGCTTTACCTTAACTCCGTAGCCAGTTAAATAGCCAAGGATAACACCTACAGGAACTCCAACTATATAATAGCATGCAATATTTACATATGCCAGCAAGTTCTGCCATCCAGCTCCAATTGCAGCTCCTAGTTTTACCAACAAAAAGTACTTAAAATTTAATAACATAGCTATTTATATGAAATTATTGATATCAAATATGAAGAAAATAACAACCTAAAAGCACCGGTTGAATGCTATTCAAAAATAAATTGAGAACAAGTAGAGGAGTCAGGTCCAACACTGCATCAGCCACAACATCATTTATTGTAAAGAGATACACAATGCTTCTCCGGAAGCATAGAAATATAAGTATCACTACAAATCCAATAAAGGTCGAGGTTGCTGTAGCAACCACAATTGAGAATTTCGCAGCTTTCGCATTGCCAGCTCCAAGCTCATTTGCAACTCGTACACTTCAATCATACAAAAACTATTCTAGTTAAGCACAAATTTCAAGCAAAAGCATTTGAAACAATTCATTAATTACTAATAAAGTGAGGAAAGCATAAGAATTAAAAAGTACCCAGTAGCGGCTAAGAAGCCAAGAGATATTATTATTTCCCAAAGAGAAATGTTGAAGCTGCACAGAAAAGCAAAAATAAATAATAATACTAATAATAATAAAAAAAATAGAAAACAAATTTATGGATCTCGACCAATTAAACTAGACTATGGTAGATGTACATGAATGTTTGTTTCAAATAACACTAACCATATAGACAAAGCATTAAGAGCAACCTCTGCATTTTCCATGTATCCAGTCATCAATACCAGAATCGACTCGTACCATAGCTCCAAGCTGTAACAAAATAGCAGAATACGTTTTATGTAACATTTAGAAACACACTATTTAAGGGTTAATACAGATAGGAGGAGGAACATTACCATACCATACCCAATAAATGCAACATCCTTCAGACATTTCCGGATGAATGAAAAGAACTTTGGGAAAATAAGAGAAATATATGTATTCTTCACGAAAAAGTGAGATTGAGCTTTATTAGATTTAGTAAGGTATGGTAGTGTCACCCGACCTTGTACCCGAACTAGAAGAATTTCAATAAAATTTTGAACTTTGATGCTAATACCATAGAATTTATGAGTAATACTGAATGTACTTTTCCATTTGCATGAATAAGACAGAACAAAAAAAAATGTAATGCACCTTTTTTTCTAAAAAATTTACCATATCATTGCACCAGAAGACAAAGATAGCTTGACAATAGGCCAGAGATCTGTAAATGCATTCTGGGTAAAACCCTTCCATGTCTGAGGACACCCGCCGCACAACACATATGCAAACTGTCCGATTACAGGAATCCAGAGAGCGATAGCCATGGAAGCCATCGCACCAGCTATCCCCCACTGCAACTTGATCACTGATACCCACGAGAGAACTACATGCAGGGTGATGGATATCAAAGAAAAGTAAGAGATAACCGAGTTCTTGCTTTGGGACTGGAGGTACATCTGAAATGTGAAGCTGAACACATTGGAGAAAACGACTGAAATGAACCACAAGGAGATAAGGCCTGCAACATCAGAGATTAGAGGGTCTTGGCCAAGAAGGCACATCAGAGGGGATATGAATATGAAAAGAGGGAGGATAATGATGGCGGTGGCAAGGAGAATGATCCATGATCGTTGGAGATATATGCCAAGCATGTGGTACTGTTTTGCACCGTAGGATTGTCCACAAAGTGTCTCAAGTGCACTGGCCATGCCGAGCTGCAAAGCATTGAATTGAGAGAATTAGTTACACTTTTCATAGCCAAGCGTTGTCACAATTAGGATTCAATTAAGTTTTTCTCCTTATCTATATTTAGTTATGAGTAAATCATAAAAATTCTTTCAGAGGTACGTTTCAATATTGAAAATCATTCTTGTGCGAGTGTATACATCACTGTTTTATTAATTAGTAAAGTAAAATGGAAGCTTGCTTAAAAATTATATCAGGATGCTATTTTCATTCTAAATATTCAAATAATTGGGTGATTCGAACAATATTTGATCAATTTTTATCTAAATACTAATAATAAAATCGTTTTTAAACAGAAATTAAATTTTTTTTATTCAATCAAGACTTTACTAGATATAAATATAATTAAAAGTTGAAAACTATATCATTTTTTTTGAAGGCCAGAAAAATCAACATTTTTTATTAAAAAATGAAAATCACAATACAAATCAGTAAATCACCTAAAACCACAAGAAAACCGGCTCCATACTAGTACCAGTATTTTAACTGGTACCTGAATCAGTTGTACAACTACAACTACACTGTCACTCTGTCAGTAGTACCAGAAACTCTACGCAGGTCATATGCCGTACCAGTAACGGCACCACATGCCTCGTCTCAACCCAAACCTGAAGTGTCAGTCAACCGGACAAATAACATGGCCATACCACTGTGGCGAGGCCAGATCCCTCTCAACGGCTTGATGCAAATAATTTTCACCGCAATCACAGACACCACAATGGAGCATTCAATTTCTATGGTTACCACAGCTATCATTGGAAGGAATGTTGCGGCCATCAAGGTCGGATGGACCAGGGTGCGTAGAAAGTGACTACCACTGCTACAGCAGCCACCAAATCATCTCGTCCACTGCCGAAACGGCTTTTGTAAGGAGGGAAACAGGTACAAAACCAGAAGAGGGTAAGGGAAAGAAAGAAAGTAGAGAGGGGGCCGCCGGCCTCTGTTTTGGGCATTCTGGATCAACAGTAAAGAGTTCTTTTCATTACTTCTCTCTTTTTTGTGTTGATTGAATGTTTCATATATTTTTTTTAAAAAAATTACGGTTCATACATATTGCAATAAATCTAAAATAGTTTATTTCAAGAATTCCGTAGATATATAATTTATAATTTTAGATATAAACTATATATTAAAAAAAATTCATTTAATTTGATAAAAGGGTGGTAAATTGTTTCAAGACTCTCGTAGATATTTTAAGAGCCTGCGCACGCGTTAAATTTAATTTGATTAACGAGTTGCATTTTCAATTCTAGTTAAATTAGCAAGTCCTATTCTTCGAATGGATGTGTATTATAATCTAATAACAATAAGTAATATAATAACAACGCTGCCATACATTGGGAAGCCAAGGTCCAAGGCTTGGATTTCTTTCCTCGTGTATCACGTACTAATTTAAATTCATTTCTTGCATTAATTCGTGTGAAGCAATAAATGAGATTTAGCTTCCCACTTCATCTTTTCCATTCGAATTAAGAGATCCGTGTCGATCACGCAAAAGACGGGCAAGCATTTTTAAATAAACAAATTATTACTTCCGTGTCAATTAAAATGACCCAGGAGCCAATCCGTACCATAAGAGATGAATCTAAATTTTTTATTGCATTAGTAGAACAACAGATACCATGTTAGTATTCAAAAAAATAAATAAAAAATAAAAATAACATATTTCACACAGAGAGAACGTACCAGGATACCAACAGCCAGGCTGTCCATGACATCAGAAAGCGCAAAGCCGGCCAGCTCTGTAGTGCCGACATGACCCAAAAACGCCTGGGTGATACCCGCAACGCCGGTCGTAGCGAAGCGGGTGAAGATAGCTGGTCCCGCCACCACCCACATTTTCTTTGATTCGGTCCATACACGCGTGTGCAGCCTCTCGCCCTGCTCTGATGGCAGTGAGAGAAGCTCCTCAGTCAAGTTCTCTAGTGCCATTCTCTTGATTGAATTCAAGCAAAGATGGAGGTTAAGAGAGGGAGATCATGTCAAATTTTGTCAAGGGCATTTATAATGAAGTTGCTAGAAGTTGTATTTATTGTTACGAATTCGACAATGTTCAATGTTTAAAAATTGTGGCTCTGATATCAACACTATAAAATATTGCTCTTAACTTTTCTCAAGTTACAATCCCGATTGATGCTTCTTGAAAATTTCGTATGTATTGAGAATTTGAGATTCGTGTCGCTTCAACTTTTAAATTATTTGAATGTGTTTCTGAAACAGACAGCGTATAATGAAACAAAAGGAATTAGGAAAGTGTAGGTGTCATCGGATGATCAGAGGTCAGAGCAGGGGCTGAGACTGAGAGCCGTACTACCTCCAAAATTTTTGAATTGTTTATGGAATTATATTGAATTATTTTATTAATTTTAGCCTATAGAGCTTATCGGTTGGATACTTCATACTTGGATTGGATCGGCAAGTTTCTGGTGATCCAATGAGTACCGACGTGTACTTGTTAATTATTGGAAATTTTCTAATCCACTAGGTAAGAGTGGGGACGACAATAAAATTCACATATCTAATTATTCGCTCGTATCATAGTCAACGAGATGGATATTGACACGATATATATATATATATATATATATATATATATATATATATATAGAGAGAGAGAGAGAGAGAGAGTTTAGCTACGGTGAGTCGCGACCAATACTCCTAGATCTAGATCAAAATGACCGATCCAAACCGTCCAATATGATCTCCCTATTGAAATCTCCATGTAGACCAAATTTTTCATTTTTTCGAAATTTTTAAGTATTTTTTTGAAATTTTAGAAAATTGTTAATCTAATTGGTTCTGAACCATTCAAAAACATCAATTTTTAAAAATCCGAAAAAAATACATAAAAATTTCGAAAAATAAAAAATTTGGTTTGCACGGAGATTTCAATAGGGAGATCATATTGGACGGTTTGGATCGATCATTTTGATCTAGATCTAGGAGTATTGGTCGCGACTCACCGTAGCTAAACTCTATATATATATATAGAGTTTTGCTATGGTGAGTCGCGACTCACAAAAGGGTCCGTGAGTCGGGTTCAAAACTCCTAAATCTTGTTCAAAATTACCGATCCAAACCGTTCAATACGATCTCCCTATCGAAATCTCCATGCTAACCAAATTTTATATTTTTTCGAAATTTTTAAGTATTTGTTTGAAATTTTAGAAAATCGTTAATCTAATTAGTTCTGAACCATTCAAAAATAACAGTTTTTAAAAATCCGAAAAAAATACTTAAAAATTTCGAAAAAATGTAAAATTTGGTCAGTATGGAGGTTTCGATAGGGAGATCATATTGAACGGTTTGGATCGGTCATTTTGAACTAGATTTAGAAGTTTTGAGTTCCGACTCACGGACCCGCTTGTGAGTCGCGACTCACCATAGCAAAACTCTCTATATATATATATATATATATTTGCGGAATTAGTGACAGACAATACGAATAGAAGTTAATTTTTGTTACCTTATAGAGTAATTAGCAAATATAAATCAGTTACAATAATTTTGATGTTCATTTAATTTCACATAATGCTCTAATAAAAAAATAGATATATTACATATTTCACAAAAAAAAAAATTTGGTTAATAATGTGACACCCGTCACATATAGTGACTAAACAGTACATGACGGAGTGCCCGCCGCGGATGTCTCAACACCCGCAAGGCTTACTATTACTTAACTTACAAATTAAAGTTAAATTATACCCAACTAATAAACATACATGCATATCCAAAAATAAAAATAGTTTAAATATAAGCATTACATGTATCTAAATAAACAATTATACAAGAGTAGAAAACTGATAAGACTAATCTTTTGAAATATCCATTTCAGATAAAAAGATTCATACAATCACGAATACATAAGCACTTGTATATAAGTTATTAGTTAAGTAGTCCGTTGAAAATAAAGAGATTGCACGACTAGCTTGCTTGTTTAGAGAGAAATCAAGACTATCTATTTCAGATATGCACTTCAGATATACAATATATGCAATTATAAATATAAATAAGCATTCTATTAAAAAAATAATAAATAAAAACTGCAAGGACGCAAGTTTAACTTGACATATGGATTTTAGATTAAATCAAAGTAAGAACAATAAGACAACCATCCAAAATCTGTAGTTTGGATTTACAAAAGAATATTTACTCTATACATAGCGTACAAGAATTGTATGAGCATCAGATAAAATAAACTTGCAAAAGCATATGACCTCAGAATAAAAATCATGAAGATTGCATGTACTATAGTAAAAGCTAACGTAGCTAATATAAAAAAATTCATACCATTCAAAATGCAAAAGTGAATACAGTCAAATATATATACACTACTAAGTGCCAACGTGATTCACAAATTAACACCACTTTTATATATATACTCAAAGAAATAAAATGCAAATAGATAATGAGAGTAGCAATTAGTAAAGAAATAAAAACTTTATGAAATTTCATTTTTTACATAGGCACAAGCTAACTGTACCTCATCACAAAAAAAAAATGTAAACATTTGCTTAGTTTAAAACTAACAGATAATATACAAACAGTACAAGCTGACTAGATCATCATATCAAAATATACAGTATTTGGAGATCATGCAATACTCACCAAGTAACAAATAGAATGGCTTACTCCTTTACCACACGACCACGCTCGCTAATTCTGGAACCCACAAAGTGGAAGAGTGAGATAAATAAAAATTTATCTCAGTACAGTATTCAGTTTCAGCCACACGAACTTCAAGTACATGTTTTGGAACTAATTACCGACTGAGTAAAGAAAATACATAGCAATTATACAATCAATAATACAATCAGATGGTACGAATATATTATGCAACAATTACGTATTTATGCAATGCAAGCGAGCCCGACATTTTATTCAATTCCAATTCAAAATACAAATGATAACACAAGAATGCCGGCTCAATTTTGGTAATTTTCAATGCAAGGCTGGTAATCATCAATCATCATCACAGATCAATCAGACATATACAATCGTCCCTCCCCGAACTCAGGGGGATCATGACCAATTTCAGATTCCATATACAATTTAGACAATCAGATAAACAAATATACTACAAGCTGAGAACACTACCACTCCACGGACTGGATACCGTATAGAGTACCAGACTATAAGCACTCATGACCGGAGTCTGGCCAGACGGGGAAGCCACTCTCCGACTCCAAACTAGAGAACGAGTGTCTATTCAATCACACAAGTAGTATCAACTTTTCCATATCAATTCTTTCAAATTGGATAACCATTCAATATGCACATATAATACTTAATAATATCAACACGATATAATGCAAATATGCTTGCAGTTACAAACAATTCAAAGGATGCAATGCAAGTAAAATTTCTAACATGTAATCAAAGTTCTGTGGAATCCGCACATCAAAAGCAATCAACAAAATCCAAAGCAAGCAAGAACATGCAATCTTAAAACAATTGTCGTACCGACTGCCTCGACCCCAACATGCAAACTCCAGATTCTAAGTCAAAAACAAATTCAATTACTTCACTTTTTCTTTTTATTCTAAATTTGAAATCTTTTTTTTTTTTAAAGTACTAACATCTAATTATTAGGTACGGTTGGTTTTGTGGTATGCCAAACATATACATTGTATATTCTGCTATTTATTCCAGGTGGCATACTCAATTTGGTCACTTTATAGAATTATATAACTAATGGTACAAGTTGAGACTGGTAAGAGAAATTTCAGTGAGCTCAGCTTGCAAAACTGAGCACACCCATCAGGCGCATAAAACCATGTTGGTTAAGTCAAAACATACTTCTATATTTAAGAAAAAAAAATAACAGTAATTCTTGTACTTTTTAACAAATGACTCAACTCGTTAAACTGACAAGAATTCTAAAAAGAAATTCAGCAAATAAGTTTCAGATTAACCCTTGTAAAAATCCAGAATAAAAAGATTTAGAATATTAATTTAAAAAAATAAATTTCAGTTTAATACAAAATGAAGCCCACTGAAAATTTATACACCATAGCTAACCAAAATTTAGTTGTAGGGTTTCAGATTTCAAGCACGATAATTGACAAAATTGCCCATGAAATTTCAGCAACAAAAATCTGAAATTCCAGCACTTAATTACCAGAAAATACATGATAAAAACAACACACAAACTGAAATTTCAAAAGTATAACCTGAAGTTCCAGCACCAGTAATAACTACCTAAAAGCAACAATATAAACTGAGATTTTCAGCATCTAATTACCAGAAAATAAATAAAAACAGCAACAAACTGAAAATTCCAGCAGTACATTTAGTTGCAAACTCACCACAATTGAAATTCCAACCGTAATTTCCAACAATGAAGATAGTTGAATTTTCCAAAATCTGACATTTGACTGGTTTTCAAAGAGATTGTAAGAAAAATTTAGAAAAAGAGCTCTGAGAAGTGAAATTACTTAATAAAACTATACCAATAATCTATTTGACATACTTATAAGTGTTGCCCCTAATTTGGACTCGGTTCCAACAGATTGTCAAAAAATTTATAAAACCCTAACTTAAATATCAAAGCTAACTTTATTAATAGATCAGAAAAGTAAATAAAAGCACTGGCTAAGTTTCAACTCTAAGGAATTAAAAGCACTGGCGTTACTCAAAATAGATGATTCTTACTTGTGCGAGATGGTCCTTGAAGAAACCTCAAATCAAATACGGGTTCAACTTTTCAATTTTGCTGAAAGGTAAGAAAGAGAGTTTGCTCCACAATCAATTTCCAATTTTTTCCTATCATTTTCGCTTGAATTTTGGAGGTGAAATTCTGGTGCGTGCTTGGAAAGAGAGAGGCTCAATTTGGGAAAGAAATGAAAAGTAACAGTTGGGATGAGAAAGGAAATAAGGAACCATGTCCCAAGGAATAGTGCACAGATATTTCTAGATGGAAAACTTTCAATACAAGTGAACATGGAGCATACTTGAACAATGGACTATAACATGATTATGACATGTGGGTCCTACTTGAAATAGACACAACTAAGAGTGAACCATAAAACACAATTAACAAATGACATTCATAAAAACCAGCTTTTTTTTTTTAAACGTTTTTCTTGTCTTTCACAAAATAATGAAAATTAGCATTTCTAAACATATTTGAGCAACCAAATAATTTTCAAGCATTGCACAGTAAAATAATCAAGTCAAAGGGGACAAATTTCAGAAATTATATATAAAAAAAAAATCAGAGTATTACAAATAACGAGGACGATGGTCACGTGTTCTATTCTAAAGAAATAATGACTAGAGCTTTCCTGTTCCCAGTTCCAATCCTTCCATTTAGAGTGAAATTGAAGGTGAGGTTGCAAAACCAGTTCGGACCGGAGACAACAAGCCGACTAGGAGGCACTGACGGATCTATGTACACCAACGGGGGTGCAATGTCACCACTAAATATCCAAACCGAAGAAACTGGACAGAGTTGAACTTAATAACGATGAATGAGATCTTTATATGCTTCTGGGTTCTTCGAATAATAGTCAATCTCAGCCTGAAGCACATTCAATGAGAACAGTTAATAATAATAATAATAATAAATCTGATATTAGAGAACTGACTAGCTACTAATTATACATGATGCTATCTGTATACACAAGAGATAGTAGCCCAACCCATTCCGGACTGGGCCAATTCAAACCAGTCTGACATAACCAAAGCCATACATCAAATTAGGAAATTTTATGTCATACATATACTAACTGTTTGGATATTTACTAACTGTGGCACGTGGTCTAATAGCTCAAGTGGTAAGAGTATTGGGCTGATTTTTAAGAGGTCCACTCAGTCATATATACAAAAAATGACCAGAGTTGGGATGTCATTTCTAACCTACTCCAACTTGTTTGGAATAAAAGGCTCTGACTGACTGACTGACACATACTAACTGTTATGTGTAGTTATTATAATAAGCTAATTATTATCATTTGATGAGAATTATTCTTAAATATGTGTTAGTTAAACACCAATCCTTTCACATTTTTTCCCAAATAAAGAAGTTCATTTGAACGAATCTAAGATGCCAGAAAGCAGGAAGAATTAGTAATATCCATTCAATCTTGCAACGTATAAGATAAGAACCAATTCAAAAGCTAATCATTACTATCTTCAACTATGCTTCCAACATCGCTTACACTCCAAAAATTATTTGTATACACCCCCCCCCCCTCTCCCCTAATGCTTCATTAGGATTTATTTAATTCAGATAATTCACAACTCCATTTGCCAGGGTAATAGTGCAGTTGAAACCACCAAGGGGACGTACAGATACGTAAATATATTTACATTTTTTTCAATTTTTTTTTGCTATTTACTATGATACTTTCAAAAAACATTATAATTGGAGTATTTCAAGTCTCCAATTTTAAATATCATAATAAATAGTAAAAGAAAATTGGAAACAATGTAAAATTCAGTATCGAAGGGTATTTCAATATGCATAATAACTTGAACGGTTCGTATTGACCGTTTGAAATGTGGATATAGAAAAACGACTCAATGATACGAGGACGATCTATGCCATCAATGACACATTAGCCTTCCTCCATATATATATATATATATATATATATATATATATATATATATATAGAGAGAGAGAGAGAGAGAGAGAGAGAGGCTAACTTGCCATCCATTTGTCATCGAGTCGTTTTTCGAGATCCAAAATTCAAACGGCCAATTCAAACCGTTCAAGTTGTTCACCATATTGAAATACCCTTTGAGACCAAATTATATATATATTTTTTATAATTATTATGATATTTTAAAAAAAGAAAGCATTATAATTGGAGTATTTTAGGCCCTCCAATTTGAAAATATCATAATATATAGCAAACAAATTCGAAAAAAAAATGTAAAATTTGAGTCTCCAAGAGCTTTTTAACAGTTTGGATTGACTGTTTGAATTTTGGATTTCGAAAACGACTCGCGTGTACAGGGACGATCCGTACACTAGAGTGTGTGCACGTGCGCGCATCCACATATTCGTGTATCAAAATCCAAACAACCGATCCAAACTGTTAGATTAGATCTTCATATTAAGAACTTTTATGAAACCAAATTTTATTTATTTTTATTTTTTTACTGTTTATTTTGTATTTTTAAAAACCGCTTTTATTGGGCGTTCCATATAAGTTTTAGGAGTGAATTTTTAAAAATACGAAATAAATAGTAAAAAAAATCTTAAAAATATATATCATTGGATTCATAATAAAACATTATACCTTTCTGATGGCAATAATTTCTGAGACGAGCTTTTCACCAATAAGTTCCTTCAAAATCTTATCTCCGACAAGTGCTGCAACAGCTTCACCTAAATCCTTGGGCAACCTTTCAAGGTTGGCACTATCTGATGGCTCTACGTCTGAAACATGAACACCAAACAAAGGAATTTAATTCTCAAACAATCATACCTAATGTGTGGAACGTGTGAGCAGTTCCATGTTAAGATCCAGCTTGTTTTCCACGATAGATTAAAATATTTGGTAAAAAATTATTTTACTATTAGTGAACTGAGCATGAAGTCCAAATTACT